>CM077827.1:28518329-29183329 GCA_039720395.1 Liquidambar formosana | reverse complement strand
AAAAAAAAAAAAAGGTGAGGGACAAAAGCAAATCTTGGATTCCAATGGAGGTCCCCTAAACTTATTCACATTATGGACCTGTTTGGGGGCACTACTTGGCGGCCCGATATCTTTCATTGACCGTCAAGCCCAAAGGCGCGTTTGGGCTAAAGCATGCGGGAAGCCATTCTAGACTTTAAATGGTATTTTTCAAAACACCGGAAATACCCTCACAATTCCAACATCTAGAATTAAAATACCCTAACAATCCCATTAAACATGATCCCAATCCCTAGCTCCCGTTGCTGCTCGGCGTTCGAAGATCCTGTTCTCGTCTCTGTGAAGCTGTTCGTCGGCGACCATTGCGCCGGCGAATTTTCTCTCTCTGTCCGTGACCTTCGTCTGGTAAAACACTTACTCTCTCCATTTTCTCACACTCTCACTCCCCTCTATCTCTAAACCAAACAGCTGTGGTGTCTGTTCATTGTTGATTTAGCTTTTTGGATATTGCTTGCTTAAATCAGTGTTTGTAGATTTTAACAATCTATGCCTTTGAGGCCTCGTTTGGTTCGCCAGATATGGGGTCTGTATAGGATAAGTCTATCCTAGGATTTTTATATCCCATGTTTGGTAACCTTATTTTGGTACGTTGGGTTGTTTTCTCGAAATTCGCTTGATCATTTGCGATGAATCCACACAAATGGAAGCTAGGGCTTCCATAGTGATCTTTTTCTCCTTCCTCCATTGAAGCAGATCGTCGTCTTCATCTTCTACAGCAATCGTTTTATTCTTCTTCCATTTACGCAGAAATCGTGTTCTTTCACAACGCTCGGTCGATAAATTCACACAGTCGTTGGTGTTCCTCTTCAAAAGTCAGGTGTGTTTCCATCTTGATCTCATTCTCCATATTCTTCTTCTTTTTGATGAATTTTTTTTATGTTGAGACCATCGTAACCCATGCATGGTGTTCATCTTCAAACGTTGGTGTTCATCTTCAAAAGTCATGCATGGTTTTGATGAATTTCCATTGCTACCATAGAGGCTGTCGCCAAGTTGTAGGGTGGGTTTTTCTCGCTTTTTGTAAATATGGTTTTCTTCCCCTGATTTTTTTTTTTTTTTTTTTTTAAATTTTCTCTTGAAGGTGATAACAATTTTCTCGAAAAATTTGAAATTTCTTACTGTTACACTCGAATTGAGAAAGTTTTGGCAAATGAGTTTTTGTTGAAGTGATTAAATTTGTTGTTCTTTGATGATAATTTTGAATTATTGCATTTTAGTCGCATCTTTTGATAATCTTTGATGTTTTAATATGGATTTCCTTTTTCAATTGTTTACTGTGAATTGGGGGGGAAATTTACGTTCTCTACTATGTTCATTTGTAGTCTTCATAAATTTAATCCGGTTTTTCTTTTGAAATTTGAACTGATGCATTCCCTACTGATTTAGAAAAACCACACATGCTTCTCCCATTTATGGAAGAACCCTCATTCAAGAATTGGAAGTTCTTGTGATTAGCTCACAGAAGAGTCAAAGATTGATGTTCCCAAAGGTATATTAATAACTGTGACCCATATAATCATTTCACTTCTTTAGCTAAACAAAAGAGAAAAACACTAACATTGTGAGCATGGCAATGAAATTTTGGTAGCAAGGTTGGGAAATTGATGAGTCAATGGAAGAGGTGGCGTTGAGAGAGGCACGAGAAGTTAGAATGTGTACTAGAATTGTACAGGGGTGAAATTCTAAATTCAATTTGGGGTTTTTGAGGTTTTTTTGTAATGTTTTGTGTGTTTGTCCTGAAGTGGCCATTTGGGCATATACTGTTGCTGGAGTGTTGGTTTTCTATCCTTTTTATTTTATTTTAAATTTTTTGACAAGGCATATAATAGGAAAAGCACTTGACTGGAGTTTTTGATTTATGGAAATTCTTGGTAAAGAGACAAAATTAGTGTTTTTGATTTTTGAAATTGAGTAAGGGTATTTTAGAAACAAACAACCATATTCCCCTTTTAGTTTTAGGATACCATTTTCCAGGAAATAGGATGGGCGTACCAGCTTCATTAAGATTGTGCTGTGTCCCTTCTAGATTTGAGGCTGTTTTAAAATATATAGTCACATACATACATATATTTACATAACCGGTAGTTGTGAAATTCAACAAATCTGAGTCACCCAACCCTCACTTCCCCTTTTACAAATTAACAGAGAAGAAATACAAAATCAAGGATTTAGATTGTGGTGCCAACACGATGGACCCCATTGGTGGAGGGAATATTTTCAACAACAATCCTAGTCTGGCCCCAAAGCAACACTCGCATTGGACACATGAGCCTCATGAACGCCTCGTTGATGCCGTGCCGCAAGTTGGTGGATTAGATAGTGAGTTACTTCAACTTTTGTTGTGCTGATTTTATTTATTTTTTGTTTTGCTAATTTTTTTCCCTAAATTTAAACTTTAGCATTTGTTTGGAGGTTGGAACTGTTAAATCAACCAAAATATTGTAATTATGTTGAGTCGTGATTTCTTGATACCTGTAGTTGACTGCGGTGGGTGTCTCCCGATGTTCTTTCGCTGTTAAAGAATCTACTGTTCCTTTTTGTTGACTTTCCATAGCTTCTTTCTTTTTGTACTATGTGATAGTGCTAGACAACTTGATATTACCCAATGCCGAACCCCCTTACACCTAGGTGGGAAACTACATACCAAGTAACCAAGTGATCACTTTTCCCCTCCTATCTACCTTTCCATAAGAAATCCCTCTTTACGTTTTCAATTCTATGAGCTACCCTAACAGGAATCTTAAAAATAGACTTGTAGTAGATAGGAAGACTAGCAATCACAGCCTGAATTAGCACAAGTCTTCCCCTTTTAGAAATCAAAGCTTTTTTCTAATCATCCAGCTTCTTTCCTCAGTCAAACCCCAAAACCTTTATTTTCGTGAA
Organism: Liquidambar formosana; assembly: GCA_039720395.1. Classification (NCBI taxonomy): domain Eukaryota; kingdom Viridiplantae; phylum Streptophyta; class Magnoliopsida; order Saxifragales; family Altingiaceae; genus Liquidambar; species Liquidambar formosana. Next base: position 29,180,407 of record CM077827.1, on the reverse strand, counting down.
CAAAATCCAAATTCCCAATCTACATGATCATAAGCCTTTTTAAAATCTACTTTAAACAAGAATCCTTCTTTGCTGCTAGACTTATTTTCTTGAACCATCTCATTAGCCACCAATTCACATCTAAAAGCTATCAACCTTTAACGAAAGCTGCCTGAGAACATGACTCAGTGACAGTAAGCACCTCCTTTAATCAATTAAACAACACTTTCGCTAATATTTTATATAACGATTAATAAGGCTAATAGGCCTAAAATCCTTTATTTTTAATGAACTGTCTTTCTTTGGGATGAAGCAAATAAAAGTAGCAGTAGTATAAGCATTAACCACCCCTTTTTTTGAAAATTCAGAAAAGACCTTTAATAAATCATCCGTAATCACATCCTAATTATCTTGGAAAAGTGCCTTAGAGAAACCATCCTGACCTGGGGACTTATCTCTATAGCAATCAAAGACAGCCCACTTAATTTCCTCCAGATCAAAGGGTCTCTCTAGCCGCAAGGCTTGCGATTCCTCTTTCCGGTTCCATTCTAAACCTTAAATGCCAGGCCTCACCACCCTTTTTGAAGAGTACAACGAAGAAAAGAAATTAAACACTTTATTAAGAATTTGAGACTTCCCCTCAACCAAACTTCCCTCCCCATTTTCAATCTTCTTAATAAAATTCCTCTTCCAATTGCCATTAGGACTCATGTACTTGGGCTAAGCCTTTTGTTAATTATATGCTTTTACTTCATCAAAAAAGAAAAAAAAAAAATTGCCATTAGGAACTTTATGAAATTTTTTTGAATTATTATCCCCTTCATCGAGTCACTTAACCTTAGCTTTTTGACACCACGTAATTTCCTCTTTAGAAATGATGTCATGGTTTTGTGGGTGTACCAACCGCATATAAACATCGTATTTTGGGGTTGGTTTAATATTTTGATACATGAAGAGGGGTAAGTTTATATTCTGTTAATTTGTATGGCTGTACTGTGCTTGTTTTTATACATCTGTCCATTTGATGTAGTGTCTATATCTTTTTATAGTGCTTTGTAAGTATTTTCTTGATAATCATTTAGATTAAACAAGTAGTGCCATGGTCTTTCATCATTGGAAAGCAGAGAAAACGATGAAGCAATCCAAGGATCCATTTGAAGCGGCATTTGAAGAGCAAGAGGAATCACCACCTGATTCCCCAATTGCCCCTGATGATATTGAAACTCAAATTCCTGCTCCACCAGTCACTGTTAATGGCCAAGAGGATGGTTATATCGGTGCCAATATTCATCCCACCAACCCATCAACATCCACAGTTCCGTCAGTCTCTGCTGGGACCACTATACCTCCTGCAAAGACAAAAGAAGAAGATGAAGAGGAGGAGGAGGAAAACATGGATGTTGAACTTGGAAAATTCACGCCTAGCGGCGATCCTGATAAAATGGCCAAGATGCAGTAAGTTTATTTTTTAAATTATTTTAAAATACTTTTATTTATATGCATTATGATTTATGATGAAAGATTCTGTATTCTTAACTATGAAATGTTGATCTATAAATTTTTGGCGAACTTTTTACCAAAGAAAATTTTTTCTGGTGAAAAAATTAGCAGAAGTGGAGAACAAAGAGACTGCTTTAAAAAAAATAAATGATGGAACTGTGTTAATTTTACTTACTGTATTTGACAAACTATGCACCATTTTGGTATGCTTATGGATCGCATGTATATTTTCTTTGAAAGCAACTACCATTGTCCATTGGAATATGAGGCGGCACTGGAATTTACCATAAGTGACCATAGGTTCAGCTTGGAAGTATTTTGATTGAGATAATACACATTTTGAGTTTCATTTTGAAAAGTTAAGAGGGACAAAACCTTGAAACTTTAAACTAAACTTTTTTGATGTGAAGACAGACTCAAATGATGATGAATATAGAACATTTGACCAAAATATAGAGACCCTTCTGGTCATTCAACATTCTGGAATCAAATAATTATGCACAGAAATTTTGAAGCATGTGAAATGCTTTCAGAAAATTGTTTTAGAATATGATAATTTATCCTCAAATGCCATTTTGCCAACGCGATCACGTATTTTTTTTTTTAATAAGAAATACTCCCTCCGTTCCTAAATAAGTGGCCTACTTTCTTTTTTGGGATGTTTCAAAATTATTGTCACATTTCAAAAGTCATTGGTTATTTTTTATTCATTTCCTAAAATACCCTTAAAAAGGTTTTCTATCTTTTTCTAATGTTTTCCACACTTGAGGGCAAAATAGGAATTGGAATCTCAAAACATATGCATTGATGTGAAAGGATTTAATAGGGTTTCCTTAAAAAGTGTGTTTTTTCAAAGGGGACGGTCAATTTGAAACTGAGGGAGTACAAACATATATATCTAAAAAAATGCTATAATTAAATTTACCATTGGTTAGATAAAGGTGCTGCTGTGCTGTCTACGCTCTAAAGTACACCAGACAATCAAAGTCACTCTGACAAAACTCATGTCTAGACCTCTCCTAGCAATGTGCAATTTTATGAACTAAGGCACACACCCCAGAAGCTGCCAATCTGCCACAAATGCAGTCATACCAAATCAAGCTGTGAGCGAGCTCGAAGTTGTTTTAAGTGCATGACCTTTACTTAGCAGTACATAGTGTAACCACTAAATAAGAATGCAGTAATGCGTAAAGTAATATTGGATTTGGGAGCTATTTCTGGAAACAGACACAAATTGTGTACATCACAAATAAAACACCAAGGAAATTCATAGTGTGTTAATATACATTTTTTAAATCAAAATTGAATGTAGTTTTTCAAGTCAATTGGATTCATATATTTTTGAACTATTAATACTACAAAAATCCAAAATGAACTGGTTTTCAATGTTCTTTATATTTAATGTATTGAATTATGACTACACGTCCCTCTAAACTATCAGTCTATCACTTCTCTGTTTCTCTTTCAGGGCTATTTTATCACAATTCACAGAGGAACAAATGAGTAGGTATGAGTCCTTTAGGAGATCTGGATTTCAGAAAGCTAACATGAAAAAGGTATTCTTCTTTTATGGGTTGCCATGTTCCCCGGGGCTCCACACACACACAAAAAAAATCCTTCTTCCTGAGGAATGTATTTATTTTTCATTCTAGTAACAATGATTTTATCGGTTCAGACACTCTGATCTGATATGGTGAGTCCAAAGGGGGTTTGGCCACATTGTTTGACATGTCTTCATCTCTATGGCAATGTTTAACCATGTAGGCATGTTTCATGCTTGTGGCCAAAAAGAAAATAGAATGAAAAAGAATACAAAATAAGGTCACTTCGTACATGCCAGGCACTTTTTTGGGATGGAAATTTGCACATTGGAAAAAAATAAGTTGGCAAAAGATCCTTTAGGCTCATTACATCTGCCTCTTGGCGTGCAAAATACTTGTTATTGCATCCTTCTTGAGATGCATAATTTATGCCGTAAAACTTCTAGAAGGTGATTCATTGCGCAATGAATTTTTCCTTATTGTTCGCAATTTTTTTTTTTTTTTTTTTTTGTAATGATGTAAATTCAGTTATTGGGAAGCATCATCGGAAGCCAGAAAATTTCTGTACCAATGACAATTGTAGTGTCAGGGATAGCAAAAATGTTTGTTGGTGAGCTTGTTGAAACAGGTATGAAAATAGTTCATTTTTCAGAATTTATGTTAAAATTTTATTTACATCGTAACGGATATTCTATTCTTGGAAAATTAAAAATAAAAAGGGAACAACAGTAATTCCTCCTGACTGCGTGGCACAGAGAAATAATAAGTGAAATATGCTAGACACAGATGTGACTGCATCAGCTTGATCTCAATGACATTCTCTACAACCTTTTATCACAAAGCTACATTTTATTGCTCAGTCTTAAGTTTACTTGAAAGTGTGTATTCAGGAGCTGTAGTTCACCTCCTCCTGTGTATATATTGAGGCACTGTGTTTTGCAGCCAGAATGGTTATGACGGAGAGAAAAGAAAGTGGGCCAATCAGGCCTTGCCACATCAGAGAAGCATATAGAAGACTGAAGCTTGAAGGCAAGGTACCTAAGAGATCAGTACCAAGGCTCTTCCGTTAGATGGACCCAGACAACTTTTTGGCTGATTTCTCAGGTTTTAATCATTCACCTTGGCAACTTGCTCATAGACTTGGACATTTCAATATGTATTTAGCAATATTATATTGTTCTTACTCTTACCTAAACCCACATCTCTCCAATGCCTATAAATATATGTATTATATTGTTCTTACTCTCTACATATTCCAGAAAGGGAAGTTCAAAACCCTAAGCTTAGCCAATAGGATGGCCCCCTATCCCTTCCCTATATAGCTGCTTAGCAAGTCTCAAGGACTTGATCCATTGATCTCTTTAAAATGAATGGAAGCTGGATATTGTTGGCCCCTGGGGCCAATGGTAGTTGGGCGGATATCATTGGAAATTTGGAATGCTACGATGATGCAAAAATTGTCTAACGTAGCTAAGTGGTGTGGGACAGCCACCATTTTAATACCAAATCTGATGCAGGATCTTTAAAATTCAGCACCAATGGCTAGTCTTGGATCTAGGAAATAAAGGCTATTTGCTAAACTTGTGGGGTGAAATTTCAGGTGGGTATAAGAGATTTGGATATAGGGTTAAGCGAGATTAAAGAAAATTCAAGAAATTGAAGAGAGAGAAAGTAAGATCTAAGCAATCACACATTCACACCTAGGCTTCTTGGGCAATCACACTAGGAAGTGATGCACTCACAAATCACTAGCAAGTCTTGTGCATTACATGGATAGCATCATAATTTGAATAGTTTTAGTGTTTCTCCATTCGTTAATTTTGGATATGTTATGCATATTTTTATTTTTGATTTGAATTTCTGTCGCCCTCTTTTTCAGGTCAAATTGACTGTGGTCTTAGAATTGTGATGCACCGTGTTACTACGCCTACAGTAAAATCAAAGGCCTGAATCTACACATTATCAGTGGTTGAAGGCAACTCCCCCTCCTGATCATACATCGACAGTTCCTATCAAACACACCCACCCACCCAACCTCACACCCAAAAAAAAAAAGAGAGAGAAAAGAAAGAAGCATGTCGACCTTGTGCTTTACATATAACTGTCATGGTGAGCAATGATGTTGACATCTATGGATTGCGAGATCTTGTTGTCATTGTGTATATATATATATATATATATATATTAATTGAGCCTCTTCTTTGGTTTGATGGTTCATCCCAAAGTTCTCAAGAGCCAAACGTAAGACTTACTGCATTGCTATGCAGTCAAGAATTGCATCAAGAACATGTTAGTTCGGTAGTTTAAAATTGATTTTCATTTTTGGAAATTAAGGAAATGGAACCCTAGCTTTTGTTTTGATTTTTTTGTTTTTCTATTGAAACTTTTCTGACAACTTTCCCTTTTCTAATGACGATATGAAGAAGTTTTTGGCATTTTCATTTCCAGCTTTTATTTTTAATTGGAACTTCTGGAATAAAATGGCATTCTAAAAATCTCAGTTAGTTCAAATTTTATACCTTTGTTTTGTGAAGCTCAAGAGAAAGGGTTTTGGAAGTGAAAGCAATGGCGCCGGTCCTAAAAATCTTTTGGAAATGATTTTCTTGTGTATGTATCTAGTATTCTAGTGAGAAATTTTACCCTACATTTTTTTGTTCTTTTAAAACCTTCACACGCCTCTTTAAGCCTATTTGGAAGCACCCACTTCTTCTCGACCACTGCCACAAGAAAATTCATCGGTTTAGGTTATTCTTTTATGATGACTGGTTTTTGTAGTTTTGGTTTCTTTTGTCTCTCTCGTCTCCCCATTTTGAAATCTATTAAATAATAATAATAATAAATGAATGAAAAACGCTATTAGCTTAGTACAAAACCACAAAACCCTTGGCCCATGGTTCACAGACAGCATGTTTGCCTCGTATGGAAATTAGTGTGGTTTTTTTTTTTTTTTGGTAAATTATAAAAAACCCTCTAAAGTTTAGTCCTTCATATAATCTCCTAAAGAAAAAAAATCATTGTAATGTCATCCCGAATCACATTGTCCATTTGAATAGATAGTGTTATTTCTATAAATATTTTGGATTTCTTACTTGTGTCATAGAAATTGGAAATGCTAGGTCTTATATTTTTGGATGTAATATATTATCTTTATAAATTTTGATTATTCTATTAATTGGCTAAATGTGTCTCGGGAGATATTGCAATGACTTTTTGGGGGGATTTGGCTATCAGTCTACCAAATAACACTTATATAGCAAATAGTCAGTCAACTGTTTTTTCACTTTACTTAGTCCATTTAAGTCATTACTGACCAAAATACCCTCACCTTCATTTATTTTTCCCTTCTTCTTCACCTATCCAACAACCATAAGAGAACCAAGAAAATACCCTCACCTTCACCCTTATCTCTTTCTCCTTCCCTCTCCACTTACCTTACTGCCATAAGAGAACCACCAGACAGTGACGACCTCCGGCAACGACGACTGGCCAGATCTGAAGCTCGTCGGTATTGACCTCCTCCAACAACCACCAAATCTGAAGATTTATCCTCTCTCCAATGCCGAACCAAATCTGAAACTCACCAAATTTGAATTCTCGTTACCGACTTTCTCCCTTCCTTCCCTCTCTCTTATCTCTCTCTCTCTATTCTAAATTTGAAGCTCACCAAGAGTTTCTTCTCTCTCTAGTGATTTCTTCTACTGCTAGCAACAACCATTGTCACCAATGACAATAACGCCTACAATCTGTGTGCATTATCCTGATGCAACATTCTAGAGGGAGACTGAAAACTTCTTCATCTAAAACATCAGTTGCTGCTACTATTGTTGCTGTCTATGTTGGTTTTCCAACCCAAGTAATTCCAATTCCAAATCCCTAGCACTCAAAACAATTTTCAGCCTACTACCAGGGAGCTACAGCAAAGGTGTCGTGAAGTTAACCTTATTTTGCTACATGGTTCCACCCTTAGGCAATGAAACGGTTGTGGAGGGTGACATGGGTGGTGTAGAACAAGTAAGCATTAACATCGATGATGAACTGAGAGCTAACGGACTCATCCCCGTCTCATCTAATCCACTGGTTGTAAAAGACTTGGTAAAGTAGTAAAATTTTACTACTTCATTGTAAAATTTACTTTGTAAAGTAGTAAAATTTTATTATTTTACTTTAAAATTTTATTACTTTGTAAAGTAGTAAAATTTTACTACTTCACTATAATATTTATTAATTTGTCAAGTAGTAAAATTTTACGGTTTTAATTTTTTAATAATTACCTAATTAATATGGATCTTTTTTCGAAGATGCCGATGAGTAGGTTCAAAAAATATGATTTTTTTAAAAAAAAAATGGATATGTATATTATAAGTTATAGCTTTTAAAAATTATAATACTAAAAGGTTAAGTTAGTTACATAGGGTGCCCTTAATAACAAAAAGGGAAGTGCCCTTGGTAATGATAAGGGTAATCCTGGCATTTTCAAAAAAAGTGTGACTAATTGATAAATAAGTTCAATCTCCTTGATTAATTGACTTAAAAAAATTCTTACTTGATTAATTACCAATATTTCACCAAAAAGTGGACTAATCGCTAATTTCCTCATATTTTTTTTTTTAGGAGAATAAGTGTAATACCCTAAATATTTATTGATTTATTTTACGTGTGTATATTTGATGGAATTATACACAGGTTGATAAATTTAAGTATTTTATATTGAGAATGAATATATGGTTAGTTGGATGTTGGGAGATATTATATTTGGATGAAGAAAGATGATTAGATTGTGAAATATGGAGGGAAGAAAAGACAAAAAGAAGAAAGAAACAAATTAGAAAAAAAAAAAAAAAGGAAAAAGAGAAGAGAATAAAGATTAGTTTTCGGTGGAATAAGAAAAGAAAGAAAAAAGAAGAAAAAGAAGAGAAGAATAGCCAAAGAAGAAATAAAGAAAGAAGGAAAAGTGGCGTGGGAAGAGGGGAAAAGAAGGAAGAAAAGAAGAAAAGGTGGTAGGAAGAAAGATGGCGGTAGGTGTAGAAAATAAGAAGAAGAAATAAATGAAGAGAGAGAAAAGAAGATAGGGACGGGACAGAAGAAATAAATAGAGAAGGGAAGGAAAGAAATAAGAAGAGAAAGAGAAAGAGGAAAAGAGAAGCCGAGAGAGGCAGTGGGTCGGGGTCACCAGCCGGAGCATGGGAAGCTCCAATCCGACTTCTATTAGTATAGATTTTGTATTTGTTGAGTCGATTTACATGTTTATAGTGGTGGTTATTCATTTTATTTATTTATTCTTGAGGTAGGGGGTTTAATTCTTGTACAGTGAATGATGATTATTTTGAAGCATATGTTAAGATTTTATTTATGCAAGGTGATAATTATTGATGATGATATATTTGAGGTTTATAATGGTTGATTTCATTGACAATTGGATTATATTTGAGGTTGATGATTTGGAATTCGTATTATTTGATTTATATATTATTTTGAATATATAAATGCTTGCATGTGATTTTGAAACATTATTTATTGTATAGGAATTTGATTTCCTACTGGGCAGTTGTTCGCTCACCCCAATATATTTTCAGGTGATAATTGTTGGAGGCACGTAATAGAATTGGGGTCGAGATTTGGAGAAGTTATCGCGTGCATTTATTTTTATTTAAAGCTGATGTAATTTTATTCATTTGGTTGGGCAATGTATATTGATGATGAGTTTTGGGTTAACTATCGCTACCCGCGGCTGCGTAACACTCTTTATTTTGAATGGAATGTATTTTTGAAAAGAATTTATTTGTACGGAGCTCATAAAAAATTGTACGTGTTATTATTTATAAATTTTGGGGCGTGACAATAAGTGCTAAACATTTGGGAGTTTTCAATAATTTATCCTTCACATTTTTAATTCAGTGTGAGTTTTGGGTGAGTTCAATATAGTACTACTATATTTGGGTGATGGGATGTTAGAGAAACGGGGGTGGAGAAAAGGTTTTGGAGGGATTCGATTTTTAATTCAGTGTGAGTTTTGGGTGAGTTCAATATAGTACTACTATATTTGGGTGATGGGATGTTAGAGAAATGGGGGTGGAGAAAAGGTTTTGGAGGGATTCGATTCTTTTGTAGGGTTTTTCATGCCTAATTGATATGTCAACAATTTGAGGATGTAATGGTTCCTCATTTTTAAAAAAAATTTATTTACTAATAAACGATGTTGTTTTTGCTGGTGTGGAATTACCCGACATTTTAGATCTAGACTTCTCATCCAAATTCCATTTCAAATTAAAAAAATTCAACCTCTCTCCTTTCTCCCCTCTCCCGCTCTCTTTTTCAGTTACTCTTTCTCACACAGTCACACACACTCTCTCCTCTTTATCTCATTGGCATGGTCAATGCGCACCAGTTTGATAAGTTTTATCGATTCCATTTTTTGTTGCTTTGATTCATTTTAATGTTTGGTGCTTGAAATGGATGATTGGTTGTTAAAATGGATGTTTGTATCCTAAAATTCCTTTTAGATCTTAGAATCACAAGGACAAATTAGACGTTCAAATAATTGATTGAAACAAAAAGATATGAAAGATTCATAACTGTGACTAATTAAGGAATCATTGGATCCTAAGTTACAGACATGTTAATCACTTGCGTGAAAACCTTACAAGATCCCAATACGGAGAAGTCAATCCCCGTAAGGGTGCCAATTAAGCCACCGAAAAAGGAAAGGAAAAAAACAGAAAAAACCCAAAATCTTAGGACCCAACCACCCAAAAGGTTTTGGGTGGACCTAGCCCATATCCTTACAGTGACCCACTACCACGCATGCAGTTATAAAGGGATTTGGATTTGCTCAAGTTGGGGTCTTTAACTTGACGCTCAATTTAGCGTTAGATTTTGGACACATGGAGGGATGCAATTATCAATGGCTGGGATGAGGAAGCTTTAGCATTTGTAGGAGAAGCCCAGCCGTTGATAATTGCATCCCCCCACGTGTCCGAAATCTAACGCTAAATTGAGCGTCAAGTTAAAGACCCTAACTTGAGCAAATCCCAATCCGTTATAAAGGTCTCCATACTCTAATCCATAAAATCAAGACGAATGATCCTAAGCGGTCAACCCCACCCTAAGTATTGAATCCCCAAAGCCAACACCTGATGCTGATTGGCAATCAAATCAAGGGTAAATTACAGTTACACTCCCTCTAATTTATAACAATTACGGATGCATCCTTTCTCATTTTCAAAATTACACTATCACTCTTATAAGAATAGTTGATTGAACGGTGTTAATAAAACCCATAAAATGATGCAAATACCCCCATATATAAAATGCATTATTTAACCTTTTTAAATGATTCGAGTTCTTTCTAACTCATATCCTTGATTACATGCATATGAATTAAATTTAATTCAACTGATTGATTTGGCCAAAAGAGTTTTGGAGTACACTTGATACAAAATTGCATCATGTGTACTTTTTTATTTTTACATATAAATTTCTTGGTTTTGTCTTCATTTAAATTTTTTTTTTCACCACACACACACACACACACACACACACACACACATATATATATATATATATATATATTTTTTTCATAATTTTATTTTGCTCCTTCCTCATTGTAATTATTCTTTTAATTTAATTCTATATGGGAGCAATCCTATATAGCCCTTTTTTATAATACTCAAATTTACTTACTCAAATGAGGTGGTAATTCGGCAAATCAATTTAAATTTTTTTTTTTTGGCAAATCAATTAAAAATTTAGTTGAATAAATAATTGTCTCTAATGAGAAAATATGACAATTCCACATCAGTTGGACAAAAAATTAATATATTATATTATTTGTTTATCAACCAAAAAAAAAAAAAATCTAATGTGCTAGATGAATATGTTGGATTGATGAGTTATATGTATTTAATATGGGAGTTGTCATCCAATAAGGATAATTAGGGTATTTAAAAAAAAATTGAGCATGAAATCACTTTTTTTTAACGGAATAGTGGATGGCCGTTAGAGAGAGGGGGTTTCTTTGTAGTTTATTTTGTAAAATAGAAGTGTTAATATCATTTCAGGAACGTGATGGAGTCTATCTGTAATTGTGAGATACTAAAAGGGCCTTAAATCAAACACCCTTCTCTCTCCATCAACCTTTGACCAATCCACTCCTGCCACATCCCCAAACTCACTGATCCTCACCACCGCACTAAAACTAACGTCACACACAAGAAGACAAAAAAAAAAAAAAACACACACACACTACCAAAAAAATACCTTTTGAAATCAGCCTCAAACTCTGCTTAATCGCCTCTTACCTTTTTCCCTATGACGATTCGAAATCCTTCTTCCTTTCTGACAAGCACCTTCACCATCACCATGGCTTCTCCTCCTTTACTCCACAATGGTTAGCAGTCCCATACATCCATACATTCCTATATATATAATATATATTTGTTCACTCAATCTCCTTCTATCTCTAGAGGTTGCTTTTCCTTCTTGTTCAAAATCTGCTGTTTCTTTGTGAACCTGCAAGCGTTTGAAGTCGTTGAGTGATGCGTGTTGTGTTTTCTAGGGTTAGGGTTTTTTTTTCTCTCCCTCCTAGGGTTTCTACTTCTCTCTGTTAGGTTATATTTTCTCTTCTCTACTCTCCTACTCGTCGTTTACGCTCTTCTCTCTGTGGTCTCCAAGTTCGGTTTCGTCGTTTCCGAAGACCATTGTGTCGTGCAGAGAGCATTGAAGATTTGAAGCCACCGAAACGCTTGTTTTGGTTGTGTTTGTTTTTCTCTTGTAAGCAATGCAATCGCAGAGACACGACGACGTTAGAACACGCTCTCCGCCGGCGACGGCTCCGGCGAATATTCGGGACCGGGACTATTCGCCGCTGCGCTGCCGCGATGTTCAAGAGCGGCATTCACGCTTTGAACGAGGTAGTGGTTTGGTGGAGAGGAGCGATAGGTATTTTGACAGAGACAGAGACAGAGACAGAGACAGAGACGGGCAATTGCAGAAACTGTCGCAGTTCAACGAGGGTTTGCCCCGCGGGGAATCCATTTCAATGAAGTTTCAGTGGAAACATTTGTTGGCGGAACCCCTGAAGTTGAACAACAATGCGACTCCTAACTCGAAAAATCTAACTGATTATGTCGTTGCTAGAATTAGTACTGAAAACGAAAGTTTTCAGGGAAGTCGATTTTCGGGTTTGGGTGGGCACGAGACAGCGGTTACAAAACCCATGTCCTTGGAAATCGACAGGGCAAGAAAATTTTCGCCACGACCACCGCTTGATTTTGGCCTTGCCAAACATTCTGGGCGTGTAGATGGGAGATACCTATCACAATTGGAAAATTCCAATGTGGGTCATTACGACAATGAAGAACTTTTAATTCGTGATACCCTGCGTAGAGATAAAGTATCGGCAAGGGAATTATACGGGGAAGAAGAGAAGCCCGTGTTCTATTCGAAAGATGCTTCTCATTATAAGATGCCAATGTCTCAATCTGAAACTTTTGCCACCTTGCCTTCGGCCATTATGAAGAACAACTTCCCTGGATCCTACAGTGACAGTCTCTATATTAATTCGGACAGAGTGGGCAGGACCCATGAGGTGCTAACTGAACCTATTGGCTATGATGGGTATAATCAAATAATGCATTTCGAATCATTTACAAAGCATGAATCGCAAGTGAGCGATGTGTCAAACTATCGGCATACTCAGCTTAGTCCAACCAAGTGCAAACCTAGGGATTATACTTACCCTGAAGTAAGGAGATGCGAGTGGGGTGATTTGGGTACACTGTCTGATGAATTTGGTGGGAAGATGGCAAGTGTCCGAGGAGGCTATGGCCATCGAGATACAGCGAGAGCTAGCATAGTGGATTCTATTCTAGGCAAAATTGATTGTATCGAAAGTTCACATGGTGATCGTCTACAAGCAAGCAGACTATTGGAACATCTTCGTTCTTTACAAGAACAACCTCCAATCTCTAACAACCATGATGTGAGTGGAGCATCATATCTATTGAAGCAGGATGGGGAAGTTTTGGGTTCTAGAAGTACTCCACTCGACTTCACAACAGAAGTTTATCCAGACCATGAAAGTCTGCGTGGAACAGAATTATGTGGAGACCATGAAAACCAGCACTTGAAAGAAGATTATGGTTTCAAAAGAGATGCTGAGCACTTGAAAGAAGATTATAGTTTCGAAAGAGATGCTGGTCCTTGGTCTTGTGAAGAAAAAATGAACAGGTTACCAATGTCAGAGTGTGATCCGGGCTTGTACAAAATTGATGATAGCCCCCATGGGAGGTTGACGACGGAGGAGCTAGGCTTGTATGACCTATCAGAAAATATGCACAAAAGAAAACGTGGTATGGATAGGAAATTGAACAGGCACTCTCACTACATCCACGATCTGAGTGATGGAAATGGGCAGTTGACTGGTCAAGAAATGGACTCTGAATTTTTGTCAAATAAGCCTGGTCACTCTATGCCTGGCCACTCCCAAAATAGGAAGGCTGTAAGGGCATTTGATGAGAAGTCCAGTTATAGAATTTCCAACCCTGATGATTTGTTATCATCTCACAAACCGCCAGCATCTATTCAGAGGCATTTAAGCAAACCCCGTATGTCTGCTGGTAAAGATAAACAGAAGTGGTTGAGGCCCGGTCCTCCAAATGTATCGAACCCTTCATTAGGAAATCGCAAGCCATACAAGTCCCCGAAAAGAAGAGTCGATCATTTTCATGGGAGTTGTCATGCTTCGGGGGGTGATCCCTCAGAAGCTAAGGTGATTCCTGTGAAGACTGATCCACCTGAAGACTCTGAAGAATTTAAGCTGCTGGTATGTAGTGCTTTCTTTAAGTTTATCAGACAGCTTAATGAGAACCCTGCACAACGAAGAAGATACACAGAGGAAGGAAAAGCTGCTAGTTTGAAGTGCAGCATATGTGGCAGGTCTGTCCTTTACATTGTCATGTGTTTTTATAATTGGAACACTTCTTTCCCCCATTTTTTATTAAACTTATTCTTACTCTTTCTGCTCCAATCAAGTGAGCACTCTGACTTAATTGCAATTTGTTTATTATTTAAGATAAGGATTCAGTTGGTTAAAGTTTCGTTGACCTTTTTGCTACTTGCATTTTATGATGTTTTGCTATATCTTTAGTATATTAACTTTTGAGGTGGAGGTGGATGCTTAAGTGGTATCCGGCATCTATCACATGAATGGAGGGTTACTGGGAAGATACTTTGATATTAATGGGTAAGGTTACGTTATGAACTCTCTGCTCTATGGAATGTGACTGCAATTTAAGATTTGTGAGCTTTCTAAATGTCAGAATTTGCCTGATACATCTTATTCTGCACTTTTGTTGCTGTTCAGTCATAATCTTCTCCGGGATAAGGGAAGATTTAGAACTTCTGTTGGATTTTGCAATGCTCACTCGACATTGATTACTAGTTACATTTCAAGTGACCCCCACGAAAACTCAGAGAAAGAGTTTTAAAGGGTACAGGAACCGAAAGGAAAACTAACTCCCCATTCATATATAATTGAACGGACGAAAGGGGTGGAAGAATGAATATAGAGAAGAAGAAGATTGCTGTTTGAGGTTGGATGGTCATGGTGATGGGAGCAGTGACAGGATGGTGGTGTTAGGGTTGTGGTGGGTTGACAATGGCGGGTGGTGGTGTTTGGCAGTGCCAAAGGCAGAAGGTGAGAGAAACAGAGAGATACATTGAAGTAAATCAGAGAGGCCTAGAATTTTTTTCTTTTTGTATTTTTGTTATAACATTCCTTTACTACTTACTCAACTATCAAATCTTGGCAAATGATTTCTGCATCCTTTCCTTTCCTACCCTAGTTCTTTCCAAGGCCAAAAGGGATAATATTACCATTTGAATGATAGGATTGCAAGATATATATATATATATATATAAACACACACACACACACAATTTTAGAGGTTAGAACATATCAGGCTTAGTGATGTTCTAAAGGTTTTCTTTGTTGGGTAAACAAAATCCACTGTCAATTGTTATTGTCTTCTCTATTATTCTTCAGTTCCAATTAGAATGTTTCTCTAAGGCCTCTAGTTTTGGTAGAATCTTGTAGTGGCAAGAGTTTTTTCAGAAGCATTCCATCTAAATTTAGGATTCTTGAAGGAATCATTTTTGTTGGGAGAAATCTCTTAGGCAAATGATATGTGACAGAAATCTCTCTCTCTCTTTCTCTCGCTATATGGCTTCCTTAATATCTGACTTTACGTCTCTAGTGGAATTTGAGGATAATAGATTTAGTAATTTAGGAGTGCATCAATTTAGTAATTGATAGTTCTTTCTTGCTACTCCTTAGGATGAAATTGTTCCATGGTGAGACCTTTCTTTCCAGTTGATGAATTCTTTTAATTCCTCCATTTTTTCGCTTGCAGTTTAGCAGCGTTTTGTAATCTAGTTAGTAATATTTCCAATTCAAATGCGGATTGTATAGATTTCTTCTTTTAGGATAACATTACTGATATATGAGACGAACCTCTAGAAATGGAGCACTGCACGATTTGAAATCTAGAGATGTTTTCTGGCTAGGGAAAGACTTCCGACATCTGAAACTCGTTATTGCCTTTCTTCCCGCCTATTTTTGTAGAGGCAATGCTTCCTAGTTTGTCCACATGTTAGTGATTATGGTTTCTATGATCTCCCTTAGTGATCGCTTGCTTTATCTGTGTGTTGTTTCAGTGACTCCAAAGAGTTTGCCGACATACAAAGCTTGGCTATGCACACAATCAAGTCCCTCAAGATTGGATTCAGAGCACAGCACTTGGGTTTCCACAGAGCACTTTGTGTGCTACGGGGTTGGAACAGTGCAGTTGCTCCTAACAGTTCATGGGTTCGCCTACCTGATGCTCAAGCTGTGGCTCTGAAGGAGGACCTTGTCATATGGCCTCCAGTTGTCATCATCCAAAACAGTTCCATAGGAAACAATGAGCCAGATGAACGGATGATTGTAACCATAGAAGTGCTTGAGACTATGCTCAGAGGTAAGTTTCATTCCATTGTATTTGATGATTTTTAGAAGTATTCTTGTTAGGGATGGTTCCTATCCCTCAAACCAAACAAAAAATTGCTCCATTCCCTTCTCAAATTTGATTCTTGATTTTTTTTTTTGTTTATTTAAATTATTCCTGAAATTCTTTGTTGAATTTTTTCTCCACTGTTGGTTTGGTATTTCTGATATCATTTCCAGCAATAAACTATCATCCTTCACTTCTGATTGTCACTATGGTCCTAATTAATCAATCCAATGTGAGGAACACGAAGTGAAGCCTGTACTCAAGGTGTTTATGCAGGGCCATTGAACATTTGGCCATGCATTTCTTAATGTTATGACTTTTTTTTTTCTTTTCTAATTGATCTCAAAATTATTGGGATTAGCCTTTGCATTTTCTTTTTTCTAGCTGATCTCACATTGTTGGGTGGTGTTGTATGACATGCTTTTGTTTCGCTTTATGTGTTTCCTTTTTTTTCTCTGTGTTTCTTGGTCTATTCTGCCCACTTGGATTGCAGAGATGGGGTTTGGTGGGGGAAAGACCAAGGTCTGCCGTGGAAAGGCTGCAAATCAGAGTATAATGGTGGTGAAGTTCAATGGCACCTTGTCTGGGCTGCAAGAAGCAGAAAAGCTTCACAAGTTCTATGCCGAGAACAAACATGGGAGGGCTGAGTTCCAGGAGATCAGTTCTGATAGTGGCAATGGCCGCAGCAAGGAATCACGAAATGCGATAGTAGACAAGGCAGAAGATGTTCTATATGGCTATTTAGGAATCGCAGGGGATTTGGATAAACTTGATTTTGAGACCAAGAAACGGTCTGTGGTGAAGAGCAAGAAGAAGATTCAGGCCATTGCAGATGCCCCACTCAAAACTGAATGAGAGAACAGTTTCTGTTTTTATTTCAGAAATGTAAGTAGCTGATAGATTTTTTGGCCTTTGCTAACCACTTGAAAATTAAAAATTAGCTTGCTACCACTGGAAAATCATGAATTTGTTGATCAAATTATGTTTTTGACTTGCTAATTTGATTAGTGCAAGGAATATTTCTAATTTGAGCTGCCCATTTATGTTATTATCTGTACTTGGTTTGTTAGTGTGTTATTATCAATACTTGGTTAGTGTTCTCAAAAGTGGACTCACTAGGCTAGCTGCCCTTGATTGAAAATTCCTGATTTGGCCATGTTGCTTCTACCCAATGTAAACAGACCCGACTAGAATTCTGTTAGTTCACCATTTATCCTGTTTAATGTGCCGGAGCTTTGGAAGGCTAGATTCAATTTACAAAAATTTTCAGGGGGCAACAAGTCTTTCATGAACTTCATGTTCTACGAAGGTTTATGAATGTTAGCACTGAGAATATGCATAGGTAGGAAGTACCAAAGAATTTCTGTCTGGCTTGTTCTTCCAGGTTTACTTATTAGGCATTCAAACTGTTGACGATGTACTGCTATATATGTTTCCTTTTAGAGAAAAGAAAAGAGGAAACATGTTTACATGTGCAGAACCTTCCATGCAGAGTATTAGGGCATGGACGATTGCCATTCACTTTTATTTATTTATTTATTTTAAAAAATTTAAAAGAATAATTGTTTGACCTGATTAGGTCACCAGGTTGGCTTGGATTGACCCTTATATAAAGGACCCTGTTCTAGCAGGAAATTTTCAACCTGACCGATATGAATCTTATTTATTATTATTATTATTAACCTTCTTTTCTTTTCTTTTCTTTTCTTTTCTTTTTGGCCAAACAATAGGATTAAACACACGCATTTAAGAGGAGTCGAAATCAAAGCCTCCGTAAATTTTACTCCCTTATTAGGATGAAGGACATGCCATCAGCCCCAAAGGCCATTGGCAAAAATACAAGAGCTAATCTGGTTTAATTTGGCTAGATTTAGTTAAACCTCACATGAATCTTACCTTTGCCAGCCTTAGTTTTGTATATACTCGTGAATCGTGATGTTTTCCATAGGAAAGGTTCTCATCATCAGATACTCAAAGATCAGAAACATGTTTTTGGTTCTTGCTTTTCTGTGTTTGTCTTTGGGAAGAACTATTTCATATGAGAAGTCTGACTATAAGAAAAAATAGATTACAGCAACAGATTTAAGAAAAAAAACATATGAAAAGATTTTGGAGGAAATGAGCCAGTAGCTCTTCATGTACAAGAACATCATCCAGTGGTAATGCATAGCAAAGAATTATTAGGCCTTGGAGATCAGCTTTTAAATGCTGTCTTATAAACTGATTCATCATCTTGTATTTAAGGGAACATGGATGTGACGGCAAAGCATGACTTAGCAAAAAGAAAATTAATGGCAAAGCATGATCTATATCCATGCCATTACTTCTCATCTCAAAAACAAAGTTCATGCACAACATTAGTGTTCGGATATTTTTCTTCCTTTTCCTCCTACTTTCCAATATCCAAATGGAGCATAAATAGAGAATTAAAAGTTGGGATTTGGCAAAACTTTCCCTGTGAAGACAAGTTGAGTGAACTTTTGAGATGAAAGGATGAGCAGATTGTATTATACAAGAGGCAAATCAAAACTTTCCTTGGTATGATATTGCCTGCCTACTTGCTTGTAAATGCCTTTATTGTAAATGGTTTATTACCTAAGGATCCTTCCTTGTATGACTAAATTAGATCTTTGTGGTTGAAAGTATTTGGCCAACCTACTTGAAAAAAAGAAAAAAAGAAAAAAAATGCTCCTTGGATGACAGAGTGGAAATTTTAGCCCAAAAGCTCAGATAGGCTCTTCAATCATGCTTTGATTGGTAGAGCACATTTAGAAAGAGAAGGAATTTTATTTTATTTTTTATTTCTTATTTTTCCTTTTAGGGCTCCAAAACCACATCTCAGTGTAGCCTACAGATTTCTTTACTAATCTAAATTATTTTTAGGATCGACAATATTCTTCATGAATATTCATACATTTATTGTTATGTAAGTCTGGTTTTCTTATTTTTGGGTCCAACCTTGTAGGTTATAATCAAGGACTTAAATATCGATATCGATGGATATATCAAGGGTCAAAAAACATGGATATATCGATGGATATATCGAAAATTTCGATATCAATTCAGAGATATGAGGAATATTATTAGTTAAACATTTATATTTTTATTGAAATTCTAGGAACAATGATTAGATTCTAATAAATAGTTTAGAATTAAAATATTGCAATTTAAATATGTATTAGACAAATATGTATTGTATAAGGTATAAAAATTGTGCCACATTGAACGAAAGAATGAATATTTTAATAGAGTAAATGACAGTTATTACTTTTTAACACTAATTTAAGACATTATTTTAATTGAAATATTTATATAAATCAACACTAAAAGAGTAAGAGGTGATAATTTTGATACAATAACCAAAAAAATGAGTATTTCGACGATCGAGATATATCATTGATATAATTGATATATCGATAATACCATGTGAAAAAAAAAAGATATTATAAATATATTAAGATTTTATTTATAATATCGAAATATCAACAATATTATAAAAATATTTGTGAAAATGATATGTCAATTAAATATTATATCGAGAAATATGAATAAATAGATATATCATGAATATATAGAAGATATTGTAAATATTTTAGTCCATGGTTATAATCCCCAACCCAAGACCCAACTTGAAGATCTTTTGTTTAAGAGAGTTTCCTACTTCTGTTCTTTTTTTGCTACACATACAACACGCAAATGAGGAAAAGAAGGAAAATCTAGGGTTTGATCTTTTGAGCTTGATTCTTCTTCCTACTTCCATCAGTTATTGCAAATCTGGGTGTAATACATTGTCTCTACAGATTTGGTTCTCCTCCAACAAGTTGTTTGGATTGTTCTTGTGGTCAAAGGTTCGGGTTTGAAAGCTTCAGGAGGTAATATTGTATTGTTGCTCCATTATTGTATCATGTCCAGTGTTGGGCATAAACTTGAGGAAAGAACCATTGTATTCTTGTTTTGATATAGTAGATTTTGTTGTAACTTGTCTCGTGATTTTTCCTTTCATTATAGAGGGTTTCCCATGTATAACTTGGTCTGCTGGAATGTCTGCCTCTCTTGTTGCTCTCTAAATGTTTGATAAATTGCCTCATGGCCAATACTTGCTTTGTTGTTATTTTCTTAGTTTAGTAATTGGTACTGGTGTCTTCCTAGTATGTTGGTGTTGCTTTAATTCACAACTCACAAGTAGACTTGTTTGTTGTAAGTAAATTTTGTTACATCAAAATTCAAACACTAGATTTTGTGAATAACTGCATGCCAATCCATCAGATGAAAGTTTGCTAGAAGTTATTGCTCTATAGGAGCGATTGTCATGAGAAACAAGAGACAGGAAAATACTTGCTGCCCTCTTTTTTTTTTTTTTTCTTTTTTTCTTTTGTGTGTCCTCAACTGCAAGTGACACTAATTCCTGTTCACGCACAGACAACCCCCATCCACACATGCCAAATAAATCTGGAAAATCCCATGGGGCTGGCCCTTCCAGCTCAGAAGTCAGAACAAAGGCATAAAGACACAAAATGGAAAAATCATGACTATAAGGAAGGCAATCATTAATGCCACAAACCTTCATGTAGAATCAGTACAGAAGAATGCTTGTACAGGTTGACAAGAAAAGCCAATCGAAGTACAGGAAATAATTAGAACAGTAAAAAAGAAAAGAATGAGAAAAGAAAAGGAGAAGAACCAATTTTCTGTTCTCTCACTGACTATAGTGACACCTGCTCATCTATCCTATGTACAATTCTTCGAAAGTCAAAATTCTGTTGTAGCATGGAATGAAATTTCTCATCTCCTTTGGAAGTTTAGGAATTTGATGCCGTAGGCAAAGATGAAGAAGAAGAGGAGGACCCAACCAACATGGGCTATGACTATAGGTATGAGGAAGTCATGATCATAGCCCAAGTACCCCTTAAGAAATGTGTCCAGAGCCTGGTCTGGTTGACCAGTTATTTGGAGTGGAGTCTTCTTGTCACCCACTTGAGATGTGAAAATGCCGTAGATTGTCCAGGCAACTGGAGAAGCCCAGTAGTACCACCTCCACCACACAGGGATTAGCTGCAATGTTTGAGGATGAAGTGTTTTAGTTGCAGTAACAAGGAGAAGCTTTAAAGGATATGATATATGCATTGTGATGAAAAATAGTAAATTCTTCAAGGAAAAGCAACATTTTAATTTGAGGTTACATACCGGCCTGGGGATGAGGAAACCAGAAAACAAGTTCCAGAAGCTAACGAAGAAGTTCATAACAATAGTAGCAATTTGATGGTTCGGAGTTAGCGCAACCGCCATCATCCCGTACATTGTGAAGTAGGTAAAGCACATAAATACGAAGTAGTAGAAATAGAAAAACTTTTCCACCTTCCACTCGTACCCGATCATGGAGTAAAGAAGAAGAGAGTAGATGAAGGTTTGAATTGCAACATAAATTGTCTCTATAGCCACCTGCAGATGATAGAATAGAAGACCAAAATATTTAGTCTTTGAAATGAAATAAAGAAAAAAATTGTGTGATTAATTATCTTTCAATCTCTCACCTGAGCAAATGCATAAGGCAATTCCGAATACATCCCTGCTGCTCTTTCACGGTAGAAGACTGTTCTCTCAACTGCCACGATGGATTGCACTGCGTTAGCATTGCTGGCTCCAAGGAAAAGAACAGAAGCATAGGTGGCTCCCAGCAGGTTGATCAAGTCTTGTTGTTTGTGTCTGTTTTAACAATAAGCAAATTGAACTTTATATTAGTTCCCATGTCTGGGTATGAACAAGAAGAAAAATCATGTTCATGATTTCTGAGATTGATCTAATGCTCAAACATGAATATGTTACAGAAAGCAATGATGAGAAAAACAGGAATATCTGTAACTAACTCCAAACTTTACACCAGGTTAAATCGAGATAAGAACGAACATAAGTAGACTAATGGAAAAAAAAAAAAAAAAAAAAAATATATATATATATATATATATATATATATATGGTTCAAGATGGAAAACTTCAGACTTACATCTGATCTCCTTGGCCCCAGAAGATGACACCAAACATGATACCAATGACAATTGTCATGAAGAACCGGATAGCGTTGTACCGTGAGTTCCTCCAGTATGACCAGTGCATTTTCCAGAAACAAGCCTTGCATTGGGTTGTAAAGCTTTGGGAATATTTGGTGGGGAAGTGAAGGTCCTTGGAACCTGGTTCTGGAGTGCTTAGCTCTTTGATAAGCTCCTGATTTCTCCTAAAAAAAAAAAAAAAAAAAGGTAGTATGTATCAAGGGAAAGACCACTACATACACACAAACAGAGAGAGAAGCAGACAGAGATGCTATGATAACAAAAAAAGAAGCGTAAATAATATTATGTGCTGTATAACTTACCTATAGAGATCGGAGTTGGCATAAAATTCTGCAAAATCAATGCCAAGTTGACTCTCAACTGCAGTAGAGCTTACTTCCAGCATCCAGGTAGCTGGATTGTAACCCTCTTTGATCTTGGAAACCCCTGGAATAGCCTGCAAGAGGTATTAGATATTAGTCCAACTTAGAATTTTCACTTGGAAATTTTTCAGTCTATACGATTTCATCAAAAATAAGAAGTTCAAAAATTCAATGTAGCAGAAAAATTGCTGAGATGTCAGGCAAGATTTTGAGTTTGTATCCAGTCCAAAATTAGCTCGTAATTTACTAGTTAAGCAGAATCAGTATGGAACCAAGCATATAAAGAGAGAAAGGAAACTCACCTCAAAATACTCAATGAGCTTGTGAGATTGACGACCGAGAGGTCCAGCATAAACCATTTGTCCTCCTCTTTTCATCAACAGTAGCTGCAAGGAAAAACAATATCAAGTTGAAACGGAGACAACGAAATGATGATGATCATTTGCAGAACAAATAGCAATATTAACAACTTCAAAGTTGAACCATACCTCATCAAAAGCTTCAAATATGTCTATGCTAGGTTGGTGAATTGTGCATACTACAGTTCGCCCGGTATCCACTGTATTCCTTACAGTACGCATGACAATTGCAGCAGCTCTAGCATCAAGGCCTGATGTGGGTTCATCCATAAAGATGATAGAGGGATTAGCGACCAGCTCTACAGCTATGGTGAGCCTCTTTCTCTGTTCAGTTGAAAGACCATCTACTCCTGGAAGTCCAACTAGAGCATCCCTCAATGGATTAAGCTCCACCAGTTCCATAACTTCTTCAACGAACATCTGAAAAAAACAAAAAACAAAAAAAAAAAAAAAAAAAAAGAAAATATATATATATATATATATAAGAAGAAGAAGAAGAAGAAGAAGAAGAAGAAGAATAGTCAACCACACTTTTATTTCCCCCAATCGGCCAATCCCTTTTAAGCATAATTTACAGAGCATTATAGTTTTCAGGTCAGTAGATAATAATTGAAAGTTTAGGTCTAAAGTATTAATCCATAGAAATATTGGATTTGCTTATATATGAACAGAAAATTTTAAACCCACAGAGAAAAAATTATGATTTTGGTAGTCAAGTAACATGCCTTTCGTGCTTCTGTCTTTACATCCTTAGCAAGACGCAGCCAGGCAGAGTATAGGACAGATTCATAGACAGTAACATATGGTGAATGGATATCATTCTGTTCACAATAACCGCTGACTCGAGCAAATGTGGCTTGGTTCTTTGGGTAGCCGGAAATGCTTACACTTCCTTCAATGTATCCACCAGTTTTTCTCCCGGCTAACACATCCATCAGGGTGGTCTTTCCAGCACCACTGACACCAACTAGTGCTGTCAGAACGCCTGGCCTGAAAGCACCACTAACATCACGTAGCAGTTGCAGTCGGCTGTCCTCAACTCCTTGATTCTTCATCTCCTGATAAGGAAAACCGAAATTCATCCATAGGAAATTTTATATTAGATCCAAGATCTGCAAATTTTTTTTTGGATATATGATATAAGCTAGAAGTTCTCCCCCACAACTTCTAATACTGAAACATTTGTTTGGCAGCTTAAATTTTGTACTTTAATGGGTGAAAAGTTCAACTACACCTTTCCAATTACAACCAAAAGAGCAGCAACAAGTATAATGTTACTACAATGTTTCTGCTATTCTTCAATTTGAATTTGCTTAATGTAAAATAGAGTTGAGATATTGTCACATAAATATTTGAGATATAAATCCTCAAAGAAATGACTTACCGCAGGCATATCCACATAATAATTCACATGGTTGAAAGCAAGTGAAAGGGGCTGAAAGGGCAAAACCATCCCTCTTTTAGATTCATTCTTCACAACACTGGCAGCCGAGCTGCTACTCCCTTGAGTATTTTCCAGAGCCATATCAATACCTGCAAGTGTTGATACAACATTGGATGACGATATTGATATGACATGTTTCTAACTTTTTGATTTACTATATTTTTCAGTCTTATGTTAAATTATTACTGTTCCAAACATATCACACACATTCACAAAGATAGTGCGAACAACCAAGTTGAGATCCACAAGAAGCAACATTAGAACAAACCACTAACATTTTAAAAAAAAATTTTTGGCATCATGGATAAGAAGTTCATTACATCAACAAATGCCTAAACTACGATTTGAACCTAGGAGCTCCCCCACATAGGGGGGAAGAAATGCCACTAGACCACAAGGCCATTGGCAACCACTAACCTTTTGAATTGGTTGTCACTTGCCGGTTTGTCTTTTTTATGGAGTCTTCATCAATGATTACAGCTTTAGTATCCCCAAGAGCTGAAATTGTTAAAAGAGAGAAAAAGAAAATTAACCCATGGATTTCATTCCCATAGCATGAAACCAAATTAATAACTGCGAACTAATGACTTACGATTTAAATACGTTAGTGCTGCAATGAAAAGACAATTGAAAAGGAGAGAAAACCCAAGAAGCGCTCCAATACAAATCCAATACCAATATTCTTCCACAAACAGGCCTCTCTGCTTAAGAAGGGTCTTTCCGACCGTGGGTTCACCGGTTGGTATTGAGGGCTGTGCCAAAATAATAAATAATAATAATAATCATATTAAGCTTATAAAATAGCCTTTGGATATGAGTCTTATAGATATATGCGTTCACAATATGTTTGTGCGTGTAGAGAGAGAAACAAAATGTTAAAAATTCACTGCAAGTCGATAAGAGATTTCCTTTTCCTAAGCATTGGGAGAACTTACAGGATCACTCCATCTTTCGTCAAGAAACTCATTAATGGCAATAGCATTTTGTCCATACATCATAGGAGAAACATAGTAACCCCATATCATCCATGGTTTAATGTCGTCTACAGACCAAGAAGAAAATAATTAATGTAACAGGTATTCTAATTATTTTAAATCAATATTAAAGGATTGAACAGTTTATCAACAAACTGATTTAGGATTTGGAAATATTTAGGTATTAGACTGGTATGTGCCACAAGTCACTAAAAAGAAAAAGAAAAAGAAAACATAGAAGTAACAGGGTGAAAAGTGATGAGTTCTAACCTTTGGAAACAATGAAGCCACCAAGCACAAAAACCAATAGCAAGGTAAAAGTACCAAGTGTGCTTGCAACGACATCTGTTCTTCCCACAGCTGCTATGAAACGGAAGAGAGAGAGAGCCATCTGATGTACACTGAAGAAAGCCAACAACTGTTTGAAAAACCTGAACATGGAGATATGACAATAAAAATTAAACCCTCTTATTTGTAAGACTGTCAAATTCTAGTCATCGTTGAACCAACAAAATGAAACTTCAATAGGTAAAAGAATTGCACATACCTACTGGCAGCAGGTGCAAACCCTATGGTGTAATATGTAAGAATGACCCAAATTCCTGATTCCACCAATGAGATAGGAATCCTTAAGAACCAGATGGGCAAGCTAAAAGCCCATGCAGGATAGAACAAGAAATCCCTCTGCTTGAAGAATACAGGGAGCCTAATAATTGTCATTGAAAGCTCTGCCATCCCATTAAACATTACATTAATGAGACTGAAAAACAGTGCCCCCCAAAATTTTGCTGCATCTTCTATTCTACCGGCTTTCATTTCTGTTCTCAAGAACACTGTAAAGGCAATTATTGCCATGACTGTAATCTGCGAAGTTTTGAATATGTATAAGAAAGAGTTGCGCTTTATTAGCAGCCATTCCCTTGAGAAGCATGCCTTGAAGAGTTCCCAATTGGAGATACCATACTTTTCGGTCACCAAAGCAGCAGGATGAGCACTGGATTTGTCGTAAGGAATTCTAAGATCTTCTGAAAGCTGTTGGCCAATGTGAAAAGAGTTGAAGGCCTGTGCAAATTCGGCTACTGAAATATATCTGTAAGGTTGGTTCTTTCTAAACCAGTACTGTGCTTGGTCCTTTTTGGAAGTAACTTCTTGAAGGAAGTCAGCAACCCCCTTCCTCTTTGGGCATTTGAAGCCCATATATTCAAAGTACTCAAGGATATTCTCCCTTGGACCCTGATAAACAATCTGACCTTCTGAGAGTAGGATAATGTCATCAAAAAGATCAAATGTCTCAGGTGCTGGTTGCAAGAGGGAGATAACCATAGTTACGTCCATAATATGTACCATCTGCCTCATGAACCTGGTAATCTGGAAAGTGGTGGAACTGTCCAGCCCTGTTGATATTTCATCCATGAAAAATGCTTTTGCTGGTCCAACTAACATTTCTCCTGCATTATGTATAGAATATCGGCGAGTAATTATGAATGGTGAGTATATATCTGTCATGCTAATAGCCAATACACACTCCCTCAATAGCACAATGCATTCTAATTTATAATATATCATCCCTGAAAGACTCTTTACATAATTCACACATACCCGTAGTTACACGCTTCTTTTGTCCACCAGAGATGCCTCTGTTCATGTCATTTCCCACCATAATATCAGCACAGATATCCAATCCAAGTATCTGTTATGAAAATCATAAGTTGTTAAGCTTGTTAAACAAGTAAACAAAGAAACAAGCTTAATTTAGAGGCAACAAACCTTTAGGACACAATCTGTTATCAAACTAGTTTCCTGGCCAGCCACGGCTATGGCTTTCATGAATGCATCAATTTCGAGATCTGGTTTAATATGGGCTACTTTCTCTCGTCTTGACAACTCTGTCAGCATTTCATACCGGGCTCCAACTCCCAAGCATCGTCCTGAGAAATCCAATGTCTCCCGAACTGTCATCTCACCATAGTGAAGATCTTGCTGACTAATATAGGCACTGGTTCTCTGAGGAACAAATTCCCCAAATTCATGGCCACAGTAGGTGACTTTCCCTGAAACCTGTACATAATCTAATCTATGAATATATGCTAAAATGTATCAAGATGATCAATTTGATTGCTGTGGAAGCTTTAGAAAGAAATGGAAATTGGAAATATACAACAAGCGAGGGCCTATTTCCACACCCCTTTTGGCTGCATCTGCACCCTTACATGAGGAAAATGGGTGTAAAATAGGCCATGGAGGGGTGCGGATGCAGCCAAAAAAGGTGCGGAAATAGGCCCTCCTTTGTAAGATTCCAAGCCTGGTTTTCCCTTTTCATGTTTCTCACAACCAAATGCACCAGCAGAAATACATAGAAAGGGGGAGAGTGAGGATGACAAACCTTTAAATCATCATCTGGTTTCCCTGAAAGTGCTTTCAGGAAGGTTGTTTTTCCTGAGCTAGGAGGCCCGAGAAGCAGTGTCATCCTGAAAATCAATGAAAATAATTATTGAAGCACATAAAGGAAGTTCTAAGACAATATGTTGGCCTTAGCCTAAGATGTACAACCAGCCTCTTTGCCTAGCCCAAAAAACAAAAAACAAATAAATAAATAAGTACCCAAGATTTTCCTTGCCCTGGTTTTAGAGGGAAAGTTCTTTCATTCGCAAATTTTTTGTTGTAGTTTGAAGGTATCGCATTGAGCATTGAGCATTGAGCATTGAGCATCAAATTAATATGATATGATACTAGTTTTGCAAACATGTTACATCTGCACAATTTCATGAGCATACCTTGATGGTCTTACTAGTCCACTCACATCTTGGAGTATCTTGACTACTCTCTTCTTCGGTGGGGTAAGCCCAATCAGTCCAAGAACTCCCTATTCACATTAAAAATCAATAGTTAAGGAATAAAACATCACATTTTATAAGTAGAAACTAGGAAGAATTTTTTTTTCCCTCTTTTTCTTTTTCTTTTTTTGGTTGCCCAATATCACGAAAATTCCAAATCATAATCTTGAATTTCTGTGAGTTCAGTAAATTTTCAATCTATGTAATAACAATACTAATAACCCATTTTCTTTATTTTACATAAAACTAATTGTCCATTTTCCATGAAGAGAATGAGTGTGTGTGTGATTTGGAATGTGAAACATGTAGAGAGATTAAGAAGAAGAAACTTATACAGAGAGTTAAAAAACTCAGATGTAATAATAATTAAATAAAGGTTCATTTTAATTATTGATAAAATGAATAAAAATTAGTACCTCTATGGAATTTATGGTGGAATTGAGCAGAGTTGGAAGTGCTCTGCCCCCAACATATGCATTTCCCTCGACTGATATATTCTGGAATCTCACTTCAACCTTAGGTATCTCAATTCCTGCCCTGTTTCAATCAAAATCAACCATTCATACATTTTTATAATAAAAATAAATAAATAAATAACACCCTAAAAGAAAAGTTAATTATCCTGTTTGGTTGCTGAGAAAAATAGACCAATGCTATGCATCCCAATTTTTTTCCCTTCATGATCCCAAATGAGGTGCTATCTTAGAATTGGATCCATTTTTGGCTTACAATTTGAATTAAAATTTCCAAATTTAAATTTGTGGGCTATCATGTGGCATTGTCGCCACATCAGTGACGTTGAATTTGGGAAAAAAAAACCAAGAATTGGGACAAGTAGTATATTCCTTTGAACAAACAAAGAAAATAAGAATGAAGATCTAGTCTTCCTTTCTTTTCCTCTGTTTTCTCGGCAACCAAACAGAGAGCGAGAGAGATATGAACCTATCAGTCCGAGCCCGGAGCCTGGTTAAGAACTTCTCATTGTCCTCTTCAACAACCTTAAGTATTCTCTCCATCAATTGCTTCCTATCTTGAATTCCAAGCTTGGTTACATCAACCTCATCAAGAACCACCCTCTCATTACTCATCACCTGCGTCAGCATCCCCTTCCTCATCCTATCATACGTGGGCAACCTCTCAATCGCCGCCCATTTCAGCTCCTCCTCATCGTCCTCCTCCCGCCGCCCACTCCGCTGGAACACGTCCGACGGCGCTTCCCACGCCTCCTTTATAGTCGCCGACGTCCAGCTCCTCCCGCTACTCGCCGACTTGCTCATCGACCTCGCCAATTCATCTCCGCTCTGTGCCGCCGCCATCCTTGTACCGCTGAAAAAAACCCACTCAGCTCACCGGAGATATTCTGAAGCATGAGCTCATTATATAGAGTTGGAGAAGAGGTGGAAGAGACGCCATCACCTCTGTTTCCTGAGGGTAGAGACAACACATTCCCGCTGTCTAGGAGCAAATGAACGTTGAACTTCGGGAAGGAAAAAGCACCTGAAAGAGATTGTCGTAGTACGGGCTGGGCTCTATTTGGGTTGTTTTCAACTTCGACAAAGGAAGCACGTGCCAGATTTTCTTACCTCGGAAAGGCCAAATTTGGATTGTAGTGGAATAAGGTTCACCACAAGCTATTATGAGATCTCATTCTGTTTGCATGCCTGATTTAATGGTCCATGGCACTGTAGGGCACTGTGGTCCAAGGCATTACTATCTTCACGTGGAGAGGTTCTAAATTCGAGTCGTATTTATGGGTGTTTGATCGATGTTATATTGAATTTCTTATTCATGTTATTCAAAAAAAATTGATGAAAAATATAAAAATTGAGCAATAGATAATAAAAAAAAGTAACACTAAATTACTCAAACATTTTGCCACGAATGAAGAGGTAGTTAGGGTAAGCAATTTGAAATTACTAAATATTTATAGTGGGCTAATGTGGCAACCTATGTTATTTGAGTAAGCAAATTTAGGCATTTTAAAATTTTCCTAAAAAATGTTATCTATTATATATATCTAAAACGGAGGAATTGTCCTCCTGTAGCTGCCACGCGTCAGCTTTTTTTTTTTTTTTTTTTAAATCACATGCCCAACAGTGAATTTTTTAGAAATATTACCTTATGGTGATCCTTTTATAACTTAATACCAATAAAGGATGTAACCTGTCAACTTGCTACAACTTAATTGTATACATACGTGAAATGATTACTAATTTATTTTTTTCATATTACATTGAAAGTTGATCACTAAAACGTAATTTTTTCAAAAAGTTACTTTCAGTGACTTTTGAGGAAATTGTTTTTTCAATGACCATTTTCCATTTTAATACCAGACAAAAGTTCTTTGAGGAAAAACTTTTTATTGGTGTTCACTACTCTTTTTCATGCAAGTAAATTGTCGTTTGATATTCATCATATATCTCTTTGTTTTTATGTGAGAGAATTGAAAAACCTATACTATACAATATTCATCCTAAACTTTGTAAACTATCATATTTATTCGTTTTCTTTATACCTATTCATCTTCTCTCCAAAAAATTGAACGTACAAAATTATAAATAGTCATAATAAGAAAGAGAGATAGATAGAGGAAAAAATGATTTAAAAAAAAAAACGACACATCGAAATCTTCAAATTCTCCCGATCTGTCTTCGACGAAAAAAAAAATTATTTTAATCAAATTCTTCATATGGTTTATTACTTAAAATTGAAAAGATCTATATGTTTTCTTATCTTCTTTTCATTCTCTCTTTACTCCACCCATTCTCTCTCTCTCTCTAAACTTTTTTTTTCTCCCTCTCTCACTTCCCAACTTAATAGCAAACAAAGGAAATTGGTATTCATTTTAAAACATGTATACAAATTTGTAAAAAATTGATTGATAATATCCTTAACATGTGCCCTTAAGTTATAATTAAGAAGATAATCATTATATAGAAACGGTGAAAATGCATAGAAAATTGTACAAATTACTTACAAAACTATAAAAGTGCTTAAAAAATTATGCAAATACATTTTTACCAAATAAGGGATATCTCAAACCGTTAAACCCAAACTAATCCCACATGATGCACAAACCATTCGCAAGTTTATGCATCCGATAATGAGTGAACGAAAACACGAACTCAAAACTTGATTCCTGAGCCGTATTCTTTGCCATCTAAACTATCATTACGAGTGTGTATTATATATCTATATATAAGATGATGATCGGGTAAGCATGTGCTGATATAAATTATATCAACACCCGTATTGGGGGTTGTACCTCATGCATTAATGCTCAAAACTTGATTCCTGAGCTGTGATTCTTTGCCATCTAAACTACCATTACGAATGTGTATTATATATCTATATATAAGATGATGATCGGGTAAGCATGTGCTGATATAAATTATATCAACACCCATATTAGGGGTTGTACCTCATGCATTAATGGGTTAAGGGATATATTGCGTCAATGTAATGGGTACAACCCCCAATGCATGATACTGATATAACTTATATTAACACGTACTAACCTGATCAGTGCTATATATATATATAATTTTTATTTTTTTATAATATTTATTTTTACAAACTTCCCCATGCAACGCACGGGTTATAAACTAGTATATATATAAATCGGAGGAAATGAAACCTGCTGGTGTCATGTGTCAATGTAATAGATTTTTTTTTTTTTTTTTTAATTCAAATCAGACGTTGAAACAATGAAGTACTGTTAGAGAAAAGGCAAAAAGTACATTTTAGTAATCACTTTTCAACCTAATACCAAAAAAGAATAATATCTGTCAACTTGATACAAAATAACTATATACTTACATCAAAATAACTACCATCTTTCTTTGTTGCGTATTAAGATGGCAAATAGTCACTAAAATGTAATTGTTCCAAAAAGAAAGTTACTTTTAGTGACTTTTGGAGAAATTACGTTTTAAAGATCACTTTCTAACTTAATGCCAAAGAAATAATATTATCTGCCAATTTAATACAAATTGACTGTATAGGTAGTTTAAAAGGACTACTAATTATCTTTGTTTGGTATTACGCTGGGAAGTGAACACCAAAAAGTAATTTCTCCAACTTTTTTTTTTTTTTTTTTTTTTTTTGCTACTCTTCTTCACACAGTATCGATAAGTTCACGCTTGGTGTATATTGTATATCTCTTTATTTTTATGTGGGAGAATTGAAAAACCTATACTGTACAATGTTTAAGCCAAACTTAATAAACTGTACCATATTTTTTCGTTTTCTTTGTACTTATTTATTTTCTCTCTTAAAAAGTGAACTCATAAAATTATAAATAGTTATAATTAGAAAGAGATACAAATAAAGGCAATGATAATTAAAAAAGAAAACGCAACATGTGACACGTCAGAGTACATACTAACAAATCAAAATCATGACCATAGGATAGATTAGGCTCTAAAGAGTCTTAATCTTTTTTTCACAAAATACCATAACGTGTCACTTCTTTCATTTTTTCACAAATTTCCACAATTAAATTATTTAAAAATGATAATTTATCCTTTTTGGAAGTATTCATAAATTTTGTGCGATACATTACACTAACATCGCACCAAAGATTTTTTTAATTTAACTATTTAATTTATTTTTGTTTATATCTTTTAAATTTAATTGACATATTAAATTAACAAATACATTTTACTATTTTAGATAATAAATATTTTGTTAAAATTTTAATTTTATAATAATATATCTTATTTTTATAAATAAATTTGTGCATCGCACAAGTTTCAAAGCTAGTATATAATAATAACTCATCCTTATAAGATAGCCGGGACAATTGGTACATTACTACATTTAGCATTAATTTAAGCTAAAAGAGATAAAAATGATATGTAACTTATATGGGTAATCCGTATAAACATAAAATGGGTGGTGAAAACCCACTCAATTAAGTAGGGGTGGGACCTAATTATAGGCATTTTGTCTACAAACATCCTATTTGACCCATAAAAATAGACCATCAATGGAACCCGTCCTACGTGGACAGTACTTAAATAGATTTTTTCCTAAGAAATAATTGACGAACTAGCTTGATGTGGTACCACTTTTTTTTTTTTTTTTTTTTTAATGAAAAAGAAAAGAAAATATTCTAGTGTTTCTCACTTATTTGTGGCTATTTCAATAGTCCAATGAGAATAGACAAATAGCTCTAGTACTAGATTTTAAGGTGCAAAATAATTACTATTAAATCTCTTAAAAGTGTTAGCCTCAGACACTATATAGCATCATAGCATGTATCGAAGAGATAACAAACCTCTCTTAAGGTGGTCTTCTCGCTACATCTTTTTCAAGAATTTTTTGTTGGGATTTTTAGTCATAGTCCCATGTTATGAGAGTGTTTTTACAAAAATTCTATATAAAAAAAAAAAATTGGTTAAGTCCTACAAAGAGCAGCAGTTGAGATATTATTTGTCAGTAGCAGCCAAGGATTCATGGCCCTAATTCATGGAGAGCAGATCTCCACATATCTAAATGTGGTGACTCTACCCCAAGGCCACAATCTGATTAGCCGTCATCGTCGGAGAAGGTAGTTGATTGGTGTCAAAGAAGAAGTTGTTCCTGACAGTTTGGGTGGGAGAGAGGGAGAACGAAAGAGAGGAGGAGAGAAAATGGGAATGAAGGAGAACCGATGAGTTTGAGTTTGGGTTTACAAAAGGCTAATATGGGAATTTTCTTAAAAAAATATTTCCTTATGGTTAATAAGTAAACTAAATTATGGGGCTAAAAAATCCTTTGGTGGGGTTTGGGGTTGTTAGTGTCCCAAATCGATTGCGGACGATGCTTAAGATAGGCTTATAAGACGTTGTTGGACACTCTCTTAGTGAGGCGCCTTTTGGGCGTAAAGCCCATAAGGACAAACCCGTGAGACCGGCCAGTGGGTTGGGCCAAAACGGACAATACCTTGAGATGAGGGGTTGGGTCATGCATCTAACAATGGTATCAGAGTCAGGGTCATGCCAGCGCCGAGGTGGAGATGTTAGTGTTCTACCTCGGCTGCGGACGATGCTTAAGATATGCTTATAAGACGGCGTTGGACACCTTCTTAGTGAGGTGCCTTTTGGGCATGAGTCCCATAAGGACAAACCCGTAAGGCCGGCCAATGGGTTAGCCCAGAGCGGACAATACCTCGAGGTAATGGACTGGCAGGCGCGTCTAACAGGGGTTATTGCTAATTTCTCATTTTTTATTATATATGACCATTTTAAGGACAAAATCCAAGTATAAGTAACAGAGTGCAAGTACGAAGAGTGGACTTCAACTTTGGAATCTAAATACTCAAATTAAAAGATAAAGATAAAAGACAACCATTTTGGATGATGAGTATATTCTTGTGATGGCCTCCAGAACGATATTTAAGGGATTATTTTAAGGATCAATATTCTTCTTGATCCCATTTGTCAAATGAAATCGTGCCATGATCATATATTTAAGTCTGCCCATCAGACGAAGTTGGCTACAAGTTATTGATCAATCTAGGAGATTCGTTGGTGTCATCAAGGGAAAAAGGAATGGGAATGGAAATTAGTTATTGCTTATTCCAGCCCAGAACAAAGACATAGAGATACAACATAGAATGTGAAACACTAATAATTATACCTAGATGACAGGCAGCCATCAATGAACAAGCATTGTGTTCATGTTAGAGCATTATTTTTCTCGTCTAATATACAAAGGCACAATCGCAAACTTTATTACAGAATCAGCACAAAAGAATACTTGTACATATGATAAGAAAACCCAAGCTAAGAAGAAATACAGGAATAATGAGAACAATAAAAAGGAAAATGAGAAGCACCAGTTTTCTGTTCTCTTGCTAAATACAGTAACACATGCTCAACTGTCCTATCTATGTATAATTCTTTAAAGTAAAAAATCTACAGCCTGGAATAAAGATTCTCATCTCCTTTGGAAGTTAAGGAACCTGATGCCATAGGCAAAGACGAAGAAGAAGAGGAGGACCCAACCAACATGGGCAAGGACTACAGGTATAAGGAAGTCATGCTCAAAACCCAAGTAATCCTTAAGAAATTGGTCCACAGGCTTGCCTTGCTCACCAGTTATTTCGAGTAGAGTCTTCTTGTCACCCACTTGAGATGTGAAAAGGCCATAGATTGTCCAAGCAACTGGAGAACCCCAGTAATACCACCTCCACCACACAGGGATTAGCTGCAAGGATTGAGGATGAAGTGTTTGAGTTTCATTAACAAAGAGAAGCTTTGAAGGTTTATATATATATATATATATATATATGCATCATGACAAAACGCAATAAATTCTTTGAAGAAAAGCAACATTTCAATTTAAGGTTACATACCGGCCTGGGGATGAGGAAACCAGAGAACAAGTTCCAGAAACTTAGGAAGAAGTTCGCAACAATAGCAGCAATTTGATCGCCAGGAGTCAGTGCAACCACCATCATCCCGTACATTGAGAAGTAGGTAAAGCACATAAAAATGAAGTAGTAGAAATACAAGAACTTTTCCGCTGTCCACTCGTACCCAATCATGGAGTAGAGAAGAAGAGAGTAGACGAAGGTTTGAATTGCAACATAAATTGTCTCTATAGCCACCTGCAGATAATAGAATAGAAGGCCATAATATTTAGTCTTTGTAGTGAAATAAAGAGAAAATTTGTGATAAATTATCTCTGTGTCTCTTACCTGAGCAAATGCATAAGGCAACTCTGAATACATTCCTGCTGCTCTTTCACGGTAGAAGACTGTTCTCTCAACTGACACGACGGATTGCACTGAGTTAGCATTGGTGCCTCCAAGGAAAAGAACAGCAGCATAGGTAGCTCCCAGCAGGTTGATCAAGTCTTGTTGTTTGTTTCTGTTGAGACAATGAGCAATATAAGTTCCCAAACTAATAATCACGAGATATCTAGTGCTTAATCATATTCATGATTTCTGAGATTGATCTAGTGCTTAAACAAGAATACACTTTGAAAAAATAGGCAGTGGTATTTCGAAATGCAATGACAAGAAAAACAGGATACCCTGTAACTAACTCAGAACTTTACAGCAGGTGTAATCGAGATATGAACTTACTCAAGAGAAGTAAATTAATAGAAAAATAAAGAAATATAGATCAAGATGAAAACTTCAGACTTACATCTGATCTCCTTTGCCCCAGAAGATGACACCAAACATTACACCAATTACAATGGTCACGAAGAACCGGATAGCATTGAACTGTGAGTTCCTCCAGTATGACCAGTGCTGTTTCCAAAAACAAGCCTTGCATTGAGTTGTAAAGCTTTGGGAATATTGGGTGGGGAAGTAAAGGTCCTTGGAACCAGGTTCTGGAGTGCTTAGCTCTTTAATAAGCTCTTGATTTCTCCTGAAAAAATTTTTAAAAAAAAAAAAGAATGAAGGGATCAGTACACACACACACACATACAAAGAAAGAGGCAGAGAGAGATGTGATGAGAACAAAAAACAAAAGGTAAATAATATAATGTTGTAAGACTCACCTATAGAGATCAGAGTTGGCATAAACTTCTGCAAAATCAATTTCAAGTTGACTCTCAACTGTATTGGAGCTTACTTCCAGCATCCAGGTAGCTGGATTGTAACCATCTTTGATCTTGGAAACCCCCGGAATAGCCTGCAAGAATTTTTAGATATTGGTCAAACTTTAATCCCCAACAATTGGAATTCTCATTTTAAAATTTCTTCAGTATTTGACTAGAAAACTTTCTAGTCTATTCATCCAAGTGAGAAAAATATTTTAGAAGTTGGACAAGATTTTGAGTTCGTACCCAGTCCAAATATAGCCCTTAATTTACAAGTCAAGCAGAATCAGTATGGAGCCTCAAGCATATAAAGAGAGAATGGAAAATCACCTCAAAATATTCAACAAGCTTGTGAGATTGACTACCAAGAGGTCCAGCATAAATCATTTGTCCTCCTCTTTTCATCAACAGTAGCTGTAAGGAAAAAACAATATTGAGTTGAATGGAGGGCATGAAATGATGATGATCATTTGCAGAACATATCTCACTATTAACGACTTCTAAATTGAACCATACCTCATCAAAAGCTTCAAATATGTCTATGCTTGGTTGATGAATTGTGCAAACAACAGTTCGCCCTGTGTCCACTGTATTTCTCACAGTACGCATAACAATTGCAGCAGCTCTAGCATCAAGGCCTGATGTGGGCTCATCCATAAAGATGATGGAGGGATTAGCAACCAGCTCTACAGCTATGGTGAGCCTCTTTCTCTGTTCAGTTGAAAGACCATCTACTCCTGGAAGTCCAACTAGAGCATCCCTCAATGGTCCAAGCTCAACCAGTTCCATAACTTCTTCGACGAACATCTGAACAATAATTTGAAAAAAAAAAAAATATATATATATATATATAGTCAGTTACATTTTTAATACCTCTAATTTCTTGTAACCAAGCTTAATATACAGAGCATTATAAGTTTGGTAGAGAAAAGTGATTATTTTGGTGGTTAAGTGACATGCCTTTCGTGTTTCCGTCTTTACATCCTTAGCAAGACGCAGCCAGGCAGAGTATAGGACAGATTCATAGACAGTAACATATGGTGAATGAATATCATTCTGTTCACAATAACCGCTGACTCGAGCAAATGTGGCTTGGTTCTTTGGGTAGCCAGAAATGCTTATGTTTCCTTCAATATACCCACCAGTCTTTCTCCCAGCCAACACATCCATCAAGGTGGTCTTTCCAGCACCACTGACACCAACTAGTGCTGTCAGAATGCCTGGCCTGAAAGCACCACTTACATCTCGTAGCAGTTGCAGTCGGCTATCGTCAACTCCTTGAGTCTTCATCTCCTGAGAAGGAAACCGAGAGTAACCCATAAGAAATACCATATTGGATATAATATAAGTTCCCCTCACAAATTCAATTACTGAAACATATAGTTTGGTACATATTAAGTTTGTGAAAATTTCAATTAAAATTTTCTAATCACAACTAAAAAAAAACGTTAATGTTTTAGCTAGTTTTTTAATTTATATTTGCTTAACGTAAGATAGAGTTGAGATATTGTCACATAAATACTCGGATATAAATCCTCAAATAAATGACTTACCGCAGGCATATCCACATAGTAATTCACATGGTTGAAAGCAAGTGAAAGGGGCTGAAAGGGCAAGACCATTCCCTTGTTTGCAACACCAACAGCTGAGCTGCCACTCCCTTGAGTATTTCTCACAGCCATATCTATACCTGTAATTTTGTATGCAATATTAGATGAGCAAATTGACATGATAAGTTTCTAATCTTTCAATTAGTTATTCTTGTAAGCTTTATGCCAAATGATGACAGTGCCAAATGTATCACACACATGCCACCAAGAAAATAGTGCAAATTAACAACCAAGTTGAGATCCACAAGAAGCAGCATTAAAACAAACCACTAAC
Source organism: Liquidambar formosana (assembly GCA_039720395.1). Lineage (NCBI taxonomy): Eukaryota > Viridiplantae > Streptophyta > Magnoliopsida > Saxifragales > Altingiaceae > Liquidambar > Liquidambar formosana. Next base: position 29,141,872 of record CM077827.1, on the reverse strand, counting down.
CTTCTGGATTGGATGTCACTTGCCGCTTGTTCTTTTTCTCAGAGTCTTCATCAACGATTACAGGTTTATTATCCCCGAGAGCTGAAATGGTTTAAAATGAAAAAAACCAAATTAACCCATGGATCTCATTCCCATAGCATAAAACCAAATCAATCATTGTGAAATATTTACTTACGATTCAAATATGTCAGTGCCCCAATGAAAAGAACATTGAAAAGGAGAGAAAACAAGAGAAGTGCTCCAATACAAATCCAATACCAATGTTCATCCAAAAAGAGGCCTCTTTCCTTAAGAAGGGTCTTTCCAACTGTGGGTTGACCAGTGAAAATTGGGGGCTGTGCCAAGAAAAGGGGGGGGGGGGGGGGGGGGGGGGGGAACATAATGATGATAAGATTATAAAATAGCCTTTGGATATGAATCTAACAAATGTATGAATTCACAATATGTTTCCGTGTGTGCACTGAGAAACCTAAACAAAATGTTGGAAATTTGGAAAACTTACAGGATCGCTCCATCTCTCATCAAGAAATTCATTGATAGCAATAGCATTTTGTCCATACATCATAGGAGAAACATAATAACCCCATATCATCCATGGTTTAATGTCATCTGAAGACCAAGAAGAAAATGATTAGTTTTACAGGCATTTCAATTATCTAAAAGCAACATGAAATGATCCAGCCGTTTATCAACCAAAAGATTTAGGATTTGGAAAAATTTAGCTGCTACTTAAACTGGTGTATGCAGAAGCTTACTTAAAAAATTAAATAAAAAGAAGTATAATGTGAAAAGAAGATTGATTTCTAACCTTTGGAGACGATGAAGCCACCAAGCACAAAAACCAATAGCAAGGTAAAAGTACCAAGTGTGCTAGCAACAACCTGTGTTCTTCCCACTGCCGCAATGAAACGGAAGAGAGAGAGAGCCATTTGATGTACACCGAAGAAAGCCAATAACTGTTTGAAAAACCTGAAAATGTCGGAGATATGTCAATAAGAAGTAAATAAAAATTAAACCCTCTTATTTTTCAGACTGTCAAATTCCAGTTATCATTAAACTGAAACTTGAATAGATAAAAGAATTAGCACATACCTACTGGCAGAGGGTGCAAACCCAATGGTATAATACGTAAGAGCGATCCAAATTCCTGATTCCAGCAGTGAGATAGGAATCCTTAGGACGAAGATGGGCAAACCAAAAGCCCATGCCGGGTAGAACAATAAATCCCTTTGTTTGAAGAAAACAGGAAGCCTGAAAATTGTCATTGGAAGCTCTGCCATCCCATTAAACATCACATTGATGAGACTGAAAAACAGTGCCCCCCAAAATTTTGCTGCATTATCTAATTTACCATATTTCATTTCCGTTCTTAAGAACACTGTCAAGGCAATTATTGCCATGATTGTTATCTGGGTAGTCTTGAATATGTATACAAAAGAGTTGCGCTTCATCAGCAGCCATTCCCTTGAGAAGCATGCCTTGAAGAGTTCCCAATTGGGTATGCCATACTTCTCAGTCACCAAAGCTGCAGGATGAGCTCCGGATTTGTCATAAGGAGTTCTAAGCTCTGCTGAAAGCTGCTGGCCAATGTGAAAAGAGGTGTAGGATTGTGCAAAATCATCTACTGAAATATATCTATAAGGCTGGTTCTTTCTAAACCAATACTGCTCTTGGTCCTTCTTCGAAGTAACTTCTTGAAGAAAGTCAGCAACCCCCTTCCTCTGAGGGCATTTGAAGCCCATATATTCAAAGTACTCAAGGATATTCTCCCTTGGTCCTTGATAGACGATCTGACCTTCTGAAAGTAGGATAATGTCATCGAAAAGATCAAATGCCTCAGGTGCCGGCTGCAAAAGAGAGATGACCATGGTTACATCCATAATATGAACCATCTGCCTCATGAACCTGACAATCTGGAAAGTGGTGGAACTGTCCAGCCCTGTTGATATTTCATCCATGAAAAATGCTTTTGCTGGTCCTACCAACATTTCTCCTGCATTGGGTACAACAAGGTCAGTTAGAATAGCCAATACATACTCCCCTCAATAGCACAAATATGATCTAATTTACCATATATCATCCATGAAAAATTCATTGCACACTTCACACATACCAGTAGTTACACGCTTCTTTTGTCCACCAGAGATACCCCTTCTCATGTCATCACCCACCAAGATATCAGCGCAGATATCCAATCCAAGTATCTGTTACGAAAATCATAATACTTTAGAGAGGGGAACCAAATTTCAATTAACAAGTAAACAAAGACAAGATAAATTTAGTGGCAACAAACCTTGAGAACATAATCTGTGATCAAACTGGTTTCCTGGCCCGCCATGGCTGTGGCTTTCATGAATGCATCAATTTCAGGATCTGGTTTAACACCCGCTTCTTTCTCTCGTCTTGACAACTCTGCCAGCATTTCATACCGTGTTCCAACTCCCAAACATCGTCCTGAGAAATCCAATGTCTCCCGAACTGTCATCTCACCATAGTGCAGATCATGCTGACTAATATAAGCACCGGTTCTCTGGGGAACGAATTCCGCAAATTCATGGCCACAGTAGGTGACTTTCCCTGAAACCTGTTCACAACCCAATCTATAAATACATGCTAAAATATATCTTGATGATAGATTTGATTGCGATGAAAACATAGGAAAAGAAATGGAAATTGGAATTATATAACAAGTGTGGACTAATATGCATATAGATTCCAAGCCTGGTTTTCCATTTTCATGTTTCTCCCAACCAAATGCAACCAGTAGAACTACATAGAAAGGGGGAGAGTGAGGATTACAAACCCTCAAATCATCATCTAGTTTCGCTGAAAGTGCTTTTAAGAAGGTTGTTTTTCCTGAGCCAGGAGGCCCGAGAAGCAGCGTCATCCTGAAAATCAATGAAAACAATAATTGAAGAACAAAAGGGAAGTTCTGAGAATATATTAGCATTAGCCTGAGATGTACAACCAGTAGCCTTGCAAACATGTTACATATGCACAATGTCATGAACATACCTTGATGGTCTTACTATTCCACTCACATCTTGGAGTATCTTGACAACCCTCTTCTTCGATGGGGCAAGCCCAACCAGTCCAAGAACTCCCTGTTCACATTTCAAATTTAGAATTGTGGAATAAAAAACATAAGATATTACAAGTAGAAAACTAGTGGGGAGGAAAAAAAAAAAAAACAGATAAAGAATTCATCATATATATGCAGAAAATATTTTGCCCAATATCATGAAATTCTCCAAATCATAAACTTGTATTTTTAACTGTGAGTTCAGTAATTTTTTCAATCCATGTGATAATAATAATAATAATAATAATAATCCATATTCTTTATTTTACATAAAACCAATTTTCCAATTTGCAAGAAGAGGAAGTAATCTCTTAGAAAAATAAAAAATAAAAGGAACCAAAAATAAATAAATAAAAGAGGAAGTAATCTATATATATATATATATATATATATATATATATATATGTACATGTATAAAAACTGGAGTGTGAAATAAGTAGAGAAAGTAAAGGAAAGAAAAAAGAAAAAACGCATTACCATTATTATTATCATTCTTATTACATAAGCTAAACTATTTATTAATAATTAAATAAAAGTTCAATCTCGTTTTTTAAAAAAAAAAAAAATGAAGAAAAATAAGAAATACCTCAATGGAATTCATGGTGGAATTGAGCAGAGTTGGAAGTGCTCTGCTCCCAACATATGCATCTCCCTCAACTGATATATTCTGGAATCTCACTTCAATCTTAGGTATCTCAATTCCTCCCCTGTTTCAATCAAAATCAACCATTAAATATCTTCATAATAATAAAAATGACACAATAAAGGAGAACTTAACTCTCCTGTTTGGTTACTGAGAAAAATATACAAGTATCAAATCAACAAACTAAAAAAACTCCCACCCAAATGACCCTCATAGAAAATAAGAATCAAGATAGTTTTCCTTTCTTTTCCTCTGTTTTCTCAGAAACCAAACAGAGACAGAAAGAGAGATAAACCTGTCAGTCCGTGCTCTGAGCCTAGTCAAGAACTTCTCATTATCCTCTTCAACAACCTTAAGTATACTCTCCATCAACTGCCTCTTATCCTGAATTCCAAGCTTGGTTACATCAACCTCATCATGAACCACCCTCCCATTACTCATCACCTGCGTCAGCATCCCCTTCCTCAACCTGTCATACGTGGGCAACCTCTCTATCGCCGCCCACTTCAGCTCCTCCTCATCGCTCGCCTCCTGTCGCCCACTCCGCTGGAACACGTCGGGCGGGGCTTGCCACACCTCCCTTATACTCGCCGACGCCCAGCTCCTCCTGCTACTCATCGACTTGCTCATCGACCTCGCCAAGTCATCTCCGGCCAGTGCCGCCGCCATCTTTTATCAACCCCCCAAAAAAAAAAATTATACTTCTCAGCCCACCAGATATTAATGCTGTAGTATTACACAGAATCTGCTCGGAGACTAACAGAAAATGGGTTTCTCTATAATGGAATGAAAAGTGAAGAAACTGTACAAGTGTTTAGAAAGATGCACAGAGAGTGATCTTCATCCTCTCTACGCTTGTGGGTTTTTTTTCCTTTTTCTTTTTATTTGGTTGAGGAAAGTGCATAGATATATATAGATACGAGAGGGAGAGGAGGGTAAAAATATATTGAGGTTGATATGCGAGGTGGGACATAGAGATGTCAATGGGAAAAGGAATGAAAACGTCCTTAGTTTCTGTACTTTGGGCTCTGTTTGGGTTGTGGTCAAAATGATACTGCGGACGACTTGTTCTCGCCGTTGGAGGGCCGACGAACGTTGAACTTCGAGAAAGAAGCACGTTGCGAGACTTTTATGATGGTTCGGATTGGCGGCCTAGATTTTGGGTTGTAGTAGGATAAATATAATTTCGAGGGAAATGCTACGGTCAACAGGGAAGGACTTTCGCTCGCTGATTGGTGCTTGTACACTCATATGGGTCTCACGGCGCGTGTCACACACGCACTAATCAGTGCGCAAAGGTTTGTCCCCCTCTGCTGATCCTAGCATCTCTTAATTTTAATGCAACGGGTTAATGCACCAACTTTGTGGCGATTAGATTTTAGTTTTCTCATATCTTATTTTATGAGTATTGCCACGTGGTTAAATGATTAATGGAAAAAAAATGTTAATGAAAATTTATTATTAGTTAGGCCGCCGACTCCCACAAGTAAATTTGAGTGAAACAAATTTAGGAATATAATATTTCTTTTAATGCAAAATACAATATGCGCCAATTTTGCATTATCTCAATTGCCTTGACAATTATGTTCTTACACTGTTGAACTTGAACGTAAGAGAGGTATTAAAAAATCCCACATATCATATCACTCAAATGTTAATTAATTTGATATGATTCCATATATTTTTTTAAACACTGTAGCAAAAAGTTTAAACTTAGATTCCCCTAAGAGCAGGGGTGAAACCACAATGTAAGTAGGTGGGAAGAACACCTCACCTGAAAATTTCAAAAGAAAAAAAAATTTTAATAATTTTCTCCTTTGATGATCATTTTCCAAATTAATACCAAATTAAAAAAATTAGTAGTCATTTTGAAGTAAATATATAGTCAATTTGTAATAAGTTGATAAATAATATCATTCATATGGTATTAATTTGAAAGGTGATCATTAAAACGTAATATGTTGCCTTGTCTGAGATGTTTCCTAGTTTCGTCCCTGCCTAAGAGTAGATGTACGTAGCACATTGGACTAAAATGTCAAAAAAACTTGGTTCAAGTAGTCCATACCTCAACTTTTATAACTTTTTTTTTCTTTTCTTTTCTTTTTGTCATTTTAGTTTAGATAAATGTTATATATATATCCAATTCTAAGGAAAAGATTCTCTCCAAAGGACAATCTAATAAAATCTGCATCATCCATATCATATGTAACCATAAAAAATATCCTACCTTTTATTCTCTCTCTCTCTTACGTGTTGAGACCTACATTCACAATAACAGCATAATTAAAGATATCACATCCATATAATAGAGTTGATAAAAATAATGGAGGCATGAAGTGGGTATTCGCATGCATGTAGTATTTAATTTCCTTCTAAGTTTTTAAGGGAAATTATAGATCCATCCCGCACAAGTAAGTAATTACAGTTTAATATAAATGACTATTAACTTCTCAGTAAATAATTACTAACTTAACTAAGAATAACTACTAACAATAATTATTTAACCATAGTCAGACCAATCTGTAATTTCACCTAGATTATACTATGTGGAGGAGGACAAATGTATGGGACCAACTAGAGGATGCTTCCTTTTCTAGCTGTCTCCAATTGTACTTTGCTGACCAACTGAAAGTCTCTGAAGAAGTGTCAAATGAGGTCCTACTATAATGAGGGCACCCTCATCCGTTTTGCTACGATCGATGTCTGATCTTTTTGTTTTTATAATCCTTTTAGGCGCACAACTTGACCCATCTTGGCGTCTTTCAGAATTGACAGAAGGTTTCTGTCAACTTCTGGTGGACTGAAAGAGAACATCAGGGTAAATCTCTCTGTCTTGCTCTCAGTTATAAGGATACTACTGATACATGACACGAAGCTCGATCTATACACGAAGCACCCACATGAGCTTAGGATGATAAGCCAACTGACAGATAATCCCATGTGTGCAAGACGTGAAATGGGAGTGGAAAGTGCTTTGCACGTGGTAAGAGGCTGCCCATGCATGCCGAAAGGCAAGAGACGTTTGCCTATCTGTCGTAAATTAATCCTCAGAAACAAGGCAGTACGGTGTTTGCTGATGAAAAAAATATCCGACCAGTTTTTAAGTTGTTCTGCAGCGCATATTCCTTTTAAGAATGCAGCCCATGTTCAGATATCCGACCAGTCGGGTTTGTTAGGTTGTAGTTTTCTTTTTTTAATTATCTTACAACAGACACTACTTGTATCCAGCCCCCCACCCCATATTGAGAATGCATATAAATAATTAATTTTTTGGGTAAAACGCAAAAAAAAACCCCTTCTATTGTTACCCATTTTGCAAGATACCCCTTTTAAAAAAACCCAACAAAAAACCCTTCATATTATGCTAGGGTACACCGTTAATGGTGATGTTCAATGACCATTATACCCATGTATGGAAAAATATTAAAATATTATTTTTTGATATTTTTAAATAGTTCTTAAAAACAATTTATGAAATTACCCTTTTACCCTTGACTGTTAAGCAAAACCAATGTGCCCCCCCCCCCAACCCCGTGTTCGTGACGATATCGGAAACGGTGGTAGAGAACTGGCCGAGGCGGTCGTTGCGAGGGATAGGGTGGAAAGTAGCGGTGTGGAGGCGAGTGAGGAGTTCAAAGAGGTAGACGGTGCCATCAGTGAAGCCGCAAGCGAGGTATAAATCGGAGAGGGCAAGGTAGCGGCAGGAGAGGCCATCGTTCTTGTCGCCAGCGTCGGTGGGGTCGAATAGAAGAGTGGTGTACAATGATTGGCCAAAACGAGACACTGCTCGCCACCCCGCGTTCGTGGATACTCACCCATACCCATTCTCGCGATAGTCCACCCCTAGCTTCACCTCCAACGCCAATGCCAATGCCTAGCAATGAGTTGGGATTCATCAATTTGGTTAAGGGCTTTTGTTTTTTGGTATGAAATAAAAGGGAAAGAATTGGCAGATCTGAGATCTTTGACCATGGCAGTGATTATGGGCTGCTTTGACAATGATGGCATGGCAGATCTAAAAAAAATATATATATATATATGTGTGGAAATATATCTGAACTGAGGTTTCAACTCGGGATGGAAGGTTCAAGTCTGAAACGCTGACACGTGGCGAAGATTGCTCAACCAGGCCAACCACAACGCACGTGATTCGCCTCCGAAGATCCAGCTCGGGGCAAGGAGTTAAAACACTTCACTTGACACGTGGGAGGCCTACACGGTGGGACCCGCTACAGGGCACGTGATCTCCCAACTCGGTTCTTGGCTTTCACCTCGGGGCACCTGTCTTATGACTCATACTACAGTCCAAATCCTACTACAGTCCAAAACTGTCCTAGCAGCTGTAATTCCTGACACAGCGGTTACAAGAAACCACGATTCTCTGGCCAACCATGGTCACTAAACTATGGTCAGACGGTTATGGGCAAACCATGGTCAGATCTGACCTAACCCAAGCAGTTATCTGACCTCACATGGTCAGTCCGTACAGGTGGGTATAAAAAGAATACGATACAGCCTAATTTGGTAAGCTACAGTACCCTAATTCTCTGAGATTCATCTTCTTCCTTGCCTCATTCTCCACAGTGCAGCTTTCTGACTTAAGCTTCGGAGAGGGCACGGCCAAAACCCACCTTGGCCTACCCTCTGACCCATTTTCCAAGCTTGTGATTGCAGGTCCAGGCGAGGGAACAAGCTCCATCATCAACACGTAGTTCGGGGAGAAAGATTTTACCCCGTACAATTTGGCGCCGTCTGTGGGAACCATCGCGATAAGATGGCTACACCACCTCCGCCCACCTTCGGGCGAACCAGATCTGGAGCGAACTTTACTCGCGTAGACCAAGCCATTACAGGCGATGCTGGGAAACGAGCAGAAACCCAGCCTCCACAGACCAACCCGCCATTGTGATGACCTGAATTATTTATATATATAGAGGGATCATTAGCTGAACCCACCACTTCAATTTGCTTTGGATATATATATATGTTAGAGGGATCATTAGCCGCACCCATAGCCGCACCCACCACTTGCGGTTGCTTTGGATATATATATATATGTATAGAGGAATCATTAGCTGCACCTACCACTGGCATTTGCTTTGGTTATATTTATATGTATAGAGGGATCGAGACAGAGAGTTAGAGAAAGAGCAACAGAGAGAGAGAAATTGAGGAAGAACAGAGGAGAAAAAAAACAGAGTGGTCTGGTAGAGGTTTTTGGCTGAGTTCGTGGAGCTCTCTTAGTGAGGTAAAATCCTCACCTCCTCTATCGTTGATTTCATATATATATATATATATATATATCACGTACTGTGTATATATATATATGTATATGCAATTTTATTTTCTTATGTTATTCTTAGAAAGGATGATCATATTTTATGTTTTTGGGACCAAGGAACACCATGGTAGTGTCAAATTTTAGAGAAATTGACTGTAGGTTGAAGTTTTAGAAATTTTAGAATTTTGGATCATGAAAACCCGAAACTTTAGGCTTAAAAACGAATATGATTTTATAGGATTCTGAATGAACAATTTATAGTCGCACGTAGTACTCCGCATGAGCTTCGATTCGACACTTGAATCACTGAAAACGGTTAAGAAACAAGGGAGATATTAATCGTCGAAGTTGGCCCGTTGAACACACGGTGTAACCCGGTTGCACAATTCAACCCGCGGGAGGTTGAAGATGACCCCATAGGTCTATGATCCTGTGTGGGTGCATCTGTGTACCTTACCGTGTTCTCACGCATTTAAAAGCCATACGATAATCATATGAACCCCAAATTTGACCGTTGGACTCGTCTTGGAGGGCCCTACCATGTGGGACCCTTAGTTGATCATTTTGACCAAGTTTGACTGTAGTTTGACTTTTTGGCCAAATTAATATTTATTAAAAATTCCAGAAAATATCAGAAAATTCCAAAAATTACAGAAAATTCCCAGAAATTATAGAGAGTGTTTTAAAAATTATTTTGATGATTTTGGGACCATAGTTTACTGTTAGAAGGCCAATAGTAATTTTTTTAGTGTGTTATATTTATTTTGAAATTTACCTAAAGATTACGTATGCATAATTATCAGATTTTATCGGTCCTCGGGAGGACCCTAGGGAGCATTAACGCTGCATTCGCGTTGTCAGTGTCTATCACGTGGTTTTGGGTTGGTATTGCTCGCAATTGAGGTAGGAAATGTGGCTTCTTTACATTTAATATGGTGTTGTTCTATAAATGTGATTTTAAATGCCTTAATGATATTTTTGGATTTTCCCACTGATTTATAACCAAATATTTTTATTACTTGTTCAAAATTTATGAAATCCTTCAATATATCATTTGATACGACTGTTTTATATTGTTCCTTAAAGATACATGGTTATATACTCGTTTAAATGTTATTGTGAAATATCTGTTAAATGTGTGGAATTTTCATGATACTTGGATCTTGGAAAAATGCTTTATAAATGTTGTTTACTTGGAAATGCTTTAGAAATGTTACTGAAATTCTAGAAATTTATCAAACATGTTTATGGATACTTTTGGACACTCGGATATTTATTTGAATGATGGAAATTGTTTTGGATATATGGACCTTGGGTCTTGGTATGCATCAAACGGGTGGGGGCATCACAATGAAGTGGTGTCCTGCGTTGAGAATACTCCGCGAATAGCAAGCAGGGTAAAGTGCCCTTGGGTGAAAGACCCTGAAGCCCTCGAGGAAGAACGCCGCGTAGGTGTTGGTTATTTTCGTGCTTGGCTGAGCCGGGGGTTGACGTGACGACGTAACCTGTGATTAGCGACGGTTGATGCATGGTTTGATCCCATAGTCTTGGGAATTGGAGATACTATGAGAATTTTGGGAAATTAACTCAAAACCCACACAAAGTATTGATTTATGACTGATATTTGATTTGAGTTATTAAATGATTTTTAATTCATATACCATGTATCTGCACATGTATTAATTGTATAGAATCCACACATATTTCCTATTGGGCTTTGCAGCTCATCCTATTATTATTTCAGATGATCAGGTGATGAGTGAGGGTCTGCCGATGGCGGATGCCTAGTGGCATAATCTGAGGTTGGAACTTGAAGGTGGCATACTAACATAGTCATGGATGAGGATAGATGCACGTGCATTACATAGAGACTATGTTATTTTGATGTATGGACATTTCTATTATTATTATTGTTATTACCATTATTACTTAATGAACCTTGAATAGTTTGAATCCAACCTATGTGCCAGGGATGTTGGCATTATTTTGAGACCATATATTATTATGGGCATGATGTGTGAGCATAACATTTCATATTAATTATTTGGGTATTATTGATGAGCTGGCACCATTATTATTAAAAATATTAAAAAAAAATACACGTGGATTTGACTAAGTCTTCCGCAACTTTTATACTCTGACTTATCCACGTGTACACTTTTTTTACTTTGACTTTTATCCACGTGTCGACTCTCCGAGTCGGGGCGTGACAGCCATTGCTTGCGGCGGGAACCAGTCAGCTTCCTCCGATTCAACAACATCATATCTCCCCTGAAATGTCTGCTGTCCTACATTCTCTCGATGACCAGCCTGTTCTGAAAGCCGCTTTCGATAAGGCTGTAACAAACAACCCCAACCCAGCGGCGGTAGTGGAACTGATTGCAACCATGCAATCGGAGATTCAATCGGCGCAGCTCGCAAAGCTAAATGCGGAGCAAAATTACCACCGCTACCTCCAGCGAACTTTTGCTCCTCGCGGAGTTAATATTGTCGCTGAGGAGGCTAGCCAAACCAGTCCACTCCGTCGCACCAGGCATCAGGAGAGCTCACCCAGGCCAGGGGCCTCACACCACCACCACCACAGCAGACATGACGATCAACCACGATTAACTGATCCAGAACAGAGACATCTGGGAGGGGGAGATGAACAACATCATGCGCTGATTCAGAGGTCCCCAGAACGCAGTTCAAGGCGTTCGGAACATGCGCGAAGGTGGAATGAGGACCACCCAAGACCTCGTTCTCAGGTGCGTTCTGGGCACGAAGTTCACAGAGAAGAGAGACGCTATCACAGGTCTCGGTCTCTTGAAAGAATGGGGGAGAGAAGTACTGGGGGGACGAGCAGAAAGCACTCTCGGTCACCCAGGCGTGAAAGAAACGAGGAAGAAGCCTCCAAGAGACACCGGGGTAACCAGAGTAGAGGGGGATACAGACCTGAAAGCCTCGCTATAGCTCGGAGCCCATTCACACGATGGATTCAACGGGTCCCAATCCCACGAGGGTATTCCGAGATAACCTTTACTCTTTACTCTCTTTCAATAGACCCCGACCATCATTTGAATTATTACTTGCAACGTATGTCGTTATATGCTGGAAACGAGGGTTTTCTCTGCAAAATATTCCCCATGAGTTTAGGGGAAGTGGCTCTCAAGTGGTGGGCCAAGATCCCAGACGAATCTATTGACAGCTGGCACGAACTGAGCAAGCTGTTCAAGAAAAGGTTCATCACCAGCTGTAAATTCCCGAGGACCATGCAGAACCTATACGAGCTGAAACAGAAAGATGGGGAGGGACTTCGGGAATTCTCTCAGAGGTTCTGGGAGGTCTACAATGAGATTGACGAGCCCATTGAGAAGAATGCGATGGATCTGTTTCGTCTCGGGTTGAGGAAGCCGTCACCTCTGTTTAAGGAGCTCACTGTTAATCCCCCCAGAAACCTAGCCAAGCTACTCTCCACTGTAGCCAATTATTCCAAGTTGGATGATTTTTACACTCCACAGTCTACCAAAACTGGCGAAAAAGATGACAAGAAAAAGGACCCTAGGTCACAAAGGGATAATCCCCGAGGAGAGAAATCTAGGCCACCCACCAATCCAAACCAGGCCATCTTCACTGTATTTACTCTCCCCATCTACAAGTTAATGAAGGCACTGGAGAACAAGGACTTCTTCCAGAAACCTCGACCTATGTTCGCGGAGCCCGAGAAGAGAAATAAGAAGCTGTTTTGCAGTTACCACAAGGATCATGGCCACAGGACAGAGGACTGTAAGGTTTTGAAGTACAACCTCGAGGCTTGGGCCAAGGAAGGAAAACTCGATGAGTTTATAGCCCGAAAGGATAAGGGACAGCCATCCGAGCAGAAAAAACCCGAGAACAGGGCTCCTCAATCCACTCAACCAAAGATCCTCGGGAGGATTGATATGATCACCGGAGGATATGAGGAAACCGCTCTGTCAACCAGCCAGCTTAGGGCACAATATAGGATGGCGTGTCAAGATGCTGAAGTCAGTGATATTGGAGACGAGCCAATACTGTTACCTCAGAGTGAGGGAGAAAATGGTGAGAAACTGCTTTTCTTCGGGGATGCCGAGACTGATGGGACGGTACGCTGCCCGCACAACGATGCTCTAGTTGTCCGCATGCTCATAGGGAACTACGACGTGGGCAAAGTCTATGTGGATAACGGGGCATCTGTGAACGTCATGTTTCAGAAGTTGTTCAGTCAACTCGGGCTCAAGGACTCCGACCTGAAGCCCTGCCACGTCAGCCTGAAAGCTTTTAATGGCAACATGACTTTCCCATTGGGGCAGATAACGCTCCCAGTTCGGGCCGGGCCAGTGCAATCCATGGAGACGTTTGTGGTAATCCAGGAAAGGTCAGCTTACAATGTGATACTCGGGCGACCTTGGATTCATGCTATAAAGGCTGTCCCATCCTCCTACCACCAATCCATCAGGTTCCCGAGCCCAGAAGGGATCATGGAGATAAAGGGAAATCAGGCGGCGGCCAGGGAGTGTTTTCTGGCAGAGTATGCAGGCCACTCAGCATCTTCTGAGGACAAACTGAAGTCCAAGGTCCCACGCCTTCCCAGCTCGGGAACTGGCAAACTCAAAGCCCCGAGGCAAGAGCCTGAGCAGAAGAAAAAAGCCAAGATTGACGAGGTCCCCTTGTAGCAACGAAAGGGAGAACGGCCCGGAGTAGAAGAGACAGCTCTGGAACCCGCAGATAGAACGGGAGAGGAGCTAGTGAAAAAGATAATCAACCCTGATGATCCAGAGAGGTTTTTCTGGATAGGAAAGTCATTAAATGAAACCCACGCAGCAGAGCTGTTCGAGTTTTTGAAGAAAAACATCGATGTATTTGCTTGGTCACCCCATGAAATGCCAGGAATTGATCCCAGAATTATTACTCATGAGTTACAAGTTAACCCGAATTACAAGCCAGTGGTTCAGAAGCAACGAAGGTTGTCAGATGATAGAGCCGAAACAGTTTCTGCCGAGGTTGATAAGCTTTTGAAAGCAGGGTTCATCAGAGAAGTAAAGTACCCGAGTTGGCTGGCCAATCCCGTATGTGTAAGAAAGAAGACAGGGGACTGGGGAGTCTGTATCGATTTCATAGACCTCAATAAAGCGTGCCCAAAGGACAGTTTCCCCTTGCCTAAGATTGACCAACTTATAGACTCTATCTCGGGGTATGAAAGACTGAGCATATTTGATGCCTACTCGGGTTACCATCAGATTCCTATGGCAGAACACGACCAAGACAAGACTGGGTTCGTTACTCCTAGAGGAACGTACTGCTACAAGGTGATGCCGTTCGGGTTAAAGAATGCAGGGGCCACCTACCAACGTCTTGTTAGCAGGATGTTTGAAGGACTGATTGGCAAAAACCTTGAGGCGTACGTTGATGACACTATTGTTAAGAGCAGCTCAGAGAAAGATCATCTGACAGACCTAACTGAGGCTTTTGCCCGACTCAGGGAGTATGTGATGAAGTTAAATGCGAAGAAAAGCTCATTTGGCATAGGTTCGGGAAAATTCCTTGGTCACTTAGTTTCAAGAAGGGGGATCGAAGCAAATCCAAGTAAGATTGAGGCGATAAGAACCTTACGTACTCCAACAACGGTCAGGGATGTTCAACAGTTGAACGGGATGGTGGCAGCACTCAGTAGATTCATCTCGAGGTCATCAGACAAATGCCACCCATTCTTTCAAATACTAAAGAAGAGCACTAACTCGGGATGGAACACGGAATGCCAGGAGGCTTATCAAAAGTTAGTTGCTCATTTAGAAAAACTGCCCACCCTGACCCACCCTTACCACGGGGAACCTCTTTACCTCTATCTTGCTGTTTCAGCTCATGCACTCAGTGGCGTTCTTTTAGCCCAACGCAACCTTACTCAAGTCCCAATCTATTATATTAGCAAGACACTATTAGACGCTGAAACCCGCTATCTGCCCCTTGAAAAATTGATCCTAGCCCTTGTCACAGCCTCCAGAAAACTCCAACACTACTTCCAGTCTCATCCTATCATCGTCCTCACCAACTACCCACTGAAAGATGTGCTACGCAGAGCTGATTTGTCAGGACGCGTCTCGAAGTGGGGGGTAGAACTCAATGCTTACAACATTCACTTCCAGCCCCGACCTGCCATAAAGGGGCAAATATTGGCTGATTTTTTGGCTGAGTTCGCAGATCCTACTTCCAGTTCGGGACAGACAGCATTCCAATCCTCTCTGCCCGAACTGGGGGGGAGAGACAATATAAACACAGAAGCGAGGAAGAGATGGGAGCTCAAAGTGGATGGTGCATCTAATGCGAAAGGCGCAGGTTTGGGAATTGTGCTGACAGATCCCGAAGGGGAGATCATCGAGCAAGCAGTGAGACTTATGTTCCCAGCCTCAAACAATGAAGCAGAGTATGAGGCAGTGGTGGCAGGACTAGTAATGGGCCAAGCAATGGGGGTGAAAGAGCTGACAGTATACAGCGACTCCAGGCTAGTGGTTAACCAGCTGAACAAAGAATATGAAGCCAAAGATGAAAGGATGGCTGCGTACACGCACAAGGTATGGGAATTAGCTGCGAAATTCACCAGTGTGGAGTTCAAACGCTTTGCCAGGGATCAAAACAGACATGCAGATGGGTTGGCCGCCCTGGCTGCAGCGTTGGAAACAGACACCCCCCGAGCCATAAATGTCGAAATCTTGCAAGAACCCAGTATTGGGACAGAGGAGCTCATCTCGGACATTCAGCCTTCGACCCCGAGCTGGATGGATGAGATAGTTGCCTATCTACAAAGAGATGAACTACCCGAGGATCGCAATCAGGGTCACCGAATTCGCGCTAAGTCAGCTCGTTTTTGGTTATCTCCGTCGGGCTCTCTCTACAAAAGATCCTACACGGGACCGTACCTGAAGTGCGTACATCCAGACCAAGTGCTGGACCTGCTGGCTGAACTCCACGAGGGATCATGCGGAGGTCATGCAGGGGGAAGATCACTAGCCCATAGGGCAAACACTCAGGGCTACTGGTGGCCATACATGCAGAAGGATGCTATCAGGTATGTGAGGAAATGCCCGAAGTGCCAGATGTTTGCTGACAAAATACACCAGCCTGCTCAGGAGTTACATCCTATATCTAGTCCATGGCCTTTCGCACAGTGGGGGTTAGATCTCGTTGGTTCATTGCCCACAGCCTCAGGGAACAGGAAGTACTTGTTCATCGCAACTGATTATTTTACCAAATGGGTAGAGGCTATCGCGCTTGCTTCAATTAAAGATTCTGATATTATCAAGTTCCTTTGGGAAAATATTATCACTCGCTTCGGGATCCCGAGAGCCTTCGTATCGGATAATGGGACTCAGTTCGACAGTAAGAGAACTCGGGAATTCAGTTCAGAACAGGGAATTCAGTGGTGGTATTCTAATCCGAGTTACCCGCAGTGCAATGGTCAGGCAGAGGCAACCAACAAGATTATAGTCGCGGGGATAAAAAGGAGGCTAGACAACGTGAAAGGGTCTTGGCCCGACGAGCTGCATTCTGTACTATGGGCATATCGAACTACCCCGCGGAGGTCCACTGGAGAAACTCCGTTTTCTATGACCTATGGCATGGAAGCAGTTATACCAATAGAGATGGGTTTACCAGGTCTCAGAACCGAATCTTATGACGCGGCAACGAATGATCAAACTCTGTCTCAAGATCTGGATTTAGCAGAAGAAAGAAGGGAAAGGGCTCGAATTAAAATGGCATCTTACCAACAAGAGCTGAAAAAATATTACAACCGAAGAATAAAATCAAGGGAGTTCAATGTCGGAGAGTTGGTACTCAGACAAGTCAACGCTGGAACCAGAAATCCTGCAGACGGGAAGCTCGGGGCAACATGGGAAGGTCCTTACGAGGTCATCCACGTCGGGGGTACAGGTTCTTACAAACTGAAGAGCTTGGAGACCGGACAAGAGCTCCCGAGATCAGTTAACATAGCTAACCTAAGATTGTTTTACCGATAGCCAAAGTTGTAATTACATTCAATGATTATTCAATACAAGTTCAGAGGTTATTCAAGAACGTCATCGCTTGTTTATTAGTTGAGCTAAAGGCATTATCCCCAATAACGGGTCGAAGTCAAAAACTGCCTAAGAATGGGCACAAGTCTCACCTAATAAATGGCTTGAGCACACCGAACCTAAGAATGGGTTCACAACAAAGTCTTGCCCAAGAACGGGTCCAAGCAAAATTGCCTAAGAATGGGCACAAGTCTCACCTAATAAATGGCTTGAGCACACCGAACCTAAGAATGGGTTCACAACAAAGTCTTGCCCAAGAACGGGTCCAAGCAAAATCGCCTAAGAATGGGCATAAGTCTCACCTACTAAATGGCTTGAGCACACCGAACCTAAGAATGGGTTCACGACGAATTCTCACCTAGGAACAGGTTCAACGCAACAACATACCAAGAGATGGGTCTAAAGGACTGACAGGTGTTCGGGTCTCTTACTCGACAAACTAAAGCCCGAACTCAGGTTGGGTCTAATTATTTTCACCCCAGCAACAAGGTATCTTATCCCGATAGTACATTCAAACATACAACCAGTACGAAAATAAAAGACACATGCACACGAGAGAGAAAAATTCTGTATTTCATTCCAATAGAAGGAGTATTACAATATTCTGTACAAGTTGGGGCATTCAGCCAGAAGAAATGAAAAAGAAAA
This sequence comes from Liquidambar formosana, assembly GCA_039720395.1. Taxonomy (NCBI): domain Eukaryota; kingdom Viridiplantae; phylum Streptophyta; class Magnoliopsida; order Saxifragales; family Altingiaceae; genus Liquidambar; species Liquidambar formosana. The sequence continues at coordinate 29,124,152 of CM077827.1, read as the reverse complement.
AACAAAGGAAAAAACCTAAGTAGCTACATTCTCCCCCGAGTTCCCGGCAGCTGGAGCAATGACCTCGGGAGCCGCAACGGGATCAGTAGAGACAGGCGGAACCACGGGAGTCTGAGGAAGATCAGGGATAGCCTCCGTGGTGCTTTCCGTTGCATTTACGGGTGGGTCCCCGTTGGCAGCGACTGAAGTATCATCGGGGACGTCAACAGTCCCCTCGGCTTCAATGGTGGCATTAGGCAGAGACGTGACCTCGGGATTGTTCTCCCCGGCCTCATCGCCGCCCGCAACCTCCATCTCAGCTTCCCCGACATCACCTCCCTCGGGATCGTAATCCGGGGGAATATCCCTCCTTTCAAAGGGAATATCGGCAATGCCAGGAAATTGGGCAGATGCCAACTCGACCAAGGTCTCCCACGCAAATCTGTAGGTGACCTCGAGCTCGGTGGTCATCTGCCCAACGAGGGAAGCCGTCACGCTCTCCCTCTCCTCAGTCACGGCCTTCTTCGCGGAGGCCTTCTCCCTCTCTACCTCAGCCTCAAGGGCCCGGACCTTACTCGCCAGCTCGCGCTTCTCCCGGGCCAACCCATCCTGGGCATCTTTTGCCTTCCTTAGCTCAGCCTCCAAATCTGCGTAGTCCTTCCTCGTGAGCTCGAGTTTGCTGATGGCACTTTCGGCTGTAGACTTGAGAGTCTCGCATTCAGACTTTACCTTCTGAAGTTGAGACATAGCCGCAGCACAGTTGGCCTCAGCCTCTGCTAGCTTCTGATCGTACTCACTCCGGACTTTGGCGAGCTCGAGTTGCAACTTATTATCTTCCTCCTCGAGGCGATCGCCCGCCAGCAAGATTTGTTGGCAGCCCTATACAGACATCATCGAGTCAAAAACAGGGATGAACACCAAGTAATGAAACCACGAAAGAACGGAGCTTACTCGGTAAAGGCTGGTAAACCCGAAGCGGAGGTTGTCGAGGGCGGACCTCTTCCTGAAGTGCGCCATGTCTGCCGACAACCTCATGGGATTCCCCAGCTGCCTGAAGTTGTACTCAGCAGAGAAGGAGCTGGTAACGCCCTTATCTGTGGGTACGGGGAACTGCACACGCGAACAGAGACATAAAGTCAGTCAGAATTTGTAATAGGCTTCCGGATAAAAGGCGCAGAAGGAAGTGAAGTTTTACCTCGGGGTATTGTGCTATCACATCAGCACGAGCAGGGGCGCTCCCATCTCCGGCCCCCGAAGCATTGGTTCCCCCCTGTCCAGACCCTTGCACAGTGGGTTGCTGTTCAGGGACTGTGGAGGGCTTCCGGGGCTTCGTAGGGGGAACCAGAGGAGCCTTCCCCTTCCCGGTAGCCTCGGGCGCTTGGGGCCTGCCCACGTCCTGCCCCCTCATGGCGTGGGACATGAGCTTTCCGCTGTTGGGGTCAGTGGGCTTTTTCCCAGCGTCCCGACCTGACCCAGGAGCAACAACAGCAGCAGCCTTGTTAGTCTTCTGCAGCTGTTGACGCTGTTGCTGCTGCGGCTGCTGATTCTGCCGCTGTTGCTGCGGCTGCTGATTCTGCTGCTGCTGATTTTGCTCAGCAGCCTTCTTTTCCTGGGCCTCTTTCTCCGCCGCCCTTCTCTCAGCAACCAGAGCCCTCAAATTCATCCCAGAGTCTTTCTGGGTCCTCTGGCTGCTGGAGTCTGTTCTCTGTCTCTTGGCGGGGGGGGACGGGAGCCTCTCCTCTCCATGGCTTGGGAGACAGTCTCCTCAGAGCTGGAGCTCTCAATGACGAAGGGGGCGCGGCGAGCCGTCTTTTCGGAGGGCCTAATCTCCTCAGCTCCCTCCCCTTCAGGTCGGAGGCGGATCCCTTCTTCCTCCTCTTCCTCTTGCTCTCCTCTCTCCAAGTCCTCTTCCACCACACGGGTCAGCTCGTCGTCAGGCTGCTCCCAGTGGGGGTAACTCGCCTTCCCCCAAGTCTGGTACCGCGCGTGGTAGTTGAGCAAGGTCTCCGCCGCACGGCAGCGCTGGCTGACTTGATATCCGAGCAGCCTCTCGATATCCTCCTTGTTCAGCGTGTCAGCGGGCTCGTTGGCGTGAGGAGCTGCTAGAAAGAAACATGACACATGAATATCAATGTTAAGTTCAAGATCCAACTCGAGGTCATATAAAACAAAAAAAAAAAAAAAGGGCAAGCAAAATGACATCGCTGATTTCTTACAGCTAGAGCCTCTCTCTCGGGGAATGATGGGAGGATCGGGGGGAAGAGTCCCATCTACGGGCCCGTACACGAAGACCACAATGTCATGAGCTCCCGGGTTGGAGTCTGGGATGTGGGTGACAAAGGGTTTCTTCCTGCGCTTGAGGGAGAGGTAAACGTCGGGCTTATTTTTAAGGGCGCAGATTTTGTAATGGTGGAGGATCTCACGCACCCCGACAGAAGTCCCTAGAAGCTGGTTAAGGACATGAACCCCCATGATGATCCTAAAGGAGTTCAGCCCTAGCTGGGTTGGGACTATTCCACAGTAGAGGAGGAAGTCATTGAGAAGGTCTGGGAAGGGGACACGAACTCCACCCTCCATGAAAGCAGCAATGGGAACGGGGAGGCCATCCTTGGCGTCTGACCTAAAGACATCCTCCCCAGGCTCAGCAAAGCGGAAGCTAAACTTCCCGTCTTCAAAGCCGTATAAGGCCTTAAACTCTGCTACCTTTGCAGGGTTCCCCCTAATATCATAAAAAGAAGACATCTGCCAAGATGAAAGGGGAAGGTTAAATCCAGGGATAACTCAACCCATGATAACATGTCCCGACCTAAAACTCCATGTTCTAACAGGTATGTTACCAGACCCTAAAATTTTTCTAAGTGTCAGCTCGGGGAACACTCAACTCGGTGTTGGGAAAAGACTAAAAAGGACACCCAAAACTTTTTTCTCAAGTTTACCCCGAGATGGAGTTTTTTCAAACCCTAAAAGGCGGGAAAATCAGTGTCTTGGTGATTTGCCCCAAAAACCAGAGGAAAACCCTAGGATTACGAAGCAAACCCCAAGAACATCTCCAACAACCGCAAAGAGAAAAATACACCGAACAAATTGAAGAATAAAGAACAAAAACTAGTTATACCTTCACAAAAGATCAAACGGTGGTCAAAAAGGCTGTTTCGCCGGGGAAACTGTACGGCACGGCGCTGAAACCTCCGAAAGTTGTTCTTGGAAGGATGAAGCGAGCAGGAAGAGCACCAGCAGAAAATAACACCGAAGAAACGGTTCGCGAAGGCAACGAAGGAGAGCAGAACGGATCTTCTCCCACAAACGAACGGTGTAGACAGTGGATTCCGGTGGAAAATACGGTATTTTCCTAGAAAAGACAGAAAGCAAGAGCAGAGAAAGTAGAGAGAGAAAACGGAGAACAGGATGCAGAGAGAAAAGGCAGAAAGTAGAGAGAGAGTGCAGAAGATAAAATGAGCAGTGATTTGCTTCCCTCCAAAGACATAATGCTTCTGGAGCATTAAATGCAGATCGTACGGTTCCAAGACACATGACGTCAGCACCTTGGAATACGGAAAGGCTTAACCGCCTCTTTGCCAGGTAAGCCCTAGAATGCCAAGCGGCATAGGGGCACAGGGAAAAACACTCAGCAAAACAAAATTATGACAAGTCCCAGCTCGGGAATGTCATAATTTGGGGCAAATTGTGTGGAAATATATCTGAACTGAGGTTTCAACTCGGGATGGAAGGTTCAAGTCTGAAACGCTGACACGTGGCGAAGATTGCTCAACCAGGCCAACCACAACGCACGTGATTCGCCTCCGAAGATCCAGCTCGGGGCAAGGAGTTAAAACACTTCACTTGACACGTGGGAGGCCTACACGGTGGGACCCGCTACAGGGCACGTGATCTCCCAACTCGGTTCTTGGCTTTCACCTCGGGGCACCTGTCTTATGACTCATACTACAGTCCAAATCCTACTACAGTCCAAAACTGTCCTAGCAGCTGTAATTCCTGACACAGCGGTTACAAGAAACCACGATTCTCTGGCCAACCATGGTCACTAAACTATGGTCAGACGGTTATGGGCAAACCATGGTCAGATCTGACCTAACCCAAGCAGTTATCTGACCTCACATGGTCAGTCCGTACAGGTGGGTATAAAAAGAATACGATACAGCCTAATTTGGTAAGCTACAGTACCCTAATTCTCTGAGATTCATCTTCTTCCTTGCCTCATTCTCCACAGTGCAGCTTTCTGACTTAAGCTTCGGAGAGGGCACGGCCAAAACCCACCTTGGCCTACCCTCTGACCCATTTTCCAAGCTTGTGATTGCAGGTCCAGGCGAGGGAACAAGCTCTATCATCAACACGTAGTTCGGGGAGAAAGATTTTACCCCGTACAATATATATATCAGAAGAGGAGAAGAAGAAGAAGCATCAAGAGGAAGGGAAGAAAAAAAAAACGCAGAAGAAAAAGGAAGATGAAGCACCACCACCACCACCAATGGAAAAAATGGAGGTTTGGGGTTCTTGAGCTTAAAGAGAGAGAGAGGAAAAGAGAGAAAAAAGGAAAAAAAAAAAAAAAAAAAAGAGGCCAGGGAGGGGGAGAGGGCAGATCGTGGAGGGAGGGAAGGGAAGGGGAGAAAGTTGACGAAGAAAAAAAAAGAAATCAAGCGGGAGAGGGCAAATCGTAGAGGAGGGAGAGAAAGCTAACAGCGAAGAAAAAAAAGGAAAAGAAAAAGAAAAAAGAGAAGAGGTAACTGAAGAGAGAGAAGAGCATGCCGACGGGAAGAAATGGACTTGCCCGAAAAAATGGACTTGCTTGGAGTTTCAATTGCAATGCTTTCATCCGGTTCATGTTCTAGAATTTGGTGTGATCAGTGCTTCAATTTGAGATCCCACATATGTTTCTTGTAGATTTCGCATTTTTTAATTAGATTGATTATTCAGTAATTGGAACCATAGTTTCCAACTTCGTGTGCTGCTTCGAGCGGGGTAGGCATGACGAGAGAGAGAGAGGAAGACTAGTGAGTCAATGAAATCACTCAAGGGCATAAGAGTAACTTTAGTTCAGGTAAGGGTATTTTTGTCTTAAAGTTGATAAATAGCGTCATGTGTTAGGCACGTGACGCTATTCTGTTAATTTTCCTAACGGCAGATGGACGGTAGCGGGCAATCTACCAATCCTAACTAATATGAGGGGTTTTTTGTTCACTTTTTTATTAGAGGGGGTAACCTACAAAATGGGTAATAATAAGAGGGGGTTTATTGCATTTTACCCTAATTTTTTTATTTATTTAGACAAGTGGTAAGATATGAGTAAGAGGAAGGGATCCGGAGCTCATCCACTAAGAGTGGAGGCAAGGGTTGTAAAAGAAGCCAAACTACTCGAGATCGATCAGTTTGATATAAAGCTCATTCGAGCTTGTTCGTGAGAAAAAAGAGTTGAGTTTAAGTATTATTTTAAAGCTTATTAAAAGAACTATTCGAGCTCCGTTTGATAAAAGGTTTGTTTGAGTTTGTTCATAAACTAAATTAGCTAAGCTCAAATTTTATTTTTGAGTTCATTAATTTAACAAACCGAGCTTAAACTACCTACTATTTGGCTTGACTGAGCTCATTTACACTCCTAAAGACAAATATTTTCTTACGAACCAACACCCACAAAAAATATAAAAAAATTTGTACCACGTGATTTGCAATCTAGACATTTTGTTTTTAACTAGTTAGTGAATTAAACTTGCCATTGCGTTTCTTGTCATCCGTATTTTGTCCCCATTGTTATCAATTGTTGCTTCTACGCAACTCTGGATTGATACTAAATACAAAACAACCCAACTTTATACTTATTTATTTATTTATTTATTAAGTAACCTGTGGTAGCACTGTTGGATGGTTGTCATGGATTCATTCAGGAATTTTTTATGTCCTGATGTGACCCTGATAATGGGCAATGTGGGGTACCACCATTTGTTTTGGGTATGTTTTGATTAGACTCGTTTCTTATCTTATAACCTGCATAGTCTTTAGGGTTATCTCTATAAGAGAATAGCTAATTTTAAGAGACCCGTAATTTGGTGTAAAAGGGGATCCTGGGTTTATGAATTTGCTTTTGTAATCTTCTCGATACTTAGTAGATTGATCATCGGACCCATTAAGGTAAACATCTTGCTGAATCATATATATATATATGATTCAACAAGATGTTTACCTTAATGGGTCCGATGATCAATCTACTAAGTATCAAAAAGATTACAAAAGCAAATTCACAAACTCAAGATCCCCTTTTACACAAAATTACTGGTCTCTCGAAGTTAGCTATTCTGTTATATATATATATATCTTGGATCTTCTATTTGAGATCGATTTGTTGTTGTTTTTATCACTTCCGCACAACAACTAGGTCATAAATGTCATGATTACACACGAATGTAAGTGTAGCTGAAATATTGTTTGCTTTTTGCTAACCATTGGAAAATCATAAAGTGATTGATCAAATTATGTGTTCGAGTTGCTAATTTAATTAACCCAAAAAATTATTCAAAATATGAGCAACACATTTCTGTTATTATTTATTATCTGTACTTGGTTGCTAGTGTGTTAGTTTTTGTATTTAGGTTGGTGTTTCCTCTAAGGACTTGCTAGGATGAACGAAGATCCTCATGAGTGAAAATTCCTAAACTAGCCATGGGACTTCGACCCAGTGTAAACAGACTCGACCAATTTAATTCGTTGCTTATGAATAAGAGGATTTACCCTATTTAATGTGCCCAGCGCTTTGTAAGTCTTCCATAAACTTCATGTTATTAGAGCAACTCCAATGGTTCCTTAGCAACCAAAAAAAAAAAAAAATACAGAGCAACTCCAATGGTGAGCTATTTCACCAGTCGGAGAAAAGTATAAGATTTTTTGCACTAAAATGTTGTTCCAATTGTCAGCCATTTCTCCAATTAAATTTGGCTTCGAACCAAATTTTAAGCTATATCTTGCTCAAGATTTAGCTTTGATTCAAATATAGCTAGAGAGTATGTGCTCTAGATTTTAATGTGCGATCAAGATCCATTTTTCTAGAGCTAAAATGGTTCTTGCACCGTACATTAGATGGCACAGGTTGAGCCAACTTTTAGTTCCTGGCACTGTAGCAAGCTAAAATATAGCTTTGGCTTCTCCAAAATGGCTAAACTACTAAAGTTTCTCTGATGCATGCATATGTTGAGCCTAGTTTTCTAAACAATCATACCAAGAATATGCATAGGTTGAAAGCGCCAAAGAATTTACCTGTCTGGCTAGTTCTTCCAGGTATATATATAACTTCCTCCTATATGTTTCATTTAAGAGAAAAGAAAAGAGGAAACATGTTTATATGTTCGGAACCCGAGTCAACCCACTCCAACGGAGGCTAATATATTGCATATAAGATTGCAATTCGTTTGCGGAGGTTCGTCCTTCGCGGTTAACTGTAGCATCTCCTAATTTTAATACAAGGGGTTAATGCACCAACTTTGTGGGGATTAGATTTTAGTTTTTTCATATCTTATTTTATGAGTATTGCCACATGGTTAAATGATTAATGGAAAAAAAAAATGTTAATGAAAATTTTTTATTGGTTACGCCGCCGATTCCCACAAATAAATTTGAATGAAACAAATTTAGAAATATAATATTGCTTTTAATGCAAAATATAGTACGCGCCAATATTGCATTATCTCAATTGTCTTAATTTTCTTACAAGAAAATAAAACCCATCTCCTTTTGGGTTAGTTAGTAATTTAGTATTAAAAACTAGAAAGTCCCAAAGTCTCAACTCTCATATGGTATCAGAATATGTCATTTTTGTGACTCATTCTTGAGTTTGTTTTTATTATACATGTGACAATTATGTTCTTATACCGTTGAACTTGAGCATAAGAGAGGTATTAAAAAATCCCACATATCATATCACTCAAATGTTAATTAATTTGATATGATTTCATATACTTCTTTAAACACTATAGCAAAAAGTTTAGACTTAAATTCCCCTAAGAGTAGGGGTGAAGCCACTATGTAAGTAGGTGGGTTGAACGCCCCACCTAAAAATTTCCAAAAAAAAAAAAAATCTTTATAATTTTCTCTTTTGATAGTCATTTTCCAAATTAATACCAAATTAAGGAAATTAGTAGTCATTTTGAAGTAAATATACAGTCAATTTGTAATAAGTTGATAAATAATATCATTTATATGGTATTAAGTTAAAAATTGATCATTAAAACGTAATATGTTACCTCATCTGAGGCGATTTCCTAGCTTTGCCCCTTCCTAAGAGTAGATATATGTAGCACATTGGACTAAAATGTCAAAAAAGCTTGGCTCAAGTAGTCCATACCTCAACTCTTACAACCTTTTTTTTTTTTTTTTTGCTTTTCTTTTTGCCATTTTAGTTTAGATCAATGTTATAAATATACCAAACTCTAAAGAAGATATTCTCTCCATGGACGGTCCAATAAAATATTCAACTTTTATTCTCTCTCCATCATTTATACCACATGTACCCATAAAAAGTATCCTACCTTCTTCCTCCTTTTTTTTTTTTTTTTTTTGGGTTCACATGGAAAAACTCTCTTATATGTTCAGAACCTGAGATAACCCCTCACCTAACCCAAGCCCCACCCCACTCGGTGCCATCTGAGCTACTGCTCGTTGGCAAAGTATCCTACCTTTTATTCTCTCGCTCATACGTCTTGAGACCTACATTCACAATGACAGCACAATTAAAGATATCACATCCATATAAGAGAGTTGATATACAATAATGGAGGCATGAAGTGGATGTATGCATGCATGTAGTATTTAATTTCCTTTAAGTTGTTAAGGGAAATTATGGATCCATCCCGCACAAGTAAATAATTACAGTTTAATATAAATGACTATTAACTTCTTACTCATTAATTACTAACTTAACTAACAATAACTATTAACAATAATTATTTATCCATAGTCAGATCAATCTGTTATTTCCCTAGTTTATAATAATATGTGGATGAGGACAAACACGTGGGACCAACAAAAGGATGCTTCCTTTTCCTAACTTTCTTCAATTGTACTTTGCTGACCAACTGAAAAGTCTCCGAAGAAGTGTCAAATGAGGTCCTACTCTAATGAGGGCACCCTCATCCGTTTTGCTACGATCGATGTCCGATCTTTTTGTTTTTATAATCCTTTTGGGCACACAACTTGACCCATCTTGGCGTCTTTCAGAATTGACAGAAGGTTTCTGTCATCTTCTGGTGGACTGAAAGAGAACATCAAATGTAAACCCCTCTCTCTTGCTCCCAGTTATAAGGGTTCTGATATATGAGACGAAGCTCGATCTATACATGAAGCATCCACGTGAGCCTAGTAAGGCAAGAAAGGCAAGAGAAGTTTGCCTATCTGTCCTAAATTAATCCCTCAGAAACTAGGCAAGGCAGTGTTTGCTGATGAAAAATATATCCGACCATTTTTGAGTTGTTCTGCAGGGCATATTCCATTTCAAGAATGCAGCCAATGTTCAGATATATCAGACCAGTCGAGTTTGTTAATTAGGTTGCAGTTTTCTTTCTGTTATTATCTTGCAACCGAACACTATTGCCTCCACCCAAGATTGGCAGGGCTCCTCTTACCTCCATTCATTTTCTATCACATGTCATAAATATTTTAGAAAAATATGAATTTAAAAATGCAAACAAACAGATACACAAATGTAAACACGTTGACACAAATTCATGTCAACATAAATATGTAACACACAAATATAAACTTATGAAACTGTGCTCATAATTATGTAAACATAAGAATGCATACACACAATCAATCCTCCTTATTTATTTAAGCAAGTGGCAAGATATGAGTAGGAAGAAAGGAGGAGCTACTCCACCCTTGGGCGAAGACACAGGCTGTAAAACAAGCCAAGCTATTCGAGCTTGACTCAAGATCGGCTTGATATAAAACTCATTTGAACTTGTTCGTAAGAAAAACGAATTGAGCTCAAGTATTATTTTAAAACTTATCAAAAGTACTACTCGAGCTTGGCTCGATAAAACGCTTGTTTAAACTTGTTTATGAGTTAAATGAGTCAAATTCAAACTTTATTTTTTGAACTCGTTAATTTAACAAGCTGAGCTTGACCTGCATACTACTCGGCTTGACTTGGTCCGTTTAAACACTAGAGACAAATATTTTTCTTACAAAACAACACCCCAAAAAAAACATAATAAAAAATTTGTACCACGTGATTTGCAATTTAGACATTTTGTTTTTAGGAGTTAGTGAAACTTGCTATTGCGTTTCTTGCTCATCCATATTTTGTCCCACTTGTTATCAATTGTTGTTTAATTCTATGAGCTCCCTAGCTTAATGATTAATGTCTGCTTTATCAGCATGTTTGTTTTAGTGGCTTCAAACAGTTTGCCGATGGAAAACACTATGTAACTCTGGACTGATAAAGTGATAATACAAAACAACCCAACTCTTTATTTATTTACTTGTTTTGTAACCTGTAATAGCACTGTTAGATGGTTGTCATGGATTCATTCAGGAATTTTTATCCCCTGAAGTGACCTGGAAAATGGGCGATGTGGGATACCCACCATTTGTTTTGGGTATGTTCTGATTAGACTCCTCTCTTATGTTGTAACGGCATATGTAAGGATGTTGTTTTTGGGGTTCTTTCTATAAGAAAGTAGCTCATTTTAAGGGAGCTGCAATTAGGTATAAAAGGGGATCTCGAGTTTATGAATTTGATTTTGTAATATTCTCTATACTTGGTAGATTGATCATATACTGAGCTCATGGATGTAACATCTTGCCGAATTACATATATCTTGTGTGTTATGTTTGAGATCGATTTGTTATTGTTTTTATCACTTCCGCACAACAACTAGGTCATAAATGTCATGATTAAACACAACTATAAGTGTAGTTGAAATATTGTTTGCTTTTTGCTAACCATTGGAAAATCATGAAGGCACCGTTTGGTTGCACTTATTTTAAGATCTTTTTTGCTTTTGAAAGCAAAAAGTTATAAAAGTAAAAAACACTGTTTGATTAGAGAAACTAAAAAAGACTTCTAGAAAGCAAAAAGTAAAATATTGGATTTTGAGTAAAAACAATTAAAATTTGTTCTTAAAAGTCATTATTATCTTTTACATGAGTTTAACCTTAACTCAAAAAATTCGCGATTGAGAGAGGTACATTGTGCCTATATTAGGCTTCCTTTTGAACAACAATGATTCGGCAAAGTTTCCCATGACATCCAAAAGATCACTAGCAAAATTAATTTTACCAAACGCGCTTTTGTTTGTTACTTTTACTTAAAAGCAAAAAGCAAGAAAAGAAAACAACCAAACGGTGCCAAAGTGATTCATCAAATTATGTTTTCGACTTGCTAAATTAATTAATGCAAAAAATTATTCAAAGTATGAGCCACCCATTTCTGTTATTATTTATTATCTGTACTTGGTTGCTAGTGAGTTAGTTTTTGTACTTAGGTTGGTATTTTCCACAAGGACTCGCTAGGATGAACTAAGATCCCCATGTTTATTTATGGGAGTTGTACTCACAAGTCACAAAGATAGCTGCCCTTGAGTGAAAATTCCTAACCTAGCCATGTGGCTTCGACCCAGTGTAAGCATACTCGACCAATTTCGTTGCTTATGAACAAGAGGATTTACCCTATTTAATGTGCCCAGAGCTTTGTAAGTCTTCCATAAACTTCATGTTAGAGCGACTCCAATGGTTCCTTAGCAACAAAAGAAAAAATAAATTAATTAAATTAAAATTTTTTTAAAAAAAAAAATACAGAGCAACTCCAATGGTGAGCTATTTCACCAGTCGGAGATAAATAGTACATTTTTTGCACAAAAATGTTGTTCCAAAGGTCAGCCATTTCTCTAATTAAATCTGCCTTCGAACCAAATTTTAAGCTTATATATTGCTCAAGATTTAGCTTTGATTCAAATATAGCTAGAGGGTATGTGCTCTAGATTGTTATACATGTATGGCTCAAATTAATGTGTGATCAAGATCGATTTCGCTGGAGCTAAAATGGTTCTCACACCGTACATTAGATCGCACAGGTTGAGCGAACTTTTAGTTCCTGGCACTAGCTGTAGCAAGCTAAAATATAGCTTTGGCTTCTCCAAAATGGCTAAACCACTAAAGTTTCTCTGATGCATGCATATGCTGAGCCTAGTTTTCTAAACAATAGTACCAAGAATATGCATAGGTTGGAAGCACCAAAGAATTTACCTGTCTGGCTCGTTCTTCCCAATGTGATTAGGGTGCCCAATTGGCTTGGATTGATCCTTGAATAAAAAGGACCCCGTTGGAGCAGCAAGCTTACAACCTGACTGAATGAATCTGGTTCAATTTTGGTAAGCAATGAAAAATTATAGAGGAAATGAGCCCATGGCTATGTTTGAGTGTACAAGACGACCTTCAAATAATGCTGCCTTAGAAACTGTTTCAGTGTCTTGTATTCTGCAGAAGACATGGATTACAACGCTTGGCCTAGCCTAAAGAAAAATAACCAAAAAGAATGGCCCATCTCCTTGCCATTATTTCTCATCTTGAAGTATTGTTTTGAGCAAACGCATGACAAAATTATAGGAAGGCACATGCTGCTGATGTACAAGTTTCAGCCTCTGCAGAAAGTACCAACCATGCTATGGAATAGATGATTTCGGTATAACTAAATCCTAATGTTGTAGGCATTAGTTTGACAGCTTGACCTATTCAAGTTCCAAAAAGTTGTAACTTGGAAAAATAAATATCAATCCCCAAAATTCCAAACAAAATTCAAAAAGGCCTAATCCCAACTACTTGAAGTTGCAGGGAGACTTTTCACTCTTTTTAGGTCCATATCGATGTCAGTCTTCTTCATCTGTGGAAGAAATTATTTCTCTAAGGCTCTATTTGGTTTGCGGATTTTATCAAAGGAAAAAATATATATATATATAAGGAATTGTACTTTTTTTATTTGGTTGCAATAGAAAATTGAAAGAAGAAGAAGAATTGTAACTATTTTGGCTTGATATGATTTATATTTTCCTTTCATTTTCTTTCCTCCTCATTTTTTTTTTCCCTTCCCTTTTTTTTTCCTCGGTAGAATCCATGAATCAAATAAAGGGTAAATAAAGAACAAAAAGTTGGGATTTGGAAAAGCATTCTCTATGAAGACAAGTTGCATGTCAATCCCCCCAAACTACCCCACCAAAAAAAAAAAAATGTCTAGAATGTTTAGTTGAATTACCCTATATATTTTGTAGCTCAGACACCATCTTAAAGAAAATGTTGGATATCAAAAACCTATAGGGGGACATAACTATTTGGACTTTTGGAGATTTGATTTTCTTGACCATCTGCTGATCATGAACTACTCGTTGCGACCTTTGGAATTTCTTCTTGTGTGGGCAAACATAATTCATTAACTTTAGTTTGGGAAAAACTGGATTAGTAAGATTAATGTCTGACTTCAGTGAAGAGTGACCCTGTTGGGCTCAATGGATGATTAGTTATCACCATTTTGGTTCATTGAGTTATGGTGCACCTTATTGCATGTGAACGTTTTTGTTTCCTGGTATTGAGTTTCTTAAATTGTGTGGACCTGTAATTAGCACTCCTTGATGAGTTAGAACTTGCCTTTTGATTCTCTATAAATATGGAGGATTGGACCATTGGTCCCTGCTCTCGCACAACTAGTTGCAACCTACCTATTGGGATTGAGCAATGTTGGGTTTTGTCTTAAATTCCCTTTTGACCCATTTTGTTATTTGGGTTGTTTTGACCCGATCCGCCCACTTATGTTATACCTCACTTATATAATTGTTTTCTAAGTTTCATCCTTATGCAAAAGAGAACCAACGTGGGAGCTGTTATTGGGTGTATAGGGAAAGGAGGGATTTTGTGAGTAGACGTCATTATCTTTCCTTCTCTAAGTTTCAAATTTAGAGATTCGATCTGTATGGTTAATTATTCTCTCTCTCTCTCTCTCATAAATGACAAACATGGACAATGCAGGCTTCAAGACAAGCAAGCGATTGAAAAATAGGATAAGGATAGGTTTTTCATGGTCTGGTTGTTACACAAAAAAGTCATGCCAACGACATACCGATAATGAAAATATCTATTTTGTTTATTGTATGTAGGACCTATCCTTTTAATTCTATAATTATGGTGACCATGACCCCTCTCATGCTACACAGTACACTTCTGTTTTCACTTTGAGATATTTTCAAATGACCCAACTCATGAATTACCCTTTGGCTTTTCACTTTGATAATGTACAGACCTTAATCCCCAATTGAGCTCATGGATCTTGTTTGGTTGCAAGATTGGGTTTGTTCCAAATCACTTTGTTTTCATGAAAAACAAAGTGATTGACTTTTGGACTTGGCCTACAAAACCAGCAGAGAATGGAGAATTGATATGATCTTCCTGAATTCCATTTGTTCAATGGGCATGGTTCTGTGCATATAACCAATGATAATCTTAGGACATGTCCGGAAACATTCGGTCTCAAGGACTACAGTTATATATAGGAGGGCTTTGTCGTCCAAGATGTTTTCGGGTACTTATTATTGGACCAATAGTTGCTACTTTAAGTGTGCTGACCAAAATGGAAAACCAATGACTTGAATCTTGAAACCAAACAACATCCCAGCCTCTTGCTCCGTTTGCCAACCCAGAAAACAAGGGAATGGCAACGAAAATTTGGAAGCTTACGTATCGTACAGCATGTATGTAAATTCAATTAAATCGAAAGTGCAAATAATTTGCTTTACTAGTTGGAATTTAGGGAAAAACAAAATTTGGAGACATTAGAATTCCAAACTCTCTTCGTTTCCTCGATATTTCTCAGCAACCATTACTTCCACAATGGTTGCCATATACATATAAATATATAATTGGGGGGGGGGGGGGCCGCGGGGGAGAGAAAAATCAAACATGTTTAAGTCTTTAAGATGTATAGTCAATTGTCCCAATAAATGCATGCTTGTAGATGTCAAGATCACTTCTTTGAAATATTGGCATCAAACATTGCCGGTGGGGAACACGCTTGTGCGCATCACTCACAAATGAGCAATAAACATCTTCTTCTTAAGCCACTGGGCCAGCCTAGTGCCGTGGGAAGATAGGGAAAAGGATAGGAATAGGATAGTCTAGGATCATGGTGAGGGAGCAATCAACCATCACCCCCATAATTTCCTTTCTTTTTTTTGGGCACTATTATAGTCATGCCAATTACAATAATTTTCCATGACATGCCAAAAATACTAGCAGCCATTCTTCACACCTGGTCCACCATACCTCCAACAAGCTGCCTCAGTGTCCCACTTGCCAAACTCATTGAAGGAACCTCATTGAGACCTTGAATTGAATAGTCATTGGGGCTCTTAATCTCAATTATGTCGTCTATTAACGGCAGTCAAATGTTAACAGTATCTCGCTGGGATCTTGGAATTCAGCTGCACTGCAGCCAAGAAAACTAACTCTTCTATGGTTTATTCCCTGCATCTTCCTCTTCGCATGCTCTCAGCCATGAATGCGAGCAAAAGTTCGAAGATACCGGCAAGACTATTCAGTATGCACAGCCCTTTCACCCTTGAATTTTCCAGGCTATCATTTGCCCAAATGATTTTTGGGCTTAGGCCAGACAAATGGCAAAAGAGGTATAGTAACAAGAGCAACAGCAACTTAGCTACAGTGTTTCTAAATTCCTTTTGTTGTTTGTTTTTTGTTTTTTTTTTTTTTTGGGCAAGTGTATTTAACATTCAAACCCAAATTACAAAGTCAAACCAGAAGGCGGGTCAAACAGTTCAACAGTACGGCAGTAGCCAAAATACATAACATAAAAAAAATAAATAATGGAAAGTTTTCTTCTTTTTTGGGTCAGAAAAACTGAAAAATAAATAACTTAATTCAAATTTCTAACAAAACCATCTGATAATCATTTCTTTTTTGTACCGTGTATGCGCAAAATAATTGACCAACTGGTTTCTCCAAAAAGTGGACCCAATCTTATCCATTAAATTATTCAAAAATCTATGGCCATGTAAACTGATATACAGCCAAATATAAGCTCAAATTGATGATCCAGTTAAAATACTCAAAAGTGATCATTCAAAAAATAAAATAAAAAATAAAAAAACATTTTATATCTAGAATTCCAGATATTAGGATGTCACGGTGCTCTTGGAGTCCTAAAATTATGCAAACGGGGAAACACGACCAATTGACAAGTACTAAATTGTAATATATTATTTCAAGCTTGACCTATTCTGAAATTTTCAACATTAAGAGAATTTTCCCAACTACACCACTAAAAGAAATATCCAATGCAGTAAAATATTTATAAATGAATTGCAGAAATGAACCTTTTTCCACTTTGCAATGAGGTTGCAGTCCGCATAGCCTTGTTCCAAGCAGAATTCATACAGTTCTTTGGATATTTCGTTCCTTCCATAATAAAGGTCATAAATGTAACGGCTCTTCTGATGTGCAATTTTGAAAATTGGCCATAATGCTTCACAATTTCTCTTACCATCATGTGGTTCATTTTCAGCTGCAAAACAAATGAAAAATTACAAAGTGTCTTAGCATGAGGATGTGTACTACAGAACAAAAGCAAACTTAATTTAATAATCAGAATGCTGCATCAGATTTAGTGATCAACCTTCTCTCATCCTTGTATCTAGCTCATTAAGAGTAGGCACAATCAACTCCCACCCGTCTGGGTATTTGACACGGTTTGTCTTCACCTTGGGCATTGTTCCAACTGTAATTTGGGCAAACATGAGTATATGACAGTTAAGTGATAACTTATTCAATGGGCAGATGAGGGTAGTGGCAATAGCTCAAACTAAATGTATTTTAACTGCAGAAGAGAACTCTGCAGATAAACTATGGGTAAAGCTTCATCACTCTGAATGAGATATCGATCAATCGATTCCTCAAAGTTCATGGAAATTTTGAGAGTTTAACATCTAATATAGCTAAAACAAGGCTTTCATTTTGACTTCAGGACCAAATTAGGGGAAGGACAACTGCCAGAGTTACTAAAAGATTGTGAAAGCACAACCACAACAACTAAGGAAATTGTTCTTCCCTAAATTTGGATTTGCTGCAAAATTAAACTTAATTTGTAGAAGCATATGGAAGTAAGGGAGGAATATTCAGAAAAGAAAAACAAAAAATAGTAGGAGAAAGAACAGAACAGAACAGAATGATAGTTGAAGTCACATGTTTCAAAATAATTGAAGGAAAATGCATATGAATATATGATTAGGTCCAATTAGAAATCTCCCCTTAAAATACTTAACTCCACCACTTGTTGGAAAAATAAAATTGTATCTTGGATATTACATCTCCTAAAACCAAAAAAAAAGAATAGGGATATATTGATCACCATGTAATCCTAGTCATAGATCTATTTACACAATGTAGAATTCATCATAAGAAATCCATTTAACTGTAATGTTAAAAATTCATCCATATTCATAATGCCACAAGAAAACATGACAACCAAAGTTGCATCCCAGGCTAGATTTGACATTTTATGAAAATTAAAGGTAAAAAATTGGTAAAAAGATAATCTTAAATTGTCTTATACATGTGGTCAAGGGATACAAGAAGCAAAAACAATCATAATATATAGATCTTGAAACATAAAAGGCCTTTCCTAGTCCTCCTTTCCATACAAAATCAAATAATAAATTATTTTAGTAATTAAAAGTCAAATCAGAGATGATTATCTAATGGCCTGAGAAAAGAAAACAACATTTATCCTACCGCAGTATTAGAAACGGAACCTTTGTTGAATGTACACTTGAAAAGGAATGAAGTCCCCTCTCAGAAATTTTCCAGGCTCTTACACCCCACAATCCAGGTTGACATTTATGAATTTCCTAATTTTCATTATTAAAATACTTCCACATTAACCAATATATAAATATATGATATATCCCGTGCTGAATTATAAATTATGAGTCTTCTATAGGATGAGAACCGACAATGCTACCTATTGAACATGTAAAGAATTTTTTTCATCAACCATGTCACATATTGCTTCATAGTTTCATCTATATGGGTTCATACTTCATGTCAGATTTTTATACTCCATGCCCTATATTGCTTCAACAGTTCTTTAGATACATGCCATGATTTCAAGTCCCAAAATCATAAGATGTGGGATACAAGTGACCCACAACCAAACCCATGTAACATGGGGCAAAACCCTTCACTTTCATCGTGCAACATATTGAACTCTTTGTGCAACATCTATTATTTTGTGTCTACTTTAGTTAAGTGTCAACTTAAAAGGCTTGAAAAATAAATAAATTTAAAAAAAAATTTGGTATTTTGTTTCAATCTGTATTAGAAAAACAAATTAGGAAAGCAATTAGGTAAAAAATTACACCAATAGTTCAAAGCAATTACAAAAATATAAAAACAAGACCAAACAAATAAGTTAAAAGAAATGATGTTAAAAGAACAAATAGACGACCATCACCAGTATATTCTAAAAATAGCATAAAAATTATGCTTTAATAATCTTCAGAACTTCACCAACTCCTTGTAGATTTTACTCTTCAAACCTAGAATTATATGGTCAATGAAAAATTTCTTTTAAATAGTAATAAAAAGAAGTAGCATGAAAGATAAGGACATAATTGTTAATTTAAGGTAGCATGAGTTATGTGGTCGTTACATGTTCAAAGTATGTCCTAATTAAACTCAGGAAAATCTAATTACTCAATCCACCATCAGAAAAACATATGCAAAGAGATGTAGGAATCATAACTCATTCCATGCAGCCATGCTCTTTCTTGGCATAAATACAAGATTTTTCTGCTTTCATAATTTTGACAGGAAACAGTGAGAGAGAAGACTTGGGTTAAATCCCTTACATACAGGGGGCAAACCATCCCTCCCATGTAACCATTTTGAACACCGTCTTAACCGACCTATATAGGCTTATATGGATTGATACAAAGTTGCTAGAGAGTACCAGATCTAAATTTGCTTATTGCTCATAAGAAATTAGTAAGTCCCTTTGGCTTGGGCCTTGGGCAATATATAATCCGTTATTCCGTGCTTTTAACAAATTGAGAGATCAATGCCCCACCCACATGTCTTACTTAATCCCAACTTGAATTTTTGTTGTTTCAAATATTTAAGAATTAAGATTAAAAGAGAGTTCTCCACTATCCTTAAGAAAAAGTTACATGACACATGATTCATGCCGCAGAATCGCTAGCTATCACCCTAAGGTCTCTACAGCCCTTTGCTAACACTCTTAAGGCATGGCAAACTGGTTGCAATAATGCCTCAAAAGTCAAAACACCAATTGTAAGCTTTAAACTTACGGTCTTGGATATCTAATGCCCTTTATTAGACTTGCTAAGCTCTCGTATCCTATTGTTCTCTCATAACCCCCTAAGGCAACTCTGCTTTCTCCTCAATTCAATGTGTCTCCATCCCACAGTTCTAAATAAAGCAATTAAGCATTATAAAAAATAATTAATTAATTAATTAACACCTTAAAAAACATAACGAATGGTCACTTTATTGTTTCAAATTACCCAAAAAAAGAAAGAAAAAAGTTGCATCTATCTCAAAAAGTTTAAATAATCAACTTTTAAAGACCTGATATCACAACATACTCCAGTTAAGGTAACCAAATCACAGATATCATTACTATATAAAACCAATTACCAACCAATCCAGTGTAATATTAATGAGTGTTATTGACATAAATAGTCAAGAAGATAAGTCGTTGTATTGTGAGAATTGCATGCAATTGGTTATTACCAATGCCTATTCCAAAAATCCTGTATGTCTTGATCTAAAGAAACTGTATGCCTCATAACAGAGGCCCCATTGTCTCAAATACCTCAGACATGAGGCCCTTATTGGTTTTTTTTGACGAAGGAGGCCCTTATTGTTTATTAAACGGAAAACCAAAGGCCCTTTATCTTGCAGGGTTATACTATTCCATGCCAAGGGCCGAATAAGAGGCACCAGAAAAGACATGTTTATGGTGTATTCCAGTGAAAGGCTAAAAAGCTTAAAGAGTAAAATGAAACTCAACCCTATAAATGTTCTTCCCAAAAACAAATGCATTTCTCCACTAATATAGGTCTAGGTCCAGGACATCCTCAACTAGTGCAATGAGATCAAAAGTGCTAGTCCCCAGCCAAAAGTGAATTTCCAGGCAACCAAACCAACCCTAAAAGAGGTCTGTTTGACATTTTTTGAAAAAGAAATAAAGTAACATAAAACTACTACATAAGACATACCTGCACAACCAAACATAAAATTATGCACAAGGCCCATCCAAGTCGCAATGTTCGTTACACATCTTGGGCTCTTTAGCTCTAATAATATCTCTATACAGTCTCGTCATCAACAGGCAAGTATATCAACACAATGCCAATAAACTAACCTTAAAGCACAATAATAAACAGGCAAGAATATCAACACAATGCCAATAAACTAACCTTTCTGTCCTTGCACACAACATATGCCTATCAACTAACTTATTGGGAACAACTTGTGCTCTTCATAAGATGTTTAGGCCGATAAAGACAATATATGGAACAGAAACAACAAGAATTTCTTGAATCAAACTGGACTCCTGAGCAAAAGTCTCCTAGAATTCTATGATTAGACCATCAGGTGTTTCAGTGGGTCACTCACCTTAAACCACAATCTACCCAAAACAAATGACCCAATTCCCACTACCATTGTACAGAGGAGAGCAGTAAGTAAGATAAAACTATCTGAGTTCATCAGGGTTCCTACTGGGTATTCACGTTTCATGCCAAAACCTCAATCACTTATTAAATCATATTTATTTAATGTTTCCCAAAAAAAGAAGAGGGTAAGTGAGAAGATCCAATGGAAAATATTTTTCATATTTTCTTCTCTTGTCTGTGTGTGTGAAGAATGGTGGTAACAAGAACAACAACCAGCATAGTGAAGCATGATTTAAGAGGGGGGGGGGAAGAAAAAAGAAGAAGATATGACGGAGTATGAAAGTGTAAAAAAGCCTACAGAGAGAGGAGCGTACCTCTGCCCTGAACTTTCTTTTCTGGGCTGTCGATGCTGGAGTATGAACACACTTCACACTTCACACTTCACTCTTCAGTCTTATTGGTTTACTAGTTGATGCCTTTATATTTATGTTGTATGTACATCTATGGCTATGAGGCCTGAGCTCCCGAGTCCCAACCAGCGAAGTGCCTTATGGAAGAGGGGAAAAAAATAATTCAAACCAAATTATTATATTTCGTTGTTTTTTTTTTTTTTTTTTTTTTTTTTTTTTTCCAAACAAAACCCAAACCATACTATAAAAAAATCAAACCAAACCAAATTAAACCAAACCAAATCATAAAATTACGGTTCGCTTCAGTTCGATTTTGGTTTTATCCTATTGAGTAGTAACAAATAATTGAAAATGGAAAAAATGACAAACCAAACTCCAAATAAAAATATTTTTAATAAAATCATTACATTAGCAACTAAAAAAAACATTAAACATTATATCAAAATAGAAAAGTATTGACTTATGTTAATTCAAGTTCAATCTCCAATCTAATACGTGCCAATATCTCACACAATATTAATAGTTAATTTAATACATGCCAATCTAATAAAGGAAAAATAATAAGAAAATTAAAATCTACAAAAACAAATCCATTCCAAACGTTTTTCTTCCAGTAGTATACTACTATTTTGAATCTATTACCTATTCTGCATTTTTTAGAATATAAAATTGACAAACTAAGTTTAATATGTATTATATATATATGTATATATATATATAAAATATTTTTTCAGTTTTTTTGGTTTTTCAGTTTGGTTTGGTTTTTTAAACATGAAAACAAAAACCGAACCAAACCGTCAGTTTGATTTGGTTTGGTTTTCGGTTTTAACCAAAACCATGAACACCCCTAGGTGGAGGATGGGTGGAAGGAGCTCTGGTCGCTTAAGCAAGGGATCTCGGGTTCGAGCCCTTGTGGATGCAACAAACTTTCTTAGGAGAGGTCCCCGTTTTGGTGCCCTACAATACTTCAAAGGATTAGTCCTAGGCGAAGCCTGGGGACACCTTAAGAAACCAAAAAAAAAAGAAAATATGATTAATGGAAAAAAAAATGTTAATGAAAATTTTTTATTGGTTAGGCCGCTGACTCCCACAAATAAATTTGAATGAAAAAAATTTAGGAATATAATATTGCTTTTAATGCAAAATACTATATGCGCCAATATTGCATTATCTCAATTGTCTTAATTTTCTTACAAGAAAATGAAACCCATCTCCTTTTGGGTTAGTTAGTAATTTAGTATTAAAAACTAGAAAGTCCCAAAGTCTCAACTCTCATATGGTATCAGAATATGTCATTTTTGTGACTCATTCTTGAGTTTGTTTTTATTATACATGTGACAATTATGTTCTTATACCGTTGAACTTGAGCATAAGAGAGGTATTAAAAAATCCCACATATCATATCACTCAAATGTTAATTAATTTGATATGATTTCATATACTTCTTTAAACACTGTAGCAAAAAGTTTAGACTTAAATTCCCCTAAGAGTAGGGGTGAAGCCACTATGTAAGTAGGTGGGCTGAACGCCCCACCTAAAAATTTCCAAAAAAAAAAAATCTTAATAATTTTCTCTTTTGATAGTCATTTTCTAAATTAATACCAAATTAAGGAAATTAGTAGTCATTTTGACGTAAATATATAGTTAATTTGTAATAAGTTGATAAATCATATCATTTATATGGTATTAAGTCAAAAGGTGATCATTAAAACGTAATATATTACCTCGTGTAAGGCAATTTCCTAGCTTTGCTCCTTCCAAAGAGTAGATGTATGTAGCACATTGGACTAAAATGTCAAAAAAGCTTGGCTCAAGTAGTCCATACCTCAACTTTTACAACTTTTTTTTTTTTTTTTTTTTTTTTGCTTTTCTTTTTGCCATTTTAGTTTAGATCAATGTTATAACTATACCAAACTCTAAAGAAGATATTCTCTCCATGGACGGTTCAATAAAATATTCAACCTTTATTCTCTCTCCATCATTTATACCGCATGTACCCATAAAAAGTATCCTACCTTCTTCTTCTTCTTCTTTTTTTTTTTTTTTTTTTTTTTTTTTTTTTTTTGGTTCACATGGAAAAACTCTCTTATATGTTCAGAACCTGAGATAACCCCTCACCTAACCCAAGCCCCACCCCACCCGGTGCCATCTGAGCAGTAGCTCATTGGCAAAGTATCCCACCTTCTATTCTCTCGCTCATACGTGTTGAGACCTACATTCACAATGACAGCACAATTAAAGATATCACATCCATATAAGAGAGTTGACATACAATAATGGAGGCATGAAGTGGATGTATGCATGCATGTAGTATTTAATTTCCTTTAAGTCGTTAAGGGAAATTATGGATCCATCCTGCACAAGTAAATAATTACAGTTTAATATAAATGACTATTAACTTCTTACTCATTAATTACTAACTTAACTAACAATAACTATTAACAATAATTATTTATCCATAGTCAGATCAATCTGTTATTTCCCCTAGTTTATAACAATATGTGGATGAGGACAAACACGTGGGACCAACAAAAGGATGCTTCCTTTTCCTAACTTTCTTCAATTGTACTTTGCTGACCAACTGAAAAGTCTCCGAAGAAGTGTCAAATGAGGTCCTACTCTAATGAGGGCACCCTCATCCGTTTTACTATCGATGTCTGATCTTTTTGTTTTTATAATCCTTTTAGGCACACAACTTGACCCATCTTGGCGTCTTTCAGAATTGACAGAAGGTTTCTGTCAACTTCTGGTGGACTGAAAGAGAACATCAAATGTAAACCTCTCTCTCTTGCTCCCAGTTATAAGGGTTCTGATATATGAGACGAAGCTCGATCTATACATGAAGCATCCACGCGAGCTTAGTAAGGCAAGAAAGGCAAGAGAAGTTTGCCTATCTGTCCTAAATTAATCCCTCAGAAATAAGGCAAGGCAGTGTTTGCTGATGAAAAATATATCCGACCATTTTTGAGTTGTTCTGCAGCGCATATTCCATTTCAAGAATGCAGCCCATGTTCAGATATATCAGACCAGTCAAGTTTGTTAATTAGGTTGTAGTTTTCTTTCTTCTATTATCTTGCAACCGAACACTATTGCCTCCACCCAAGATTGGAAGGGCTCCTCCTACCTCCATTCATTTTCTATCACATGTCATAAATATTTTAGAAAAATATGAATTTAAAAATGCGAACAAACAGATACACAAATGTAAACATGTTGACACGAATTCATGTTAACATAAATATGTAACACACAAATATAAACTTATGAAAATATGTTCATAATTATGTAAACATAAGAATGCATGCACACAATCAATCCTCCTTATTTATTTAAATAAGTGGCAAGATATGAGTAGGAACAAAAGAGGAGCTACTACACCGTTGGGCGAAAACACAGGCTGTAAAACAAACCAAGCTATTTGAGCTTTATGTGGAAATATCTCTGAACCGAGATTTCAGCTCGGGATGGAAGGTTCAGACCTGAAACACTGACACGTGGCGAAGACTAATCAATCAGACTAACCACAACGTACGTGATTCACCTCCCACGATTCAACTCAGGTCAAGGAGTTAAATCACGTCATTTGACACGTGGTTAATACCACAAGATAGGACCTGCTGCAAAGCACGTGATCTCCCAGCTCGGGACCTGACTTTCATCTCGGGACACCTGTCCTATGACTCACACTACAATCCAAATCCTACTACAGTCCAAAACTGTCACAGCAGCTGTAATTCCTGACACAGCGGTTACTAGAAACCCTGATTCCATAACCAACCATGATCAACAAACCATGGTCAGACGGTTATGGGTACACCATGGTCAGATCTGAATTAACCAAGGCAGTTACCTGACCTCACATGGTCAGTCCGTACAGGTGGGTATAAAAAGAATCCGATACAGCCTAATTTGGTAAACTACAGTACCCTAATTCTCTGAAATTCATCTTCTTCCTTGCCTCATTCTCCCCAGTACAGCTTTTTAACTTAAGCTTCGGAGAGGGCACAGCCAAAACCCACCTTGGCCTACCCTCTGACCCATTTTCCAGGCTTGTGATTGCAGGTCCAGGCGAGGGAGCAAGCTCCACCATCAACACGTAGTTCGGGGAGCAGATTTTATCCCCGTATAAGCTTGATTCAAGATCGGCTTGATATAAAACTGATTTGAACTTGTTCGTAAAAAAAACAAATTGAGCTCAAGTATTATTTTAAATCTTATCAAAAGTACTATTCGAGCTTGCCTCGATAAAACGCTTGTTTAACCTTGTTCATGAGTTAAATGAGTCAGATTCAAACTTTACTTTTTGAACTCATTAATTTAACAAGCTGAACTTGAACTGCCTACTACTCGGCTTGACTTGGTCCGTTTAAACACTGGAGACAAATATTTTTCTTACAAAACAACACCCCAAAAAAAAATAATAAAAAAAATTTGTACCACGTGATTTGCAATCTAGACATTTTGTTTTTAGGTAGTTGGTGAAACTTGCTATTGCGTTTCTTGCATGTCATCTGTATTTTGTCCCACTTGTTATCAATTGTTGTTTAATTCTGAGCTCCCTTAATGATTAATGTCTGCTTTATCAGCATGTTTGTTTTAGTGACTTCAAACAGTTTGCCGATGGAAAACACTATGTAACTCTGGACTGATAAAGTGATAATACAAACAACCCAACTCTTTATTTATTTACTTGTTTAGTAACCTGTGATAGCACTGTTAGATGGTTGTCATGGATTCATTCAGGGATTTTTATCCCCTGATGTGACCTGGAAAATGGGCAATGTGGGGGTACCCATCTTTTGTTTTGGGTATGTTTTGATTAGACGACTCTCTTATGCTGTAACGGCATATAAAAGGATGTTTTTAGGCTTCTTTCTATAAGAGAATAGCTCATTTTGAGGGAGCTGCAATTGGGTATAGAAGGGGATCTCGAGTTTAGAAATTTGATTTTGTAATATTCTCGATACTCGGTAGATTGATCATATATTGGGCTCATGGAAGTAATATCTTACCAAATCACATATATCTTGTGTGTTATGTTTGAGATCGATTTGTTGTTGTTTTTATCACTTCCACACAACAACTAGGTCATAAATGTCATGATTACACATGACTATAAGTGTAGTTGAAATATTGTTTGCTTTTTGCTAACCATTGGAAAATTATAAAGGCACCGTTTGGTTGCACTTATTTTAAGAGATTTTTTTGCTTTTGAAAGCAAAAAGTTATAAAACTAAAAAACACTGTTTGGTTAGAGAAACTAAAAAAGACTTCTAGAAAGCAAAAAGTAAAATATTGGATTTTAAGCAAAAGCAATTAAGATTTGCTCTTAAAAGTCATGTTTATCTTTCAGATGATCGAGTTTGACCTCAACTCAAAAAATTCGTGATTGAGAGAGGTACGTTGTGCCTATCCTAGGCTTCCTTTTGGACAACAATGATTCGGCAAAGTTTCCCATGACATCCAAAAGATCACTAGCAAAATTAATTTTACCAAACACGCTTTTGTTTGTTGCTTCTACTTAAAGCAAAAAGTAAGAAAAGAAAACAACCAAACGGTGCCAAAGTGATTCATCAAATTATGTTTTCGACTTGCTAAATTAATTAATGCAAAAAATTATTCAAAGTATGAGCCACCCATTTTTCTGTTATTATTTATAATTATCTGTACTTGGTTGCTAGTGAGTTAGTTTTTGTACTTAGGTTGGTATTTTCTATAAGGACTCGCTAGGATGAACGAAGATCCCCATGTTTGTTTATGGGAGTTGTACTCACAAGTCACAGTAGCTGCCCTTGAGTGAAAATTCCTAACCTAGCCATGTGGCTTCGACCCAGTGTAAGCATACTCGACCAATTTCGTTGCTTATGAACAAGAGGATTTACCCTATTTAATGTGCCCGGAGCTTTGTAAGTCTTCCATAAACTTCAAGTTAGAGCAACTCCAATGGTTCCTTAGCAACAAAAGAAAAAAAAAATTAAATTAAAATAAAATTTAAAATATATATATATACAGAGCAACTCCGATGGTGAGCTATTTCACCAGTCGGAGTTAAATAGTAGATTTTTTGCACAAAAATGCTGTTCCAAAGGTCAGCCATTTCTCTAATTAAATCTGCCTTCGAACCAAATTTTAAGCTATATATTGCTCAAGATTTAGCTTTGATTCAAATATAGCTAGAGGGTATGTGCTCTAGATTGTTATACATGTATGGCTCAAATTAATGTGTGCTCAAGATCGATTTCACTGGAGCTAAAATGGTTCTCACACCGTACATTAGATCGCACAGGTTGAGCGAACTTTTGTTAGAAATATTAAACAAAAACATGGATGTCGAAAATCAAAATATGCAAAAATATAATTTATAATAAATGAAATAAACTTATCGATTGAAGCGTGTGCGAACACTGTCCTTAAGAGTTGATTTGCGCCCCTCGGAGTGAATCACTCGGTGCATCTAGGTCCTCTAGCGCCCCAACCCTCCAGGATACAACAATCGTGTTCCTTGTACACGTGCACTCGCAAGTACAAGGAACCGAACAACTCTAGATCGTTCCATGGAAAATATTCAACAAAAAATTGAAGAAGAATAGAAAAATTTTTAATAAAAAAAAAAGTTTATACATAGAGAGAAAAAAAAGGATTGAAAAGCTTTCTAAAACTCTTGTAGTTTTTTTCATCCCAAAGAAGAAGAAGAAGATGATCATTAAAACTATATCTCAAAATGGTGAAAAAACCATTTTCTTTTTGTCTTACAAAAGAATATGTAACCCCCCAATAATTATATGCCCTACTAACTCATAATAATGGACAAAATTAGTAAATGACATGATGGTCATAATATCACAAAATAATTAATAATAATTTGAATCACATATTTTTTATTTTATTTATAAAAAATACAACAATCCCCCACATGATTCAAATTATATAACAAAAAGTATAAGGAACATGAGAATGCAATGCATCGGTAGTGGTGTCTTTTGGACTATGAACCATACCTAGGATATGTGAGTGTGACCTACAAAAATATGGTGAAACTATAAGTTTCTATGAACCAAAATTTCTTCTTATAGATCAGTCAACTCACAACCCACATATTATTCTCGAAATTTGAGCTGTTCTAATCGGGGTGGCACGAATAGGCCATGCGCCATACCTGGAATATTCATGAGTGCTCTAGAGAACCTGCCTAAGCTCTCATAGGAAGCGGCCCCACTTCCACACCCATATAGGTAGATCCATCAAGTGTGCACTACAACTGAACACACCACCCAAATAGGACTATGGAATCCATTAAGAGTTAAAACTCAATCTTAAACGTTGCAGTTTGCACTATCTACACCATAGGAAGGGACACTCAAAATATATTATATAAATGATAGTGCGCTCCAAGTCAACCAGTAACTTGTTATTACCCATATGAACCTACTTCCTAGAATCTCCATTCACATAGGTTGGGTTACCATCACTGTTGACCCTTGTTATAGGCATAAGTCCCATTCCCCTCGATGTATTATTCACTAAAAAGTGAATTAGTCAGAAGCTTAATAATTCTCATCTCTGACTCTCTAAACAGCTGCTATTTAATATTGTGCTTCTAGGCACTACCCCATAAAATTATTTGCTCGAGCCAACAAATAATGAATAAGCACAAATCTCATTCATAAATATATAATTGTTGAGATTTTTTCTCTCAACACTCTCATAGCTTTTTACAAGCCAAGTCATCAATTCCAACCTCCAAAGTGGACAATGAGACATATCATCTTGGATAATTCCAAGGCACCATACCATATAGGCAATATAGGTCCACACATGGATTTCTTCTCATTTGAATCAAAGATTCAATCATCATCATCATCATCATAATCTGCAAATAATATAAGAAATCCATAAAATTGATGACTGCTAAGAAAGTCGGGTACACATATTACCTTTAATAATTTTTAAGTAAATATACCTCTCAAAAAGGGATATTCAAATTATGAATTATTGATTCATCTCACATCATTATATCATCAAATATTTAAATAGAAATATGCCATACAATACCTATAAATTTTCAAAAATTATCATCATGATTTCTTTGAATCTCAATATTCAGTAATAACTTTCGTCAGTGCAACAATATAAATAAGTATATATATGACCAATAATTTTAAAACATTTCCTTAGCCTCTGAATAACATAGTTATTCTCAAAATCATTAATAATTCACATATGGCATTCTCTCAATATATCACGTATAATTTCAATAGGTCTGAACTAACCCCATTTTCATCAATGAAAATCATAATACTCATTTTATCTCTTTTTTTTAATAAGAGACCAACATATAATATATTGAGAAAATTCAATAATTTGTAAATTTAAAAATAAATACACATTCTCACGTAAAATGTGTCTTCGCAAGATGTGCGCCCACAATTCAAGATATAATGTTTTGTTTACTAATTTCAATGTAATTGTAGCATTCGTATAAACAGCACATCTTATAATTTCTATGTAAATTATATTCATATAGAACAAATTTAAAAGTATATTTATTTTTCTATTGTCACACAATATATTTGTAATTGGACTCTTCAATTAGAAATTAAAATTTTGGATCGCGAGAAAAAATTATAATCATGTCAACATATGATATTGCTATTCTAATCTCAGAAAATTAAATAGCATGAAAAATATTTATTTTGCGTATGACATGTCTCTAGAAAATCCATTCTTAAATTTATCAATAATATTATAATCTCGCCTCACATAATATTTTTCACATTGTTAAGAGATCCAAAAATATATGAGATGTGTATTTTTCTAATAATAACAAACTGATAGAGTAATACACCTTAAATCATACAAATATATCCAAATTACTCGAAATCAAATTTTTCAAAATTTTAAAAATGAGAAATTACGTTCATAATAAAAATTCATATGTGACTTAACAACCAAATAACAAATGGTTAAAAACCATTCTGAAAACACGTTATTTTTAATCTCATTTAACTTCAGTTGGTGTACCAAATTTTTTTTTTTTTTAAATAAATAAATTTATCAAATTCGATATTGTCAACCCCCACAGTTGACCATACACGTATTTTTTTTTCTCAATTTAAAATAATTCTCATTATTTAAAAGACTATACATGTAAGCATCTAAATTCAAAATAAAATTTTGACAAAAAATCTCATTTATCATCTCATCGTCAAATTTTATTTTCACTATGTACATGAAAAAACCATACTCACATACAACATCCAAATTACATAAGTATTTCTTAATGTCAATAGCATAATCTTTCAACCCATATTTAAAATGATAAGATTTATAAATATCATGCTCTCACAATTAAATTCAATCAACTTTGTATTGACTAAGAAGATATATGAATTTAAAATCTCTTTAAGCATGATAAATGAAATGTTAATTGGTAACATATATTCACTTTAATTACCCTTTGGGTTGAGATATTAATCAAATAAATAATTAAAGAAAATTATTATTGCAATCAAAGACATAGATTTATAACCGAACTCTAACGATCAAAAGAATTTAATATTATAATCATCATCAATATTTAATAATCCAACAGTAACAAAAATTTAACCCCAAGAGTCAAACATTAAATTTCTAATGGCTATAAAAATTTTAATAGTCAATTGGTTACAAAAATAAATAATCAATTGATTAGCAATAATCAAACGTTATTGCTGAAAATTAAATCAAATTTAATTAATATCATAAATTCTGTAACCGAATATAACAATTAACTCCAATAAATCCAAGAGTTAGAAATTAATAAAATCATGTTACTCTTTGAATTTTTAAAAATTCATTAAGAATATAATAATTTCATGGAGGTAGCATTTATACAATTAAATTTGAAAGCAACCCCCCCACAAATTCAAACACTATGAAAATGATATAATTTTGACATAAAAAATAAAATAATATGCATGATCAAAATTTTCAAATTCACAAGTGAATAGGATACATCCATTTGTGTAATTAAACTAGAATGGATATCGAAAAACTCTTATAAATTTATAATTCCAAATACAAGAATTATCACAACATGAATATATAATCGTGAAATATAATTTAAACAAAATTTGTATTTTCTTCCAAAATCATAATTATTATATAGACATCATAGTGAATTTCAATCCATATGTGAACGTTCTCTAAATTAATATAATACCAATTTTATTTTTCATTCTCTCACATAAGATTAATTTCTAAAACATTGTTTCATATTAAATCAGAAAATTCAGATTTAATTGATCGATGTAGTAGAAAGCACATCTCCATTCTAAAAAATAATTATATTTCAATTTAAAAATAAAAATTAACAAATAATAATTCATATCTAGAACAATGATTTACTTGTTATTCTCTTCTCATATGCAAGAAAATTAAAACATCATATAACTACAAAGAGAAGAGTAATCATCATATATATACCTTACACAAATCATACAATCTAAATCACCACTTTTTCTAAATATTTAAGATTGTACATGAACCTTTGTTTTTTTTTTTTTCATCTAAGTTATCACAAAATTGTAAGATTGTAATGATAAACAATCAAGTTTATAAAATCCACTAAATAAAATCAAATTACACTTTACTTAAGAGTGTGTGATTCAAACAATTATACAATCAAGAAATCTCAAATATCAGGAATAACATATTTCTAAAAGCAATTCTATATATATCAATTCATTATGATATGATTCAAACTCACATATCTTAAAGATAAAATTGTGTAAAACAATAGAATATCATTGAATTGAATAGAGACTAAAATAAAAAACCCATCCATCCACTTCTCGTGATAAACCATGAAAATCCAATAACTCAAAATAACATAAAATTCATATAAATCATATACCAAACAATCATATCAATTGATTAACGACACTCAACAAAATCAACTCTTAAGATTGTTGGAAATATTAAACAAAAACATGGATGTCGAAAATCAAAATATGCAAAAATATAATTTATAATAAAAGAAATAAACTTATCGATTGAAGCGTGTGCGAACACTGTCCTTAAGAGTTGATTTGCGTCCCTCGGAGTGAATCACTCGGTGCATCTAGGTCCTCTAGCGCCCCAACCCTCCAGGATACAACAATCGTGTTCCTTGTACACGTGCACTCGCAAGTACAAGGAACCGAACAACTCTAGATCGTTCCATGGAAAATATTCAACAAAAAATTGAAGAAGAATAGAAAAATTTTTAATAAAAAAAAAAAGTTTATACATAGAGAGAAAAAAAAGGATTGAAAAGCTTTCTAAAACTCTTGTAGTTTTTTTCATCCCAAAGAAGAAGAAGAAGATGATCATTAAAACTATATCTCAAAATGGTGAAAAAACCATTTTTTTTTTGTCTTACAAAAGAATATGTAACCCCCCAATAATTATATGCCCACTAACTCATAATAATGGACAAAATTAGTAAATGACATGATGGTCATAATATCACAAAATAATTAATAATAATTTGAATCACATATTTTTTATTTTATTTATAAAAAATACAACAACTTTTAGTTCCTGGCACTAGCTGTAGCAAGCTAAAATATAGCTTTGGCTTCTCCAAAATGGCTAAACCACTAAAGTGTCTCTAATGCATGCATATGCTGAGCCTAGTTTTCTAAACAATAGTACCAAGAATATGCATAGGTTGTGTGTGGATAAATCCCGAGGTGAACATTTGGCACTTCGTAATCTCGAACTAGTAAGGCCAGCAACATGCAATGTAAGTACCACGAGCTCAGAGTATATCAGCACGGTAAATTGTCATTACCCTTTATGTCCCGACCTGAAGATCAGGATCTGAATGATCAGCCAGGAAAACTAAACCAACCCGAACTCTTTCAACCACGAACTAAAATGGGTAACGGATCCAAGCTCTACATGAAGGAAACACGTGAGTAAAACAACTATCGCGTAACAAACGGGCAAGCAGTTATCCTAATTACGATTCAAAGCTGACTATGGTCAAGCCAACCCTGGTCACACAGTGATCAATTGGACTCAAGTTAAACTCAACCAAAGGAAAACCGCTATCTAACCAAACCATGGTTAAATCAAGATACTAATATAAATAGAACAGTTCCAAGCTTGACAGAGGTAAGCGGTACAGAAACCCTAGTCTAAAACCCTCCTTTTCGCTATATACAGTCAACTGACTTCGGCATCGGAGAGGTGACGACCGGACTCACTCCGGCCATCCCTTAACGGTGTGTTCATTGTGTGCAGGCCAGTCCATTGGTGGAGGCGCAGCTCTGCTCAAATCAACCAGCATTCATCGTACGGGAAATTACCCTGTACAGGTTGGAAGCACCAAAGAATTTACCTATCTGGCTCGTTCTTCCCAATGTGATTAGGGTGCCCAATTGGCTTGGATTGATCCTTGAATAAAAAGGACCCCGTTGGAGCAGCAAGCTTACAACCTGACTGAATGAATCTGGTTCAATTTTGGTAAGCAATGAAAAATTATAGAGGAAATGAGCCCATGGTTGTGTTTGAGTGTACAAGACGACCTTCAAATAATGCTGCCTTAGAAACTGTTTCAGTGTCTTGTATTCTGCAGAAGACATGGATTACAACGCTTGGCCTAGCCAAAAGAAAAATAACCAAAAAGAATGGCCCATCTCCTTGCCATTATTTCTCATCTTGAAGTATTGTTTTGAGCAAACGCATGGCAAAATTATTGGAAGGCACATGCTGCTGATATACAAGTTTCAGCCTCTGCAGAAAGTACCAGCCATGCTATGGAATAGATGATTTCGGTATAACTAAATCCTAATGTTGTAGGCATTAGTTTGACAGCTTGACCTATTCAAGTTCCAAAAAGTTGTAACTTGGAAAAATAAATATCAATCCCCAAAATTCCAAACAAAATTCAAAAAGGCCTAATCCCAACTACTTGAAGTTGCAGGGAGACTTTTCACTCTTTTTAGGTCCATATCGATGTCAGTCTTCTTCATCTGTGGAAGAAATTATTTTTCTAAGGCTCTAATTGGTTTGCGGATTTTATCAAGAAAAAAAAAAATATATATATATATATAAGGAATTGAACTTTTTTTTATTTGGTTGCAATGAAAAATTGAAAGAAGAAGAAGAATTGTAATTATTTTGGCTTGATATGATTTTATATTTTCCTTTAATTTTTTTTCCTCCTCGTTTTTTTTTTCCCTTCTTTTTTTTTTTCCTTGGTAGAATCCATGAATCAAATAGAGGGTAAATAAAGAACAAAAAGTTGGGATTTGGAAAAGCATTCTCTATGAAGACAAGTTGCATGTCAATCCCCCCAAACTACCCCACCAAAAAAAAAAAATGTTTAGAATGTTTAGTTGAATTACCCTATATATTTTGTAGCTCAGACACCATCTTAAAGACAATGTTGGATATCAAAAACCTATAGGGGGGACATAACTATTTAGACTTTTGGAGATTTGATTTTCTTGACCATCCGCTGATCATGAACTAGTCGTTGCGACTTTTGGAATTTCTTCTTGTGTGGGCAAACATAATTGATTAACTTTAGTTTGGGAAAAACCGGATTAGTAAGATTAATGGCTGACTTCAGTGAAGAGTGACCCTATTGGGCTCAATGGATGATTAGTTATCACCATTTTGGTTCATTGAGTTATGCTGCACCTTATTGCATGTGAACGTTTTTGTTTCCTGGTGTGGAGTTTCTTAAATTGTGTGGACCTGTAATTAGCACTCCTTGATGAGTTAGAACTTGCCTTTTGATTCTCTATAAATATGGAGGATTGGACCATTGGTCCCTGCTCTCGCACAACTAGTTGCAACCTAGCTATTGGGATTGAGCAATGTTGGGTTTTGTCTTAAATTCCCTTTTGACCCATTTTGTTGTTTGGGTTGTTTTGACCCGATCCGCCCACTTATGTTATAACTCACTTATATAATTGTTTTCTAAGTTTCATCCTTATGCAAAAGAGAACCAACGTGGGAGCTGTTATTGGGTGTATAGGGAAAGGAGGGATTTTGTGAGTGTTTATGCTCTTGTAATCTCTAGATTGATCATCGCCGAACGTAAGCATCTTGCTGAACCATGTAAACCCTGTCTCCTCTTTTTTTTGTATTTGTTTTATTTTTTTATGTTTGGATTGATTCACTTGTTTTCTTTGTTTAATCACTTCCACCGCATAGAAATTTGTTTGTCTATCGCACTTCCACACAGTAAACAACCTTTAGAGAAAGGAGAGAGTGAGAAGACTTCCCCTTACTGCAGATTTTAAGAGCTTCATACACGAGCTTATAAGTTATGACTAGCAACGGATGCAGGTACGCACGCAGTTATATTATTTACTCTTTGTCAATTATAATGTATGCTTATCATTCTAGCAGTAATTATTCTTGAACATTAATTTATCAGTGACCGCCTCAAAATCCAAGTCATAGTGCAGCTCACAGATTTCTTCACCAGTTTGAATTATTTTAAGAATCAACATTCTTCTTCATCCCATTTGTCAAATGAAATCGTGCGATGAACAAATATCGACGGCTGCCCATCAGACAGAGGTCCCTCCAAGTTATTGCTCATAGGAGAAAACTTGGTGCATGTCATAAGGGAAAAGTAGAGTGGAAATGAGCTATAGCTTATTCCAGCCTGGGACAAAAACGAAAAGATGCAAAAATGGAATTTGAAGCACTGAACATTACAACTAGAAGGCAGGCAAGCAATCATCAATAAAGAAGCACCCATGTTGATGTTAAAGCATTATTTTCCCATATATTATACAAAAGTGCAATAGCAAACTTTCTTGGAGAATCAAAACAAAAGAATAATTGTACAAAATGATAAGAAAAGAGCACCCCAAGCAAAGAAAAATTACAGGAATAATGAGAACAGTAAAAAGGAAGGAAAAAAAAACAAAGAAGGCAGAAAAAGAACAGGAGAAGCACCAGTTTTCTGTTCTCCTCCCACTAAATATAGTAACATGCTCATCTGTCCTATGTGTATAGTTCTTCAAAGTATAAAAAATCTGCATCATGGACTGAGATTCTCATCTCCTTTGGAAGTTAAGGAACTTAATGCCATAGGCAAAGACAAAGAAGAAGAGGAGGACCCAACCAATGTGGGCAATGACAATAGGTATAAGGAAGTCATGCTCAAAACCCATGTAGGACTTAAGAAATTGGTCAATAGGCTGGTCTGGCTGACCGGTTATTTGGAGTGGAGTCTTATAGTCACCCACTTGAGATGCGAAAATGCCATAGATTGTCCAGGCAACTGGAGAAGCCCAGTAGTACCACCTCCACCACACAGGGATTAGCTGCAATGATTGAGCGCAAGGAGTGTTTTAGTGGCAGTAACAAGGAAAAGCTTTCAAGGTTTAGATATATGCATCGTGACAAAACACACAATCTTTTAAAGAAAAGCGACATTTTAATTTGAGGTTACATACCGGCCTAGGGATGAGGAAACCAGAGAACAAGTTCCAGAAGCTCAAGAAGAACGACATGACAATAGCAGCAATTTGATGGCCAGGAGTCAGGGCAACCACCATCATCCCGTACATTGAGAAGTAGGTAAAGCACATAAATATGAAGTAGTAGAAATACAAGAACTTATCCACCTTCCACTGATACCCGATCATGGAGTAAAGAAGAACAGAGTAGACGAAGGTTTGGATTGCAACATAAATTGTCTCTATGGCCACCTGTAGATAATAGAACAGAAGATCATTACATTAAGTTTTTGTAGTGAAATAAACATAAAATGTGTGATACATTATCTTTGTATATCGTACCTGAGCAAATGCGTAAGGCAACTCTGAATACATCCCTGCTGCTCTTTCACGGTAGAAGACTGTTCTCTCAACTGCCACAACAGATTGCACTGCAGAAGCATTGGTGGCTCCAAGGAAAAGGACAGCAGCATAGGTAGCTCCCAGCAGGTTAATCAAGTCTTGTTGTTTGTGTCTGTTGAAACAATAAGCAATTGAAATTTGAAAATATAAGTACCCTTGTCCAGGTATGAACAAGAAAAAATATCGTGTTCATGATTTCTGAGCTTGATTATCTGGTGCTTAAGCAATTGAAGTATTTGCTTTTGCTTTTGCTGTAGCCTTTTATTATTAAATAAGAAAAGTAAGTTAATCAGATAGAAACATAAAGAAATACGGTTCATGATGAAAACTTCAGACTTACATCTTATCTCCTTTGCCCCAGAAGATAACACCAAACATTACACCAATGACAATTGTCATGAAGAACCGGATAGCATTGTACTGTGAGTTCCTCCAGTATGACCAGTGCTGTTTCCAGAAACAAGCCTTGCATTGGGTTGGAAAGCTTTGGGAATATTGGGTGGGGAAGTAAAGGTCCTCGGAACCTGGTTGTGGAGTGCTTAGCTCTTTGATAAGCTCCTGATTTCTCCTGAAAGAAAATTTATATAGGGAAAGATCAGCACACACACATACAGAGATAGAGAAAGAAAGAGGGAGAGGGAGGGAGAAAGAGAGGGAGACATGCCATGAGAACAAAAAGAAGACCAGTCGAGAATATAATGTTTGCATATAACTTACCTATAGAGGTCAGAATTGGCATAAATTTCTGCAAAATCAACATCAAGTTGACTCTCAACCGCAGTAGAGCTGACTTCCAGCATCCATGTAGCTGGATTATAACCGTCTTTGATCTTGGGAACTCCCGGAACAGCCTGCAGGAGGTTTTAGACATTAGTCAAACTTGGATCTCTGGCAGTTGGAAATTTCAGTTTCAAAATTCATCAGTACTTAACAAGAATTCTTCTAGTTTATACAAAGTCATCGAAGTGATAAGTTTGAAAAATCGAGGTAGAAGAAAAATAGCTGAGAAGAAGGTCCTAAAATGACTAAGGGAATATCCGATTTCTGAAGACTAAAAGCTATCTTCACTTCAAGCAGAAAAATGTACTTGACAGCAGTAGCAATAATTTATCAAACAAGAATCATTCAGGACAAGCTTTTGAGTAATTATCAAGCAGCATAAGAGGACAATAGCCATCAATGCTGCAGCTCCATACCCATGACAATGACAATATCCATGGGTTATTGTCCTTTGAATTTTAATATGCTTCTTTTCACTTCTTTGCCATATAAAGTGAGACAGAAAACTCACCTCAAAATATTCAACAAGCTTGTGAGATTGACGACCAAGAGGTCCAGCATAAATCATCTGTCCTCCTCTTTTCATCAATAGTAGCTGCAAGGGAAAACAATATCAAGTTGAAATTGAGGGCATGATCATTTGCAGAACAAATCTCGGTGTTAACAACTGCTAAATTGAAGCCTTACCTCATCAAAAGCTTCAAATATATCTATGCTGGGTTGATGAATTGTGCAGACAACAGTTCGCCCTGTATCCACTGTATTCCTCACAGTACGCATGACAATTGCAGCAGCTCTAGCATCAAGGCCTGATGTTGGTTCATCCATAAAGATGATAGAGGGATTAGCAACCAGCTCTACAGCTATGGTGAGCCTCTTTCTCTGTTCAGTTGAAAGACCATCTACTCCTGGAAGTCCAACTAGAGCATCCCTCAATGGATTAAGCTCAACCAGGTCCATAACTTCTTCAACAAACATCTGAAAGAAATAAATAAATAAAAACAGTCAACTACACATTTATTTCCCCCAATTTCTTATAACAAAACATAATTTACGGAGCATTATAATTTTCAGGTCAGTGGATGATAATAATAAAAAGGTTTTGGGTTGAAGTATTAGGTGATAGAATAATGGATTTTCATATATATAATCAGTTTAAACTGGCAGAGAAAAAATTAGGATTCTGGAGGTTAAAAAACATGCCTTTCGTTTTTCTGTGTTTACATCCTTAGCAAGACGCAGCCAGGCAGAGTACAGGAGAGATTCATAAACAGTGACATATGGTGAATGGATATCATTCTGTTCACAATAACCGCTGACTCGAGCAAATGTGGCTTGGTTTTTTGGGTAGCCAGAAATGCTTATACTTCCTTCAATGTACCCACCAGTCTTTCTCCCAGCTAACACATCCATCAAGGTGGTCTTTCCAGCACCACTGACACCAACCAGTGCTGTCAGAATGCCTGGCCTGAAAGCACCACTAACATCTCGTAGCAGTTGCAGTCGGCTGTCTTCAATTCCTTGAGTCTTCATTTCCTGATAAGGAAGCCAAAATTTATCCATAATAAATATCATATAAAATCAAATATTTGAATTGGATATAAAATGAGCAAGTAGTTCCTCTAAAAATAATACCTAAACATATGGTTTGTCGACATAATTATTTGTGCATTTTAAATATGTGAAAAGTTCAATAAAAGCTTTCCAGTTACAACCAAAAGAGAAACAACAAGTATGATATTGCTATAATGTTTCTCTTTAATTTTATTAAATGTAAAATAGAGTTGGAATAATGTTGCATAAATACTTGACATATAAATCCTCATGAAAATGACTTACCGCAGGCATATCCACATAGTAATTCACATGGTTGAAAGCAAGTGAAAGGGGCTGAAAGGGCAAAACCATTCCCTTGTTTGCAACACCTACAGCCGAGCTGCCACTCCCTTGAGTATTTCTCACAGCCATATCAATACCTGTAATGTTTAATGCAATAGCAATATTAGATGAGCAAGTTGACATGATAAGTTTCTAACATTTTGATTTGCTATATTTGTCTCATGTCAAATGATTAACAGCACCAAATGTATTCACACACATGCCACCAAGAAAATAGTGCAAACAACGTTGAGATCCACAAGAAGCAAAGTAGAACAAACCACTAAGTCACTAACCTTCTGAATTGGATGTCGATTGCCGCCGCTTGTTCTTTTTTTCAGAGTCTTCATCAACAATTACAGCTTTAGTATCTCCAAGAGCTGAAATTTTTAAGAAAGATAAAATTAAGCCATGAATGTCATTCCCATAGCATAAAATGAATTAATAATTGTGAAATATTGACCTTTTTTATATATGAAGAAAGAGAAATATTGACTTACGATTCAAATATGTCAATGCTGCAACGAAGAGAACATTGAAAAGGAGAGAAAACCCGAGAAGCGCTCCAATACAAATCCAATACCAATATTCAGTTGTAAACAGGCCTCTTTCCTTAAGAAGAGTTTTTCCAACTGTGGATTCACCGGTTGGTAGCGGGGGCTGTGTCAAAAAATAAAAATAAATAATGATAATAAGCTTAGAAATTATCCTTTGGATACAAATTTGACAAATGGATGTATTCATGATATGTTTGTGTTTGGGAGAACTTACAGGATCGCCCCATCTTTCATCAAGAAACTCATTGATAGCAATGGCATTTTGTCCATACATCATAGGAGAAATGTAGTAACCCCATATCATCCATGGTTTAATATCATCTGTAGACCAACAAGAAAGATGTTAGTTTTACAGGTATTTCAAATATCTTAAAGAAATATGAAAGAATCCAGCAGTTAAATGCAATTGATTTAAAATAAGCAAAACTTTAGGTATGAAACTGGTATATACAGCAGCTTAATTAAAAAGTCAAAAATAAAGAGTAAGGGTGAAAAGACAATGATTTCTGACCTTTGGAAACGATGAAGCCTCCAAGCACAAAAACCAATAGTAACGTAAAGGTACCAAGTGTGTTTGCAACAACCTGTGTTCTTCCCAATGCTGCAATGAAACGGAAGAGAGAGAGAGCCATCTGATGTACACCGAAGAAAGCCAATAACTGTTTGAAAAACCTGAAAATGTTGGAGATATGTCAATAACAACATAAATAAAAATTAAACCCTCTTAATTTTAAAACTGTAAGATACAAGTCATCATTCAACCAACAAACTGAAACTTAAATTGGTAAAGGAATTAGCACATACCTACTAGGAGAAGGTGCAAACCCAATGGTGTAATACGTAAGAATGATCCAAATTCCAGATTCCATTAGCGAGATAGGAATCCTTAGGACCCAAATGGGCAAGCCAAAAGCCCATGCCGGGTAGAACAAGAAATCCCTCTGTTTGAAGAACACAGGAAGCCTGAAAATTGTCATTGCAAGCTCTGCCATCCCATTAAACATTACATTAATGAGACTGAAAAACAATGCCCCCCAAAATTTTGCTGCATCTTCTAGTCTACCGGCTTTCATTTTTGTTCTTAAAAACACTGTCAAAGCAATTATTGCCATGATTGTTATCTGGGTAGTTTTGAATATGTATACGAAAGAGTTGCGCTTCATCAGCAGCCATTCCCTTGAGAAGCATGCCTTGAAGAGTTCCCGATTGGAGATGCCATACTTTTCGGTCACCAAAGCGGCAGGATGAGCACTGGATTTGTCATAAGGAATTCTTAGTTCTTCTGAAATCTGTTGGCCAATGTGAAAAGAGTTGTAGGACCGTGCAAACTCAGGTACTGAAATATATCTGTAAGGTTGGTTTTTTCTAAACCAATACTGTTCTTGGTCCTTCTTGGAAGTAACTTCCTGAAGAAAGTCAGCAACCCCCTTCCTCTCTGGACATTTGAAGCCCATATATTCAAAGTACTCAAGGATATTCTCCCTTGGACCTTGATAGACAATCTGACCTTCTGAAAGTAGGATAACGTCATCAAAAAGATCAAATGTCTCAGGTGCCGGCTGCAAGAGAGAGATGACCATGGTTACGTCCATAATATGAACCATCTGCTTCATGAACTTGACAATCTGAAAAGTAGTGGAACTGTCCAGCCCCGTTGATATTTCATCCATGAAAAATGCTTTTGCTGGTCCAACTAACATTTCCCCTGCAATGAGTAAAACGAGTTTAGTTAGAATCTCAGCA
The DNA here is from genome assembly GCA_039720395.1 of Liquidambar formosana. Taxonomy (NCBI): domain Eukaryota; kingdom Viridiplantae; phylum Streptophyta; class Magnoliopsida; order Saxifragales; family Altingiaceae; genus Liquidambar; species Liquidambar formosana. The sequence continues at coordinate 29,082,252 of CM077827.1, read as the reverse complement.
AGTAATTATGAAGGGTGAGTGTCTATCCATGCTAGAAGCCAATACATACTTCCTCAATAGTGCAATCACAATCTAATTTACCATGTATGATGAAAAATTCTTCGTGTCATTCACACATACCAGTAGTTACACGCTTCTTTTGTCCACCAGAGATGCCCCTTCTCATGTCATCACCCACCATAATATCGGCACAGATATCCAATCCAAGTATCTATTAGGCATATGATAAGAATGTTAGGCTTGTCAAACAAGTAAAGAAAGTTACAACCATAATTTAGAGGCAACAAACCTTGAGAACATAATCTGTGATCAAACTGGTTTCCTGGCCAGCCATGGCTGTGGCTTTCATGAATGCATCAATCTCGGGATCTGGTTTAATACCAGCTTCTTTCTCTCGTCTTGACAACTCTGCCAGCATTTCATACCGGGTTCCAACTCCCAAGCATCGTCCCGAGAAATCTAATGTCTCCCGAACTGTCATCTCACCATAGTGAAGATCATGCTGGCTAATATAAGCACAGGTTCTTTGAGGAACGAATTCTGCAAACTCGTGGCCACAGTAGGTGACTTTCCCTGAAACCTGTTCATAATGCAATTTATAAATATATGCTAAAATATAACATCATGATCGATTTGACGTAGGAAAAGAAACGGAACTTGGAATTTTACAAGGGTTTTTTTTTTTTTTTTTTTCGATAAAGTAAAGTTATGTATTGATTAAAAAACATAGGGCTTAAAACCCTTGTACATGAGACATATACAAGAGGTAAAAACCAAGGCTTCATGGAATTTTACAAGTTGTGAGCCAATATGCACGTTGTAAGATTCCAAAACTGGTTTTTTCTTTTCATGTTACCCACAAAAAAATCCACCGGCAGAACTACAAAGAAAACGGGAGAGTGAGGATGACAAACCCTTAGATCATCATCTAGTTTCCCTGAGAGTGCTTGTAGCAGAGTTGTTTTTCCTGAGCCAGGAGGCCCGAGAAGTAGTGTCAGCCTGCAAATCAAGGAAAACAATAATTGAAGCACATAAAGGGAGTTCTGAGACAATATGTTAATAATATCCTGAGATGTACAACCAGTGGCTTTGCCTAGCAGAGTTTTTAATCTTTATTTTTTATTTTTCTAAACTATAACCCGAACATCCTTTGTCTGGTTTAGAAGAAAAGCTTTTCATTTACAACATGTTTGATGTGGTTTCAGGTCTTTAGCAAAATCCTTCTACAGGATTGCATCGACCATCAAGCAGCAAATGTGATACTAGCTAGTTTTGCTAACATGTTACTTTTGCACAATTTCATGAACATACCTTGATGGTTTTACTACTCCACTCACACCTTGAAGTATCTTGACGACCCTTTTCTTTGATGGGGCAAGCCCAATCATTCCAAGAGCTCCCTATTCACATTATAAAATAACAATAAGTAACCAAATATATGAAGAAAAATATTTTGCCCAATATCATAAAATTTTCAAATCAATATATTGGCCAATATTATGAAATTCCCGAATCAAAAACTTGAGTTTCTAAATGTGATTTCAGTCATTTTTTAATCTATGTGATAATCAAAATAACCCATATCATTTATTTTACCTAAAACCAATTTTCAAATTTGAAGACGAAATATATACATACAGTCATACATACAGGTACGGGATATCTGGATATCCGTACAATCATGGCCATCCATGGGCAACATGCACGCGCATGCGTACATGTTATCCACATACACACATGTATTGGAATGTAAATTATGTAGTGTAAATTATGTAGACCTAGGAAAAAAAACTCATCATCAATGTTATTATAATTATTATTACTATATAAAGGTTCCTTCTCATTAAAGAAAAATGCAGAAGAATTAGAAATACCTCAATTGTATTCATGGTAGAGTTGAGCAGAGTTGGAAGTGCTCTGCTGCCAACATACGCATCACCCTCAACTGATAAATTCTGAAATCTCACTTCAATCTTAGGGATCTCAATTCCTACCCTGTTTCCATCAAAAATCAACCATCAATAAAAATTTTGTAGAAATATCTAAATCTAAAATTTCTTATAATACCAATTAAAAGAAAAATTAATTTCCAAAAGAAAACTTAATCCCCTGTTTGGATCCCGGGAATATATAGAAATATCTAAATCTAAAATTTCTTATAAAATCCAACAAACTCTAATAAAAATAATAAAAAATAAAACCACCCAAATAACAACCAAAGAACCTAAGATCTAGTTTCCCTCCATTTTCTCAGCAATCAAACAGAGAGAGAAAGAAAGACAGAGAGAGATAAACCTATCAGTCCGAGCCCTGAGCCTGGTCAAGAACTTCTCATTGTCTTCTTCAACAACCTTAAGTATACTCTCCATCAACTGCTTCTTATCCTGACTTCCAAGCTTTGTTACATCAACCTCATCATGAACCACCCTCCCATTACTCATCACCTGCGTCAACATCCCTTTCCTCATCCTATCATACGTCGGCAACCTCTCAATCGCCGCCCATTTCAGCTCCTCCTCATCGTCGGCCACCTGCCGCCCACTCCGCTGGAACACGTCCGGCGCTTGCCATGCCTCCCTTATACTCGCCGACATACTCGCCGACGCCCAGCTCCTCCGGCTACTCGCCGACTTACTCATCGACCTCGCCAAGTCATCTCCGGCCAATGCTGCCGCCATCTTTTACTGCTAAAAAACCCCGCAGCCCACCAATTTTTCTCTCAAGTATGAGCTAATTAGAATTGTGAATACTGATCAGAGAGGACTAACAGTGAATGGGTTTTTGGAAAATGAAAAGAAAATTGGAAAAAATTATCAGTATTTGTTAATGGGATTGTCTCTATTCAAGTTGAGATGCAATCAAAGATGCATAGAGAGGATTTTCATGGCCTCTACGCTCGTGGGTTGCTTCATTTAGGTGTAGAAAATGCGCAGATAATATATATATACATGTACACCGAGTTGCACAAGGAGACAGGGGAGATGTCAATGGGCAAAGAACACGTCTTTTCTCTCTCTACTTTCTCTCTCTTTCTCTCTTGGTTTCTGGTCAAAATGGGACTACACAAACGAGTAATTCCCGCTGTTTGAGAAAGCGGATTGGACGTGGAAACTTCAACGGACGAATCTGGTGTTTCGCAGCCTTGGGTGGAATTACTTGGATGGCTTGTTGGGGGCCGTTTGATTTAAAAATGAACGGAGGGCGTGAGTGCTTTTGAGGATGTGATGGGTTAGATTTTGGGTTGTAGTGGAATGAAGTGTAGACGATAGTATGAGATCGGACTCTTTTTTCATACAATATGTGACTAACTGGGCCATGTGAAAGTTTGATATACTGGTTTATTGCTGTATTTTGCTGACCAACTGGAAAGATGCCTCTGTTCAAACTTCAAAGTATTGTTAAAATGGGTCCGGTTACTATGAGGGCACCCTCATCCATCTTGCTGTGAGCTCTTTCTTTTTTAATCCCATTTAAGACATGTAGTTCATCATCATATCTATCACATTGAGTTTATCATATTTGATATATGTAGTTATAAGTATGTTAAAATTCACCTCTACCTGTTTGTCGACATCGACAGAAAATTTTGATCAAGTATTGTTGAACAAAAGAATGCATCAAATTTTAATCGCCATGCCATGTGATAGATTTATGATACTTCTTCCGTTTCTAAATAAGTGACTTACTTTCTGTTTTGGGATGTTTCAAAATTATTGTCACATTTCATAAGTCAATGGTTCTAATGTTTTGTACGCTTGAAGGCAAAATTAAAATATCAAAACATATGTATTGATGTAAAAGCGTGTTTTTTCAAATGGGATGATTAATTTGAAATGGAAGGAGTAGAATTTTGTACCGTAATGCCACGTAGCCCATTTGTTTTTTTACCTGAATCTATTTACTCAAATAATGTAACGGTTTGATTAAATCAGTTAAAAATTTCCTTTTAAAAACATTCTCTGTAATGAGTTGATGTGAAGACTACCACTTTTACCTTTTTGTCAAACAACAAAAAGGCCTTTACATAATTTGGACATGAGATTTAGGTAAAAAATGATACTAGTTATCCCGAATTCGAGATACCTAACAATTTCCTAAGGTAAAAAAGTTGAACTCTTTAAACGTTTTTCTTCTTTTTTTTTTTTCTTTCCATTTTTCTTGGAACTCTTGGAGGATTCTATATCTAAAGTACATTTGTTGAAGTATGTCATCTCTCCCTTGAAAGAGGGGGGAAATAGTCAATACATCATGAAGGCACCTTACTCATAGTTTTTATGTTGTTGAATACTCTCAGTGTTGAGGAGTGCATGGTGGGTTCTTGAGGGCACCTTTATTCAAGCTTTCATTGAATAATTTCACTTCCATTACCCCGTCCAGGGGAGCACTACACTATATTTTAAAATTTTGAACCTGAATTAATTAGTGATTATCATAAGATGATCAAATCCAAGAATCCAATGGTTCATATTAATTGTAATGATTTTTGTTTAATACCATGGGTGGGGCATCATTTGGTAGGATGAATTCTATTAGCCCCTAACAATCAATTGATTTTTTGTTTAATTTAATGGTCAGTGGACTTGAAAGAAAGCCATGGTATGAAATGGCGCATGCTGTTGAGTTTAGTTATTCTATTTTTCACTCTAGCCATGAGGTGCCTGTAAAATTCTCATGTGTTTTTTTATAATTCTAAAATAATTTTGTGAATTTAGGACTTCTTTGGGAATTTCGAAAAAGTAGGTGAGGTTGGTCTACTCCCTATATACTATCTGCTTTTTTTTTTTTAATTAGGTTGGTTTTGAAATAGGCAACTAAATGGCTTTATTTTTGGATGAAATTGAACAATTATTTAATGTAAATTACCCTATCAAACAACAATTAAATAAAATTTGATCAGACTCATCTGCAACTAATTTTATATTTTCCAAATTTCTTTAGGAGGATTGGGTATATCATAAGTAAACCTACCAATGGATCGAATTCGAACCGGTTTGAGGTATACTTGAATATGAACCATTACGGAATAATTCCAATCCAATTTATTCCGATAATTCGATGGATATATATTTTCCAAATTTCTTTAGGAGAATTGATATATGAGTCTATTGTAAGTGGACGTCATTATTTTTCTTTCTTATTTTTTATTTTTTATTTTTTTCTAAAAAATAAATATTTTTAATTGTTTAAATATTAGAGACAAATAAGTATTTAAAATTTTAAAAAAAAGTCTGACGGTCAATCGATCAAAAGTATTTATGAGATACAAACTTTTATAGGTAGTGTAAATATAAATTAAATTGACAATAAATAAAATATATAATATCATATATTATTTAATTTATTGAAACAAATTTTTATTGAACTGGATTAAACAATATTTATATTGATTTATTAACTAACGGATCATCAGGTATGAATTGAACAGATCATAAATCTCTTACCATATCCGAATTATCGGACCAATTCAAATTGGATTGGCATTAACTACTATCCATATTTGGTAAGAGTAGTATTTAATTTTTCTTTTTGGCGGTTTGTGAATTGTGATGTGGATTCCTGTCTGTTTGTGAAAATCACGGGTGAAGGGAAAGTGCTGCCTAATATTAAAATTTCCCTATCAGCATCATTTTGGATATTTGGATAGAGCACAAGAGAAATGGTGCCATAGACTTTTGAGCTTTCTGTTTGGGGCTTTCCCATTTTTCTAATGTGAATGGAGAGAGCACACACTCATATGCCAACTTTTTCGCCATCTAGAAGCCAAGCTGGCAAATGATATATTATTATTATCATTATTATTATTATTATTGTGTTATCTTTAATATATTCCAAGATTAGAGGTTGACGGGCAAACGAGGGCGGCTTTCCATCCATGATTTAAAGCTGTGGGTCCCACGCTCCCACTTGATTTTTTTTGTCTTGCTGATAGCAACTTGCCAACAATGAAATCCCAATCCTCCCCCATGCATCTCTGCATGGACATCGTTTGGTAAGCATGAGTTTTTACACTAGCATATATCCATGAGAGTAGGGACATATCTCACGGGTGAATTACAAGTCAAACTCAAGATCCTTGTGATCAAGCTTTTACACCCCACCTTCTTTTCCTTCTTCATTTTTTTTCTTTTCTTTTTTTTAGAGAAATAGGTGAGGATAAAATTATTGGTAGGTTGTACATAAAGGTCTATGGAAAACGAATTTTGGTTGATTGTTGGTATTTTATCCTAATTCAAAAAATCAAAAAAAGAATTTTCTTTTGTCTTATTGTTTGAGGTTTAAAAAAAAAAATTTGCAAAAATTTATAACCGATTGATAAAATAGGAAAAAATTCAAGAGAAAGATGGGATGAGAGATTGGGAGGTGGAGATTGGGGATTTTGTATGAAGAAAAAAAAAAGAATGAGAGGGGTGGAAAAATTTAATGAAGGAGGTCAAAAAATTTAAGGGGTAGTAAATATAGAATTTTCAAAATATTTTAAGGTATAAAATAAAATTAAAAAAATTCAAGTGAGGCAATTACCCCACCTCATCCTAGCCTTATTTAGTATGCTCATGGTTCAGAATTATTGAAACTTAAAGTCCTAAAATGCATAAGGTCATGAGTTTGAATTTTTTTTTTTTTTTAATTCTGTTTTTTCCCCTTTTGGACTAATATAGAGTGTCAACTGATGTAAAATGAGCGACAACCTTATCATTGTGTGTGGAATCAGTTAAATCAAAGTACAACCGAAGATCTGGATACACCTTATGAGTTGATAATAAAGAAACAAAAAATATATATATTTAAAAATAAAAAACCCTCCAAGATATGATAATGGTGATGATGCTTATTAGATCATGACAGCCCAACGGTCTTGATGACACTGATAACCTACTCTTTTGCCATGGAGTCTCTTGACACTAATAACCTACTCTTTTGCCATGGAGTCTCTTGAATTCATGAGAACCCAATTGAACCCTTCACACTACACAAAATTAACATAGCTATCCACTTCTGCTGTACCCATCAGTACCTTATCTAGTGGTCAGTAACAGTACCAAGAAAAGCACATTGCCCAATTTGATCTAAGAAAGTTCAGCGGTGAGTCCCACCATGACTGGATGATTATAACTATTAGCTCTTGATTGAATTCTTTGAATAATACTCATAATGTTAGGGGTGATGCTACTCAAAGTCATGATTGTTCGCCCTCACGCTATGATTAGACTATGCACCACACATGTCATGGGTCTACGGGTCCACATGCATATATAGTATGATCCAATCACAATGTAACGACTCGATCGTCACGACTATAGATAGCATCTCCTGATGCTAAGGGTTTGTTTTGGATCTAAACAAAATGGTAAAAAAAAGCCAAAAGCTAGTTTTCAAAATGGACAAGTTAATACGAGTGTAGATTTCAAGTGCTTATGGCTTCTATACGTATATTTGTCATTTGATGATCTGTCTTGTGTATTGGAATCAATAACCCTTGGTGAGGTATGATTCAACCGATTTGAGGTTTGCTTGTAGATCATTTCTTTGTGTGCCCCTCTTGTCAGTGGTTCACCTCTGCAGATAGGAAAACTATTACGATCACGCTCAGGTAAAATCGCCACAATTGATTGTCCCCCTTATACCATTTTTCATATCCATCTAACCATATATCTTGGATTCCCATCGAAATGGGGGAAAAAATTTATCGATCACTCTATAGAGGGGCAAATAGAATAATGCACAGTTGAAAATTTTGATTGCTGTGCTTGTTTAAGTCATATTAAAATTTCAATCAATGCATGTACATATTTTAAGTACCACTTGATAGATTATCGTGATCGTCATTGTTCCTTAGATTTAAGGTATGTCTTATTCTAATAAAGGCGTAGAATTTATGAAAATTTCGGTTTCAATTCTATATAAAAGTGTGTGCTCTCCTATCATATTAAAAATAAAAAAAAATTAAAAAAGTATTATCATGATCAAAATCCATGATAAAACGATATTAATTTATTTTATAGGTAAGACTCTTTCATATGCTTCTCTTATCGTTTCCTCTTCTCGTCATAACCAGATGGATGAATTATAAATTGGATGTGCCCACTTTAAGAAAGTAATTGCATCTGACAAATTATTTTTTTTCCCACCTATTTTTGCCGACATGGGGCAAATATCATCCACGTGGTGGTTTTTTGTGCTACTTTGTCTCAAGAAGAAAACTCTTTGACCATGTCTCCTCCAAGAAAGCATTTTTGATTTCCATGCATTGTTGGACGCCAATCAAAACTCATCTCTCCGGCTTCACAACCTACATGCTCCATGTCTGATCTGTCACTCCACTTATCATTTCTATTTTTCCTATATATCGACAGCTTATCGTATTTTCTTCCACAGTAGGATGACTCAATTTGAGAGGGGCACAACCTCTAGACTATATTGGTAATTTGGTACCAACAACGCGTTCCCTGATTAGGATCCTCTTTATTAATTGGATCATCCAATAAAATCTGGATCATAGATATTTGATAGATCTTTTATGAATTGATGAACCTCACATGATACGAATGGTCTAATTTTTACAAGACCATCTAATAAATGGAGAGGAGTATTTTCTTGCATCCCCTACATCAAATGTGATTGAAATCAGTCGAATTACAATTTTAACGTTTAATGCAAACTAAAATCTATATATATATATATATATATATATAGTACCTATAAAAGTCTATATTTTAGAAAAAATTTTGACTGACCATTACATTCTTATTTTAAATTTTAAATACTTATTTGGCCCCATGTTTAACCAATTAAGAATGTTTATTTTCCAATAAAAAAAGAACAGGGAAAAAAAAGGAGAAAGAAAGATAATGATGTCCACTTTTTGAATTCTACACAGCTTCCATTACTTACATGTCTAGCCAACTTCTTATTCCACCATAACTCTTAACCATGGAATGAATTTTGACCTATTGTGTTGAGCATTCATTCTAATGACTTAAATCAACAAAAAGTAATAAATAATTGGATTTTCATGTTCTATATATATATATAGAGAGAGAGAGAGAGGTAATCTCATCAGCACGTGTTGATATAAGTTACATCAGCACTATGCATTGGGGGTTGTACCCCTTGCATTGATTCAATGCACCTCACACCCACTAATACACAAGATACAACTCCCAATGCAAGTTTTGATATAAGTTATATGAGCACGTGCTTACCTGATCATCATCCTATATATATATATATCATAACTCTTAACCATGGAATGACTTTTGACCTATTGTGTTCAACATCCATTCTAATGACTTAAATTAATAAAAAGTAACAAATAATTGGATTTTCATGTTTTATATATATATATATATATATATATATATATATATATATATGAACTTATGAATTTTCATGTCTTTTATTATTTTAAATATTATTTATATGCAACGTGTGTGCTCATATATAGTCTATCAAATTTGAAATCTTACAGGGTAATCATATGGTTACTATTTTGAAAGTACATTTTTTTTTTTTTTTGGGGGTACTTTTGAAAACAAATAACTGTACACTTTTGTGCTTTCGAAAACAAAAAAAGTTGTGACGAAATCTTCACGGGAAACGTATTTTTTGGAAAGTAAATAGCATTCTAACTTGTAAGGAGGGGTCATTTTGAGATGATTACAAAAAGGCACAATTTGAGTCAAGAATGTCTCCGGCCCTTGTTTATTTTATTTTAATTTAATATATTATAATGTGAACTCGTGGAACTCATTAATATAAATTGGTAATGAAGGTCCTATATTTTTCATAATTTTAAATGGGAGAGATGCTTTTACGCCAACTTTGACCAATGACTAGGAATGGATCAAACCATCAACCGGCCGATGTCCATCTAGAAGGTCTTTGTGGAATTTTTTTTTGGGCCGCGTAGCCTTAAAGTCACCCCTACACCAAGTTTCCTTCATAAAAAATTCATCTCATAATTTATGAATATTAAATGTCACCATACCAAGTTGGAGTTGGAGTAGGGTTGGCAATAGCGTACCCTTTAGGTTTGAAAATTAAGCTTCCCCTGCATCTATGCCATGTTTTTTTCCATGCATTGGTGACCACTTTTTATGATGACTATTTGGGATGGACCATAGAAAACAGTGACAAATCAAGTTTATTCTAAACGTTAATTGATGTAGAATAAATGGTAACCTTTTTCATATCTCGAAATTAGTCGGATCAAATGTCTAAATACTCTGTTAGAAATGTGTGTGTATATTTATATATATATGGATTTTCACGTTTACAAATTATATGTATAAACCCTAATATATAGTGCTGATGCCAACGAAATCAACAAGTGTTAACATTTTTTTTGTTTTTTTTTGTATATTTAGATATATGGATCTTATAAATAAGATTTTAGCATCTATATGTACATTAATAGGTGGTGATTGATGGACTCTATTAAAAGAAAGGGAAGACTTTAATTTAATTTTGTAAAAGGGGGAATTACATAAAATCCCCATGAACTATAGGACTATTTTCACAAAGCTCCTTGAACTTTAAAATTGGACAAATAACCCCCTAAACTATCAGTTGTTACACTTTACTCCCTCCTTTGGTTTTTTTTTCATTAGTAAATCTAATAAAAATGGATCATTTGAACTTCATGTAATGCCATTAAATAGATTTAATGCATAAACTAGACTTTTACAATTGGTTTAGACATTGCATTTGACCAAAAAAGAGATCATCAATTTGATGAAAATTATAAAAATATATGCATTAAATTCAAAGAAGGGGCAAAGTGTAACAATTTGATACTTTAAGGGGTTATTTGTCCAAATTTAAACCTTTAGGTTTTGTAAAAATCAACCTATAATTCAAATCAATGGTCGAAATGTTATCCAAACCTAAACCTAAATTAACTCAAAGATGAATTCAGTATATTTTTAATATCAATGCAGCATTCATAAAATTATTATTTTTCAAGAATTCTACTTTTAGGCATTAAATTTAAACCCCCCCCCCCCCCCCAAAAAAAAAAAAAGAAAAAGAAAAAAAAAAGATCATAGATTTGATAAAAATTTAGTAAAAATATGTATTAAATTCAAAGAAAAGGTTAAAGTGTAACAATTTAATAGTTTAGGAAGTTATTTATTCGGTTTTAAAGTTGAGGTTTTGTAAAAATTGACTTATAATTTAAGGTTTCGTATAATTTACCCTTTGTATAAAGACAAATAATTTGAAGGTAAAGCCAATGCTTGGAACATTAGCCAAATCTAAACCTGCATTAACTCAAAGATGAATTCAGTCGATTTGCAATATCAACATAGCAATCCTAAAATTATTAATTTTTAAGAATTCTACCTTTGCAAATTGCTAGTCTTTTATAACCACTTGTTAAACAAACAGCGCCCCCCCCCCCCCCCCCCCCCCCCCCCCCCCCCCCCCCAAAAAAAAAAAATTGAAATAGGAACTATTTAATGGTGGCTTTAGGCCTTTCTCATACCTTAACGAAGAGGAATAAAATTATTACCATAGTGATTAAATAAGAAAAAACAATTCAAAAAATAGAACCAATGCTAAAATTAAAGAAGAGTTGACAAACTTCATTACAAAATAATAATAATAATAATAATAATAAAATATTTACATTACATTTCAAAACCATCAAAAAGTTTATACTATAAAAAACCCTAATTCAACCAGTCGGAAAATTGGATTTGATGTCTAGTAAATTTCCATCAATAACCACCTTTAATCTCACAACCACATGTGGCATTATCTAATCAATCACATCAATAGAAATAAATAATAATTACTATCATTATCATATTATATTATTGAAAGAAACGATTCCTAAAGCAATAATTCAAATTTAGAGATTCGATCTGTATGGTTAATTATTCTCTCTCTCTCACTCTCTCTCTCTCTCATAAATGACAAGCATAGACAATACAGGCTTCAAGACAAGCAAGCGATTGAAAAATAGGATAAGGATAGGTTTTTCATGGTCTGGTTGTTACACAAAAAAGTCATGCCAACGACATACCAATAATGAAAATATCTATTTTGTTTATTCTATGTAGGACCTATCCTTTTAATTCTATAATTATGGTGACCATGACACCTTTCATGCTACACAGTACACTTCTGTTTTCACTTTGAGATATTTTCAAATGACCCAACTCATGAATTACCCTTTGGCTTTTCACTTCGATAATGTACGGACCTTAATCCCCAGTTGAGCTCATGGATCTTGTTTGGTTGCAAGATTCGGTTTGTTCCAAATCACTTTGTTTTCATGAAAAACAAAGTGATTGAGTTTGGACTTGGCCTACAAAACCAGCAGAGAATGGAGAATTGATATGATCTTCCTGAATTCCATTAGTTCAATGGGCATGGTTCTGTGCATATAACCAATGATAATCTTAGGATATGCCCGAAAACATTCGGTCTCAAGGACTACAGTTATATATAGGAGGGCTTTGTCGTCCAAGATGTTTTCGGGTACTTACTATTGCACCAATAGCTGCTACTTTAAGTGTGCTGACCAAAATGGAAAACCAATGACTTAAATCTTGAAACCAAACAACATCCCAGCCTCTTGCTCCGTTTGGCGACCCAGAAAACAAGGGAATGGCAACGAAAATTTGGAAGCTTACGTATCGAACAGCATGTATGTAAATTCAATTAAATCGAAAGTGCAAATAATTTGCTTTACTTGTTGGAATTTAGGGGAAAACAAAATTTGGAGACATTAGAATTCCAAACTCTCTTCGTTTCCTCGATATTAATACATATAAATATATATTTTGGAGGGGGGGGGGAGAAAAATCAAACATGTTTAAGTCTTTAAGATGTATAGTCAATTGTCCCAAGAAATGCATGCTTGTAGATGTCAAGATCACTTCTTTGAAATATTGGCATCAAGCATTGCCGGTCGGGATCACGCTTGTGCGCATCACTCACAAATGAGCAATAAACATCTTCTTCTTAAGCCACTAGGCCAGCCTAGTGCTGTGGGAAGATAGGGAAAAGGATAGGAATAGGATAGTCTAGGGTCATGGTGAGGGAGCAATCAACATCACCCCCATAATTTCCATTCTTTTCTTTGGCACTATTATAGTCATGCCAATTACAATAATTTTCCATGACATGCCAAAAATACTAGCAGCCATTCTTCACACCTGGTCCACCATACCTTCAACAAGCTGCCTCAGTGTCCCACTTGCCAAACTCAATGAAGGAACCTCATTGAGACCTTGAATTTAATAGTCATTGGGGCACTTAATCTCAATTATGTCGTCTATTAACGGCAGTCAAATGTTAACAGTATCTCGCTGGGATCTTGGAATTCAGCTGCACTGCAGCCAAGAAAACTAACTCTTCTATGGTTTATTCCCTGCATCTTCCTCTTCGCATGCTCTCAGCTATGAATGCGAGCAAAAGTTCGAAGATACCGGCAAGACTATTCAGTATGCACAGCCCTTTCACCCTTGAATTTTCCAGGCTGTCATTTGCCCAAATGATTTTTGGGCTTAGGCCAGACAAATGGCAAAAGAGGTATAGTAACAAGAGCAACAGCAACTTAGCTAGAGTGTTTCAAAATTCCTTTTGTTTTTTGTTTTTTGTTTTTTTTTTTTTTTTTTTTTTTTTTGGGCAAGTGTATTTAACATTCAAACCCAAATTACAAAGTCAAACCGGAAGGCGGGTCAAACAGTTCAACAGTATGAGAGTAGCCAAAATACATAACATAAAAAAATAAATAATGGAAAGTTTTCTTCTTTTTTGGGTCAGAAAAACTGAAATATTAGGATGTCACGGTGCTCTTGGAGTCCTAAAATTATGCAAACGGGCAAACATGACCAATTGACAAGTACTAAATTTTAATATATTATTTCAAGCTTGACCTATTCTGAAATTGTCAACACTAAGAAAATTCTCCCAACTACAGCACTAAAAGAAATATCCAATGCAGTAAAATATTTATAAATGAATTGCAGAAATGAACCTTTTTCCACTTTGCAATGAGGTTGCGGTCCGCATAGCCTTGTTCCAAGCAGAATTCATACAGTTCTTTGGATATTTCGTTCCTTCCATAATAAAGGTCATAAATGTAACGACTCTTCTGATGTGCAATTTTGAAAATAGGCCATAATGCTTCACAATTTCTCTTACCATCATGTGGTTCATTTTCAGCTGCAAAACAAATAAAAAATTACAAAGTGTCTTAGCATGAGGATGTGTACTACAGAACAAAAGCGAATTTAATTAATCATCAGAATGCTGCATCAGATTTAGTGATCAACCTTCTCTCATCCTTGCATCTAGCTCATTAAGAGTAGGCACAATCAACTCCCACCCGTCTGGGTATTTGACACTGTTTGTCTTCACCTTGGGCATTGTTCCAACTGTAATTTGGGCAAACATAAGTATATGACAGTTAAGTGATAACTTATTCAATGGGCAGATGAGGGTAGGGCAATAGCTCAAACTAAATGTATTTTAACTGCAGAAGAGAACTCTGCAGATAAACTATGGGTAAAGCTTCATCAGTCTGAATGAGATATTGATCAATCGATTCCTCAAAGTTCATGGAAATTTTGAGAGTTTAACATCTAATATAGCTAAAACAAGGCTTTCATTTTGACTTCAGGACAAAATTAGGGGAAGGACAACTGCCAGAGTTACTAAAAGATTGTGAAAGCACAACCAAGGAAATTGTTCCTCCCTAAATTTGGATTTGCTGCAAAATTAAACTTAATTTGTACAAGCATATGGAAGTAAGGGAGGAATATTCAGAAAAGAAAAACAAAAAATAGTAGGAGAAAGAACAGAACAGAACAGAACAGAATGATAGTTGAAGTCACATGTTTCAAAATAATTGAAGGAAAATGCATATGAATATATGATTAGGTCCAATTAGAAATCCCCCCTTAAAATACTTAACTCCACCACTTGTTGGAAAAATAAAATTGTATCTTGGATATTACATCTCCTAAAACCAAAAAAAGAATAGGGATATATTGATCACCATGTAATCCTAGTCATAGATCTATATACACAATGTAGAATTCATCATAAGAAATCCATTTAACTGTAATGTTAAAAATTCATCCATATTCATAATGCCACAAGAAAACATGACAACCAAAGTTGCATCCCAGACTACATTTGACTTTTTATGAAAATTAAAGGTAAAAAATTGGTAAAAAGATAATCTTAAATTGTGTTATACATGTGGTCAAGGGATACAAGAAGCAAAATACAATCATAATATATAGATCTTGAAACATAAAAGGCCTTTCCTAGTCCTCCTTTCCATACAAAATCAAATAATAAATTATTTTAGTAATAAAAAGTCAAATCAGAGATGATTATCTAATGGCTTGAGAAAAGAAAACAACATTTATCCTACCGCAGTATTAGAAAGGGAACCTTTGTTGAATGTACACTTGAAAAGGAATGAAGTCCCCTCTCAGAAATTTTCCAGGCTCTTACACCCCACAATCCAGGTTGACATTTATGAATTTCCTAATTTTCATTATTAAAATACTTCCACATTAACCAATATATAAATATATGATATATCCCGTGCTGAATTATAAATTATGAGTCTTCTATAGGATGAGAACTGACAATGCTACCTATTGAACATGTAAAGAATTTTTTTCATCAACCATGTCACATATTGCTTCATAGTTTCATCTATATGGGTTCATACTTCATGTCAGATTTTTATACTCCATGCCCTATATTGCTTCAACAGTTCTTTAGATACATGCCATGATTTCAAGTCCCAAAATCATAAGATGTGGGATACAAGTGACCCACAACCAAACCCATGTAACATGGGGCAAAACCCTTCACTTTCATCGTGCAACATATTGAACTCTTTGTGCAACATCTATATTATTTTGTGTCAACTTTAGTTAAGTGTCAACTTAAGAGGCTTGAAAAATAAATAAATTTTAAAAAAAAAATTGGCATTTTGTTTCAATCTGTATTAGAAAAACAAATTAGGAAAGCAATTAGGTAAAACATTACACCAATAGTTCAAAGCAATTACAAAAATATAAAAATCAGACCAAACAAATAAGTTAAAAGAAATGATGTTAAAAGAACAAATAGACGACCATCACCAGTATATTCTAAAAATAGCATAAAAATTATGCTTTAATAATCTTCAGAACTTCACCAACTCCTTGTAGATTTTACTCTTCAAACCTAGAATTATATGGTCAATGAAAAATTTCTTTTAAATAGTAATAAAAAGAAGTAGCATGAAAGATAAGGACATAATTGTTAATTTAAGGTAGCATGAGTTATGTGGTCGTTACATGTTCAAAGTATGTCCTAATAAAACTCAGGAAAATCTAATTACTCAATCCACCATCAGAAAAACATATGCAAAGAGATGTAGGAATCATAACTCGTTCCATGAAGCCATGCTCTTTCTTGGCATAAATACAAGATTTTTCTGCTTTCATAATTTTGACAGGAAACAGTGAGAGAGGAGACTTGGGTTAAATCCCTTACATACAGGGGGCAAACCATCCCTCCCATGTAACCATTTTGAACACCATCTTAACCGACCTATATAGGCTTATATGGATTGATACAAAGTTGCTAGAGAGTACCAGATCTAAATTTGCTTATTGCTCATAAGAAATTAGTAAGTCCCTTTGGCTTGGGCCTTGGGCAATATATAATCCGTGATTCCGTGCTTTTAACAAATTGAGAGATCAATGCCCCACCCACATGTCTTACTTAATCCCAACTTGAATTTTTGTTGTTTTAAATATTTAAGAATTAAGATTAAAAGAGAGTTCCCCACTATCCTTAAGAAAAAGTTACATGACACATGATTCATGCCGCAGAATCGCTAGCTATCACCCTAAGGTCTCTACAGCCCTTTGCTAACACTCTTAAGGCATGGCAAACTGGTTGCAATAATGCCTCAAAAGTCAAAACACCAATTGTAAGCTTTAAACTTACAGTCTTGGATATCTAATGCCCTTTATTAGGATTGCTAAGTTCCCGTATCCTATTGTTCTCTCATAACCCCCTAAGGCAACTCTGCTTTCTCCTCAATTCAATGTGTCTCCATCCCACAGTTCTAACTAAAGCAATTAAGCATTATAAAAAATAATTAATTAATTAATTAACACCTTAAAAAACATAACGAATGGTCACTTTATTGTTTCAAATTACCCAAAAAAAGAAAGAAAAAAGTTGCATCTATCTCAAAAAGTTTAAATAATCAACTTTTAAAGACCTGATATCACAACAAACTCCAGTTAAGGTAACCAAATCACGGTTATCATTACTATATAAAACCAATTACCAACCAATCCAGTGTAATATTAATGAGTGTTATTAACATAAATAGTCAAGAAGATAAGTCATTGTATTGTGAGAATTGCATGCAATTGGTTATTACCAATGCCTATTCCAAAAATCCTGTATGTCTTGATCTAAAGAAACTGTATGCCTCATAACAGAGGCCCCATTGTCTCAAATACCTCAGACATGAGGCCCTTATTGGTTTTTTTTGACGAAGGAGGCCCTTATTGTTTATTAAACGGAAAACCAAAGGCCCTTTATCTTGCTGGGTTATACTATTCCATGCCAAGGGCAGAATAACAGGCACCAGAAAAGACATGTTTATAGTGTATTCCAGTGAAAGGCTAAAAAGCGTAAAAAGTAAAATGAAACTCAACCCTATAAATGTTCTTCCCAAAAACAAATGCATTTCTCCACTAATATAGGTCTAGGTCCAGGACATCCTCAACTAGTGCAATGAGATCAAAAGTGCTAGTCCCCAGCCAAAAGTGAATTTCCACGCAACCAAACCAACCCTAAAAGAGGTCTCTTTGACATTTTTTGAAAAAGAAATAAAGTAACATAAAACTACTACATAAGACATACCTGCACAAACCAAACATAAAATTATGCACAAGACCCATCCAAGTCGCAATGTTCTTTACACATCTTGGGCTCTTTAGCTCTAATAATATCTCTATACAGTCTCGTCATCAACAGGCAAGTATATCAACACAATGCCAATAAACTAACCTTAAAGCACAATAATAAACAGGCAAGAATATCAACACAATGCCAATAAACTAACCTCTCTGTCCTTGCACACAACATATGCCTATCAACTAACTCATTGGGAACAACTTGTACTCTTCATAAGATGTTTTAGGCCAATAAAGACAATATATGGAACAGAAACAACAAGAATTTCTTGAATCAAACTGGAGTCCTGAGCAAAAGTCTCCTAGAATTCTATGATTAGACCATCAGGTGTTTCAGTGGGTCACTCACCTTAAACCACAATCTACCCAAAACAAATGACCCAATTCCACTACCATTGTACAGAGGAGAGCAGTAAGTAAGATAAAATTATCTGAGTTCATCAGGGTTCCTACTGGGTATTCACGTTTCATGCCCAAACCTCAATCACTTATTAAATCATATTTATTTAATGTTTCCCAAAAAAAGAAGAAGGTAAGTGAGAAGATCCAAAGGAAAATATTTTTCATATTTTCTTCTCTTGTCTGTGTGTGTGAAGAATGGTGGTAACAAGAACAACAACCAGCATAGTGAAGCATGATTTAAGGAGAGAGGGGGGGGGGGGGGGGGGGGGGGGCGAAGAAAAAAGAAGAAGATATGACGGATTATGAAAGTGTAAAAAAGCCTACAGAGAGAGGAGCGTACCTCTGCCCTGAACTTTCTTTTCTGGGCTGTCGATGCTGGAGTATGAACACACTTCACACTTCACTCTTCAGTCTTATTGGTTTATTAGTTGATGCCTTTATATTTATGTTGTATGTACATCTATGGCTATGAGGCCTGAGCTCCCGAGTCCCAGCCAGCGAAGTGCCTTATGGAAGAGGGGAAAAAAAATAAGCGCTGTTAGCTTTCGGACGAAGGGGTGCTGAGGGTCGGTGTGAAGACAGTGAGCACGAGGAATGGGTGGAGGTAGGGGTGTTTGTGGTTGGGTTCGGTTTTAGGTAGGAATGGCAATGGGGCGGGTCGGGGGCGGGTCGACCATATACCATCCCGACCCTAACATTAAAACCGTAGTACCAAACCCGCCCCTAAACCCGACGGGTTTCAAAAACTCAATCCCATCCCTATGGTTTTCTGAGAAAACCCGCCCCGCCCCGCCCAAGCAAAAAAAAAATTTTCCCAGCATAATTTTTCCCAGCACTCCCGGCAGATCTAGTGTAGATCTGTTGCAGATCCGGCGACGAAACAAGGCGAGAGATGGCGAGAGACGGCGAGTGGTGAAACCGCGACTCGAGGACTAGCGTCGGGTGTCGTTTGATTCGCGTCACACCGTCGTTTGATTCGCGTGAAGAAGGGACGACTGACGAGGGTCGAGGGAGACTGGCAGAGAATGGCTGGAGAGGAGAGGGGCGGCAGTCCGCAGTCGGCAGATCTGGGGTATGCCTATTGTGTTTTGAAGTCCCCTTTTGCTTTTGAGAAAGAAGAACAGGAACAAAAAAATAGAAAAAAATGCAATACAATAAAAAAAAGAGATGTGTATCGTGTATGTTACTGGGCTACTGGCTTACTGCTGAGTGCTGACTTAAGTCTTTGTTAAAGGATAAAGACTCTTTAACCCAAAATACACATTAGGATGTGTATATATATAAGGGTAAAAATGTAAAAGAACATGCGGGGCGGGGCGGGTCTGTGGTGCGGGTCGGTTCTGCGGGTCGGGACTTGTAAATACCATCCCCGAACCGAACCCGATGAAATTTTTTTTTAAAAACCCATACCCGAACCGAGAACCGAAAATTATAAAAAAAAACCCGCCCCTATGAGGGCGGGGCGGGGCGGGGCTCCTATGGGGCGGGTCCAAATTGCCATCCCTAGTTTTAGGTAGATTTTAAACCAAATTATTATATTTCGGTTTTTTTTTTTTTTCCCAAACAAAACTCAAACTATACTACATAAAAATCAAATCAAACCAAACCAAACCAAATCATAAAATTATGGTTTGCTTCAGTTCGATTTTGGTTTTATCTTATCGAGTAGTAACAAATAATTGAAAATGGAAAAAATGACAAACCAAACTCCAAATAAAAATATTTTTAATAAAATCATTACATTAGCAACTAAAAAAAACCATTAAACATTATATCAAAATAGAAAAGTATTTGACTTATGTCAATTCAAGTTCAATCTCCAATCTAATACGTGCTAATATCTCACACAATATTAATAGTTAATTTAATACATGCCAATCTAATAAAGGAAAAATAATAAGAAAGTTAAAATTTACAAAAACAAATCCATTCCAAACGTTTTTCTTTCAGTAGTGTACTACTATTTTGAATCTATTACCTATTCTGTATTTTTTAGAATATAAAATTAACAAACTAAGTTTAATATGTAATATATATATATATATATATAAAATATTTTTTCAGTTTTTTTGGTTTTTCGGTTTGGTTTGGTTTTTTAAACATGAAAACCAAACCCGAACCAAACCGTCGGTTTGGTTTGGTTTGGTTTTCGGTTTTAACCAAAACCATGAACACCCCTAGGTGGAGGATGGGTTTCCGACGAAAGCTGAAGAAGAGGGCTAAAGTGCCTTATGGAAGAGGAAAAAATAAAATATAAAATATGAAAGCGCCGTTGCTAACAGCGCTTTCATTGAAATATATCGGTGCATATGTTAGGAATAATGCAACTAAACAAATAGTAGAATAAATCTTTAAAAACAAGGGTTTTCTTGAGGACATATGTTAAGTTGTAATTAATGACCTAATGATTGTATAGGAAATAATGAAAATACATAGTGATTAGTGAATAGTAAAAGTTGTTTGGAAAAATGTGAAAGTGTTTAAAAAATTGTGCAAGCACATTTCTTCATACAATGATTGTGTCATTAATTACAGCTTAACATGTGCTCTATACAAAAGTTTTATAACGTAACAATGAATAATACTATATGAAATGAAGGAAATACTCTATTAACAGGTTTGTTAAACTTATTAGTTTCATTATATATACATTGATTTAATAATGAAGAAGAAATATGCATAACTCTATTTCTTATGATTGTGAGGTTTTGTATTGAGTACTCAAAGTGAATGTTCTTATATCAAGTACTCCATATAATTATTTTTATCAAAGTTGATATCCAAATGAATTTTAATTTCCAACGTCCTTATTTCAAACTGATAGTAAAAATGAATTTATAATTTTAAATAGGGAAATAAGGGTATTATTGTTAATAAAAAGTTTTTTCACTTAAGATATTTTTAATATTCCTATAATAAATACATATACATATAGATTACTATTGAGATTTGGGAGGGCCTATTTCGACACACTTCCATGCTTATCGTGGTGGCTTATTCTCGTACTCATTTTATCCATAAAAAGGTGTGGAATTTGTAATAAAGGGTGTGGAAATAGATTCATCTTCTAAATTTTGAGTCACGATGGTTATGTTACCATGAAGCATGGACACGGACATGTGACACAGGTAACACAACACAAACACTCTGACACAGTAATTCCTAAAAAACCTAAGACATGGTACGGTTAGGATATGATAATAGTTATATGTGTGCGTGTGTGTGTATATATATATATATTAAATATTGTGTAAATAATTAAATATATATACATGGGGAGGGTTCTGTTGATACTTAGTGTAAAACTTTTTACATTTACACCTGTTAATATCTTTATATAAAAATTATATTTCTCCAATCTAACCGTTGAATTACATATTCTTGTTATACACGTTATGCATGTCAAATTTCAAATTAATCGGAGATTAGGAGCTATGTCATCCATAAAGTGCTCGAAATTAAAGTTTTATTTATTAAAAAAAATGTAAGTTTACATATAAAAAACTTTTCAATATCCTATTAACTTGAAATTTGACATGCATGATGTGCATGATAGGAATATATAATTCAATGGTTGGATTGACGAAATATTATTTATACAAAAAGATATTGATTGGTGTAAGAGAAAAAAGTTTTACACCGCATGTAAACGGATCCCTCCCTTATATACATATGATGAAATTACTCTCTCTTAGTGCCAAATCCCTTAATCTCTCTCTCTTTCTCTTTCTTTATCTCTCGTGAATGAGAGATTGAGAAGCCGAGAGCTCGATAAAAGCCACATTTAACATACTTTCGATTTTTTTTAATTTTTAATTTTTTTAATTTTTTATAGCAAGAACACCTAACATTAGTTAAAATTTACAAAATTTATCTGATTTTAAACCTATCGGAGCTCACAAAACTTATTTTTCCGTGTCCCTCAAGTGTTGGAATTGCATTTCCTAAGTGTAGAAGCCATGTTAAGGCAATGTCCAAAATTAAATTATTATTGTTAATTGCAGGAGACTTTGAGACCGTATTTGATGGGTGTTAGAGGCGTGTCGATATCCAATACGTGTCGGACACAAACACGACGACTCCAGAGGAGTATCAATCAATGTTTTGAAAACCGATCCAGACATTGATTTGGTCAAGTGATCGGATTGGTTCAACACGGTTCAATCGGTCGGGTCAAATGAATCAACCGGTTAAGATGTATAAATATATAATAAAGATAAATTTTATAATTATTTTTGTATAGAAAAATATATTGCAAAAAGTGAATAAAAAAATGTAATTTAGAACATAAGTATTAATAAAATTTAAATTTTTAAGTTTAGATTTGAAAACTAATAACTAATAACTCATAATTAGCGCATAACATTAAAAGAAACAATATATATAATAATAATTGAAATGAAAAACATATAGTTGCAAGAAAAGGCAATTGTTAAGCGGTTGAAATTTAACTTACCCTTGTTTTATTTTCCAATTGACTTGATTGGGATTGTGGGTCAATTGTTAAATCACTTGATCTGGTTGGGTTGCTTTGTTTTATAATTTTTTGGGTTGATTGAACTACTGGTTCTGAAATGTCGGGTTTGGTTGAACCCAATTCAGCAGACTGGGTTGAGTTGGGTTTCAAAACATTGATATCAATGCTTCCTAGTTGGTAACTATACCACATGTTGTGGGCTGTAACTTGGGCAGGTTGAAAATTCAGTCCAAGCTCATCCCACATTAGGGAATGACTACCCCCCCTCTCCCCCACCCAATTTTTATCACACCCCCTTTAATTTAAGTTTTTAAGATTTTTTGCAAAATATAAAAAGGTTTTTACAAAAACCAACCGCATTATCTATTAGAAAATATCATTTTGAATCACTTGGCAAAATTTTTTTTTTTCAAAATCTTTCGTTTAAGTAAATTTTTTTGGCAAAAAAATGAAATAAAAGATATAAATGACCAAAATGTTTGCTTAAATTATAAATTTTGGAAAAACTTTCTTATACAAAGTTATTCAAAATGATGTTTTCAAGTGGAGTACGTGCTCATTTTGCATAAAACCCTTATATATTTTGTATAAAACCTTAAAAACCTAAAAGATGGGGGTGTGATAAAAATGTGGGGCAATAGACGTTCCCATTATAAAATTTTGAGCTGAAGCCCCAGATCGACCGTAGTTTGGGTCAATAGAGCTCCCTTTGTATAATTCGTGGCCCCCGTAGGTGCTGAAGAAAGAGAAAAGATGTCAGAAAGGGTTGATCCAAAGAGAAAAACTTCCATCTAATTGTAACACGGCTAAAGTGGTGTTACATACCAATAAAGATCAAGTAAAATGAGATTGTTAGAATACTTTTTGACCCCATAATCCCACTTTGCTTGATCCTATAGGTCCGTGATACACCAAGTGATCGTGTCACAGTTACATAGAAGACTCACTCTGATCGAAAAACGTCGTCGTACTAAATGAGCGCTCTAAAACCGGTGAATGTTGGTGATATATACAACGACCCTATCTCTCTCTCTCTCTCTCTCTCTCTCCAAACGCAGCAGCTCGGAACTCCGGTAATGGCGAAACCCTGGTAATTCTTAATAATCCCCTTCGCTATTCTTCCACCGGACCGCCGCTAAAATGCGCTCCAAGGACAGGATATCCTACTTCTACGATGGTACAATTTCTCTCTCCTCTTCTCTTTCTCATCTCACTCTATTTCCCCCATTCACTCATTCATTTCCCCACAAATATCCAAACTTTCAACTCTTCCCTTTTTCTACTGTATAATTCTCCCTAAACTCGATTCACTTCTTTCACCTCAACCAAAACCCTAACCTTCTTCTCCTTTTCGCCCGTCCTCCAAGCCTACCTCTCTTTTCACACACACACACACACATAAGTATATAATTTTTTTTTAATTTCTATGAAGAGTCGCATAATTTTGATTTACTCACATAGAGATGGGTATTGCAGGGGATGTGGGTAGCGTTTACTTCGGTCCGAACCATCCAATGAAACCGCATCGGCTTTGTATGACTCACCATCTAGTTCTTTCATACGAGCTCCACAAGAAGATGGAAATCTATGTTAGTTGCCACACACACACACACACACACACACACATATATACACAATTTTGTGTTTATTTGCAATTTTATTTATCACTGTAGTTGTTTTTGGTAATATTTCACAAAGCATTAAACTTTGTTGTAATTTTTGTTCTCAACAATGCAGAGGCCTCACAAGGCATATCCCGTTGAGCTCGCGCAGTTCCATTCCGCTGATTATGTTGAGTTCCTGCACCGGATTAACCCCGACACTCAGCACTTGTTCTCAAATGACTTGGCTAAATGTATGACCCCATCTGTCAAATTTGACTACCTGTTTGCGATTCATATGTATTGTAAAACAGTTATTGTTCTTATTTATAGTTAAAGTAGGATTTTTCCTTTCCCCCTTATGTTATGGCTTTTAAAAAGAAGTTCACTCTCTTAATCATTTAGTGCCAAATTTCTAAAATTTAGTGAAGGTCAGGGTTCAATAAGATCTAAACAAACTCATAATTTGGATTGAGAATTTGAAAATTCTTAAGAAGCTTAATATCCATCCCAATTGGCATGAACAGTTAGGGCCCGTTTGGACTCCCAAATGGAAATTAAACAATTATGGTGTAGTTTACATAGTATTGAAGGCACAAATGCACCACCTTGAATGTGATTACTTTAAAAAGTTGGAGTCATCATTATAGTCAATGTTATATGATCAATTTTTTGAAATTCAGGCGTAATCACTATAGTTAATGTTATATGACTGGTTTTTAGAAATGTGGAAATGTCATTATTTTGAATTTTCACCCTCATATGTGATGTTAATGTTATAAGATCAATTTTTAGAAATTCTTGAAATGTCAATATTTCAAATTTCCATTCTCATCACAATTTTTCATGATGACCATCATTCTCTTAAATTTTTCCATTTGAGGTGGTGGATTTGTGCCTTCAGTAGAATGTAAAGTACACTATAATTGTTTAATTTCCATTTGGATTCCCCAACGAGCCCTAATTACTTGCAAATATTTCATGACCCCCTTTCAAAATATTTCATGTTTCTTGATCATTCTTTTCAAATTAATGTGTTAATTATTGTATGGGTTGCAGCAAGAAATATGGTTAGTATGGCTGTGTTTGAGAATCTAGTTTGGTTATTGCTTTTTATTGCATATTTATAATAGAAAGGCAGTCCTATAGATTCGATTTTTAGGAATGTCTGCATGTGGAGCGAATTTTATGACCCATTGTTGAACTGCTTGTTGAGTTGAGCAATTATTATTGAACACTTGAAGTCTCTACATTGTTTTGACCATGAAATTTTCATATATTGCTCTAATTTGAGTTTCTCTTAATTCACTTGAATGCTGACCCGCCCCCCGCCCTGCCGGGGGGTTTCCTCTTCCCTATTCTTTTCTAGTGATGGATTTTAATTTTAGTCTTTATACTTTGCTGTGCACGCATACCCTCAACCTAATTCTGAAATTATTTAAAACTTGTTGACTCAGGTTTCCTTTTCAATTGACCTTTTTTAGATTACTGACATTTTGATTTTACCCCATATTTTTTTCCCTAGATAATCTTGGAGAAGATTGCCCTGTCTTTGAAAACTTGTTTGAATTTTGTCAAATTTATGCTGGTGGAACAATAGGTAAGTTTAAATCCTGATAATATTTCTGTCAAACCTGGGTTTAGCGCATTCAACCTCAACTACTGATAGATGTTTGCTAGCAGATGCTGCACGGAGATTGAACAATCAGCTTTGTGACATTGCTATAAATTGGGCTGGTGGATTACATCACGCCAAGAAGTGCGAGGCATCTGGATTTTGTTACATTAATGACTTGGTTTTGGGGATCTTGGAGCTTCTAAAATATCATGCTCGTGTTCTTTATATTGATATAGACGTTCATCATGGCGATGGTGTAGAAGAAGCGTTCTATTTCACTGACAGGTAAAATCTTTTTATTATGTTATGAATTCAGACTAGACTAGGAAGCAAGAATGGCATAATAAAGCCATTGGAAACATTAAATGTAATTGAACAGATTGATATAGCTAATATATTGTAGCTCACTGCTAACAAAATCCAATGATTAGACCGCTTTAAACTTGTAGATGCAGCGATACACAACCTGTGCTTGAACTGCTTTTATAAAAAGCCTGATGAAATGTGCATGGCTTTTGCTAAACACTGTGGGCTGTTGCATTTGTGATGTTGGAACTGTGGGCCAAGAAAGCAGCCTATTAGAGTCTCAGGACTAGCTCAAAATGGTTCATCTTTTGTGCCTACGGGCCTAAAAATTGTGTGTTGAATAAGTTGGTTGGCTAGAAAATTTCAAGATTTCTGGCAGAAAACAATTCTGTTTGTGTGATTTTATTTAAAAAATTCAGTGTACCATACATTCATAGGTTTTTTGGTTGGAATTGAGCCACTAAATGGATTAATGATGTAGTAGTCCTGTACAAGTTGACATGAAATGGAAGGCAACAAAATTTTATTTTAAAAATGGTATAGTGAAAATGATTTGTTGGTTGCTAATTTCCTCAATGTAGTTGACCCTTGACATGTTTATTGGAACAAAAATTAAATTGATGAAGTTCAACATGACAGGGTGATGACTGTTAGTTTTCACAAGTACGGTGATATGTTCTTTCCCGGAACTGGTGATGTTAAGGTAATTTTAAATGCCTTTTGTTTTATTATATATTTCGTTGATTTAATTTCTTTTGGAAGTCAGTTTTCAGTTGATGTATAAACTTATTTCGAAACCTATTCTACCTTAGCCTCAGTTGTTTACTCTACATTGAATGATAATTCTTTCTTCCTTTTTGGGGAACATTTAAGTGGTTGCTAAAATCTTAAGATTTCTTTTTTTGGTTGTTCTTTTTATGGTAAACAGAGAAGTTGCTTTGAATTTCAATGCTATAGTGAACTTAGAGATTGGGCGGCATATGATTTCTGTTTTTGATGAAGTAAATATTGTATAAGAGAAGTGTGGCATATGATTTCTTGACATGTACTATTCCTTTTAATGTCTTTCTTTTAAAAAGAAAAATTATAATTAAAACTTTCATCAAGAAATAAAAAGAAAGGCCCTAGACCATTTTACATCTACTATACAAGAAAAGAACACTGCATCAAACCCAACTACAACTATACAAAAGATCTAGTAAAGGCATTCTATTTGTGACATTGGATGCCCTCAACCAAAAAAATAGGGACTTAAGAAGGCCCTCCTTGATCTTCTCAACCAATTGCTCTCCTTCTTCAAAATCTCTTCTATTTCTTTCCTTTCATATGCAACACAAAAGACAATGAGGGATCACTCTCCAAATAACCTTCCTTCTTTTTTTTTTTTTTTTTCTCTCCCCACCTAAAGGCCTCTAACTACTAAGAATCCTTTACTGAATTAGGCAGCACCCACCAAATTCCCACTAATGCAAAGAGGAAAGCTCAAAGCTCTCTAGTGAAAGAACAATGAACATAGAAATGTTTGTAATCTTTGCCTCACACATATTCATCTATTAGGTATACTCCACCCCTGGCTTCTTAAATTATCCATCATAAGATATTTGTCCTTCGTAGGAATCCAAACAAAGAAGGCTACCTTTGAAGGGCACGAGATTGTTGCCCTCTTTGTTGGGAAAGACACCTCACTGTGAGCCTTACTGAACGAAGTTAAAAACTTGTAGATGGATTTCACTGAAAAAACTCCTGAAGCATTAAGCCTCCATACTGAAGAATCCTCCTCATCTCTATTTGGTGTAATTGAGAAAAAGTTTAACCAATGAAAGACCCACACTTTATAACTCCCAATCTTGGAAATTATGAACAAACACAGGATTCCAATGCATACCAACCTCCCCCATACCACATACTCACACAAGTCCTCTTGTTAAAAGCAATAGCAAAAAACATCCAGAAAGTAACCATGACAAGAAACTCACGGTCTCACCATACCAAGGTTCCAACCAAAACCTTACTCTATTATCATTACCGACCCGAAATGTCGCCCCTTTAAGCACTTCATCAGCACATTTTGAAATCGATCTTTAAAGCCCCACCCCATAGCTACCTCTTACCCCTTTACACCATCAATCTTCTTCCTCACGGCCAAACTTCCACTCAATCACTCTTCTTGATAAGATTTGCTTAGTTTTTTAATAAATTCTCCTTAATGCATGTAGGATTTTGGTTCAAGAATTTAGTCATAGCACTCCATCAAAAATTTACTATTTAAAATGTTGTTCTTTCTCTATCCTTTTGTAAGACAAAAGGAAGATTAATGAAGATAAGAATTTAAATATAATCATGTTGAACTATAATATATATGCATGTTGGTTATTGACATTACAATCTTATGGAAGGCTCCTATATTTTTAGATCAAAATTTATTCAAGAAAAATCTCCTTTATAGATCTTGATTTATGGAAATCTGAGAGGAATTACTTCATCCAAAACCAAAAAAAAAAAAATCTGAGAGGAATTTGATCTGCTTATGCCAGATAATAACATTAAAAATCTTATGTAACGAGCCTCTAATGTTCACACTGAAATCAATTTTTGATGTGTATTTACAGTTACACATGACAAAAGTATATATTTATGAACTTTGTATTTCTGTGTGCGTAAATTAGAGGTGTGGTTCAAAGTTTCAATTCGGGAGTTAATTTTAATTGGTAACAAAATTTTAAGCATTTTCATAATGTTGCAGAAGCAATTTAAGTTTTTGGGAGAAGTTTGGAAACTCATGGATTTGCTTGGAAACATAAAACAAAACTTGTCATCCCAATTTTTTTTAGAGACCCTATATTGTGTCTTATCACCCTTCTCGTAAATTTTATCAAATAAATTTTCAGAACCATTTCCCAGGGAGTGGTTCGGTCATGTCTTTCCAGCCCTTTAACTCTGTCTAGGTAGACCTCTCCACTACACATCTGAACTGGAGACATGGTAGTATGGAAAACTAGTTAGCGTGCTTGCATGTAACTTTATTACTGAACTGTGCATAACTCCCCCCCCCCCCCCCCCCCCCCCCCCCGACATGAAAGTTTTTGCCTTTCAAAGTTCTAGGTTCTTTTTTGTAAAAATTATAATTAAGAAAAAAAATTAAATTAAATTTCATAATTTGGAATTGTGTTTACCAATTCTTCTCACTCTTGATCCAAGTAACTAGGAGTGATTTTCATTGTTGAAATTGGTGTTGAAGGAAATAGGAGAAAGAGAAGGAAAATTTTATGCCATAAATGTTCCACTTAAGGATGGAATAGATGACACTAGCTTCACTCGACTTTTCAAGACTGTAAGTTGTTGTGAAAAGCATCTAAATTCAAGATCGATTTCTTGGCTTATTGTTTGATAGCGTCAAGTATGAACTATTTGCTTGCAAATATCCATTATGTAGATTATTGCCAAGGTTGTTGAAACGTATCTACCAGGTGCAATAGTTCTCCAATGTGGGGCAGATTCACTTGCTGGGGATCGATTGGGCTGCTTCAACCTCTCCATTGATGGTGCTTTTCTTCTTGTAATTGAAACTCATTTTCCCTTTTCAAAACTATTTTTAAAGGAAGAGCATTGTGTTGCTTGTTTTGTTGGTGATGTTTGATTGGTGTTGAATTAGTTGGCTTTGACTAGGCTTTGATTATAATATTTTCTCAATGGTGCCATTTCAATGCTTCTTACAGGGCACGCTGAATGTGTTAGGTTTGTGAAGAAATTCAACTTGCCCTTACTGGTAGGTTTATGATATGAGCATAGTTTACTTGCAATTTTTAGTATCACACATTAGATATCTGGAGAAATTTTTTCCTGCAGGTTACTGGAGGTGGGGGATATACAAAAGAGAATGTCGCTCGGTGTTGGACTGTTGAAACAGGAGTGCTATTAGATACAGAACTTCCCAAGGGTATGCAAAGCTTTTTTTCTCCCTCTAATACTTGTTTGATTGATATGCAGCCATGGTGCTGTCTCATCTTACGCTTGGTGTGATGAATTATGTTATAATGTTATTTGGGTATCTCAAAGTGATGAGTACTCTGGCCTATGACCTCAATTGATTGGACTATTGGAGTATTTTTCTATAGCACAAAGGTTGTATGTTTGTATCTTACATAGGCCGTTTTAAGATATGAAGCATTTCCATACACTCTATTCAATCAACAAATGCAGCTGCAGCAAACAGAACTCAGAAGTAGGAGAAGCTGCAACAAAACAAGGCTAGGCTTAGAGATCTGTATGAACAAAGCTGCAATGAAGAAGAAGAAGAACAAGAAGAAATAGAAGAAGGCTAGGGCTTAGAGATCTGAACACTCAAAGAAGAGGGCTTAGTGGCTGACAGATTAAATGAAAAAGAAGAAGAAGACGGTGGGTTAGCAAAGGCTAAGGCTTACAGATTTGAACCAACTCCAATGGCTAGGGCATATATTTGCTTAAAGGTTCATGTGGAATTGATTAAATGGTTTTCAATAAAAAAAGGAGCTCAGCTGGTTTTCATTCAAACAATTATAATAAAATCCATAAGAAGAACTAGACGACGTCTAGGGCTTAGAGATTGGAACAGTCAAAGAAAAGGGGTAAGTGGCTAACAGATCAAATGAAGAAGAAGAAGAAGAAGACGGTGGCTTACCAACGGCTAAGGCTTACATATTTGAACAAACTCCAATGGCTAGGGCATATATTTGCTTAAAGTTTCAAGTGGACTTGATTAAATGGTTGTTAATCAAAAAGGAGCTCAGCTGGCTTTTTGTCAAACAATTATACTAGAATCAGGAAAAAATAAAAATTGCTGCTCTGGCTTCAACCAGGCATGCTCTCAGCACCTTGGGTTTTGCAAAAAGGCGCATCAGGCAATCATATGTTGTTTCCTGATTGGAAGCGTCTTGCCTAGGGCAAAGTGAGGCTCAACCCTTTCGTCCGCCTGCACCTTGTGGCTAAGTGCCTTAGGTGAAGTTTTGAAAATACTAGGTATGATGTTTTCTGTGGTGAGTCTTTTCTATGTTAATTGCAACATTTGCAATGTTCTGGCTGATATAACCGTGTGTGGGTGGGTCTGGAAATTGAGAATTTCTAAGTCTCTCTGTCTCCCTTCCTCCCTCTCTATCTCTCTGTCTCTCTCATGGATCAGTAGCAGTCTTTACAATATCCAGTAGATTGAATCACTCCATTAAAAAAAAGAAAAAAAAGAAGAGAATCTTTATGAAATATGACTCAACTTGAAATCATTGGTTTATATATATACCTATATTTTTCACTCTTTTTTTTTTTTTTTTTTTTTTTTTTTGGGGGGGGGGGGGGGTGGTTTAGGTATGTGAGAATGTAAAAATATATGTTTCGCCATATCTTGGATCCTGGGAGCAGTGTAGGATTGGACGATTAGTATTGGAGTATCTGAGATTTTTTTCATAAGATTAGTAGATTAGTTTGATGTGGTTAGATCTGATAATTTGGTTATTTAGTTTTTTATTTTAATCATTTCTGTAGTCTTTTTTTTTTTTTTTTTGGCTTGCAGTAACTTGCCTAGTTGCCTGTAATACTGTTTGCCAAACCAAACCATTTTGCTTTTTTCTTAGGATCCTGGTATTTTGTTATTTATTTATGTATAGGTTATTTATCACCACTTTCTCCTTAGAATGTTGAGGTGCTTGTGGGGTTTAGAGAAACCTGGTTTGCAATGTATTCTGAAACTTGTATTCAGCACCATGGTTTTATTTCTTAATTGTGGCTCCCATACAATAGTATAAATTGTTTGCTGCTCAACTTAACAATTGGTTAGGTTTTGTTTTTGGGTTTTGGTAGATTTCTTAATGTGGCCAATCTTGTTCTCTCCTTTTATTAGTTCTGTTTGGGTTGCTTGTTTTGTTAGGGTTTCTCATATATGACAAATGGATGAATTTTAATGGGGCTTGTGAGGTTCTCTTATCTGTTTTATTGTGCTGATGTGCATACTTTAAATGCTTCTGCAACTCTCCCATCGTTTGCAAGATTATTGACTGAAACTTCTACTTTGAAACGAAGTAAACAGACAGGCCTGCACTTCACTAGTTGTCTGAACTGTAAAGAGAAGTCCTACATCGCTTGGGAGTTGATGTAATGTGCAATATATGTGTGTAAGGGCACCCTTACCTCAATAGCTAGCTTTTGGGGTGAGTTCTACCCAAGCATTCTATCACAACTATTTAATATCATGCCAAATAAAGTAAAAGACCTCCTGAGTTGTTGAAATATTGAAGCTTGGTTTGGATGGTTGGCATTTGTGGAAACATCTGCAACAGCAATTTCTTGGGACATTTGAAAGGGGGGGACTATTGAATTTTTAATTCCTTGGATAGTTCTAGGAGCATGTTCAAGAATCAAGATCATATCATAGAGTTCTTTCGGTAATTTGCTGCTTGTGAAAGAAGTAGAAAATAGCGGCCCGCTTTATCCAGAAAAGAAATAGAAATATCCCTTTCGGATGGCCATTAGTTTTCCCAATACTGATCATGCAGATCATGTTCAAGATGCATCTCATTTTGATGTCTAGTATGCTAATGATAATTCTGTGTGTTTATGTTGCTTTGGCACACACTTTGGGTTGATGCTTTTGCCATATGCATACTGCTGTGTGCTTTATGAAGAATTTCTTCTTGTTTTGGCATTGTAAACTGGCAAAGATTAAGATGCATGTATATGACCAGCTTTTATTTTATTTCCATCAGCATTATAATATAATTTTGTGTTTTTCTGAATTTGAAAATTTTATTACCAATTTGATTGCAGAGATCCCAGAAAATGAGTATATCAAATATTTTGCCCCAGAGTATTCGTTGAAGATTCCGAGTGGGCACATTGTACGTAGTTTCCTTAAAATTTTATGTGACCTATGCATATTGCTTCTTTCAAGGACTTTCATCTCTTTTTACAGCAATTTGATTGCTAACTTGGATCAGTAATTATAATATAATATAGCCGGAGTTTGACATATGTAACCTGAGCCCCAACCAGGTTAATTTGGGCTGGATTTTAGTCTTTTACTAAGAAAAAAAAAAAGTGGGTGGGTTGGGTCAAATTTATGAAACATATTTTTGAGATGGATTGCATTATGCAACAGAGATCTTGAACACTACTACTTTCCTAAATCATATTTTTTGTTTTGGTTGATTGAGCAGGAGAACTTAAATAGCAAATCATACATTAGCACGATAAAAATGCAAGTCCTGGAAAATCTTCGCTGCATCCAACATGCTCCAAGTGTACAGATGCAAGAGGTAAGTTGTATGCAAATAGTTGCCAAACCAATCTGAAATTTGGGAAAGCCCACTTTGTTTATGAAAATGAATTCCTTTTTTAGATACTAGTGGGTGCACACGTGTATCACACGTGGGCCATTTTAAATTATTTCTTTATTATTTGTAAATGTGTAAATATTCTATATAGTCATATAGAAACAACACACTCATACATGAGGTTTAACCCCCATTGTATTCTCCTTAAACAACTTAGGTTAGGATGTGCTTATAAGTAAAGGATAGTATTTAAAGATATATGAAAAAATAAGCTTACTGCTTTTAAAGATATTTTTAAAGGATAGTATGTATGAATAGTATGTAAAGATATATGTAAAGGATAATATGTAAAGATATATAGCGTTTATTCATTAAAAAAAGAAAAAGAAAAAAAAAAAAAAGCTCACCTTTTTTTTTTTTTTTTTTTTTTTGCCCTTTTTTTGCCCAAACACATGACCATTTCACCCATTAAAATAAACGTAAAGATATGTAATGCTTTGCATCATTGATTTTTGTGAAATTTGAAATTTATATAGTCTAATGTGGTTAGATCTATTTTAATGATTTTGATTGATACTTTGTTCCACCATTTGTATATAAGATGGCATTGCACCATCAACTTTGATAGGACAGTTAAATTTTTTTATCAAGAGTTGTTGGATATTTTAAATTATTTAGTAAGGGTATTTCAAAAATTGGATAGAAGCTCCTTTTTTTAATATTATAATTGCAAACAAATAATAGTTCTAAATTTCATAAATCACTTCTAAATTTTTTTATCAACTTAGGTCATGACGTTCTATATTTATTGTATACATATTAGAGGGTAAAAGATTATGTATAAGCGAGGTGTACAATGGAGAAGGTAGGCTTTATATCTAATGGTAGCTTGCTAAGTAAAACACAGTGGATTAGCTACATTTGCATAAGACATCAAAGGATCAAAGCACCCCCTAACCTGGATGGTTTGGATGGACCCAACAGATTCTATATGCAGCCTACTTTAGGTTATTTTATTTTGATCTGTTTGAGAATTAAATTTGAAAAAGGAGATTGAAGATTGGTTATTGGATGCATTCACAAAATAAGTAGACTGAGAACAATTTGTTACATTGCAGGTTCCACCAGACTTCTATATTCCCGATTTTGATGAAGATGAGCAGAACCCTGATGAACGTGTAGATCGTAAGTGAAGTCCCAGAGTCTCATAGAAATGACACACATACTCACACTTCTATTTACACTTTCTTCTACATAAACTTATGGTAATTTATGCTTTTCCTTAACCTTATGAAAATTTGGTCTTTTCAGAGCACACCCAAGACAAGCAAATCCAGCGTGACGATGAGTATTATGAAGGCGACAATGATAATGATCATAACATGGATGATGTGTAAAGTTAACCCTAGAGTTCGTATTTTTTTGGGGGAAGATTAGGTTTAAATTTACAGGGAAAGATGTAATTAGATTCCAAAATATGTCCAACACATGTTCCTATCAGAAAAAACAGAGAACAAAAAGGACGACATTATGTTCCTGCATTTTTTTGTTTTGTTGGCTGGATTATGTTCCTGTTGTTTATATTGGTTTTAGTTTTCATTGTTATTTACTGTAAACTCCATTGGTATCAATGGGTTTTTGTCCTCTCTCCAAGCTTCAAATGGATCTATTAAAACAGGTAAATTCCAGGAGGAACAATATGAATTCAGGGAAAGTTCCAAGATTACTAATATATGGATGACTAAGGAGGATGATTGGGCTTAATATTCAACGAACTGTTGGCATTTTTATGTTTGTCTAAACATTCTATTGTGGGTGGATATGATATGCTGCCATTGTGAGAATCATTTTATTTATTTATTCAATTAATGTTGGGAAATAGTTAATGGCTTTTAAAAGATGCACAAGGTTTGCTGGCGCCGATTCTGCTATTTGGTTGAGGTAAGAATTTTAATTGGTTGGCAATAAAAGCGGGACTGACCAAATATGAGGAGGGCATTAATAAATCAATGGCGCGAAATGAAAGTTAAATAATTCAATTTGAAAAAAGAAAAAAAAAAAAAAAAACCCTTCAAATAGACTAGAAAAAGAAATTTTATTTTGTACTTGAAATTCGATGAGCTCATTTTTGTACCGGGATTGTTCACGACTTGAGGCTCTTTCCTGACAATGATGTGGCAGTATAAAGCAGGGGGAAAAAATTTAAAAGCAAAAAAATAATAATAATAAAAAAAATGAAATTCTCTAAATTATTTAGAAAAATGAGCCCATGTTTTCCACACACACAAAAAAATAAGAAAAGAAGTGAGCCCATGTTTAAATAAAAAGTCTTCGAGAAAAATCCCCACTGGCCCAAAGCAACCTGAGTGCTGAAAATACAGCTCTAGCCTCTAGCTAGTCGTGGGAAGAAGACGCGGGTCGATGTTCGGGTTGGGTGGGGCATAGGTGGACGAGTATGGACAGACCTCCCAACTCATTCGACCCGCCCAAGTTGCAACCCGGTGGTAAATTGAGAATCGGTTTCATTGAAAAACGAGGATGTCACGGGTATCAAATCAAAGGCTCCCGGAAACGACGTCGTCGGGAGTCGAGATCGGAATCCCGAGGGAACCTTGCTGATGCCGTTCCAAAACACTGGATTTTCCCAAGAAAAATCGGTGGAAGCGAGTCCACGGATCTTCACAACTCGGGATCAAGGTGAGCAAACTTGAACTGTTTTCTCCACCATATAATTTGAACTTCCAACTTTCTCTCAATCCATATTTTTCTTTTGATGATGAACTTGTTCTTCTGGGTGAGTCAACAACTCTAAATCCTCCGTTTGGTTGCTGAGAAATTGAGGTAAAATAAAAGAAATTATTTTTTGAATTTTATATTTTTCATCAATTTGTGCCCCTAGAAAACCTAGCCAGCTTGGTTCAGTGTAGGTGAGTTTTCCATTTTTGGAAACCAACTCAACTTAGAACATAAGATTCAGAGTTTTTATTTTTTGCTTTCCGATTTTTTCAACTACCAAACGGAGTGTAAAGCCTGATTTTTTTTTTTGTAGATTATGATTTCTGTTAAATTTTGAACCATTTTGTAGTGTAGTAAATTACCAGAATTACTATAGAATTAATTGCTACTTTGTTCTGGTTCGAAGTTGTTGAAGCGATAATTGGCCCTTTGTGTTGTAAATCAAACACTCCAAGCAAGTAATATGGAGAAAACACAAACCACAACATACCCCTCTAATATAAGCAAATTCCATTAACAGTGGTAGAAATTATAACCAGAGAGAAAATACGGTGAAAATTACTTCATCCAAAACCCGTATGGTGTACGAAGTTATGAAGTTCACATTCACACAATCTTCACAAACTCGGAAAATCACCATTGAAACAATGTTGAATAGCTAAAATTTTGCAAGAGGAGACGGTATTAGAATGAGACTCTGACTAAACATAAAGGAGCCTTCTTTTGTGAATGCATGTTACCTGAAATTCCCTGCATAAAGGAATCACAATGATGATTTTATATCATCGTTTCACTAGTAGTGTTGGATGTGGCTTTGATGTTACTTTATTTTATAAGAATCTTGATGTGATCGCATTTTTACCCTGGAGATCCAGAGTTTTGGAACCTGGTTAATGGGAAAAAACGAGGTCTCTATCCTTGATGGATAATTGATTGCCTTTAAATTTCCAATCATTAGGGTTGTAGTTGTTAAAGAAGAAAATTTCTTTTTTCTGGACTAAAGTTCTATGCCTCTGTTATGTAATTTAGTTTGTCGGCGCTCTGTTACTTTTATTTTTTATGCTTTTGGGCTTTTATGAATGTCAGTTAAGCAGTATGATATCACATTATGGAGTTCCAACTATCTGTTGGTTCATAAGTTCATTATTTCGAGATTTTATGATTTTGACTTGATCTTGCTGAAACAATATGATATCACTGTATTGGATGCCATCTTTTGGTTAGTTCATATCTTTATTATTGAAAATTTTTCGACTTTGGTTTCAGTGTTTCTGTTGGTTTACCTTGATTAGAACCAGAGAAGGTCAACGGACAGGATATTGTGTTAAAGAACTCAATCAAGTCCAACTTATATTGTTTCAATGGCTACGTCAGAAGCAGCTTTACAAGTTTTATCTGGGGCTGTACCTCGCCTGTTTCATTCCAATCTACGTTTTAACAAGTCAAAACCGGTGTTCTCTTTTAAATCCAAAGTAACAAATAGAAGTAAAAGAGGTTCAGAGTATATGCAAATGTTAAATGGTTCAAGAATGCTACAAAAGTGGAGGGGGGTTTATGCACTTCAGTGTTTGAATGGTGTTTCCTACGGGAAGAATGCAATAAGGCATTTGGAGTCTATGAGTTGCAAATGCCAACTGGCTGATAGTGTTGGTGGAATAACTGGAGAGGATGAAAATGGAACCTGGCTTAAGGGCAAACCAAATAATTCAACTCCCATTCTGATTAATGGCACAGCTAATGCACCAAATGGGCAAGATCTTGAGGTTGCTCAACAATTGAAACATAAAAATGAAGGTTGTGTATCCGATGCTACATTTGCTTCAGCCGAAACAATTAATGACACATTCCACAGAGTTAGCATAGATTCCATCGAGGATGAAGCCTGGAATCTGTTACGTGAATCCATTGTTTATTATTGTGGCAATCCTATTGGTACAATTGCTGCTAATGACCCAAGCAGTTCTACTACTCTGAACTATGATCAGGTCTTCATCCGTGACTTCATACCTTCTGGGATAGCTTTTCTTTTGAAGGGAGAGTATGATATTGTGCGAAACTTCATCCTTCACACCCTTCAATTGCAGGTATTATTTTATATCTTTATTAATCACTTAACCATGGCATCAGTCACCTGCCCCATTTACAATGTTTGGTTGAGTTTTACAATAACAAGTATAAAGGATCCTAGATGAAATAATTCGGAATAATAGGAAGATAAAAAAGTGAAAAAATAAAAAATAAAAAAAAGCAAAAGCAAAACATAAATCAACCTTGTTTCTAGAAAGAAGGGCAACAATATGATTCTGTATCGCATAGTTGGGCTCGAGAATTAATTTTAGACATAGAGTTGTTTCAAAAAAGCAGAGCCAACAGAACCTTACACTTTTATAATCCTTTTCAGCACCTGTTTATCCTGTGGAATGTACACAATCAAGGAAGCATTAATCATTCATGTATCTAACTTTGTTGCTTTGAACCCATTTAAAATGTGCAGTTTGATTTTCCTTTAACATTTATAGTAGCAAAATTTGACTCAATCACTCATAGACTTGATACTGAATGTGTTGAATACTAAGGATTAGGTTCAGATGTATTTGTCACCTTCTCCTATTTGCAAAAATATTGCCCAACAGGTTTCATATTTAAACTTTAACTTACTCAGATCTGCTTTATTTGACATTTTTAATAAAACGATATCCAAAATTATCAGGAGGACAAATTCATCCCAGATTTTCCCACACCTCAACAAAGGAAACCAGCGGTTGAGGCTAACAATCTCTTCCTTAGTTTTTTGATCAGCAACAATCTATTCCTTAGTGGGACTGGACAACTGGAGCCATTCCCACTCTTTGCCTTTTGTGAAGCCAAATCAACCCGCTTGCTCAAAATCCGTCCCTTCAGTTGTGTAGCAAAGCAATCCACACGATCATGAGTCCACTCCCGTTGAGTCCTTCGACAGCACTAGTCTACAGGTTCTTCAGCGTAGCCACGGCTTGGCCTAACCTTTGGCTCTGATACTACTTGTCACGCTGCTAAGTCCTTCAATCGCCACAGAAAAGAGGGGTTGGCCTTTGTGTCAGGGTATCCTGATCCAATGCCACGAAAATTTAGGGAAGCCTTTTTCTTAAAAGAGTATGGGACATCATTTACAATAATTTTTGACAGGTAGCTTCTTTTAGGAAAGCCTTTTTTCATGGTGCTATGACTTGCTTCTTGACTACGTGGCATTTTTTACAATAGGTTATACTTGCCTTTATACTTTTTTCTCTCTTAATTTATTAGGCACTCAATGATCACACAGCATTTCTGAAGCACCGTCCCCATTGTCCATCTTATTCTTGCTAGGAATAACACCCTCTACAACATTTCCTTTTTATGATTGATCCAGTTTGCAAGATAACAAAAATGGTTACCGTTGGGCATTTTTGGGTGTCAATCTTCAATAATTCCTAATTATATCTAGTTTTATTGAAGTGACATCAATATGTTTAGTCCTAATCCTCCTTATCCTTAAACTTGTAGATTAAATTATAGTTAGTTCTAAGTGTAGGTTCTTAAACTAGAATTATATCATCAGAGAACAACAAACAATGTGGGATCACTTCCTGATTATGCCCATCAAGTTCATGCTCAATTGGCACAAAAAGATAATGGTCGACTGACGATTTAAGCCTGCTGTCATTTAAATTCACTTGTCTCCTCATGCTAGTTACTGCTCCGTCATAGGTATCCTCAGTCACATCAATATATCTGGTTGTTACCCCTTTCATTTTGAGAATTTACCACATTATCTATATATGTTGTTCCATAACCAGCAGTGGGTACGTACATCTTAAATGGTTGGCAGGTACAAGGGATCATGATAGAGGATGCTTCTATAATGATTGGGTGCTTCCCTTGTGCTTTAGTTTGACAGGTCTTTTTTTCTTGTGGGTGCATTTTCCTTTTAGGGGGATTGTTTTGTACCTAAATGGTGTTTTGTATTCGGTTAATTCCTTCTTGGTGGACTACTTGTCCGCTTTTGTATGCACCCTTCAGTTTTTCTTTATCATTACAGTGCTTGTTTTGTATCAAAAATAAATTAATAAATAAATAACAATCTTTAGGATTATGATAGATGTTCAGTTATTAAAGAAGATTGATGATAGTTATATCTCTTAACGGGGGTTTACGGTTTACCTATACTTACGTCACTGGTAGAGAGAGTGGAGTACTCTCTTGGCATACATAATTTTCGTTGAGATACTAAAGGTAGGCTTTTTGAGATTTTGGGATCGTAGTGCAACTGTGCAAGTCGTACTGAATTTGTTAGAGAGAATTGGACTTCACTTGCACATCTCTGTTGGAAGTGCGAATTTTACTTGTTACTATTCCTCTTTTTGTGGCTATATAGGTCTTTTCTCTTCTATATTTCATAATTTAAGTATTTTTTCTTCAGTTTTGTGAGTATCACTTCGTGTATTGACAGAGCTGGGAGAAAACTATGGATTGCCATAGTCCTGGTCAAGGATTAATGCCTGCTAGTTTCAAGGTGCGCACTGTTCCACTTGATGGTGATGATTCTGCAACTGAAGATGTATTGGATCCTGACTTTGGTGAGGCAGCAATTGGCCGTGTTGCACCAGTTGATTCTGGTATGTAAATCATTCTGGTCTCTAAGTTATCCCTTGTAACTTCTTGATTAATATTATTTTTACATTACTGAATCTATACAACGTACAATTTCAATTTCAGGATTGTGGTGGATTATATTGTTACGAGCATATGGAAAATGTTCTGGAGATTTGTCAGTTCAGGAGAGAGTTGATGTGCAAACCGGAATTAAGATGATTTTGAAGCTATGTCTTGCTGATGGTTTTGATATGTTTCCAACTTTATTGGTGACAGATGGTTCTTGCATGATAGATCGCCGCATGGGAATTCATGGCCACCCCCTGGAAATTCAGGTGAGTGTACTTTATCAATTGTTCATTTACACCATATTTCAAATAAGTTTCTTCTTGTTCTTCTCTTCTTCCTTATACATCTTGTTATGTTTCAGATCCCCTTTACTTAAAGAAGATATTTTCACTTATTAACTTGTCTATGCTAATATGAACAGCAAAAAGTACAACTACTGGTCTACTATAGTGATCCAGGGGGAGATCTCTCTCTCTCTCTCTCTCTCTCTCTCTCTCTCCCAACCTTTAGAAAAAGTTAGCATGCCTTGCTATGGGCTCATCCGATATCATTTATTGTCGAAGTTGACCAGTAATTGAGATGCTTTTAAAAGTTTGGCCAATACTATTTTTTCACCCAGTGAGATGGGGAAATCGAGTTGAAATTTGGTCGTTTTAATGTTTCTACTGCTACTGCTTGGTAATTTTATTTCTTCTTCTTTTCTTTTCTTTTCTATTTTAAGTTTGAAGTTTCTCGCAAAGTCAGTTCTTTTTTCATTTGAATTTTCAAAATTTTCAATTTTATGTAGACGACTCAAGTCGGGAGATTCAACAATTTTCTTGAGAGATTTGGTCATATAAAATATTTTATGATCTCACTACTGTTGGTTGGCCATCTTTCTTGTTTTATTTTTTATTTTTTATTTATTTTACTTTTCACCTCTTGAGCTTTCTGCTACCTTTTATTCGGGAATTTCATCATTTTTCTTAAACCGTGGCTGTTTTAGTTTCCAGATCAGATTTTGAAACCTTGGTTTAATGATAACCATCATTCCTACATGGCT
Organism: Liquidambar formosana; assembly: GCA_039720395.1. Taxonomy (NCBI): domain Eukaryota; kingdom Viridiplantae; phylum Streptophyta; class Magnoliopsida; order Saxifragales; family Altingiaceae; genus Liquidambar; species Liquidambar formosana. The sequence continues at coordinate 29,040,135 of CM077827.1, read as the reverse complement.
TGCATCTCCATAATTAAGGTCATATTGATGATAGTCCTTTAAATTTGCTAGGGTTTTAATTTGAAGTGGAGTTTTTTGGTCATTGTCTATATATGAAGTTATCCCCCATCATTGAATTGCAAAGCTTGTTCTAGTTGCATTGTGTCAGATCCCCCCCCCCCCCCCCCCCCTTCCCTTTTCTCTTTTTCTTCTCTCTTATCTTTTGGAAACAAGAATGCCTAGGTTCTGTTAGCTTTGTTCGAGCAGGTAAGCTGACTGATGGTTGCAATTACCTAGCATAATTTCTCTTTGGTGACATTTTGCTCATATTTTTGCCAGTTAGTTGTACTGTTACTCCAGTTGTGCAGGCCATGTGTACATTTTTTGTATAGTGTACTTAGTTGTTTTCACTAAGATCATCCTAGTATACGAACTTCAGAGATACTTTCCAGAGTACAGTGCTACCTATGCGAGGGTGGAGAAGTACTGGATAAAGTTTGATAGGATATCTTGCAGTATAAAATTTTAAATTTCAATGTGTTGGGTGCCTTGGTGGCACATATAATTTTATAATAAGGTAAAGCCAATGAATATTTCAGTGGAACTTTTAGATAATAGTACAACTATGCAATAGTTGTGAACTAATTGAGGGTTTTTTTTTTTTTTTTTTTTTGGGGGGGGGGGGGGGGGGGGTTTGAATTTAGGTTCACAAGCCATTTTTATTGAGCTTGACAAAAGATGTACCTTGTGGCTTATGGTTTTTAGTATATTACTTGATAAATAAACCAAAATTTTGTGCATGATGTTGCATGTTCTTGCAGGCACTGTTTTATTCAGCATTACTTTGTGCACGTGAGATGCTTGCTCCTGAGGATGGATCAGCTGACCTTATCCGGGCACTTAACAATCGTCTAGTTGCTTTATCATTCCACATCAGGGAGTATTATTGGATTGATATGCGAAAGCTCAATGAAATCTATCGGTACAAGACTGAGGAATACTCATATGATGCAGTTAATAAGTTCAATATTTATCCAGATCAGATTCCACCATGGTTGGTGGGATGGATGCCCAGTGAGGGAGGTTATTTGATCGGAAACCTGCAGCCAGCTCACATGGATTTTCGTTTCTTTTCTCTTGGAAACTTATGGTCTGTTGTGAGCAGTCTTGCAACAATGGATCAATCGCACGCCATATTGGATCTTATTGAAGCAAAATGGGCAGAATTAGTGGCAGAAATGCCATTCAAGATATGTTATCCTTCTCTTGAAGGACAGGAATGGAGAATTATCACTGGCAGTGATCCTAAGAACACGTAAGGCCTTTACCTTGATGGTAATGATGTTCTCTTTAGTTTTTAGATTGTAGCATCTTATTCGTACTCCCTTTTCCTTTTCCTTTTATCTTTCTTTGGGTACAGGCCTTGGTCCTACCACAATGGAGGTTCTTGGCCCACTTTGCTCTGGCAGGTTAGTTTGGTGTTTCCAAATTTCAGCCAAGGTTTATTGCCACTGTTTTCTGGAACTTGATTCTTTAGTGCAGTAATAACTTAATATCATGCCATGTCAACAGCTGCATTAGTGGTGCAAAAATTTTGGAATGCAAATTTTTATAGCTCACTTCAAACAGCTTTTCTGGAGGTGCTGCTACTATACAACCTTTTTATCAGCTGCACCTCGGCAAAAGTTGTATAACACATGAATTAGGCTTCAGTTCTGCTGCGTCCCCTTTGATTTATGTATTTTGTCTATCCAGCCTTGAAAATAAGTAAGGTTTGAGCTCAAAATATTCCTGTAGATAGACCTCAGTTCTGAGAATGAGTAAATTTAAAATTCGTCTTGTGAGAGATCAATAAGGTCTGTGTACTCAAGGTGTTAACACGATGAGACAATTGGGCCTCCTCAGAGATGTGTGGCCTCGGCGTTGCTTTGGCAGTGTTTAGGCAATAAAAGTGTGTAGGGATGTCAAGAAGTATCAATAAGATCTTATAAATTAATTGTTGAATCATGAATTTCTTGCACCGAGTCTTCAACTCCTGTAGTCTATCCAACATAGAATACTAGCTAAATCAGATGGAATAATTTATATTTTTGAAAGAAAGCTTGTCCTTGTGCTATTTGTACCATCTCCAACTCTTGGCTCTACTAAAAGAAAACTAATAAATAAAGTATATCACGAATGAGTAAATGCAGAGTTTATTCTTGCATACTCATACTCAGATAATGGCAAGTGAACAAAGTAAAAGCACAGTTTGGTGCCTTTAAATCCCTTACAATTGGAAACATTAATGCGCTGTATGTTGACGGAAACTATGCATTCATATTCATGTATGATTGTATTTAGTGATTCTTGAAAGTAGAGAATTGATACACTACAGACGATGGTACCAATCTATTGAATCTACATGGTGGAAATTTTTTGGATGATCATGTGAGTACGTGACTATGAGTTATATGACTTCGTGATATATTAGATGGTTCTAACCATCTAACAATCGATGAAGTTCAGAAGTTCCTCGGTTTATGTTGACTCTTGCCTAATTTCTTGTTAATAATTATGTAGTAATGGGTTCTTATCAAAGTAAGGAAATAGATAAAAACTTATGGTGTGAGTGGTTTCACAGCATTTATATATGCATCTTTACCGATTGCCAGTGTGTTTATTGATCTGTGAAGAAGAACAAGATACTTCAGAGGCCGCCTGGGCTCCATGTGTTTTGTTTCCTAGCCATCCCTAAGGGCAATGCTTTTGTATGCTCACCTACCTAGGCTAAGGCAGACAATAGTTGGTCCAATTAGGCCTTCACCACAGCGAATGTTTTGTCTCCCCATCCTTTCTATTATTTTAAGAACCAGAAAAGAAAAGGGCATAGATGGTAATTAGGAATTCTATAAAACATGCTGTAAGTAGTTTTGATTTTGTCAAGAAACTAAAATAGGGTTTTTTTTTTTTTTTTTTTTTTTTGTTGTTGTTAATAGAAGATTTTGTAGTTTGGGACAATCATGTTGTATGCTCTGCCACTGGAACATTTATGATGGAAGCAGGAACTGTAGTTTTTCCTATATTCAGCAGTAACTGGAAATATTTTCATGAAATAATATAGTGACGGTGCTTGTTTCAGCTCACTGTGGCATGCATAAAGATGAATAGACCTGAGATTGCTGAACAGGCTGTCAAGGTTGCAGAGAGACGCATATCTGGAGACAAGTGGCCTGAATACTACGACACCAAACGAGGAAGATTTATTGGAAAGCAGGCACGCCTGTTTCAAACCTGGTCAATTGCAGGCTACCTGGTGGCAAAGCTCCTCCTTGCTAAACCAAACCTCGCAAGGATTCTAGTAAATGAAGAGGATTCAGAACTTGTAAATGCCTTTTCTTGCATGATCAGTGCAAACCCAAGGAGGAAACGTTCTCGAAAAGGGAAAAAACAGAGCTACATAGTATGAGTTTATATGTGAACCTAAAAGAAAGGATCCAGGTCCTGCTACAGTTTGGAATCAGAACAATCAGCCACTGGATGTTCCAAGCGGTATACTTATTGGGTGAATTAGTTCTACTTTTATGTCTTGTTACACACACACACATACGTATATAATTTTTTTTTTTCTATCATAGTATTCACTTGCAATGTAAAGGTTTACTCAAATATAACATTAACAATAATAGTACCTTTTTGTATGGATACTTATTTCTGTAATGGTAAACATACACAACCGATGACTTTGATAGATGATCCATTATTGTACTCTTCTTCTTCTTGGGTAGTTAAGAGTATTATTAACCACCAAAGAAAGAAAACCAACCAAGCACAAGCAATCTAAGCAGAGCTTAGAGAGACCAACAACACCACAACCCCATTACATCCACCCTGAAAGGGAAAAACAAGATTTGAACCCTAGGACCTATTCGAAACTCACCCACACTTTTACCACCTGAGACAAGGCCCAGGGCATCCATTATTGTAGTTGTGTGTTTTTTGTTTTTCCTTTTTCCGTCTTTCTTTTTCATCTGCTTTTTCTCTTTGAATTTTGGATCATTTTGGTCGGAGGATTGACAAGTGGTTTATGGTATTTTGTACTGAGGAACTCACTTTTCATCTAGCAGTGGTAGCTAGTGGTGTAGCATATTGCATTTGCTGGAGCATGGGGAAGGCTGGGAATGAGTTTTTTCTTCCAAAACTCCACTATTCTTTGGTTGTCCTTGGAGCAGCCTCATGTTTTATTGATTACTGGCAAGCTTTTTTGATGGATGGGAGGAACCTGAATGATGGGAGTGATCTGCTTGGGCCGTCTGTCTCTAAAATTCTGTGGTGGAATGCCTCCTTATTGGCTAGGTTATAATGACCTGTGAAGCAGCACTTTCAATTTCAAATTCAGCAAATATCAATTGGTTGCCCCGGATTATGGGGTTCAATTGCTTGTAGGTTCAACAAGTTTGGCATGTTAACGGTGGCTGAGGCAGCAGCTCTTTGTAAGGCTTTGATGCTGCAGAAAAAAGCTTTGCTTGTTGAATATCGTCATTGAAAGCAATGCAATGGGTGTAATGGCGACTTTGAATATTGCCAACTTCTGTTATTCTTGGGAGACACTGGTCTTGTTGAAGGACATTGTGTCTGAGTGGAAAATTTTGCTTCATTTTCCTCTTCCCCACCCCCCACCCCTCACCCCCCAGGCGGCAGCTGCCCGCGCAGTAGAAGCTTCCTTTTTGTTCTCAAATGCCGGCAGGATCTACAAAGCAGTCATCATGGCTGGAGGATCTGGAAGCAGGTAGCCCATCTTCTGGGGTGGTTTTTGCTGCCTGCTGATTGTAGCCATCCTGTTGATCTAGCTTCACCTGGTGTTATGTTCAGCCCCGTGCCTCAACAACAAGGGAAAGGGGGAATAAGAATGTAGAAAGAAACAGAAATAAGACCAAGAAATATGTGGAAAAAATGTCTTAAGAATTTTTTTTTTTTTTAATTATAAATATGGCCCAAAATTCAAGGGGACTGCATAATTTGACAGTTGGGAGTGATAATAATGGCCTACAATTCAGCAACTATGATATTCTCACATTAAGGTAAATATTGTCAGAAATTGGTGAGTTGATTATAAAATAACTGCCTCTGAAATTTGTGAATTGAAGAGCCAACATTTTGAAATTCTAGAAGCAACGCAAAACATGGAAAGATCATTAAACAACAGACCAGTAACTGCCTCAGATACTGACACTAAATCTACCCATATATAAGAGGTTTACTCAAGCTCAAAAGTACCCAACTCAAAAACATAAATAATTCTTTCTTTCTGTTTTTTGCTGCGTTAGTTGTTGTCAAAAAAACAGAAATATATACTAAATACAGATGATAAATCTTTATCTTAGAATTCTGCAACTCATTGTACTTGGCGCATAATGCAAATTAACATTAACTTCCAAAGAATACAATGGACTAGTAAAGGGTCGGCAACAGGTTCCTATTGGTGCCACCGTGTCTTTAATATTATGAATGGCGGGGCAAAAGAATTTTGTTTATGTCATGGTCAAAGACATTATTTGGCAGAAGATTTTTTTTTTTTTTTTCTTTTTTTCTCCATCAATTGCAAGCCCTGAATTGGATTGATTGGCTTTCAATCCAGAATGTGACTGTTCTCCGCCAAAATGCTGTCCAACAATGATTCACAAGCATCTTCAAGTAAATCTATGACCTGCCAAAGGAATGAGATTGCTTCAGTTGAGTATGAACCAGTAACACTGAATTTCATTATTCTGAAATATCAAATTGAATTACAAAATTTGAGAGAATCTGATTGGAGTAATTCTAACCTTCATGGTATCACTCATTTTGGTTTTAGCTCAATCCAGCGATAAAAATTATATAACATTATAGGAGAATAGCCCACCTTGATAGTACATAATGCTGAGCAAGTGAGCAGTAAAAAAAAGAAAAAAGAAAGGATGTTTAGATAGGAGAGAGAAAGGATCCTCTGCTTGGTTGCTTGGGCATGCTCTTCAGGAGAAAGGATACTCTAAGAGGTGAGAGTTGAAAGGATAGATTGGAAATCAATGCCATTGGTGGAACATTTTTTTTCTTTTTTGCTGGGGGTCCATTGGTGGAACTTGAATGCACCATCTTGATGATGAAAAATAGATCAAGATTACCAAGTCCTATAAAACAGAGACCAGTGAAAGAGAAATATGAAACACATTCAAGGTGCTCAAGAAGGACATGGGCAAGGCCAAGAAGGACGACTTAGTAAGAATATCCTAGCTAACTTATTAAATAAAAGAAGATACGACCATAGAGAGTGATAATTATAATTTAACAAAAGCCATGACCATAGATAGGGTGGCATGACAGACCAACAATGTTTAGCTGAACACGAAGCACATTTATTTCAAATGCAGCTTCAAGAAAGCATTAGGTTTTGTCCCAAGAAAAAGAGAGATTTAGGTTTAGTTATACTATTAGAATAAACTAATATACTGAAGTTTTGTATAAGTTCCTAATGATGTTTAATTTAGTAATCGCAAGCATTATAAGTGCTCAAGGTGTTTTTTAGAAAAGTAAGAATCATTAGCCAAGTCACCTTCAAGGGGTAGTTCAAAGGGGTAATTTCAGAGGTTTTGAAAAAATCATTTTAAATTGCCATATGTTACATCAGTTGAGTTCACTAATTGTCAGTGTGCACAATTTGCAGACTCCTCTCTTTTTTTTTTTCTTTTATTTATTTATATTTTTTATATTGGGGAGGGGGGCATTATTTTGAAACAGCTGTAGTCTAATCACATATTTAAACCAAAATGGGATCCACTCAAAGTGGTGAACCCAGTACCCTGTCATACACCACTTTTCTTTGATGTTACACTATATTTTAAGCTTCACTTTTAATTCTTTAAATAAAACATCTGAAAGATCACTACAGATAATTCTGGTATCCCTTACAAGTAAATCATCTTCAGAGATACACTTCTGAGCATACACTTAAAATGATACATTTTTTTATTTAATCAGTCGAGCACTTCAAGGTTGAAAGAAACTTCGTAGGTTTAAATGTAACAATGTTGTCAATGTGCTCCACCTGCCTAGGCTATTAAAGACCTCTTGGTGAGGCATCACAGGTGCAATTCATTGCAAACTTAATTACATATTCTGGTTTGTTTCTATAAAGACGCATTCAGACAGTGTTGCTACTTGCTAATGAAGGTTAAAGCATAAAGATCAAATATAAAAATGGAAATAGAAATGACAAGGTTTAAGAAACCAGCTGAAACTAATAGAGAGAGAGAGAGCATTCCTCTCTCTGTTTTGAACATAGTAAAATTTTTGTCTATCTAGAATGTTAATATTTGTATTTAGGGTTCTCTGGACACTTGATATTTTAATTATTGAGAAGCCTCCAGTTGAGCTGACACGTTAAGAATACGCATTATGACAAGGTGCCTCAATATTGTATTGTGAAGAACTGAAGATGTCATCACGTCTCAATGTTGTCCATTCTACGTGAAGTAACATAGATGTATGTAATTTAGTACCATTGTGGACTTGATGTAAATCATTTATTGCATGTAACTATTTCACATTCCCAAAGATGCAGATAAATGCATTTAACTTGTCTTCCATCTCACACTTCACATTCCAAAATGATTAAAAGGCTTACTCATATTACCTTCTCAAAACCTTGTGGTCCACCATAGTAAGGATCTGGGACTTCAGTTTCATCATGTTTCTTACAATAAGAGCACATTAATTTAACCTGCATGATCAACATCCATATAAGAGTTTAAGACCCAAAAAAAAAAAAAAAAAAAAAAAAAATCCAAACCACACCACACTAACTCCTTCTAGTTTTACTAACCTTTTTATGTGCATCAGCAGGGAGGGGCTCCCTAAATCTCCACCTATCAAAAGACTCCATTATATCATCTATCAATAACATCAACACCGACAAGTTAAATTATGATTAAACAAAATATGAATGGGTAAACAACTAAATGACCATAAAACTGAAATAATTAAATCAGACCCAAAACTCTTGAATACTTATTTAAAAACTTCCCACCTCTGTTTTGCTTGTCCATTGCAAGAATTAGATCGAAATCTCGAAAATCAGATGGCCGTATCGGCCTCGATATCGAAGTTATCTCAATGCCACGCCTTTTGGAGGCAGCCCTCATTCTTGGGTCTGCTGGATTACCCTTACCAACAATAAAAACAATAAAATTAAAACCCCCAGAAAAGAAAAAATCCAAATTCAAATCAAAATCACAGTATTTCACTATTATTGAACAGTTCCCGAAGTAAAGATTAAACCCTGACAGAACAACAGAAGAGATGAATTGCAATATATATCTATATGTATACCTCATGGTAATCAATGGTGCCAGCAGAATCAATGTTGAATTTGGAATCCAACCCTCTTTTCTTGACGAGGTCTGTGAAGACACCCTCTGCAGCTGGGCTTCTACAGATGTTGCCCAAGCATACAAAGAGGACCGAGAAAGGTTTGGTCTCTGACCCTGTTGATGGTGTGGAAGCCATTGATGCTGTGATTACACCTCCAAAGGAAGTAGGGCAAGTGGGTTTCAGGTGTTTTGGAACAGAGGTCGAGTGCTGGAGAGATGAGCAGTGCTTTGGAGGAAGAAGAGTGAGAAATGGTGGCTTTAGAGAGAGAAAATTGGTGGGGTGGCAAAATCGTAGATTTGGAGGGGCTGATACCGTGCTGTGCAAGGCCCTCATCTTTGCTGTATGTTTGGAATGCGGGACGTGCAACCATCGGCCTAATAAGTCTGTTGGAAAACCCAGAGGGTCGGGTCCGGTGGTTTTAGTTTTTGTGAAGTGGGAAGAATTCGGGTTGGACATAAAACCATGTTTTGAGTAGGGGTGGCTTGGAGAGAATTTAGGGTGAGGACACTACTGATAGAGTTTCTCACAATATGAATGGCTGGTCTTCTTGCTTTGTTTTGTTGGTAAACTGATGCTTTAATGCTTATTAAGGGCTAATTCTTTGGCTATTCCTATTTGCTCTATGAATTGTTTCAAATTGCCTAAATGTATGATCAATTCTCTTGATGGTGTTCCAATAGAGAAATTGAGGGAATTACAGAATGGCCTAGTTATGGGAAACTAACCATAAATCAATACATTTGACTAGTAATTAGTTAACTACAAATAAATGACTCCTAATTTAACCAAGAATTATTAGATAATTATTAGTCAATTATATTTGCAACGCCCCAAAATTTATATACCATAAATAAGTACAATTTTTAAGAGCTCCATATAAATAAACCTTTTCAAAAATAAATTTCGTTTGAAAATACAAAATATTACGCAGCTGCGGATAACGATGATTAACCCAAAAATCATCATCAATATACATTGGCCAACCAATTAAATAAAATTTACATTAGTTTTAAATAAAATAAATATACACAATAGTCTCTCCAAATCTTAGCCCCAATTCTACTACGTGCCTCCAACAATGATCACTTGAAAATATATTGGGGTGAGCGAACGACAACCCAGTAGGAAATCTAATTCCTATACAATAAATAATGTTTCAAATATCACATGCAAAAATTTATATATTCAAAATAATATATAAATCAAATAATACAAACTCCAAATCATAAACCTCAAATATAATCCAACTGTTAATAAAATCAACTATCATAATCCATGATATCAAATAATATCACCATCAAATATACGAATCAAAATACTCATCATTCATTCACTGTACAATAATTAAATCCCCTACCTCAAAAATGAGTGAATAAAATGAAAAACCACAGCTATAGAGGTGTAGATCGACTTAAGAAATACAAAATTCATAATGATACATGACGGATTGGAGCTCCTATGCTCCAGCCAGAGACCGTCCACCCTTTGCCACTTTCTCAGCTTCCTTCCTACCTTTCTTTCTTTCTCTCTTTCTCTCTTTCTCTCCTCTCTTCTTCCCTTTTATTTCTTTTCTCTCCTTTTCTCTTTCTCCCTTCTTTTCTCCCGTCCCTATCTCCTTCTCTCCTCTCTTCTTCCCTTTTATTTCTTTTCTCTCCTTCTCTCTTTCTCCCTTCTTTTCTCCTGTCCCTATCTCCTTTTTCTTCTTCTTTTCTTTCTTCTACACCTAACGCATTTATTTCTTTGACTTTTTTATTCTTTTTCTTTGTCTTTTTTTTTTTTTTTTTTGGTAGATGACAGTCAATTCCTCCTCAAACTAGTTCTACCTATCAAATTTTTCTAGATAACAACAAATATTTCTAAAAGAAAACTAAATTCCCATAAACGATTACATTTTACAGTATATCCCAACTTTGTAATAGCATCAGCAACTTTATTTGCTTCTTTATACACATGATTAATCTTAATATCTATATTATTTTCTATAATAATCTGTCTACAATCACTTGTTATACTATAAATCGTCTAAGGACAATTATCCAAATGATGCAAACTATTAATAACCAATTTAAAATCATATTCAATAATCACCTTGTTACAATTTTTTTGCTTTGCTAACAACAAACCAGTTCTTAATGCAATAGTTTCCATTTTAGGAACAGAAACATTTTCCTCAAAATAATTGTAATGCATAACTATTAGCTCACCAAACTGATCACGAATTATTAATCCCATAGTCCCATGCTTATTTTTAACAGATCCATCAAAATTAATTTAAACCACTCATCATCAGGAGGAATCCATCTAATAAACTTTGAATTCTTTTTAAATTTCTTGTTTTCACTTTTTGTGAAGTTATCAAAGTTAATATAATTTCTTGAAAAGTTAATCACATAGTCTAAACAAAGATTAGTAGCTTTCTCTATAATTAAGAATTTATTAAAAGTCTCATTCTTAAAAATAACATTATTTCGAGCACACCAAATTTGCTAAAGCAAATTAGTAATTTTATCCATCTTATAATCTGCATTATTACTTTTTCTAGAAGAGCATTTGTTCAAATTCAAAATCCAATTAATCAAATCATTATCATTATCTGTAGGTATAGGACAAGAATTACTAACCAAATTCCACATTTCTTTAACCCTAGTACAGGTGATAAACATATGATTAATATCTTCAATTTCTGAATTACAAAGAGGACAAGAACTATCCACATTTACTCTACTAATAGCAAGAAATTTTCTACTTGAAGTTTACCATGAATTAATAACCACATAAAATTCTTGATCTTAGGAGTACTACAAAGCTGCCAAATCCAATTAAAATTTTTCTTATTGCATAATTTTTTCACTTTCTTTCTACACCTCAACTCCCTATAAAACCATGTAGTTGTTTTAACCGAAAAACACCCATTGGACGCTAGACCCCACCAAATCTTATCAAGGATATCCATAGTTGGGATAGGAAAATTCAATATTTTTCTTACTAAAGACTCCCCTACAAGGGATATAATAAACTATTGATTCCATGTCTTATCTGAACAAATAGTATCAGTTACTTTCAAATCCAATTAATATTATTAAGATATTGTCTAGGAGTAATTTCAAAAATAACTTTATTAGTTAACCATTTATCCACCCAAAAATAAATATCCTTCCCATTTCCTAAAGTCCATCTAATACCATGACTAATAAAATCACGCCTTTTGAGTATATTTCTCCAAGCCTATGAATCTTTATTTTTTGGGAGAACTTGAAAGAAATGTTCCTTATTTAAATATTTTGCTCGAATCAATTTGACCCAAAAATTATCTCTATCAAACAATATACGCCAAACAAGTTTACACATACAAGCAAAGTTGATGTCAGAAGTATTACGAATACTTAAACCTCCTTCTTTTTTAAGAGAACAAATGGTATCCCAATTTATTAGAGCCATAGAATTTTTCTCTAAATTATTACTCCAAAAAAATTTTCTTTGAATTTTATCAATATGATCTCTAATCTTCATAGGAAGGAGATAACAATTCATGACATGCTGACTAACATTCGAAGAGACAGATTTAATTAAAATTTCTCTACCAACTCTAGAAAGTACATTTGCTTTCCAGTTCTGCATTTTATTTATAACACGATCAAAAACTTGATTAAACACTCGAATTTTATCTTTACCCTCAGTTAAAGGGGTGCCTAAATATTTTCCTAGGGAAAGATTATCTAAAATTCCCAACTCACCTTTGATTGCATTTCTCATCAAATTATGCACATTACGAAAAAAAGAAATAGCCGATTTATGGAAATTTACCTTTGTCCTGAAACGTTGTCAAACTCCTGTAATACCTTTAAAATATTTCTACAAGCAGGTATCATAGTATTAGCATAAATTAAGCAATCATCTGCAAACATAAGATAACTAATTTTAGGAGTTTTTCTACAAATTTTAATACCAATAAGATCATTCTTTTAATTCATTTCTTTATTTGGACAATTAGTAAGTGCTGAGGAGAACGCTTCCATACATAAAATAAAGATATAAGGAAATAATGAATCACTTTGTCTAATACCCCCTAGTGGCTAAGAAATTACCTTTTGGCACTCCATTTAACAGAATGGAAAAAGACGCAAATTCAATGTAGCTCATAATCCAGCTGATGAATTTATTATCAAATCCAAATTTAGCCTTTGACTTTTTTATTCTTTCCCCCACAACCAGCCTCTTATTCTTCTTCCTTCTTTCTCTCTATTTATATATATTATCAATATATATAAAATCATCTAACATGGTTAAGTCCACCAAGAACACATACACCCACCTCTACTATTATATATAAAATCATTATAATTCCACCGAAAGTACACATAAAATAAATCAATAAATATTCAAGTTATTACAAAATTGATTTGTAATTATTTGTCCATAACCGGGTCATTCAATAATTTCCCCCATGATCCTATGGGTATAAAGTCAAGAACTTTTGCTGATATGTACTTTGGTGATACTTTTCATGATCAAATTAAGAAGGGTATCTTGAAAGGATTCACTAACAATAAAATTCCAGCAAGAACGAACAAGATTTGTAGGTTTATTGCTTGGGAGCCTTCACGCCTTTGAATTCGGTAAAATTAAACTTCGAAGGATACATGTCTCATTCTAGAGATTGGAGTGCCAGTGAATGTGTGCTACAAGATCATACTAGGCGTCCTCTTCTAGCTTTCATCTTGGAACTTAATATAACTCTTTCACTGATAGTTGCTCAATGATTGGCTCTTCGGAATGGCTTATATCAAACTTCGCAAAGAGGCCCTATAAAAGTTCAAATTGAAGGTGATTTGCATGTTATTATCAAAGTTTGTCGCAAAGAGTTTAAGTAACCTTAGAGTCTCATAAACCTTATTCTTTAGACAGACAAATCGTGACAATGTGCAATTTCACCATGTCTTTAGACAGACAAATCGTGCAGCAGACTTGATTGCGAGTCCAACGTCACAATTTAAATCAGTCGCATACATGGGAGCAGAGTTTTCCTAAGATGTTTTTAAATATTTTTGTGGAAAATGATCATTGGGTCTCTTCCTCGACGTCCATGAGTTTTTATTTGTTTTAATGCATTTTCCCTCGTAAAAAAATAATAATTAAATTAATACTAATAATAATAATAATAAAATGGCCCTGTTGTGCTAATTCAAGAAATTTCAGCTCTTAAAAACAAAAAAGGAAAATATGAAAAATTGCTGGGACTATGACAGAGACAGAATGATCAAACAAGAAAAAACAATGCTCCCTCCCAATCCCATTACCTCTTTTCCAAACTCTCAGTCAGCTACCAATTTAGGTAATTACATATAATTTATACTCAATTACTTGCCGCCAATTTTCCAAATTACATTTACACTATAAGCTATATATATCAGTTACAACAAGGATGAGAAATCTCATTTTAGAAAGAAAAAAAGAAAAAAGAAAAAACATCTCCATCTCCCATGTCCAAGCTAAAACAGCTCAAATTCTGTATTTTCTCCTGTACCCTTACAATCTTCCAAACACCTAGTATCATCCTTTTTCTGGGAGGCCGTGGCCGGTGTGCCACTTCCAATGTCGCAGAACTTAGGCAGCTCTGGTGGAATCGCACACCGTATCAGCGCCCAGTTCATACCCATGAAGAATGGGTGTTGCTTGATCTCTGCAGCCCCTTTCACAGACCCTAACCGATTCTCAGGCTCCTTTACTAACAGCCCTCTGATCAAATCTCTCGCGTGAAAACTAACTATAGAGCTCTCTGGAAACTTGAGGCTGCGTGAAACCACATTGGCTAGCGTATCCTCATTTCCTGAACCCTTGAAGGGTGTCTTTCCGTATAATAGCTCGTACAAAAAGATCCCAAAAGTCCACCAATCCACGGCACTCCCATGACCCTCTCCTTTGATGATTTCAGGAGCCAGATATTCATGGGTTCCGACAAAGGAGTTGGAACGGGCATTGGTTGGCTCTACTACAAGCTGTGGCAGAGGACTGACCTGCGCGGCTAGATCAGATTTTAGCTTTCGACTCTTTGTCGCAACAGATAGAAGCCTAGGAGTGAAGCAAGGGACTTGCCAGGCTGGCTGAAGGCAGAAAGGGTGAATGCAACTAGATTCAGTACATGGACTCGAAATCTTTTTGGCAGGCTCCACAACTGGTGAAGATGATTTGAGCACCGTTGGACTAACAGCACATCTTAGTGACAAGTCAAAATCCGTGAGCATTATGTGACCATCTTCTCGGACCAGGATGTTTTCTGGTTTTAAGTCACGGTACACAACTCCAAGCATGTGTAGGTACTCCAATGCAAGAAGGACTTCAGCAACATAAAACCTGCAGATATGGTGGTATGAAATTAGACCAGAGAACATTGGAAAGACATGGGCAACACTAAATCATGGGTTATCAATCATGTAGCAAATCCTTTATTATAAGTATTTTATAATGGAAAGTGCCAAAGTTTTCGCCTTGAATTATTCCAGTGTTTATCATGTAAAGTCACACACCAATATTGGCCAAAGGAAGATAACAACCAAAGAGAAGCAACTAGCGAAGGAAGAAGGATCAATCCTGTGCCATCCAACTCAACATTTTGATTAAACAGATAAAAGCTCTTAAAAGGTACAAGGCATTCGATTGCTACCTATTACTTTGTAAAGCTCCAGCTGGAAGAAACCCAGGATTCATACAGGATACTATCAAGTCAAGATCTAGCCTAAACCCAAGAATCTCTTAGCTTCCTACACTCCTTTGTAGCCCCTAACTCATAGCCATCCCAAGCGGGAGCCATAACCTCACTCTTTATATACTTCCATCCATTCCTAATTTTAAATTTTCAAGCTTTACTTCCCACTGCCAAAGTGACTGAAGTTTAAACCTGCACACTATTGTTATTGAATTCATTTAAGCTTCCAAAATATTCCCCTGATTACTTACTTTCACTTCAGAGTGTTTAAACTTCGCTTCCAGTGCACTTTATGTACCTATAAGAGCTAGCTTCACAAGAATTTCCAAGGTTCACTAAACCTCCGAAAAATAGCGGCCATCAGATTCTAATATCATGTATGAGGAGCTTTTTCAAACATTGAGCTGTGACCAACGTTTACCCACAGTTTTCCTCACTTGAAATTTTTTTGATGAAGTATGTATTAATAAGTATGTATTAATAACAAAAGGCTTAGCCCAAGTACATGAGACATATACAAGTACTAACCACTACACTTTAAAGCTTAAAAGAATCCACAATAGTACTTGCATTCAAATTGAAATATGCCATTCTTCCTGTTCGACATGTGCGTACATGGTCAGCAAAGACCATTTTATCATAATATTCTCTACATATTTGCCAAAACTTCAGCCACTCAGCCTTAAAGACAGATTTCCCATGTTGACTTGAAAACAGAGATTCATGCAAGGGGTGGTGTAAAGACAATGAAGCATGGAATGGGCCACCTAGGGTAAAATATAGAAATCTGAAAATGCTTGCTAACACACACACACACACAAAGGTTTCTTATACACAAACCAACCACTCAACAAGACATGTTGTAAGCATGTACTCAGGTATGCATCTGGTTACATGTACAAATTTAGTAGTAAAATGCAAAAACTATACCTGGCTGCTTGCAAGCATGTACTCTACAAATGTACTGTTCACATGTATAGTATGTTTCATTTGGAAAATAGAAATAAAATGCATAAACTATACCTGGCTGCTTGTTCAGAGAAACTCCTGCTCGGTTGCTTCTGCCGGAGCACATGCAAATCTCCACCTGGACAATACTCCATAACCAAGCATGACAGTTTATCTGTTGTAAAATGGGCATATAGAGTAGGGAGAAATGGATGATCAAGCATTTGCAGTATTTCTCTTTCAGTTTGGGCCCTCGACATTTTCTTCCTGCTTGACAGAAACTCATTGTCCATGACCTTTAAAGCAAACAGGCAGTTTGTGCCAGTTAGCTCAGCAAGATAAACAGTCCCAATGTCCCCACAACCAAGCCTCTTGAGCAGCTTGAAGTGTCTCAAACTTAAATTTTCATGCTGCTTCTGAACATGGCGAATGGCTTCCCATCTCAAGTCTTTTGACATATGAGGCCTATTGCCACTACGATTAGACCCACTAAGACTGCTCTCCTCACTAATGCTTGTACTACTGCTATATTCTCCAATGCTACTTTTTGAGCTTTGGGAAAACTCACCCTTTTCTCTGGATCTTGACCTCTCATCAGCTTTAGTAACTACAGTTTTGATTCTGTTACTGCAACTCGAATTGTTACCCGCTTTACTTGCACCAGTGTCCACAACACTCGAACTGACTTCAACGCTAAGATAACTACTGCTGGATGCTGGAGAAGCCTTATCATTTTCTTCTCTTCCATTCTTCAAACTATAGTTCTGAGTCTGGCAAACCAATTTGCCCCTACACGGATCTAAATCATTACAGACTTCTCCATTACATGGATTGGAACTGCTGGAGGCAGAACTTGAATCCTGCTTAACTTTCTTCTTAACAAAGCTCTTGCTCCTGAAGAGTGGATTGACTAAACATGGACTATTGCTAGCAGATTTGCTACCCTTACTACCAGCACTGGAGCTAGATAGAGAGCACGAAGAATGCAACTTGCCTCTCTGCTCCTCTTCATTTTTTGGGACTGAATTCTGCCCCTTGTCTGGCACAGATGTTTTGGTTGGAAGTTCAACTGAGGAGGGAACAATCTCATCTAGTTCAGGTACTTTCTGACAAGTATGTGTGCTAGATGAAGACTCTGTAGCTTTTGGTTCTCCATTTTGACCCAACTGTGTCTTCGATTTTTTAGTTGCAACCTCTATTGGCAAGGGAACCACCTCAATCTGTGGAAGTCTTTTGGTCAGCCTTGCCTTTGATGTTGTTGCATCAGCAGGACAAGAAGAAGAAGCAGTTGGTTTAAATACCTCTGCCTTTGGAATTTTCAGGGATTCAGATGCCTTCTCAGAAGAATTTGATGTGTTGCTTTCTGGAACAAGGGAGATTTCTACCAAGTTCCCTTTGCCCTCGCTATGGGGAAGACCAGATTCACTAGCCTCAACCACCACAGCCCTGTACAACCTTTTGATAGTTCCTGCCTCTGAGGCACCTGACGAACCCGCTGGCTTTGATAATCGCTTCATAGCAGCCATCTCTGATGCCTGAGAGATGCATAATCCCCTTAGTGCCTGCTTCAAACTCACAGATTCTGATATTCCAATGCCAGAGGCTTGAGAAGAACTAACTCTAATTGGCTTTTTCATTGCACTCTTTCGTAAGGCATCTCTACTGACTTGGGGTGACAGACCCAAACCCCTAACTGAGGAGCTCAGGTCAATTGCCTCAAAAAGCTGATTAATATCATCTTCTATAGAATATTTTTGTCCTTGCTTCAGTATACGACTCCTTCCAGCCTGCTCACCCAATTTCGATTCAGAATCTGATTCTTCTATTGATTCCACAATTTCACAAGTACCAGTTAATGTACCCATTTCTACTCGATTCATCCAAACACTACAGAAGGTGAATATCGCCCCACAATGTCACACTAACCAATTTCCGAGGAAGCATTTTGAAGATAGAGAATCTCACAAATTAGGAAACAGCCAACATATCCTTTGAAGTCCTTTTCTATCATACTGAACACCGATATTAAAAAGCTTGCTGAAATCCTTTTGCTCACCACAAAAATGCAGCATCCAAATTCTGCAACAATTTACAAAATTCAGATGATTATGGGCAGTGATCTCTATTAGAGAATAGGGGAATTGAATAACTAAATTACTTAAAACCCAAATAAGGATTTAGATAGATTACAACATTTAGTCAAATTGGAAGGTAGTGCATCACCAAGTTTAGTGGACCAGGTGAAAAGTAGGTGATCGTGGATCGAGAATTGAAATTTATTTTTGTGGCAAACTGATGATGACTTTATGGTAAGTTGGTACTTGTGGTTTCTACTTTTTCCCCCCACCAATTTGAGCAGGAGTCTTGAAGACAAAGGAATA
Source organism: Liquidambar formosana (assembly GCA_039720395.1). NCBI lineage: Eukaryota > Viridiplantae > Streptophyta > Magnoliopsida > Saxifragales > Altingiaceae > Liquidambar > Liquidambar formosana. The sequence goes on along the minus strand of CM077827.1, from coordinate 29,021,739 downwards.
TCATGAGGTATGAGGTGCACTCTCATCACAATGTATCTTTAATTAATATTTGACAATAGCTGAATAGGTTAAAATATATTTGGTAAAAATTTTCAAGATATTTACTTCCAAAATATCTGAATAATTTTTTTACCCCAGTTAACCCCTTTTCAGGTTAATGTAAATATAATTTGGTTTTTCCTATTCGCTGACGATCTCCTAAATCAAAATTCCAAGAGAGGTACGTACTTAAATTTTCATCCTTTATTGTAAAAAATGACTAGTTCAATTAGAATTCTTCATTCCCAAGACTTTTCATCGTTTCATGGGGAACGTATGACTTGAAGTGGTCCGCTCACTCAAATTGCAGTTGATCACACCATTAAATGTATCTCTCTTTAATTTCCCCCTTTTTACAGCTAGGCAATCGTTAAAAACTAAGTGCAGCCAAAACCATTTAAGCATACCATACAAGATGTCTTTTAAGTGGGTTAACGCACACAACTACTTCATATTTAATATGATTTAGACTTGTACAGATGGCGAAAGGACCTAATTTCGTCATCATCCACATCCTTCTCAATCAACATTGATAACCAAAAGAAGAGGCGAGAGAGGGAAAAAAAAAAGAAAAAAGAAACGAACCAATATTTCGAATAAACGGAAAACAAATGATCCAGGCAACCTTTTCCTAAACTAGTTTTAGAAATAAATTGGCGCCCTTAATGCGATGCATTAATTTAATCAAGAAAAAAAAATTTTAAATCTGAGTTTCATTTCAGATGAACTGATTATCGGGAGTCCAACGACCAGTCGATCACGCAAAAAGAACTCAGACAAACTAATTCAAGACAAAAAGCAAAGAAAACTCACCCATCAACAACGAAAAACAGAAGCCTAACTGAAATCATACGAAATGAATAAATTTACGCAAGTGCAGTATGAATTATAATCAAATCAGTAAGCTTAACAACGACAACCCAACCCCCTCTTAAAAAAAAATTTTCTTTCAAAAAAAATAAAATAAAAAGAGCCCTCAATTTTGAAAAGCAGAATCTTAAAACATAATACAACAAAGCATCAAAGCACAACACAAGCAAAAAGAAGAGAAAAAAAATTTCAAACTGAAAGCAAAAACCGTACCAGCTGGTCCCCAAAAAAAGGAAAGAAAAAAAAAAAAAAAAAAAGCTTCAGTAAAGTTTGAGAAGGAGAGGAAACAGGAAAAAGGAAAGCTTACCCGAAACAAAGATCAGAAGAACGGTCGAAAACACTGAGCGCAATTCGAAATCGGGTTACAGAGGAAGACGAGACGATGCTTGGTGAGGCGAGTAAATTAGGGCTTTAGAGAGAGAGAGACAGAGAGATATTTAGTATTTTTAGGGCACGAGAGAGAGGAGGATGGGATTGAATGAGGAAAGAGAAAAAAAGGAGAGAGTTAGAAATGCAAATCACGAGAAATCTCACTCTTTCTTTCTCTCCCAATCTAATTTGGCGGAAAAAGGAGGAAGACAATACAGTATACGTTGTGTGTATTTAATTTTATATATATATATACTTTTAGAGAGAGAGAGAAGAGAGAGAGAGAGAATTTAGATGGAGGCGGTGGCTGCCTGAGCTGATGGTACAGTCAACTGCACTGTAGAGCTTTCAAAATAGGGTGATATAATTATTATTATTTTAAATAATAAAATTAAAAGTAGAATAGTGAGTCTGTGAAGAGGGCACCCTCACCCCATCTTCCCCTGGGCTCCCTCATTTTTCTAATATTTTTCGAAACTTAATTCAAGACATATGTCATCTTATCACATTTACATGTTAACATTAATAAAAAAATATGTTAAAATAAGCTTACGTGCATTAATCAAAATTGATAAAAAAAAATGTGGCCAAATGTAATCTAGCGGGAAAAATAATAAATTTTTATAAAGTGTAATCAAACCATGCAAGGGTTTTTTTCCGACGAAATCTTACGTACTTAGAAAGTTGAACAGTTCTCTATCTAACGATAACACATGCTTTGAGATTCATTTTTAATAGCTCTTGAAATAAAAGAAGAATTAATAAATCCATTTTAATTGGTTTCAGCCTTTTAGGGCAAAAGTGATGAAAGGTTTGTGTTTGGCTTTTAGACTTAATTATGGTTTAAAGTTTGCTAGTTTTTCATCCTCCTTTTTTTCAATTTTTTCCTTGGGTTAGCCTTGAACCTGTTTAAACTATCAAATTTATGGTAAAATCTTCTCCAACCTAAATTTTATTAGAAGTTAAATTTGTCTTGCATTTTGCTGAATATTTTACCAAACTAGTGAATATATTTAGATGCGAAAATTCTACAATATTTTCTTTAGGCATATTCCTAGCTTTTCCCCACCTTTTTCAATGTGGTTTTATCACTGATTCGGGGGCCTCCTGCACAAACTTTGAGTAACTCAGCATTAGGCACATTTGAAATCACTGTCATTTTTCCTTTTAAAGAGGAAAGTTATGAAGAGTGTCTTCATGTGTATTGATGAACTCTCTCTATTTTAGAAGACGTACGTGAACCTCAAAACATGCACCCTACAACTGTATAAAGAGACATGAAAGGGTTTACGTAAAAATAAAACACCATTTGGTTGCACTTATTTTAAAATTCTTTTTGTTTTTTAAAGTAAAAAGTTGTAAAAGCAAAAACCACTATTTGGTTAAAGGAAATAAAAAAAGACTTCTAAAAAGCAAAAAGCAAAATATTTGATTTTAAGCAAAAGTAATAAAAATTTGCTTCTAAAAATCATTTTATATTTTGGATGAGTTTGACCTTAACTCTAAAAATTTGCGATCGAGAAAAGTTATGACTGTCCTAAGCTTCCGTTTAGGCAACGATAATTCAGTAGAGTTTCCTATTACATCTTAAAGATCACTAGAGAAATCAATTTTATCAAACACGCTTTTACTTTTATTAGTTCTACTTAAAAGCAGAAAGTAAGAAAGTACAAAATGACTTTTACTATTTAAAAAAGATATTTTAAAAAGTGCAACCAAACGGTGCCTAAATAAGGAATTATAAAATCTCACACATTTCATTCACATGCCTCAACCTAAGTCTTTGGTTCTTATTTTCACTTATCCAAATTTGTTTGATCAAAATTTTTTATCAACTTTGAATTGTGCATGTGCATATTTTGATTTCTTTGAAAGTATAACAAAGTCGGTGTAATAAATTTGATGACATTGCGTGTCTTAAATTGTATACTTAAAATAACCACGGGAGAGAGGAGAGGGAGTCGAACTCTTTATTATAAAAAATACTTCTAACATGCAAAATATTTTTTTTGGAGATAGGTGTAATATAGGGGCCAAAGAAAGAACAAATTAGACGGAGGATTAGGCATAAGGGGCTTAATTTATAATATCCAATATTATAAAATGCATCTTTATGATTGTTACCGACAATGATGATCTTTGAAGTCAACCGATTTTACCTCTGCTCTACATCAAATCATAATTACGCAGGCTTGTGTTTTGCATGTTATAATCAAAATAAACCAAAAAAATAATAATATTTGATGACAGCTCATAATAGTCCAAGCAGGTGTATAATTAATAAAAATCAAGAATTTGACATGATCTCGTGATTTGGATGGTCAAAATTTGATGAAAATTAAGGTTGTGGAATTAAGGTTGTGGATGATTCCATAAAGTTGGAATGACATTTTTTATCCTTTTGTATTTGGTAACACTATTTCACAAAACCATCATAAATCATATCAATAAATCTTGTCCATGATTTACCTATTTGTGGGCTTGTGGCATTCAATCATCCTAAACATGAAACTAGCTACTTACCACTAGTCTTATAGTTCCTCAGTCAAGAAGCACAACCAACTAAGAAATATCGACACCGAACACCGACACAAAAAATTCTCAAAATTTAGGATATAGCATAACGAAAACACATCATTAATAAAATATATATTTTATGTATATAACTTGATAATATAATGTATCATCTCATCATCGTTTAGAATGCATCTTTTGTATTATTTTTTGAAATCTTAGTAGAGTTATTCATTGGTAAGATTGGATAAAAAAGAAAATGAAGAAAGAGAAAAATTAGAAAAGAGAGGTGTTGTGTCGAAAGTATGTCAAAGTATCTAAGGGCGGAGCGTAGTTAGGATTGGGGAGGCTATGGCCCCTTCAATTTTTTCAAAAAATTTGACATTTGTTTATATAGGTTGAAATTTTTTTTTTGAAAAATTGTATTGGTGACCACTCCAAAATTTTCAACTTGACTTTAAGTGGTGATACTTATCACACTAAATTAGATCACATGTTATAATTTTTGAAAAAAAAATCTCCCAAACTTTATATAATATATATTTAAGGACAATTTTTATTCTCTAGGGACTTGTTTGGTTGTTTAAATGGAAATAAAACAATTAAGATGTATTTCACATAGTATTTGATGCACAAATCCATTATATGGAATGGACAAATTTGCCAATGACGATTGGGCCAAATAGCATATCTTGTTTCAATAAGAGTGTAGCTATGTGGGGTTTGCGGATATCTTGGTTTTAACTCAATGTGGAAACATGTATAAGTTTGAAGACCTTGATCGGGCTAAGAGTAAAATTTCCCACAACGTGTGTAATTTAATCATACCTCTTTTTTTGTCCCCCTTAAAGTAATTATATAATAAGACTTTAATGTAAAAAATAAAAAAAATAAAAGGTTTTATCATAATATTTTGAGTTAGGCCAGCCCAACCTAAAATTTTTGGCTCCGCTTGTGAAAGTGTTGTGTTCAACATGTGTTCTTGTCGGACATGGCACCTCTAGAGAAGGGTTCATGCTTCTTAAGTCCTCTATGATATTTCTCTCATATTTGTTTGTTTTTTTTGTTTTTTGTTTTTTTTTTTAAGGTATAATGGGAGGAGTTCAAACCCCTAACCTATCCTACTTCTACCTTTTACCCCACCCTCTCTCACCACTAGGTTAGCCCTAGTGGCTTGATATTTTTCTCTTAATTATGGCACACTTGATGTAACCTAAAAAAAATATAATAAAAAAAGGGTAAATGTCCAAAATATCCCTCATAAAAAGAATTATATCCAAAACCTTATAAAATGATTTTCTTATTGAAAAAACCGAAGTACGATTAAACTATAGAAAAAAAACTCAAGAACTTAACTTCCATCCAATTCCGTTTGAGTGATGAATTTTTTTTGACTAAAATACCCTTCTTACATTTTTTTATTAAAATATAAAAATAATTATTCAAAATTTGTATTACCATATTATTTATCTAATAAATGAATTATTTGTCATTTATCACAAAAAAATTGAAAAAAAAAAAAGACAAAAGAAAATGAATAAATAAACAGTTATAAAAAGGATATGTGGTCTAAAAGTTGTATAATTTAAATGGAGTTGGATGGAAGTTAGGGTGTTGGGTTTTTTGGATATATGATAACTTTATTTGGGTTTTTTAGATAGACAAATTACTTTAAGGAATTTTTGGATAGAATTCTTTTTTTTTAAAAGGATATTTTAGATATTTACCCTAAAAAAAATTGTGGAATATGATATTTGCCATTTCAATCTGATTTGACCAATTTGCATGTGACCTCATCAATCCATAGGGACTTCTCTAAACCCAAACCCCTTCAACTTGTGTAGACCCATCAAGAGTAGGCCTAGGATAACATATGTTGTCAACAACAACAAACTTTTAGGGAAACTAAAGTTTCACCATCTCTACTTTTACTCAAAAATATTTTGTACCTCTTTAATTTGTTTTCAAACATTTCGACTCCCTCATATTTTGAAAATATATATAATCCTTATTGCATCAATAAAAACAACGATTTTACGAATATATCATTATGATATATTGGTGAAATAATGAAATTGTACCTATTTTCAAGGCATTTTTGTCCTACAAATGTTATGAGTGGCATGGGTTTCATGTAATATTTTTTTTGTCAAAAAAACAAGCAAGAGGATGACGAAATAGTGTAAGCTATCATTTTCCAAAACATGAAGGGGTCAAAGTGTTTGAAAATAACTAACTGGGCGTAAAGTATTTTTGAGTGAAATTTGAGATGGTGAAACTATAATTTCCCAAAATATATATTTAGTAGCATGGATCAGAAATTCATTGGATCAATTTATAACAATCCTAATATTCGAACCTATAACCAAGTTTATAACCACAAAAAACTTAATTAACCAAAAAAAAAAAAAAAAAAAAAAAAAAACCCTTACTTAGCCAAGCTATGGAGGCCTACCAAGCTAGGCTCAGTTCATGTATGAGGGCCCAATTATGATTTTGTTTTGGTTCTTGTACCAAACAATAGAACATTTGCTGTTCTTGGACCTCAAATTTTGGGGCCTTAATGGGGTAGTTTTTTTTTTTTTTATAATCTTTTTTTTTCTTTGATAATCCGGCCTTGGTAGTTAGTAGTCATACAGTCAAGTCAGCTATATAATATTCAATTATTGTCATGACCAATAAACAATAAAATTCATTATTGTCATGAACATGCAGCAAAAAAAAAAAAAAAAACATCACTAATTGGATCAATATTATTCCTCTGAAAAATTAGTTACAATAATCTTACACAAGAAGCTGTCATTGCAAATGCGATTGTTTAAATCTGGAGGGATGTTACCTGGTGCCTAGAGGTATTGAGTAAATGGGCATGGTTAATATTTGAGTGTGTTTGAGAGAGGGAGAGAGTTCTTGTTTGTGCCATGTTGTAGAATTGGTATATTCAAAACCCAATTTCACATTTCCCCCTTATAGTTTCTCCTCAATTAATCTCTTCTCTCTTCTCTCTTAAAAACAAAAGTTCAAACAAAAAAGTGAAGCTCACCCCAACAATATAAAAACAAAAAAAAAACAAAAAGGTGAAGGACATGTGAAAGAAGAGAGAAAAAAAAAAGTTAGAAGGACCCAAGAAAATGGCATATTGCATGTCTTGTTGCCATGTGTTGCAATACAAACCTATTGAACTTGGTGTCATGATTCCTTAGAAAGAAAAAGAAGACTTTGTCACATTTATCTTGTATGTTGTAATAAATTATGAAAACACTGCAATGAAACAATCATAACCAAAGACACTTTCTAGGCCAAGAAAGATGTTTTAAGTGCAGATTTTTTCTTCCTTTTTTACTTGGTTGGTGGAGTCTTCTTGTTTCCTCCATCATAGAAACAGTTGTGGTATAATTTCTTCTTTGAGGAATTGGGTGGGATAGGTAAATATAGGTAATGAAGTTTGAATGGTGCTGCATGTTTATTTATTTATTTATTTTTTTTTTTAGAGAGAGAGGTAGAAAATACCACCTTATCATGGCGCTTGAATGCGCGGCATGTTTTTTTAAAATGTGGTAATAGTACTTTCATATGCTTTGTTATTATCATCCTTAAGAAGAAGAAAATATTTAGTTATTAATGATAATAGGATCTAAGTGTTTATATAAATATTACCATGCTTAAATAATTAAAACATTAACGGGTGGCAATAACCGGACTTCAGCTAGTACTAGGATTTTAACCAATAAGGGGAAAGATTTATAAGTTTATGTTTTAATGGATCGAAATGCCATATAATATTACTTTTCATAATGTTGAAGATTGATATGAGTATATTTATTATCCGAATCTCTATCTGTAATACATATAAGTATTTAATCTTCCCATATGTGGTTTAGCCATATCAATTGCCATAAACAAATCAACCCCTAGTTCATTCAACTGTCACCCCCCCCCCCCAAAAAAAAAAAAAAAAAAAAACACGCAAAACAAATCGTAGTAATTGGGTGTGGGTGCATGTATAACCTTGTCAATGAAACCAGACCTAAATTGAACTTTCTTTACAAAAATAAATTTATTATGTTTTGGGATATAATGTCCTTCATTTGTGTTTTTGAATTTTTAATACCATCTTTAACTTTATCCCATATCATTTTCCACTAAGTTGCTAGCAAGCTTAAGGGAAATGACAAAAATAATTCTTTTGAAATGGTGGGGTAAATACTGGACTAAACTTTAAGATAGTGATTAGGGGAAAGAAATGATGGTATTTTGGCTCTGATCAAATCATTCATCACAATAATGGATGTTTGGAGTTTTGTATATGACTTATACAATGAAAGAGGATTTAAATAATTCAGTAGTGGAGTTAATCGCCAAATTTATAGGGGGGAAAAAAAATTAAAAGAATGGTGCTTTTATGAGAGCATGCAATTATGCAACAAGCCAACAAGTGCTTCAGGGAGCCACTAATGCCCTCCTAGGTATATTTGACTACAAATGTAGAGGAAAAAAAAAAAGAGTGGGAGGGGGGATTACAGATTGGTCTGGTTACGGGCAAATAGTAACATATCGATACAAATGATTACTAACTTCTTAGTATATGACTACGAACTTAACTAAGAATGACTACTAACTGCTATTGATATGTAATTATTTTCTCGTAGCTGGACCAATCTGTAACTAAAAATGGAAAAAATCCAATTAGTGGAAGGCTTGGTTCAACCTTATAAAGTCTGTAATCGAATGCGCTAAAGAGGGTACTGACAACACTTTTTATAGGAGCTTCATAAAAGCCCTAACACAAAATTACACCAAAATTATTCCTCCCAGCAACCAAATCTTGATTCTAACTTTTAAAATTCTATGATGGGGAATTGACAAAACATTCAGGCCAAAACAACTAGAATGGTGGAACAAGATTCGTGGGTCAAGCGATTTGATCCTAGAGATTTTTTTTCCCCTAATCCAAAACATCACCATTTTTATTGTGTCCAAATTGAGATGGGATGCCCTAACAAAAGGGAATGGGAGCAGAGATGGGTCATTTTCATGTCCACGATAAACGCCAATTGCTTAGGAGGGATCAAAGTCCGCATGGCAAAACATGTTCACCGACAAGTGTCACGCTTGAGACACCCCTATAGAGGCAGTACCTCTTTTTTTTTTTTTTTTCTTTTTTATATATAGAAGAAAAGACAAAATCATTCCTGTGATCAACCTTCTATACAATAGTTAGGGGAAGGTTGGAAATGAGAATGTCTCCAAAAAGATTACAAAATGCAGCCCATTAGGCTACCTCATGAGTTCAAACCATCTACCTTATATGGTCACATTTAAATTGGGGGGAAAATAAATATAAAAAAAATACTATTTTATTTCAAGTGAGGATTTTTAATTAAGTTCGAAAGTTTGAAATGCATGCCATGTCATCGACATGTTTAACGTTAACTAAAGATGATAATCCATATTTAAATAAATTTTGACCATATGAATGAAAAAAAAAAAAAAAAATGAAAGAAAGAAAGAAAGAAAGAAAGATATATGGGGTGATGAGACAATTAGTTGTGTCCCTTGTTTGTGTTTTTAATGATCAAGACAACCATGTGGTAACAGACAAACCAGTTAAATCCACAAAAGAAAGAGTTAGAAATCCAAGTGTGAGATTAAAGTGGAACAATGCAATCTAATTCTTTATTTGACATAGACTAAGGATCGTTTTTGGTCCACATCTAGGCACGTTAGTCCACAAATTTCACCAGATTATCCTTGGTGGAGGCGGAGGCGGCGACAGCGATGGCGATGGATCACAATTTCAACTTGACTTAGGGTTAAATTACACTTGGGTATGTACAAGTAATAACGACATTAATTTCTTTAACATAAACCACTAAACGGTCAACAAAAATGATATTAAGATAATAAGAGGCTTTGACCTATAATTGATTTCGACATTTCTTGTTGTACATTATTTTCGTTATAACTTGCCCATTATGAAGCATTAAGGCTTTATTTGATTCGTGGATTTTAGTAAGGAAAAAAAATAAAATATAAGGAATTATATTTTTCTTTATTTGGTTGCAATGGAAAATTGGAAAAAAAAGAAAAGTTAGAATAATTTTGGCTTGATATGATTTTATTTTTTTTCTTTTTTTTTTTCATTTTCTTTTCTCCTCATTTTTTTTTTCCTTCTTTCTTTTTTTCCTTGATAGAATCCATGAACCAAATAGAGGGTAAAGCTCTTTCTTTTTTTTTTCCCTCCTTTTCCTTCTATTATTGGAAGTTATTTCAAGTATGGTACAAACATGCTCTATGTTCTATAGTATGTTTTGAAAGAAATTGCACACCTGAAAAACGTAATTGTGCATTGCTATCTGCTATACATCCCCGCCACTCCCATCCTGCCTCCAGGGTCGGCCCTGATATGAGACACAAACGCCTAAGGTCCTCAGTTTTTAATAAAAAATGAGGGCCCAAATTTAACCTTGTAATAGGTTTTTTTTTTTTTTAAAAAAATAAACACATTTATTTTAATACCTATATAAGGGTTCCAAGTAGTTCCTAACTCAATTCTATAGACAACCCTATTTTAAAAGTTCACCTAAAATCCTAAAAAACTTGGGATCAGCCCTACATACTTCAATGCCTCCCTTTCAGCCCTCTCACAAGGTTTAGGATCCACGTGGACCCGATATGAGTGTGGGCCTAAGGGACCCATAAAGCCTTGTAGTCTTATACAAATTATTGTAGTTTTTGCAAAGATATTTATGAAACGTAATGAAAATTAGGAGACCTCTATTGGCACCACAAGACTTGTTTTTCATCCTCTATTTATTTTACACTTTAAGGTTTTATGAAAATATAGAAGGTTTTTATAAAAACTAATCACGCAATCTACTAGAAAACATTATTTTGAACAATTTTGTAGAAGAAAGTTTTACAAAAATCTATTGTTTAAGTGGACTATGTAGCCATTTATATGACAAAGACTGTAAATAGCCAAAAATTCTATTTAAACGACAGATTTTGGAAAAACTTTCTCCTACAAAGTTGTTCAAAATGATGTTTTTTAATTGATTAGACATCCGGTTTTTATAAAAAAAAACTTTTATATTTTTCATAAAATCTTAAAGTGTAAAATAAATAGAAAATAAAAAGCAAGTTTTGGGTGCCAATAGAGCCCCTAATAAAAATTATCTTTGTCAATCTGGGCCACCCTTGTGCCCAAATCTCCCTTTTTCTGGGTACGTGTGCCTATATTCTCCACAAATTAAGCCTTCATATAGGGCCCGCCCTACATTACCCAAGCCCACTTTTCCGGCCCAACCCCACACCCCCTCTTCCCCACCTTTACAAAAAACCCCTCCCCATTCTCTCTCTCTGTCTCTCTCTCTCTCTCTCTCTCTCTCTCTTTCTCTGGTTGGTTCATTCATGGAGCCATGGCTGGACGACCTAACCGACGACTTACAGAGCATGAGCTTCAACTCCACCACCACCACCACCGACATCATCAATCGCAGTACCAGCTCCGGCTCCGAAACGACCTTCACCGCTTCTTCCTCCACGCTGGGCGGCGGTTCAGTCGGCGGCGTTTTTGGTGGAAGCTCACTCATCCACACGAAGCCACACGCCTCCTCCCTCGACCCCTGCTGGGACGCCATCCGACGAGTCATCACTAGATCCGAGTCCCCGACACGCCAACTCGCCTTCACCGACCTCCGATTCGTCCAGCGACTCGGCAGCGGCGACATCGGCTGCGTCTACCTCGCCGAACTAAAGTGCGCCGCCGGTTGCTACTTCGCCGCCAAGGTAATGGACAGGAAGGAGCTCGCGGGCCGTAATAAGGAAGGAAGGGCGAGGACAGAACGGGAAATACTCGAAATGTTGGACCACCCTTTTTTGCCCACCCTTTACGCCAGCTTGGAGTCGCCGAAGTGGTTGTGCCTCTTGACGGAGTTCTGCCCCGGCGGCGACTTGCACGTCCTCCGGCAACGTCAGCCGGGGAAACGGTTCGACGAATCTGCCGTCAGGTGCGTACGTTACCATATATATATATAAATATACATAGTATATTTGATAGAGAAGGAAGGATCTAGTGTGGTCCAGTGTACGCTTTGAGAGGTTGTTTGCACGGTTGAGTTCAGAGAGGAAGATGAAAGTGATGCGTCGTCTGTAGGGACCACTACCTGGCAGTAGAACGGGTGCCTGTCAGATGTGGGGCCCAGTTAGACGGTCACTGTCTTCTTGAACTTGAACGAACAGGATTTACCATGTGCCTGTCGTACACTGGATCATTTAGTTATAAGAGAGAAAAGGGGAGTTATCGATCGGACGGGCGAGGTTCCACGTAAGGTTGAAGGAGGGTTTGAATATTCGGAGATTGGCTCCAAAATGTTAAAAATAAAGTCAAAATGGCTTGTCTTTTAGTTTTGTCATTTATGTTTGGAACCACCGGAGGTTTGAGAGGCCCTCGATTAACTCTTATTAATTCTGTGCTATCAACCTATCACGATCCCTTATTTTTATTGACCCCGTAATATCTTATGCCCATACTCCAATTACCGTCCATGAATATGAAGTCTTTATTAATTTACAAAATATATAACCTCAGCTTGTTGGGCCTAAATATTACTAGTCAGTATTCACTATAGGGTCAGTATTTCCTTTTACATTTTGCAATAATAATAATAATAATAGCCATAACGATAAGGGTCAACACAGCTTGTCCAAGTAAGTAGAAAGTAGAAACAACTAGCACCTGCTATAAGGCGGATCTGAGCATGGTCACATGGGTTCATATCTACCTAATTTATCTTTTTTCTTTAAAAAGGTCAACAGTTGGCACTGCCTAGTCACATACACATTCAAAAATATTGATTTGGCCACTCTTTCCTTCTTAAGGTTTTTTCCTAACAAATCGCAATCTGAACAGTGAATCCAAACTCTGAAGTTAATAATATAAAACTAGTATAGATGTATATAATTCCGAATCCTACTAATCTAAATTATATCAATATAATCCTACACATTAGAGTTGTACCTGTGTATTAATTCATTAATCTTAATCCATTAATGTATAGAGTATAACTCATAAGATGGATTCTTATATATACATATCGTGAATGATGATCAAGTAAATACAGGCTAATATAACTTATATCAATAATGGAAACGTAACTAATCATGGATGATGATCATAATGTCATTTTATAAAAATTATATATATGAATATATATAAATTGGAAAGCCAACTAGTGAACAGTAGCATTGATTGAACAGTGATAGAATTGCGTACAGGTGAGGTGACACATCTAACGTGCTTGTGATTTGTGAATATATATGAAAACTACTTTGTAGTACTTAATCTGGGTGGTCCATAAATTGCTCCCACCTATAAAACTTTCTCTTGAAGCATTGGCAAACCCATTTTCGTCTTTTAAGAAATTTATGTTCCATTATCCCATCTATAAATAGTTTGTTCTATTCTCGCAGGATTTCTTCTTTTAAAAGACAAAAACTTTGACTCACACGCACTTCTTATTGTGGTCCTCTTATTTGCTCATTATTAAATTTTTATTTACAACTATGTCATTCAAATTTATATCATTATTTGATCTTTATGCACCAATTTCAAATATGTAGTTTAATGACATTTCTCCTTTCGTTTAAGGGTTGCCTACTTGCCTCGATCCCAAAAGAAAATAAAAACATTTTTCTCTATAATTTTATTCTTAGAGTTATAATTTCAGTATCATTATGATTTTTCTTTTTCTTGTATCATATATACATATATACACACCAATATTAGCAAAAAAAAAAAAAAAAAAAAAAAAAGGGATTGTGGACAATGTAGGTGGGCCTGGCAATGAACTGGATTATGATATGTATGAGATTTTATTTGGACCATACTTGGAAAGCCAAGGTATTGTAATCCAACAATATGTTAAAGATTTGGTCCAATAATTAAGGGACCCAAATTGGCTATATATTATCTATGATAACTTCTAATTAATAAAAAGGGTGAGGCGCACGCGTTTTAGGTATATTAAAATTAAAAAGTTTGCCTTAGTTTATTGGTATGGCTGGGCACTAAGACACTTTGAAGGGTTAAAAACTCTTGTTAGTGACACTAGCTTTTTTAAGAGGAAGTGAGTAGTGAAAATATGCCAAGATGTAGGGACACAAAGTGCAAGGACAATCAAGTTCCATTATATTCTCGCCTTGCATGGGAAGTGATGCTATAATATACATCACCCAATAAAGTATACGCACAGGGGAACACGTAGGTCCCTTCTGTGGATGCTGTGGCAATGGTGCTAGAATTAGAAATACAACCAAACTACTTTCTTATCTTGTTCCTATGTATCTCATCTTATATATATAATATAATGGCCCTCAAATAAGAATATGATTGTATTTCATACATTGTTAGATTACAGGGTAAATTAAGTCAATACACGGGATACGGTTTCCCAATACATGATACTGATGTAACTTAATTTAAAGTGTTTATCACTGCGGATTCGTTATGCTTATCTAACTCATTCATGACAATCGCACATGATAAACACGAATTATCACGATCGATGTTGTATGTATGTGTTGTGGCTCGTTATATGTATGTGTGTGATAGAAAGATTCTATAATTCTGACTTTGATAGGAGAAACAGAGAGTGCATGTTTCCAATTATAAAATAGCTAGCAGTTGATAACCATTGACCTAAGCAGGCCCCCATGCCATATGGGAGTATGGGGGTGACCTAATCAAGACCTAGTGGGATCTCAATATATATTTTATATATTTCTAATCTCCACTTTGTATCTTATACACGTTGGTTAATTAAAAATTAGTTTGGGTTACTAATGGAAGTCTCCATCTCGTGGTGTCTCCAGATTTTACGCATCGGAAGTGGTGGTCGCCCTAGAGTACGTTCACATGATGGGGATTGTCTACCGTGATCTCAAGCCCGAAAACGTGCTCGTCCGATCGGACGGTCACATCATGCTCACAGATTTTGACCTCTCGTTAAAATGTGACAGCTCTACATCGATGGCCCAGATTATTTCCGATCAAAACCCGCCGATTCCGGCCCCACAAAACGACTATCCGGTCGAGCCACCTCATTTTGCCTCGTCCTCATGCATACTCCCCAATTGCATTGTCCCCGCGGTATCATGCTTCCACCCGAAACGCAAGCGGAAGAAGAAACCGGGCCACCACGGTGGACCCGAGTTTGTGGCCGAGCCGATGGATGTTCGGTCGATGTCGTTCGTGGGGACCCATGAGTATTTGGCGCCGGAGATTGTCTCCGGTGAGGGCCATGGGAGTGCGGTGGATTGGTGGACATTAGGGATATTTATATTTGAATTATTGTATGGGGTGACACCATTTAGGGGTGTGGACAACGAGTTAACCCTAGCTAATATTGTGGCTCGAGCCCTCGAGTTCCCAAAAGAGCCGACCATGCCGGCAGCGGCTAAGGACCTAATTTCGCAACTATTGGTTAAAGATCCGGCTAGGCGATTAGGGTCCACAATGGGTGCCTCGGCGATTAGACATCATCCATTCTTCCAAGGGGTCAATTGGGCATTGTTGAGATGTACACCTCCACCATTCAAACCTCCACCATTTAGTCGAGACGTTGTATCGGATGAGAGTTGTCCCGACACCCCAGTGGAGTACTTTTAGGCTGGGATTAAAAGTAAAAATAATGAAATATTACCACATTCATACTGTTTATAATAGGCTTGATTGTGAAATATTTTCTAGAGCAATTGCACTTTCAATCCTCTTGTTCCAACATGGGTGCGACTCATTTTGATTCAAGCATGGCTTATGCTCTTACACCGTACAATGAGAACCAATTTATAAAAAATAGGAGATTTAATACTGTGAAGAAAAAAGTAGAGTGGGAAAATAGTATATGCTCAAATAGTACGAGCCAATGGGAATGAAGTAAAGTAGGATTGTGGAATCAAAAAATACGTTGGTAATTTCATTTTGTTCTATTCTCATTAATTTGTGTTACCACATCAGTCGTATCATAGTTATATATAAGTTTTTCTCAAATATGTCACCACATCAACTCAAAAACCTAAAAAAGACTAATGTTTTATGTTGTGCTGACACGACACTAATGTGTCGGCTGTCATGAATTATTAGACTAACGTGTTGATACGATATCCATTACCACATTAAGCGCTAATTTATTTATTTATTTTTTTATAAAATTGGAGGAAAGACTAGTGTTTTCATTTTCAAAATTCTCTTATCTTTTAGCATGACAATGACCCTTAGAGCATTATATGACAGATTCATAAACATATTTGGACTCAATATTGTTTGGTAGCCAGTGAAACCCTTGCAATGGTAGCCACAAAAGAGTCTTCCTTCCATTTCAACAGTGTCCTAGCAAATTTTGTTAAGGTTTACAACTCAAAAAGTCAAGGCCACTGTCGTAGACTTGGGATGCCGACAATTATGTACATATATAAAAGAAAGAAATGAAACAGACTTGGGATGGAATTGAAGCCGGTGGTGTGGTGTGATATGTTCGAGTCCATGCATCACGAGGAGCCGATTGAGCGGGCATATGGGCAAATTGAAGCCTGTGTGTGTTTGCTTGTGAAAGAGGATGCCCCCACCCACGTGAATTGTTTGAGTGTCTCTGGGAATTGTGGGGCTGGCATGGGGAGGTGTTTGTGAGAGCTACTCTTCACTTTGTTTTCTCTTTATTAGATTAGATTAGATCGGAGACGTTCACATGTTGCTTGCATTCTTCCATAATAATTTTATGGAGAAATTTTTTTTTATTTTTTTTTATTTTTAGCTTTAGTATTTCTTACTAAATGTAGTGGGGTAAGTAAGTCATATAAATCCCTTTTTTTTTTGTCTTTCTTTTTTTTTCTTCCTGTTTTGTTATGAGATTGGAAATGTTTCATCTTTGGATTTATAATAATTATCAAGGTAATTAAATTACAAGAAATCCTATAATGTTTAGCTATTTTTCATGTAATCTTTTAAAAGAAAAAATGGTTGTAATATATATCCTCTCTAATAGCTTAGTTTAGAAATTTAGCAATTAGCGTCACGGTTGATCGATGTTCATAGAATTAGAAAGAATTTCATGAATAGTGATTAACGGTAACATTGATTACTAAATTTATAACCTATTTGGGAGGACATTACAACCATTTTTTATTTAGGGGTTACTTGAAAAATGACTAAACCTTTAAAGGGTTTCTTCTAGTTTACCCTAATTATTATGCCTATTGATATTGACAAATTGCTTTAGGATCCAATGGTTCTTATTGCTCCACTTTGGAAGGCTATATGCTCAAATCCCACAAGGCCTTTTACCTTGGTAGATATTACATTAGCATTCAGTGGAGTGCGGGGGATATCGCAGCCTACTTTTCCTTTTGACCCCGCTAAAGGTTGGGATGGTTTCCCTTGTGGTAACTGGTAAGGGCTTATCAGTTGCTCACCAGCTAGTTACCCCCCTTTTTTTCTTTTTTCTTTTTTGTACCACCAAACGACAGAGAAAAAACACCCACACATGCATCCATCGTGGATTTAAAATTAAGACCTTCACAAAATCCATGTCCTAATAAGGATAAGATATGCCATTAGCCCCAGACCCAAAGATCATTGTGAGTTGTCAATTATATAGTTAAGTTCATACAATACTGATTTATGAGAGTCAATTTTTTTGTAAAACACAAGAGTCTTACTCTTAAGGACAAAAAGATTTGAATATTTAAAATATTGTTGGCGCATTTAGCCTACCTTTTCCTGTGCGTGCATGTGTGGGCATAGGGGAAAGAGATTATGCCTAGTGAGAAGAGATTTTTCACACATTAAATAATCCAAATTAATCAATCCCATTATTGTTTTCCACAATCAAAAAGTTTGAAAGTGATAGACATGAGTAATAAATTCATCCTTACATCTAATCTAACCCCTAGAATTGAATAGATTCCTAAAGGTAACTTTACAACTTTAAGAAGAATTAGACAAGCCCATCCCTAATATTGTCATTATGTGTATGGAAGCATTTTGTACTGCTTTATTTGCCCACACAAAATAATGAAGATAATAATAAAAATAAGTGTACTTTAGGAATAAAAATTTGCAGGAAAAAATACCCAAGTCTTTTAATGTTTGCAGATGATTGCTTGATATTTGATGATGCTACGACGAATAATTATAAGAATGCTCTAAATATTTTTGGTACTTTAATTTTAGAATTATTTCCGCCCAAAAGGTAAAGGTTTATAAATCCTTTCTTTTTTTTTCTTTTTTTAAAATTTTGTCCAAGTTCTTGAAAGAAATTATAAAAGGTGAACTTCGATTTCAAAAATATTTAGGAACCCCTCTTGAGGTTCACGAAAAACTCAAAATGTTTAATTAAGGCTTCATTTGGATCTTGAAAAGTAGGAGGAAAAGAAAAGAAAGATATTTAAAATTACTTCAATATGCATTCATCTCTTAAGCACCTCAATCGTTTTCCTTTCCTTTCTATTGCACTTTCCAAATATCCAAACAAAGGTTAAGTGATTACCGCATAAATTAAAATGCAAAAAAATGGATGTGATTTATGCATTTTTCCATTTTATAATGTACTTTTAAATATAGTGATGTACATCACATATATTTTTTTGTTAGGAGTTGGAACCATTTCAATTATTTTATATTTTGATTTACAATGATTATGGCAATCGAGTATTGACCAGTTACTTCAGGATCCGATGATGTTTAATTTCTTGATGCACTCCATTTTGGAAGGTTACAATGTGAAAGTCCCACAAGCCATTGCCTTTTACCACTATTTCATTATTTTTAAGTAAAAAAATGCAGGAATGTAGGTTTTTTTAAAAGGAAAAAATGAAGTTAGATGAAAGCGATTGCCTCTCTAATCCGTATTTGGGCATGCAATACTTAATGCACAATACACATTGCATTCCATCTCATAGCATTGCTTACAAATCATTGGAGTTCATTACAATGTGAAAGTACACTTATCTTCAGCTGAAGATGAGTTTGATTGGTTTCGATTTCATCATTATTTTGGCAAGTCTCCTTCTCCTATAAATCTATTCGTATTTGTCCAAAAAATAAGACATAAATATAGTTTTTTTTTTTTTCCAAAGTTAGTTTATTTTAAAACTAGTCTAAAAAACATTAAAAGAGTGAACCCAACCTAATCCAATTTTAAAATTTCCAACTAGTTCATAAAATTGCACTGGGCTTATCAACTCATTACTCCAATAAGTATCATGGGGGCAATACTCGCAGTTTTCATACATGGCTATAGTGACCAACAAAAGAAATTATCTCACTTGGTTTTGATGATGTGAGGTGTGAGAAATGTTAGAGATATTGGCCTTTTATTAATGTCGGTCCCATGTGTAATTTGATATGGGTCCATATTAGAATTAGTTAATCTCTATGAAGACCTAGCCAACATTGGGTTTGGACCCAAAAACACACGCACCCATTTGCCAGCACCAAGCCAGGTCGGGTCAAGAAGACCGACCCGTGTGTGTTATATTTGAAGCAAAATTTATTTTGCTAACTCAAATAATTACTGTTTAGGTTATGTCTGTCTATTAACCCAAAACAATCATAAACAAAAGACACACTTGATCAATGTGAAAGTCACTTTTGGGTTGTTTATTTAAACTGCAATTTCGCAGTCAATTAGAAGTTAATCAAGAGTTTATTTTTCATATCACTTTACATACAAGAGAGAGAAAAAGGATACAGTGGGTTCGCCAAACACGCAAATTAGAGTGCTTCTTCTGTGTAGCAGATCATTGTATCCTGAAAGGTAGATATCTGAGAGACTCAAAGCACCAAATGAGAGGGCGAAATCTGTCTTAAGGACATAGTGTCAAAAGCTAGCGTTGATCAATCCGTTTATGTTTTTTATTATCTTATGTATTCTGTAAGTTTGTGAATTTCCAAAATTTATTTCATTTTATTTGTTTTTTATATGCATACTGTTTTGACAAAATTATATAAGTAATACATAATTTCCACACCTTTGTTCAAAAAGAATTTGCATATTAGCTTTGCCAAGATTACAACAAAAAATACTTTGCATATTAGCTTGTGAAAGACCCTTAATTACACATCATTCTAGATCATTCTAGCTACCAGGTTTTCCTGCCTTGTTGGGCCACGATATGGGCCTGACCAACCACGAGGAAGCCCACCTTATTTGGGTACAAGGAAGCCCGTTTTCTTAATCACACAGTATTCCCTAGCGGCTCCCTATTGGCGCCTTAAGACTTATTTTTCATCCCTATTTATATTAAATGTTTTAATATTTTATAAAAATATAAAAAAATTTATGAAAATTGATTTACGTAATTTACTAGAAAACACCATCCCCACTTTATTTGGACCTCACTTCAGTACAATTCCATTTATAGAACCTTGTTAGGTTTACAATGTATGTCAAAAGTGCAATGTGGCCAAGGAGCAAAAAATTATTTCCAATTACTTGTACTCCTTGTTTAGTGATTGGAACTCGTTCAATGCATGTGGGATTCACATCCTTTTCCTTCAATCTAACTTTGGCTTAACTTTACCACAAATATAACAATCATCTGGAATCAAAATCCTACATTTTAGCATTTTCTTCTTTTCAATTTCAAGAAAGATGAGCATTTGTCATGCATAAAATTTTTAAAATGAGGCCCTTCATACCCAAAATTTGTCATATATGGGGTCCTAGACAACCTCTTAAAATGGGGCCCACCATATCCAAAATTTTTTTTTTTCAGTACCAAAATAAAATTTGTTTGCACATATCGCATTGATTTTAATTTCTTAAGGTTTTAGAAAAATATAAAAGGTTTTTAAGAAAACTGATTGCGTTATCCACTAGAAAACATCATTTTAAATAACTTTGCACAAGAAAATTTTTCCAAAATCTTTCATGTAAGTGGACTTTTTTGCCAAAAATTAAACAAAGACGGTAAATGATAAAAAAATCCACTTAAACGTTAGATTTTGAAAAAACTTTTTTCTGCATAATTGTTCAAAATGTAATTTTTATTGGATCACGTCACAAATTTCTATAAAAAAAAATCTTTTATATTTTCATAAAACCTTGATAAATAAAAATTAGTGGGATGTGTAAATAAAATCAAGGGATCGTTATAACTGTTATTTTTGAAAAATGAAAAAAAATCAAACCTATTACCACGGTTAGTCTCCAAATGGGACTTTTAGTTTTTTAGTCAAAATGTGAGGTCTTAGGTGACCATCTTGCTCGCCAATCCCCCACCGTTCGACCAACTCTACAAGCCTAATGACGATATAATTGAAAGGAAAATCCGTAAATGCATCAAAATTTGATAGACTCATATGCAAAATTTGGTAGACTCATATGAGATTTGCTCCCTCCTTTGGTTTCATGACTGTGCGTCTTAGAGTAACTTTGTCAGTCACTCAAGACTTTGAGCATTCCACTCACGTATAGTCGATAGTTGACACTTGACACATATCCGTGACAGAAAAATATAAAGAAGCAGCTGAACATCTCTCTCAGCGCCCTAGAACTAGGGTTTGAATTTCTTCACCGATCTTCTTCTTCCGTAGCAACACCCCACTGGACGAAACCCTAGAATTCAATGGAGGAACCTCAGAAAGGAAACGGAACGCCGGCGACGGCGGAGAGCGAGGAAGTGCCGATGGTAGGACCTGGTCCGGCCCCTCGCCGCCGTCCCAAGCGTCCTCTCCAGTTCGAGCAGGCCTACCTCGATTCTCTTCCCTCTGCTAACATGTACGTTTTGCGCTTTTGTATGTATGCATATATGTGCATATGTTTTGGGGTTTTGGGTTTAGGGTTTTGGATTGGTGGGTTTCAGTCATTTCTCGCCTTGATGTTGTGCTTCGGTGGATTGATTGGTTTATCGAGTGGTACGCGGTTGTTTTGGCGGGCATTGAAAAACTAATTGACTGTTTAAGCTCTTAATATTGATTGCGTTAGGGTCATTACATATAAAAATGTTGCCAGGGAACGTGAGTAATGCATTACCAAATTGCCCGAATTTGTAATTGAATTAGGGGGTTTATTTAATTACAACCTCTGGGCAGAATAATTTCACCCCCATATACAAAGTATCTTGACTGTATGGGCAGTATACGGACTTCTAATTTACCGTGTCAATGGCAAGGACAATAACCTTTGTTTTAAAACATGACTTTAGATTAGTTGTATGAAATATGATCCTGCAGCCAACAGTTATATATAGTTACTATTTTTTCTTTACTTTTCAATTATACTGCTTGAGTTTCCATTACATATAACTATACTGTTTGTTTTATGAAAAGGAAATGAATTTATTTATTAAGGATGTTATTTGGAAGGTTGTGCAGTGATATATGGTGGGTATATGATGCAAAATCGCACACTCTGACACCAAGACATGTGTGCGCACACACGGAGTTCGGACTATAAGAAGGTGTTGGCATTATTATAGTGAGGGTGGCCCCTTTTTGAAAGTGAGATTTAGTCAACTGATCTGAGTGAATATTGGGAAAAAAATTTCCTGATTTGGTTGCTACATGTGTGGGCAACCCTATCTTGAGTTGTATGCCACCAGACAGCAATGGTATATGTTATGAGAATATTATGTTTTCACTATATTATTATGTGGATTGTTTTTGACATATCAGTAGTTATTGTTTCAACCATTGTTTAAAGCATTGGACACTCTCACAGTCACCTGTGAGAACTCTAGAAGAAACCAAAACAGCTCTGGCAATAACATTTTGGATTAACTTGTATAAAAAGCATGTTATAAGATATGCTTGTTCAAGTACCTTGATGCAGTCAGTGACCCGCCTTCGATCAACACCAAACCCTAGTCTCTCTCTCTCTCGTGTGCATTTGTTCACGCGATTTCCCATTATGTAAGCATTGGATTGATTTGAAGTGAGAAAGGGAGGACGAAGGGGGAGGTGGAGGGGGAGGGGCCATTGTTTAAGCATTGGATTGATTTGAAGTGAGAGAGGCAGGATGGAGAGGGATGGAGAGGGGAGGTTTTTCTTGATCAAAGTAGGTATTTGCAAATTCCTTATGCATTATGGTATGCACTTTTCTTGAAATTAATTTGAAATGTTATTGCGAGAAATGTTTTGGTTGCTTTTAGAGTTCTCGTATGTGATTGGCCATGAGATGCTTTAAGCTAGGGTTGAAGCAACAAATACTAATTTAACAATTAAGCATTGCACTAAAACTAGTGAAAACGTAATATTCTCATATTATACTCTCATACCTTTGAGTGACATTCAATTGAATATAGGGATCACATGTGTAATAAACTAAAAATCAAGTTGGGGATTCACCAATCTTCACCAAGGTTTTAAATTGCGGTCACTATGGAAGGGGAAGCAGGTGTAATGAGCTTTAAATAAACAGATGTGGATACAACGATTGAGATTATTACTATTTTATTATTATTATTATTATATTTTTCTTAAAGTCACGCAACCAACCTCAAAACTCAATTATTTCACCCAATTTTCCAATATAGTGATGTTGTTAAAGAATTTTAGTGAATTTTGTTAGACCTAGAAACATTCCTTCGTATGGTAAAAGTATTTTATGTCTTTTTTTAAAATTATTTTATGTATTTTCTTATCCATGTGAATGGCCCATTTCTATCTTGTTAGGCTTGCACATGAGGGAGGGTGTTAGAAAAATACCACACCCCACATTGGTTAATTATAAAATTTGACATGACTTCATATACTTGTTTGGGCCCTCTATTTAACAGTTTAAGTTGTTAAGTTGGAAACTTAACTTGATATCGGAGCATCTCATTCTTGGGCCCCTTCCATTTCATTTGTGAGCCCGTCTTTGTTGTCCACGTGATAGGCCTATTTGTGTCTTGTTAGGCTTGCACGTGAGGGGAAGTGTTGGGAAATCCCTACATCTCACATCGATCAAGTATTGTGGAAGAATTTAACATGACTTCATATACCTGTTTGGGCTCTCCACTTAACATCTTAGGCTTTTAGGTTGGAAAGTTAACACTACAAATGCTTGATTTTGCTTAGTTCTTCTCTCTAGCAATAGTTTTTAATATATGCTTGACAAATTGTTGATAAAATAGACATTTTTTACCCGTTGTCTTCGTTTTACAGGTATGAGAACAGTTACATGCATCGTGATGTGGTTACACATGTTGCTGTGTCAGCAGCAGATTTTTTTATTACTGGAAGTGCTGATGGTAAGACTAAGATATCAATTTTTTTTTTTTTTTTTTTTTTCATTTTTCATATCACTATATTCATTTGCATCTATTGGATAATTGTTCTTATAAATATGCCCCAACTATTGGCAAATAATGATCTTGGATGGGTGCATTGGGCTCTTGTTAAGACAGGAACCTCTTTTTGTTTTCTAAGCTTTTATAAAATTGACTGCGTTTCTAAAAACCTTTTAAGGGGAAACTGAACTAATATGTATGTGGGGCATTTTTCTAGGAAAGTGCCTTCTTAGTCCTATTGTACTGCTTATAGGGTCCCCTTGCAAGTTGAAACTCAGAATACTTGCTCAATGGATTTTTTTTTTTTTTTTTTTTTTTTTCTGATGAAGTAAATATGTATTATAAAAGAGAAGAAAATATCCTGTACACAGGAAGTATTCAAAAACCTAAATACCAATAGAATCTAAGAACTCCTACAGGGGGTTCCTATTGCAAAAACTCTCAGGATTCCCCAAGCAAAAAGGCACTAGAAAACATGCATTTTTACAGTAAGAATATTCTTCTCCAAATTATCAAAATTTCTTTTGTTCCTTTCAGTCCAAAGGGACCAAAAAATTGCATGTGGCACCATTCTCCAAACCTTTTGAACCTCTTTGCAAGAATTACTATAATGCCAAGATTCCACTACCTGCAAAGCAGTCTTTGGCATCACCCACTGTACATGTAATAAATTCAAACAGGAATTCCACACCTCCCTAGCCACTGAACAATAGATCAGGAGATGGTCCGTCCACTGATTCTTCCTTGGACTTGCATAAAATACATCTACTAGCCAAATTGAACCCTCTTTTTTCTAAATTATCTAAGGTTAAGCATTTTCCCAACATGCTACTCAAGTAACAAACGCAATCTTGGTTGGAACTCTTGGAACCCATATTTCTATAGGAGACATCAGTATGGTTTAAAGTTTTTTCTAATAGTTGGGTGCTAGGTCTTGGATAATGTTTTTTTATATACATTGTATATATTTGGGTTTTTATGATTTTTGGACATGTTGATGGGGATTTTTAACAATAGTATGTTTTTTTATGAAAGTTTTTGAGTGGATACAAGGCATTGCTGGGGTGGTAACCTCATGTAAAATGAATCTCTAGCACGTTCCATGGGGCTCAGCTTGGCTGTGGCAAATGGACATCCATCTAGGAGAACCTTGATGACTTCAAGGAGTTAAGGCTAAGGCAGTAGCTACTAGCTAGTAATTTACAAGGATTAATAGATTATTGCATGTTTTGAATATTGCATCCACTTACTGGAAAAACCTATGTAGTTTTGACACCATCTAGTTTCAATCAAAATTTTGGTTGAAAATTTTAGAATTGGAAAAATTGCGTGAGATAGACTTGTTGATTTGACCATCATTTTTATCTTTCTTTTTATCTATTTATTTTTTTATGAAGAGTCCATCATTTTTATCTTCTTCATCATTATCATTCTTGTCTCCGTCTTCATCTTCATCTTCTTATTTTTCTTGTTGAGTCAATTAAATCTCTGAACACTTTGGACTGAAGTTATTAATTAACAGATTTAAGCATTTTGAAAATTTTGTTCAATTAATTGACAGTGGAACTATGGTCAGCCTAGATTTACCTAACAGTTTTATTAATTGAATTGCTTAACGATATATTGGCTTTGTCATCTATATGGAAAATCAAATCATAGGAATCAAAGGTCATGCATCATTATGATTATAATGTCTGTATAGCATTCATTGAAGTCTGTACGTAGTTGAGATTAATAAAATACGCAAGACCAGCATATCTAGTATGTCTGTGTGCTATATTGAAGTCTGTATGTGATTTGAAATTAATAACACACGCAAAACCGGCATATCTAGCCTGTAGTGACGCCTTAGAAATAAAGGAAGCTAGTATACTTCTAGGAGAATATCAACGAAGTATCAATCTCCTTGTGCAACAAAGGTTCATGATAGTATCAATGTTTTAAAAGGTGCGCCCTGTAGTGAGGCAGCCCAAGAATGCCTCAAGGCGTTAAAAAAAAAAAAAGGAAAAAAAAAAAGGCTGGACTCATCTAGCCATATGGCCTTTTCTTTGTGCGACCACCTTGAGCATGTGAGCACGTTTTGGCTCCCCATGGTAAGAGGCATGTATCTCACAGGACTATATTCCAATTCTTAAATGGTCAGCTTTGAAGGCTTTCCCCTTGACTTAAAAGTAAAGCTTTTCCGGAGAAGTAAGGAGAGTTGTAAGACATTTACTCTAAAAAAAAGAGGGGGGTTGGGGGTGGGTTGGGGATAAATAATTAAACTAATAAAAGAGGAAGAGGAGAAAAAGGAGAGGCAGCAGGTGACTTCTTGACAGTGTTCTTTCGGTTACTGTAACGTTGATTGTTTCTGTTGTTCTCCATGTCTGGCAATGCAATAGTTTCTGTTTTTGTTTTTGTTTGATGTGGTTATTATTTATTTATTTATTTATTTTTACCTTTTTCCCTGGTGTTGTATGTGTACAAAAATAAATAACTAGTATGTGTTCATTATCCCTGAGAGCTAAAGGCTCTTGAATTCTTCCCTTATTTTCCTTCCCCCACCCCCACCCCCACCCCCCTCTTTAGTTTTTACCCCTGTGCCACATCGTCATTTATTTATTTAAGTGTTGTATGCGGCTTTGGCTCTATGTTGTAGGCCGAGATTGTTTTTAGAATGTTTGAAAATAAATTAAATTTTATATAATTTTACTTATTATGTAATCAGTGATCTTTACTTGGAAAAATAAATGTAATCAGTAATCTTTTTTCACTTTAAATATTTTTATATATAAAAATTAAAATTTTGAAAGGCTTTTGAATTCTTCCTTCATTTTTTTTTTCCCTTTTTTTTCCTGTGCTACGTCTTCATTTTTTTTTCCTTTCCTTTTTTAGTGTTGTGTGTGGCTCAATGTTGTTGGCCAACATTGTTTTTAAAAGGTTTGAAAATAGATTACATTTTGTTTTATATAAATTTTACTTGTTATGAAATATTTTTTCACTATTTTTATACTTTTTGTACATATTTTTTAAATATAAAATTAAAAATTCGAAACGCATACACACCACAACTTGGGGCCTACGCCTCGCCTCACATGAGGAAAATTGCCATACCTTACACCTTTGCCTTTTAAAACATTGATAATGATATAGTCATTCAGTTTAAAATGATTATATCATTTTCTTTCATAGTATCTGGATCATTGTTACTGTCTTTAATTGCTGTGTATAATTAAATTACTGTTACTTTTAGTCCATTGATTACTTGCTGTTCGATGTTTTCCCCCTTACAGGGCATTTGAAGTTTTGGAAGAAAAAGGCCATAGGCATTGAATTTGCCAAACATTTTAGATCCCACCTTGGTGCCATTGAAGGTTTGGCTGTGAGTTCTTCCTCCTTACATGAGTGCATGTGCATCTGTGTGCAATCTTACTTCTCGAGTTATGCCTGCTTTTACTCACTTTGTTGTATTTTTATGCCAAATATGCATTGACTATATGTGCTGTTATAGGTGTGTTATATGTATATGTTTGCATATTTCATGGAATCAGACCTCTATTGATGCCAGCTCATCATCAGTCAGTGGCATCATATCTGCTAATGAATTGAAAGCTATTAAACAAATGTGTGGTAGTTCAATTTAGCATAGCATAATATCACAGATTAGTTACACTCACACTCACACTGACACACACTTGACATGGGTTTTGGTTTAGTGTTTGTTTGTTTTGCATTCTGAAAATGCATTCTTTATGGTCACTAATAAAAGTTGATGAAAAATTCCGTCATGTGAATCAAGCAGAGAATGCTTTCTTAGAGAACTATTTTTCCAATCTTTATTTATCAATTAAAAATTTCAACAAGTGCCAGAATTTGAAAGATCTTGCATAGCCAGTGATTGGGATGACTGAATTTTTAACATATATTAATTTAAATAAGTTTTGATAAATAAAGAAATCTGTTGAATATTTTTTTCCATTTTTCTAATTAGGAAAAAATAAAATTTGCAAAAAATAAAATTAAATTAAAGCTCTAGAAAAACCCTTTATTATACTGCATATAGACCAATTTGAAAAAAAAAAAAAAAAAAGCAAAGCAAAGCAAAAAAGAAAAAAGAAAAGACTTTAACTAATAAAATAAGGTAAAGATATATTTAAGTTTAAGACTCCAGTGGCTGAGAATTGGGAGGTACTGAACTCAGTACCCCGACTGTTGAGGGTCAAGGGTCGAGGGAGGCAAAACTCAAGAGAGAAGGACTAACCAAGCGACGGCGAGACTCGATCGGCGACGGCGAGCTTGGATTGGCGACGGAGAGCTTCTACCGCGACAGTAGGGGCTGGTTGAGAGCTTGATAATCATTGGAGGAGTCGAGGGAGGCGAGACAAAGCAACGGTAGACTCGATCGGCGATGGCGGGATTTGATCGGCGAGATTATCCACTCGCGACTCCACCGCAACTCGACTTCTCCAGGTGCGTTCAGATATGGGGTTTATGGGTTTTTTTTCCTACTCAATCTTCACAGGTTGTGAGTTGTGGGTTTATGCTCTTTCAAAAAGCATCAAGAAAACTCTGGAAAAACTTCTATGGAGAGGAAATTTGATCTCTTTAGAGTGTAGGAGAGTAGCATTTTGCAGCACTTTTTTTTGTCTCGAAATGCAACGGCGTGATCACGGTGAGATCATGGCGAGATGTCGGTGTCACGGACGTGACGAGAAATTGGCGAGATATACTTGTACCGCTATAATGTCTCGTACCGGCAGGCTTCAAGACCGTTACGTCTTGGGCAAGACATCACGGTTTCGGCCGTTACTTTGAACCATGGATGACTATAGTAACATGGTAGTAGCGGTGATGGTGGAGGTGATGGGCAATGCCTATAGTGTCAGTGACAGTGACAGGGGTGGTGGGGTGTAGTGGCAATAGATGTGGCGATGGTGGTATCATTACCTACAGCTAGACACATAACCCCAATCAGCAAGAAAAAGTATTCATTGTTTATTCAATTTTTTTTTTAAAACAAAGTACTAAACCTAGCTTAGAACATCTTTTAAGTAAAAATACCCCATGAAATGTTGATTAAAAAAAAATCCCATGAAATGAAATGAGAGTGATATGTTATCTTCTTTGATAACTGCAGTTACAATTATATGTAAACACAGGACTTTAGGATTTGCTCTTGACCATGTCGCCCAAGATCTTAATACCGTCAAAGATATGCCTATTCCTTATAAATTGGCCCTCGTAATGGAAAAAAAAATTATATATTCTCTTCAAATAATACCCCCTGACCCCCTCATGAAAGTTTCTTCAAAATCGAGTTTGCTAGGGTTGCATTTTGTTTGTTTGTCTGTTTGTCTCATTGCGCTGACCTTCCTAACTAGGATTATTCTGGGCAAATATTTTCTCTTTGGAATGCAGGTTTGGACAATTGCGGATGTCTGAATTTTAATTTGGTCAAAGTAGTGCAATATGGATTGTTTGAATTGTGTATAATACAATTATAGATATATAATTATTATATATGAAATGGGTTTCCTGGAGCTTTAATCCAGCCCACTTTTTCCGACATCCTCTCTCTCTCTCTCTCTCTCTCTCTCTCTCTCTCTCTCTCTCTCTCTCTCCCTCTGTATATTTATATATATTTGATGAAACAATATTGCATTAAAATAAAAAGATGGTTGAAGCCACTGTATACACGAGAAATACAAGAAAATGAGCCAAAAAATTAGGAAAGGAAAGCTTGGTTACCAAAACTTACTGGTTCTTTCCAAACAAAAAGAATCCTCATTAGATTACATTTACACTTTACAATAGGCACCTCTACATCCTCAAAAATCCCACCTGTTCCTCGCTTGGATGACTGGCTTTTCAGCAACAAGGACTGTTGTGTGATTTTTCATTTTATAGTGTTTACATTTAAGAAATTCTGATTTTGGCGCTTCAAAAATTTTACTTTTGAAGATATTCGATCACAACTATTGGATGCCGTAAATGATGATTGATATATTTTAGTTCTTCCTCATATTTCGCGAACATGCACACTTATTTCACTGGTTTTTATTTAGTTTTCTTTGATTTTTCATGATTCTGTATTTCATTCTCTTCTTGTCAAATTTTCATTGTAGTGCAATCATCAACCATGACTTGGTTCAGCTATGCAGGTTAGTGTTGATGGTTTGCTTTGCTGTACAATTTCGAATGATCGTTCAGTGAAGATATATGACGTAGTCAACTATGACATGATGGTCATGATTCGCCTACCGTATGTTCCGGGTACTGTTGAATGGGTCTACAAACAAGGGGATGTCAAAGCTAAGCTTGCCATTAGTGATCGTAATTCTTCGTTTGTGCACATATATGATCCACGAGCTGGTACAAATGAGCCCATCATATCCAGAGAGGTACCTTCAAAGTGGCACAATATACTAGACTCTTTCGTTTTGTTTTTTCTTTATATCTCACTAACCATGATAAATATGTTTGCCTTCCCCCACCCACCAAAAATCTTTTCCAGATACACTTGGGCCCAGTTAAAGTCATGAGATACAACCATGTATTTGATGCTGTGATATCTGCAGATGAAAAGGGAATCATCGAGTACTGGAGCCCTGCTAATCTTCAGTTCCCGGAGAACGAGTATGTGCTTAATATATGATTATTTATGCTTTTGCCCATCTCCATATTGTATGACAGATATATGTCACTCCAACCATTTATTTTTTAACCTATCTTCAAATTATATGATATTTGTTAGATTATAGAGGGAAATTTTTTATTTGGTGGACATCTTAGAAGCTCAGGTGTCTTGGGTAGCTAGAGAAGCTAATGTTGTTGCCAATGATCTTTCTAAGAGGGCTGCTAGGTCTTTGCAGCCTTATAGAGGACCTTTTTCTTCCCTACTTGAGGTTGCTTTTTGGTAGTGGTTTGGTGCCTGTATAGGGTTGGGTTGTCAGTCTCTTTGTTTTTGTAGGAGGAGTTCTCATCCTCTTGGCTTGTATATTTTTCTTTTTGTAAATAAATTCTCTTCATTTTCTATAAAAAAATCAGTGGTTCTAATGTTGCATTGAAATTTGTGGAAAGCAGAAAGGAACCTATATCTGACAGAGCAATAAAAATAGCAAGATATAACGCTTGTAAGTTGTAACTAAGCATTCCATCATCACAAGTTAATTCTAAGCTTATAATTCTTGAGACTTGTAAGCATTATTGATTTATTGTAAAGAAATTGACCTGAGGAATAGTTTTTTGGCATGTATTAGTGGTTGAACATGATTAGTTTCTAAAAAAACAATCTGGAACACATGCATAAATGTGGACAAACAGAAATTGTTATTCTTAAATTGTCAAAAAGAACAAATAAGAAGCATGAAGCTGTGCAAGAAGAGAAAGAGAGAGAAATTATTATTATTTAAATAAATAAAAAAACCCACTTTCACGGGCATGAAACAGGCATCCACGCTCACACGCACATGCACGAAAAAAGTGGTAGAGTTATTTACCTCGTTGGTTGGTTGGTTGGTTAGTTAGTCATTAATTGGTTGTAAAACTACTATAAATAGAGGTCCTATGGGCTGTTAGAGATAGTTTTTGATGAATTGATTTCTGTTTCAGCATTGTAACTAAGGATTTAGAGCTTTCTTGCTCTTTCCTTTCCTCCAAATAGCCCTTGGGCTCTTGTAATCTGAAATTTCTCTCTTGTAATGAAGTTTGCTTGATTTGAATGCATCTTGTTGATTAAATTCCATCACTCCCAACCCGCAAACACACACATGCACACTCATACGCACCCACATTTTGAGCATCTGTTTAAATACTACTGCGTATAGCGTATCAGACTATCAGCTGACAATGAGCCATATAGCCGAGTTTTACTAAGGCTCACTGTCTCTTGGATAATGTGATTGATACCGAGACTCAGAACTGTTCACAAATCTCTGTGTGTGTGTGTGTGTGTGTGTATTGTTTACGAAGGTGACCTTGTAGCCTGTTTATGATTGTGTTTCTTAACATTTTTGGAATTCATTGATGTTTCCTCCATGAATCGGATTTACTTGTCCAATTGAGGGGGAATAGCGGCTTTGGGTTTTAGGTTTTTATTGCTACAGGATTTTTTTTCCTTTGATAAAGTAAACTTGTATTATACTGTAAAGAAGCAACCCCCCCCCCCCCCCCTTTCACCAAAAAAGGAAAAAAAAAACTGTAATGTGAGATATGCAAGAAAGAGCACCAAACAAAATTAAAACCAGTTAAATTCAAAATTTTACAAAAAAAAATCGGCTCCTTGAACAATCTGAACCTTTCCAAGCAAAAAGCTTTCTATCCTTCCATAGTTTTAACTATACAATAGATAATTTTATTCAATAAAAAACTGTACTATTTCTTTCTTTCTAAAGCGTCTAAAAAATGGCTTGAGGGATCATTCTCCATGCCAAAGATGAATTGTTCTTACAGTGTATTTTGATCCCTTTTTCAAAATTTTGGGCTTCATTTTATCTTCCAAGGTGAGACCATTTGTTGCTGAGATGATAAAAGTTTCACTTATGTGTGTTGGAGACTTGGAGGTGGACGGGGTGATGGAGGGGGAATGTCATTATTCCTATCACCTAGCTAGTGTTGTTGGTTTCCACTAAGTGCCAGAAAATTATTTTTATGTTTTTATGCATTATATGGGAACTGGGAATGTATGCGTCATACTGTTTTTTTAGACATGGCTCACATTTGGGCTTGCTGATTATATGTGAAAAACCACCCCTTCAACGGTTTTAGCAGTGAGAGGCTACTCCAAACATGGATCATGGTGTGCTGATCTTAGTGTGCTGACTGACTTGTCAATAATAAAAATGATAAACATGATCATAAGGTTCATCTGATCATTTCTTTTTCACAGTTATTAGATATCCTAGATATCGTTTGTTACTTGTACTGGCCACTTCTAAAAAGTGTAGAAGTTTTGAAACTTTATCTTACCATTATCTTGTTATATTCCTCTGTATGTTTGTGTAATAACATTTTTTCTCATATGGCCAAAGACATGCATGAAATATAGTAGTCAAATTTAATTATTGTCATGTTGATTACTGTACTGTTAGATATATAAGTTTGTCCAGTTTGCTAATTGCCTAACAATGCTGCTTTTGTATGGTGTGTGCAGGGTGAATTTTAAATTGAAAAGTGATACGAATCTCTTTGAAATTGTGAAATGCAAAACAACTGTTTCTGCTATTGAGGTACTATATATTCTATCTTAGAAGATCCTTTAGATTTTCAAATTGATTTGATGACCATCTTGTGCATGGAACTCATATGAAATCTGAATCATCATTAATAATATGAATTCTTGAATGCTTGATATTTTGATATTGTTTCACTTCCAATAGTTATTGTTTGAGAAATCTTCTAATAATTTGACTTCTCCTATTGCCAATTACAACATGATTATATTGTTCTTCAGGTGAGCTCAGATGGGAAGCAATTTGTTATTACGTCACCTGATCGTAGGATACGTGTATTTTGGTTTAGAACAGGTAAACTAAGACGCGTTTATGATGAATCTCTTGAGGTAATATTTTTCACTGGTCTCTTTCATTAGAGTATATTTCCCTCTGGAAGCTCCTGTGATGATCAAATCTCATGTGGTGATTAGGTGGCCCAAGATCTCCAAAGAAGTGATGCTCCCTTATACCGGCTGGAAGCTATTGATTTTGGGCGAAGAATGGCTGTTGAGAAAGAAATTGAGAAGACAGAAAATGTGCCACAACCAAATGCAATTTTTGACGAAAGCTCTAATTTCCTTATATATGCAACCCTTTTGGGGATAAAAGTAAGAAATGAGTGAGGTCTCTTTAATCGATCTCAAGTCTATTTTAGTTAAGAATCTTTTGTTTGGTTTAATAGTCATACCTCAGGGCTGTGTCCTTTCTTTCTCTTTGTTGACTCTCTAAAGCTCTAGTTGGAGTTTTTGAGTTAGGCTAGTGCTTGTATATGTCTTATGTACATGTGCTATGCCTTTTTGTTTTCAATACAAATATTATCTTTATAAAAAATAAAAAAGAAGGTAAGAAATGAGTGTCAATTGTTTTACCAGCAATAAGCATAATTTATAGTTTTTTTTTTTCCCACTTCATTCGTAGTGAATTCTTCCTCTCTTTTTTTTTAAATTTTCGTGTTAGGTTGTAAATTTACACACCAATAAAGTTTCCAGAATTCTCGGAAAGGTGGAGAACAATGATCGATTCTTGAGAATTGCCTTGTATCAAGGTGATCGAAGCGGTAAAAAGGTCAGAAAAATTCCTGCAGCTGCAGCAAATGTCAATGAGGGCAAAGATCCTTTAATGGATCCCACTCTGTTATGTTGCGCATTCAAGAAACACAGAATATATTTGTTCAGGTACCATAGTTCTCTGCCTAAACTTATTGATAATATAACACTTACCTTAATTCAGTGTTTTCTTGAAAGCTTGCATTGGTAAAGTCATTAGGGGTGGCATTTAACTAGTTATAAATTAGGGAACTTTGGCTACAAGTCCAAATTATAGCACTTATGTGGCCATAAGTCCACTGAAAATTCTTGTGCAGCCTTAGGTCCACCAAACAATCTTTAAGACCAAAATACCCTCTTGTGCACTATATTCACACCTTTAGAAAAATATTGTTCTCTCTTTCTCCCTCTCCCTCTCTTTTTCTTTCTTTCTGCAATTTTTTTCTTTCTCACTTCATCAGAACTTGTGATGTCGGAAACCATGGTGGCTGACGACACAAGTGCTCAGCAAAAAAACCTCCATTTTTTTACTGAATCAAGTTTATTAGATCTACAGATCTGTTACTGGTGAGATGGAGACATCCAAATCCAATACTATGCAAGATTTGTTGATTCCAAGGCACAACATGCTGTTTTTAGATGTAACTGAACAAAAAAACCAAGCCATGTGATTGCATGGATGAGAAAGCTTCCATTGTTGCTTATTCTATTTGGCGATAAGAACCCATTTTGTTCCCAGGTTGTGTTGCATCTTCGACTTTGCCTAAGACAACTTTATCTGCCTTAGTCACTGGCTTCTTGTTCCCTATATCATGACTTAGAACCATTAATTTTTGCATAAGATCTGGTGATGACTTGCTCCGATGAAGTTTCTACACCATTTGGTAGTGAAACCTCTAGTTTTTGCACCAACTCCCCCAACCCCTGCTCTAGCTTTTCCAACACCTCCTCTGGTGGTGAAATCATCAGTTTCTACACGAGATCTTGTGGTAAAACCACCATATTTTGCAGCAGCTCTGCCAACCCCTGTTCCTATTTCTCCAATGCCTTCTCCACTGGCTTCAACACCTATTCTATCAAATGCGTGTGCGAAAATAACAATTAATCTTCATTTTATCTTTAAACAGTTACATGTAACTGTTTTAGAAAACATTCTTTATTGTAACAGTTACATCTAAAACCAATTATACCCACATAAGTTTATAAACTAATTTACATTCAGCATTTATTCTACACAAATTTGTAAACAGTTACATCAAAAAATAATTACATATAAGCATATAGTATAAAAAGTTACATATAATTGTTTTATATTCACCATTTCTTTTGCACAAATCTGTAAACAGTTACATGAATAGATTTCATTGTGTGAGTAATTTGTGGAAGTATGGGTGTTTCATATCAATTCCTCCCTAATTTTCTTTTCTTTTCTTTTCTTTAGTCATGAATTTTGAAACAGTTACATGTAACTGTTTAAAAACAACTACATGTAATGGTTTTAGAAAACATTATCTTTTGTCAAATCTAAAAAATCTTTTGCTATTAATACCAAAATTAATTGTTTTATTCAGAATTAACAGTTAAATATACTCAAAAAACAATAATTTAAATTTAAACTCTATTAAAAATAATTTAATTTCAATTTTGGTTAAATACAATGTAACTGTTTTTTTTATTTTTTATTTTATATGTACATAATTTCATATCTAACATAGATCTTGTTTCAAAGGTCTCAATGAATAGATTTCAAAAATATAAATTTTATTGAAAACCGATATATAAAATAAAAGTTATGTTATTTTAAAGTTTGAAAACAAAAAATAACGACTTAAGGGTATAATTGACTTTATGCACCTAAGACTCTCATAAAAAAACTACCATTTCATTTAAAAGGGAACTTATGGCTGTATAAGATTTAGCCTTCGACTTATACCTTTATAAGTTCTAAAAAGTGGATTTTTCACTAATTTTCCCTATAAATTATGATATGGATGATGGCTTTCAAAAGCTAAAATTATTCAGCCCACGTGGATTAATAGCTGTGTGTAAAGCAATGGAACTCATATAAATCGTAAGCTATGTTGCACCGACACAGCAAAAAATGAGGAAATGCAGTGTCGGACACGGACACGTGCCCAACACTCCTTTGGCACATGTCTGACACTCCAGGGAGGTGTCCGATCAATTTTTTCTGTTCATTGTTGGTCCGACACGGTCAAGACACCCCGGGGGGGGGGGGGGGACTCCAGAGACATGTTCAGGACATTTATGCAACACGGCGGGGCAGTTTTATAGATTTTATTTTTAAAAAATGGCATACAGAATGTTATTTTAAAAACAGAAAGGGTCTTTTTGTAAACAAAATTTTAAAATGGAATGAAAGGGCACGATTGGCTCGATGGAAGTCCAGAAGCTTCAGCCATTCAATCAGGTTACCAAGAGCAGAGAACGAGTGAGCGAGAAAGCAATCGGAAGCTAAGGTTTCGTTCGACCTTGACTGACGGCTTTCCCTCCGACAATCGACGACCCTCATCCACCGATCTTCATCCAACGACCGATGATCCTCATCTGTTTGAGAGCTAGGCTTTAGAACAAGTACCACTCTTTCTCCTGCTTTGCTTCTGTTCTTCCTCATTTTCTTCTTCTCCTTCTTCTTCCCCTTGGGTGAACCGTGTGCCTGTGTGAGGTTTGAAAGCTGGGGTCTTTTTTTTTTTTTTTTTTTTTTTTTGGGGGGGGGGGGGGGGGGGGGGTTCAGCTAAAGCTGGCCAGCTGGGGTCCTTACCTCCATTGCTTTATCTGTCTTTAGATTTTTTTTTATGTAACTTACAATTGTTTATACACTTTTTTTTAATGTAACTTGGGTGTATGCTGACATAGTCACATGCTTTGTCTCATTTTTTGTCTAAGCTGCACTTTTTATACTTTTTTATATATTGTTGTTTTAGTGATTACTTTCTTTTAAATTTTTTTATATGTAACTTGTAACTGCACTTAAGTGTATGCTCTTGCAATAATTTATATATAACTATATATAATGGATTATGTTTTTTTATTTCCATGCATTTCAATACTTTTTTGATATGTATAATAGAATTTAGGAATTAGATATATAATTATAAATTGTAAATTATAAATATATTTATTTATTTATTGCCGTATCCCCGCCATGTCGTGTCCTAGTTTTTTTAAGATTTGCCATGCCGGAGTGTCCGTGTCATGTCGTACCCGTGTCTCGTGTCCATGTCCGTGTCCGTGCTTCTTAGGTCGTAAGATATTTAGCAGCTTTGGATTATCGTATTAGGGTGTGGTTATATCACTTGTCATGTATAGCATGCATTAGGTTACATTGGTTAAAATGCCTTTGACAATGGGAAGGTTGTTGAACGTGACATTACCTCAGTGCATTGAGTTCCTTTTGATTATATGTTATTGTGAACTTTGAGGAACTATTTTTCAAGTTCTTCCATTTGTTCTGCATTCTGACAATTGTTATTGTCCAAATAGTCGAAGAGAACCAGAGGAGCCTGAAGATGCAACTAAGGGAAGGGATGTGTTCAATGAAAAGCCTCCTCCTGATGAACTTTTGGCTGCATCAGAATTAGGAAAATCCGTTACAACATCTCTTCCTGACAATTTGGTGAGTTTCTTCAAATTTGAGACCTGCTTGTAACTGTTAGTTTCCAATTAGACTAAGGAAAAGCCATGGTTTACTCGCCATGTTATCCATGTGGCCACGAGTTAGATGGTTAAAATTCATCAAATCTAGTTGAATTTTTGTAGACTTGACATACCAAATGGGACCCATCAGATAGTGGATCAAGATCCTT
Source organism: Liquidambar formosana (assembly GCA_039720395.1). Lineage (NCBI taxonomy): Eukaryota > Viridiplantae > Streptophyta > Magnoliopsida > Saxifragales > Altingiaceae > Liquidambar > Liquidambar formosana. The sequence goes on along the minus strand of CM077827.1, from coordinate 28,983,609 downwards.
CATATGGAACCTAATGCTCTGTGCGATAGAATTATGTTTAAGTAATGCCCTCCACATAATTACTTATAAAAATGAGAAATGGAGTAGGGAGAGAAGGTAACGTTTGGTTGTGTACGCACGGTACCATTTTTTTTGTTTCCAAAAAGCTTAATTGTTTCTTTTTTTTGTTTATAAACTCCGGAAAAAAGAAGTTTGGTAGTCGCAACTCGCAATCAGTTGGTATTTTGGGAAAATCAAAGCTAAATCATTTAAGTGTTTTAAACCCAAGGAATTGGTGGAGGTGCTGAAATTAATGGTGGTGGCCCAGGCAATTATCATAGTGCCAATGTTGATGGCAGTGGTGCAGGATTTATTTATTGGTGGTTGGGATGGTAATAGTCTCGTCGCAGAATTTTGGAAAATAATCCAAAGTTTTGGAACACCTGATTTGGCAATGGTGGCGGTGGCAGCATAGAATTTCACGAAACAAATTTCAATATTTTTATTTATTTGGAACCATAAAATTCATGTTCGGACTGCTTGCATTGCTTTACAATTTAGAATTCACAAACAGAAAATGATAATAGCCTTACGCCCTTACCTGATTTTTTTAATGAGTATTTCTATTCTTTCTTTTTGGATCTCAAATCTGAAAGTGCGACTTAATGGACACTCAGTCATTTTCCTTTGTTTATGTCGAGAAAGTGGTGGAGAAAATTAGAAGGGTAGAATACTTGAGCCTTTTGTAACATACTTGTGTGTTCTGCTGAAATGTTGTTCGTCAACTTTCACTCTTTGAGGTGAAAGTTCGTTGTCCCAGAAGGAAAGTGTTTCTTCTCTTATTCTATCAGCTCAGTTCACTTATTTCCATATTTAGTGAAGGAAACGATGCCTTGTAGTTTTTAATGTAGTTCTGATCCTAACTGTTGCTTGTTGAAAGAGTGTAACTCAGTCTAAGATGAATGAGTTTCATATCACTTTTGTATTTTGTCCATGCTTGGCTGACTCTATGCACTTTTGACTTACGTATATTATGTGCTATTCTGTAATTGTTTAAGAGGTTCCCTCATTTCCTTTTCCTTTCCTTTTCCTTTTCCTTTTCCTTTTATTTCCTGTTTTACCAGATCTTGCACACCACAATGGGGGACATTCACATGAAACTGTACCCGGAAGAATGTCCAAAAACCGTGGAGAACTTTACGACACACTGCCGCAATGGCTATTACGATAACCTCATTTTTCACCGGGTGATCAAAGGCTTTATGATACAGACTGGTGATCCATTGGGAGATGGAACTGGCGGCCAATCTATTTGGGGAAGGGAGTTTGAAGATGAGTTTCACAAAAGGTGACCATTTTTGCTTCTTACCTTGTGGCATGCAGCCTGTTATCTTGTAAATAGTGGATAACTTGGATCTGTTTCCTTAACTTTTTTTGCCTAATATTGTCATTACATAATATTTCTAATTAATTGGAGGGAGACATGGTGGTGCATGCTAATGATTTAAATCCTATCAAATTTCTGAAATCCAAAGTACCCATTTTGCATGTCTTTTACAATTATAACCATCATGTTTTAAAATTTGATTATGTGTCATGGGCTCATGTCATACCCATATTAAGAGAAACATAATATAGATATGATACAATGAAGAATTCCCAAGTTTGTGGGGGTATTAATAAGTTATTGTGTAAAATCTATATTTAGAAAGGGGTTTTTAGGTTTGCAGCCTAGTTGTGTCCCCAATCAATTAATTAATTCTAATTATGTATCAAACTGGTGCCATTTTAAAATCACTTGAGAATAGGGCTTTACATTTATCAATTGAATTCAATTGAATTAAGTCATTCAAGTCTATGTATTTTTTAATGACTTCATTTATTAAATGGGATCCAGAAAATACGATCATTTTTTTATGCTTGCATGGTGAGGTGTGAATCATGTCATTGATTATTGGACAGTGATAGAATTTATGGAGATAAGGTCTTCTTTTTTATTATGGCATTTGAATAAATCCACTGTTACTTGCTGCACTATTGTTGAGGTTTCAAACTCTCTATGTTCTTTATGGAAGTTTTAGGTTACTTGCTATCCCTCCCTTGTTATAAAAGGCACCTCATTTTTGAGAAATGATTCAGTCCTAATCAATTACCTGAGGTGATGTGTTCTTAACTTGATCTTCATAATAATTCGATAACCTCGCACTAGGCAGACACTGCTGATTGGTAAATAGCATCCAACTGAAGGGATGGTGGTCATGTGTGTATATATAGTTTGATGCAAATTTTAAGATGCTTAATGATTCATGAACAACGTCCTTTCTGCTTAAGTAGACTGTTTTTTCTTCCTCTCATTTTCCATCTTTTCTTGAGGCTTACTCCCATACTACAAGTTTTCATATCTAAATTGCTTCCCCCTCCCCCCCCCCCCTCCCCCAAAAAAAAAAAAAAAAAAAAAAAAAAAAAAAAAAAACAACAACAACAACAACAACGTTAATGCTCTAGCCATAATCTGATGCTCTAGCCATAATCTGACATTAGTTTTTATTCACGGGATTGACTACAATATATTGACTCTTCTCTATCAGAGACTCTAATAATGGGTCTACACTCTCTTTACCTTAGTGCAACACTTTGACTGGGTATAGGCACTGGTTTTCATTTCACTCTTTAAAAAAATTATTATTTTTTAAATAATATACAATATTCTATCCTTGTATAGAGTTGAAATTATGTAATTGTTAGGGAACTGGAAGATGTTAATGTATGCTTTTAAACATGTAATTATATGTTTCTGAAGTTAGAACTGCACAACTAAGTGATTTTTTCTATTTAAAAAATAAATAAATAAATAAAAAATCTAAGTGATTTTTTCTGTTTTTAGTCTTCTGTTATATTGTGTTATGTTTTCCCTGTAATTGCGCAGATTTTGCTATTTAATTTATGCTTTACTTGTGTTATGCACAATTTACATTGGAAGACACATTTCTTTGTCTCTGCAGTTTACGACATGACAGGCCTTTCACGGTGTCAATGGCAAATGCGGGGCCAAACACAAATGGATCTCAGTTCTTTGTCACCACAGTCGCCACTCCATGGTTGGACAATAAACACACAGTTTTTGGTAGAGTCATAAAGGGAATGGATGTTGTACAGGTAGAATTGAATTTGCATGTGTGTAGCCACCCTTACTTATGCACTTTCTATTGAGAGGCATCCTTGCAATGCACAAAAAATGATTCCTGCGCATGAAATTTATTTATGCTACATGACTCAACATTGGCACCACTGGCCACCCATTTCATAACCAACCTTAGCAAAACAAGACTGAACAAAGATTCCTCTCTACTCTAGAACAGAGGCAGGCATAACAACATCCTCATTGTTTGCATGCACGTGACCTCTTTTGTGTATGGTTGCATATCTCTTTGTATCTCTTTTCCTATATATTTATAGTAGATTGACCACATTTTAAATTTTTACTGATTGTTGACAGGCTATAGAGAAAGTGAAGACTGACAAGGCAGACAAGCCATACCAAGATGTAAAAATCCTAAATGTGACTGTCCCCAAGTCTTGAAGATTTTCCCTTGTAATGGTTGATCTATTCAAATATGGTTGGTTGTTCTGATTGGTGACCATTGGCTGCAAAGGATCCTAGGTATGGTTTTCTGAAACAATCACTTGCATCATTCTCAATTCTATGATTGAGGTTTATATATATATATATATATATATATATATATATATGTATACACACATATGGGAAATTAAATTATATGGAGATCAAAAAAATAAAAATTCAAGGGAGGAAGAGATACCGAAATTAGAGGAGGAGAAAGGTAAAAAAAAGAAGTTTCCATTGAAAATATAAGGGCGCTTGAGGGGGCATAAAGTTCACAAAGTAATCCTCCTAGGAAAAGACACCAGTCTTAAGTAAAGATCAGCTAATGAAATTGCTTTCCGCTGTGTCCACATAAAACCACATTCAAGGACAAATTATGTACTGATTCTTTTAGAAGTTTCATAGTACCCTTTTTCTTGGTCTTTGATCCATATGATAATATGCAAGCAGTCACCTTCAATAATGATTTTAGTAATCCTTATTGGTTTAGATTTTTTCAACCAATCAAAAAGATAGAATAATTCCAAAGTTGAAGGCCTGATAGCCACACCATTTAGCAACGATAACAGGGAGGAAAGTTAACTGGTTTCCTTATCATTTAGATTTCTGAAACATCTAAAACCACCCAATAGGAATAGAAGAAGATGCAACCAAACCCAATATGAATGAACCATGAGCTCAAGATAAGGAACACAACTGGGGAAAATGGACAGAAAAAGGGCAACCATCTCTCCAAACATCCTCTCAAGAACGAATTCTCCCCGTTACCCACCACAAACGAGATATGACTTAAAAATCAAGCAATCTTTGGGAGATGAACTTCTACTAACTCCGAGCAGAACCCTGATACCAATTAAAGAATCCCATCCTTTTCCTTGCAACCCATATTTACTTTTGATAACCGAGTGGCACAAGGTTTTCCTCTCCAAAGGAAATCTCTAAAGCCATTTACCTATCGAAGCAATGTTCCTGGTGATAATGTTACCCAAAGCAAGCCCCCCCTCACTTTTAAGTCTAGACACTACTCCCCTCTTACCTTCCCCACTCCCTTCCCATAAGAATCCCACATCAAATTTTCCATCCTAGAAGCCACCCTCATAGGTATCTTGGAAAGGGACATATAATAAATGGGTAAACTGCCCAAAACTGACTGCATCACAGTAAGTCTTCCCCCTTCAAATTACCTTCAGATCTTTTAGTAACTATGCCTTGGAAGGATTTGCACTCTTTGTTTGATCTCCATTTGGTTGTGACATCAAGTCCACATATGCTTGAGCTTTAACTTTAGAAACTTCTGATGACTGGTTATCAAAGTATTAGATTTAACTCCACTACCATAATGTTGGTGAATTTCAACTTCTTGTTTCACCCAGGTTTCCATGTTATTCAATCGATTATTTATCCCGTCAAGTTGCTCCATAATTCAAGATAATATCTCGTTGCGTTGATTTTCTGTCAATCTGGGTCTATAGGATCTCCCACGTTGTGAAAACAGACATGGTGAAACCAAAACTCTAATGCCAAACTGTTGTAGGATGTTTAGGAGAGAACTCAAAGGTTGAAGGGTGGTAGGTTTTGTAGAAGGTTATAAGATGAGGTTAAGCTAAGGTTTGTAATAGGAGGGCTACTAGAAAGGTAAGTAACAGTTTCTGAAAATTCTGGACAGCAGATATATTAGGGTCTGACGACAGCTTGTTGAGAGATTAGAGTGGTAGGGTGAAGGTCTAAAGGTGGGAGGCTGGTTGGGGTTAAAGGGGTTTAGATAAGAGGATTTTGGTAGATTTAAAGAAAACACAGCAGCAGAAAACTCGAGAAGAAGAAGAAGAAGAAAATAGTCTCCAAGGGTATAGTGGAGTCATAGACCAAGTGCAAAATCCAGGCACCTCTTTTCTTTTTTTTTTTGCTGAGTAGAAAGGGAAGAGGGGGGCGGCCAATGATAGCAATCCACCCTTGGGCATTACCATAGGAGCCTCTACCCGCTGAGGAATGTCCGGTTTGAGCCATAGCTTACTATCCAAAGGGCGAGCCCGTCACCTCAGCACCACCAAAGATCTAGTGGGTACACAGCTGGCCAGAATGGAAGGGGGTTCAAAGGGGGCGCCGCCACGCCTCGAACCTGCGACCACCTGAAGCCAAAGCCTTCACCACTAGGCTACCACCCTTGGTGGTGCAAAATCCAGGCACCTAGCTCCTTTGTGTAGAGCAATATGAAGGTCAAAATCATTAATAGAAGGAACTTTGAAAACATTAGAAGTATTATGGTTTATGAAATATGAGTATGAGGAACAATTTATGGAAACCAGAGAAACATCTTGATTCAAGAATCAAGATGATATGAGAGACCGCTATTTTATAAAGTTTGTGAAAAGTAAGGAAAACCTTTCTTAGAAAAGATACACTAAGTAATATGAGAAGAATCATTCACAAATGTAATAAACCTCGTATAAACCTAATAAAGTGTTCATTAATTTAGATTCAGTTTTACTTAACAATAAATGGGGAAGGCTTGGTGCAATGAAGAGTTCAGATTGGTGATTGCATAATCCAATGAGTTTTACGCTTCATTGTAGAGGCCAGGATGTGTGAATTATGATTTATATTCTATCTATGACAGTCTGCGATCAGGTTCTCCGGTCTTTTCTTTTTCTTTTTCCTTTTTTTCTTTTTTTTTTTTTTTGTCTCAGAAATACGCACCCAAGTAATACAAGAAAAGTCGTTCACAGATGTAACAAAACTTCATAAATCTAATAGAGCGGTCATAAATTTAGGTCGAGTTTTGCTTTCTTGACGATAAATGGGGAAGGCTTGGTGTAATGAAGCCTTCAGAGTAGTGATGGCATAATCCAATGAGATTTTAGGCCTCAATAATGAGATCTAAGCGATCGTGAAGTTTGGTTTTATGTTCTTCGTCTGACAATTTGCGTTCAGGGTTTGGAGGACCTGCCTGCAACCTGGGAATAGGGGTAGCTAAGTTATCAGAGTGAGCTAGAATGGGAGCAGGAGAATTAGAGTTTGGTCTCAAAGTTACCTTGGGGTTTAGAGCACTTGTATATACATACGTGTTTATGAGCAAGAATCACTAGAGAGATTTTGGATATTGTGGGGCTTTTTCATGTACAGCCACAGTACAGGTAAGATGGGTGTCTAGAAAGGCTAACGGGAATGCAGACGAGCTAGCTAAGAGAGGCGCTATCTTTACAGCCTTTTAGAGGGCATTTTTTTCCTTGTTGAGACTGGTTTTTGGCATTTGAATGCTGTTTTTGCTTCATTTTTGGATGGTATAGTTATAGTTTTCGGTTTTGTTAGGAGGATATCTCTACCTCCTTTTCTATTGTAGTCACTTTGTTAATAGTAATATCATTTTGTTACTTATGTATTATGTCTGATATTTCCTAAATCTTTATCTATTCCTCAGTGTTTAAATAAAATTTTTTTAAAAAAAAAAGGGCAAATTATTCTAGTTTTTCAATGTTGGGGACAAAAATTTTTGGATTCTCATTTTGAGTCATAACAGGATTACCTTAATTAAGAATTTATACCCGTTCACACTCTTCAGTTGCATATAGCACTAGATAATTGATGATTGGTCCCATTAGACAAGGATCAGCTCTGTTTAGGCACTTCAGCCTAAGAAAGTTTATAACATTCAAAAGATTTTCCAAAATCCTTGGTGGCTTTGTTTTTGTGGCCTCAGTTCTTCTTGAAAGTTTGTTTACTCTTCTTTGGTATTTATGTTTAAGTACCCAATGTTCTTACCCTTTTAGCATGACTTGTTCAATCTGACTGCAGACTTACTGTAGATTGTGGGTTTTTTTTTTTTTTTTTTTTTTTTTTTTTTTTCCTCCAGGTACCTGTTGTGCTTGCATGTGAAGGGAATAAGAAAAAGACTGATATTTTTCAATCTGTTTTTGTCTGATACTTACATCTGAAATGAGGTCTTGCTCTTCCTTATTCCTGTTACCCGACCTTTTTTTTTTTTTTTTTTTTTTTTTTCGTTTTGTTTAGGAGAAAGGGTTAGGGTTTTGGTTTCTCGTTTCTGTACCAATAGTTTCTTTAGTTTTTTGTATAAGATGTATCAGACTTGATTGTGGAGAAGTTTTGTATCCAATGAATGAGGATTATTATTACTGTCATTATTTTTATTATCTTTCGGAGTTTTGTATGTATGCATTTTTTTCTTTTTCTTTTTTTTTTTTTTTGGGGGGGGGGGGGGGTGTGGTTTGTTGCTGACGTGGACCAGCAGTTGCACTATCAGACAGACGGACACTGTGGTTGCCCACCTGACCCGAGCTTGATTCAGCCCACCCAAGCCCAAATCTAAAAAGAATTAAGGGGTGGTTATTATCACCCCTCATTCCCTCAATTTTGTTTGCATCCCCAACTCTTTGTGGTTTCTCAAGGAGAGGTTTTATGAAAAATATGAAAGTTTTTCATGAAAATCTATTAAAAAACATCATTTTGAACCTTGAGAAACCATAGAGGGTTGGGAGAAGAGGGGTTGCAAATAAAATCGAGGCAATAACGGCCCCCAAAAATAATTAAGAACGTACGGTCTTGGCCTTGTAAGGGTAGTTTCTATAACAAATGTTAATTAACTATTATTAAACATTTTTATGTAAGGTATGCACTAAGGTTTGGTTTAGTCATGCAAATGAATATTAATGGCCTGTTTGGTTGTCCAATACAAAATTAAATGATTCAAAAAAATTTACATAGTATTGAAGGTATAAATTTATCACTTTGAATTAAAATATTTTAAAATGTTGGAATTATCGTTATAGTTAATATTGTAGAATCAATTCTAAAAAATTCATGAAATGTCATTATTTGGAATTTCCACTTTTATTTGTGATCATCATCTTTGAATTTGTGAATTCAAGATAATGGATTTTGTTTTTAATATTACGTAAAATTTCTTAAATTGTTTAATTTCAAATTGGACACACAAATAGGTCCTAAATTATTATTGTATTTAACATAGTATTGAAAGTACAAATCCGTCAACTCAAATAGGACCGTCTGATAAGATTGGAGTCATCAAACTATATGGTGTCATGGAATCATTTGTAAAAATGTATGAAAAGCCTCTATTTTGAAATTTCAATTCTCAATGGTAGTGGTGATCGTTATTTCTTGGAAAATTTTCATTTAAGGTGATGGATTTGGGTCTTTAATATTAAATAAAGTACGTATAATATAAAATACGTTATAATCGTTTAATTTTCATTTAGATGACCGAACGTACCCAATTCAACTTTTAAATTGGTAACAGTTGGAATCTTGATTAAGCATACATTATAGCTGACCCTTTTGATTAGAATTTTGATTAAGCTAACATTTAGGCTGGGCGCACTTTTAAGGTTAAACAAATGGTAGCGTATCATTTTTTAAAGTAAATGAAACGGTGAGTTTTCTTCTTGTCAATGAAAGGAGAAAAGTACTCAGACTCAGGTTGGAAAATGAACTGGAAAAATTTAAACCTTCTTTAACATGAGTGGGCCAAGTTGCAATGACAAGATAAAGCTTGACTGGGAGTTATTGCAACCCCTAAACTTTATTTGTAAACTTCATTTATTTTTATTTTTTAAGATTTTATAAAAAATATAGAAAGTTTTTATAAAAACTAATCGCTTGATCCTTTACCTTCTATTTGGTTCCTAGATTCTACCAAGGAAAAAAAAAAGAAGGGAAAAAAAATGTGGAGGAAAGAAAATGAATGGAAAAGATAAAATCATATCAAGCCAAAATTATTTCTATTATTCTTTTTCTTTCAATTTTCCATTGCAACCAAATAAAGAAAAATAGAATTCCTTGTTTTTTATTTTTTTTTCCATGATAAAATCCACAAACCAAATAGAGCCTTAAGAAACATCATTTTGAAAAATTTTGTAGAAGAAAATTTTTCTAAAATTTATCGTTTAAGTGGAATTTTTAGTCAATTATAATTTCGTTTCCGTAAATTTCAAATATAATGTGCTCTTAAATGATGGATTTTGAAAAGGAAAAAAAATTCTACAAAGTTGCTCAAAATAAATTTTTCTAGTTGACTACACGGCCAATTTTTATAAAACCATTTTATATTTTTCATAAAACCTTAAATAGAAATACTGAAAAAAAGTGGGATTGACATACAAAGTTAAGGGGTTACAATAGCACTCCTCAAGCTCGACATCTATGGAGCTTGGTCTTGGTCCAACTATCATCAACCAAGTTGAATTGCAACTCTGCTGATTTTGAGTAAATGACGTACAACAAGTCAGCAATCGACAACCTAGTCTTGAATTAGAGAAAGATCATAAATCAACTTTTGAGGTAATTCAATATGAGGCCAAGTTACCACATTCTGTGAGCTTTCTTCTCTAACTGGCCGATAAGCCAATAAATTCTATTTGTCAAGGTTTAAAAAAAGAAAAAAGAAAAAAGAAAAAAGTTGTCAACTGATTCCCCTCCTGCAGGCCTTTCTGTTATTACAATTTTGTCTTCTATAAGGGTATCCACATCCATTGTTTCAAGGTCTATCTCGTTGTTCTCTAATCTGGTTTGTTCATTGAGAGAGAGAGAGAGAGAGAGAGAGAAATTATTATTGTTATTTTTTGGAATAACCGAAAATATCAAATTCAGAAAATGGTTCCACCAAAATTTATGAAGAGTCGGTTTAAAGTTTTCCCTTAGAGGATCAAAATAGTATAGGGAATTAAAGCATAATGTTCTTATAGTTGCTACTAATAAATTTATGGCCTGGTTGATGATGGTTCACATACCATCCCACGATGAACAGAACCAATTGGCTAAGGTGATATAAGAAAATCCCTAACCTACTCCCAAACCCAACCTATTGGCTAAAGTGAACATCAGAACCGCTAATGCCCTAGAAATTTTTTAACTCTCAATTTCTGTGTACAAGTATCTCAACATCCATCCCATCCGATATGATCAGTAACATGCCCTTGGTCCTCGCTACATCAGTTAATATGGGCATTTTGTGTATTACACACACACTCCAAAAAAAAAAATACAAACAAACAAACAAGCCGAGTAATAAAAGCACTTTTCTTCATTCATACTTTCAGATTCTTTACCTAGAACGGGGCCCATGAACTTCCCACTTTAAGCTATGTGATCTCAATTGTAAGACAACATAAGCTTGGCTCCTAGTGATAACAAGGTCAACAAGTACTAATGTGTTTCCATGGCCATTGCAAGCAGGCAAGCAGCTGATGATTTGACACCCTCCAACTAAAAGACTGGAAAGAACCAAAACATAATATCTGATAATAAGCTTACAGCTCAATTATTACTCTTCCCTTAATCCCACCTTTGCAAGTAAATTTCCAACAAAATATTTTATTTGGATTTGGAGATAACTAGTAAACAGAATCATCTTCTATCAACTACACACAACCCTCGCAAAAACCACTACACTAGGATGCGTTCAATGTGAGATCCATTTTTACCTTGAGAACAACTTTTAAAAACACACACCCTTGTCTTTTTTTACAAGGAAAAAACTTACCCTAGTCAACCTCTGCTGGCTTGACTCCCAAAGTCTTAACATGGGTCACTGAAGCCACCCTCGCGATACCAAAGTACAGCTCGTCAGTGTTTTGTGGATATAACAAAAATTAGTCTTGCCAAGTTGATATAATTACATACTATGTTTCTGTTGGTACTCTTATTCTAATGTATCAAACAATGACCAGCAATACTCAATGAGCTTGAACAAGTGAGAAGATTACCGGCCACTAGGCTATCATGCCACTGGCTGTTTACTCTATTACAGTCAGGTCAGATTAACCACATAGAAGGTATGTATCATCATAAACTAAATAACCATCAACCCAACGAGTTAAAATTAGCCATGACCAAACTCATTGTATCACAATCAACACAAAATGACCCTGACTCAGCCCACCGAGGCTGATCTATAAAAGATAAATAAGAAAGAAATGTCATTCCTTGCACACAGAATAACCATAACAATAAGACTAAGACACAATCCTGAAATGATAATGTATTCAATAATTTATCATAAATATTTTAGCTATTGTAAGGCTACAAAAATAAAAATCTACATCTTACAGCAGTACCAGGCCCTTGAACAAGAGGTTGCAAATGCTTGTAAAATCAATCAACAACTCAAACAGCAATATTCATCATTTTCAATTAATCTATTTTTATCAATATTGACAGGCAAGTTGAGGCTCTACAATGAACTCCACTTCCCACAAATATATAATAATAATTTACATGCAAACACGATGCATGTGCGTGTACAACACCCTAGATATTCCATATAGACAATTGTAGGATAATGGCCAGGTTAGTTGGTTTGAATTCAAATAAATATGATATTACTATTTTGTCCCTTTCAATGTTTCAGCTACAAAATAAAATAATGGTAAGTTTATTTTGGAGTTTGACAGGAAAAAGAGTATAGATAGAGAAGTAAAAGACCAAAGAAACCCAACCGTTTTATAATAGTATTGATAGATAGATAGATATAGATTATATAAATTGGAAAACTATCAAATTCAATGACCCAATACTGAATTCACCGTAATCCAAAATATAACAGCTTTCAATGCAACGTTTTACCTCAACTCATCATCTAAACAAAAATTTCAGAAGTTCAACAAGATTGATAACCATATCCAAATAACAAACAAAAAATTCTATCCTTCACCTACAACATAAACTTAGAAAGATAAGGCTTCATACAGACAGATGGCTTCTCGCTCTCCTAGTCAAAAAGACTGAAACCCATATCCTGCAAAAGTTGAATGTACATGTCAGACAAAATAACCAATAAAATCAAAAGTCATATACCAAACCAAGAATCTGTAAACAGACAAATAAAAATCCAATCAAGGTAATCACACTATTATTATTTCATAAAAGAAAAACTTACATCATCAGACTCTTCTTTCTCTTCCACTTTTTCCTCTTTCTTTGCTTCAGCAGCAGGTGCAGCTGCGGCAGCAGCACCACCACCAGCAACGGCAGCAACTGCAACACCACCACCACCACCAGAAGGCACTGAAGCCAACTTCTCCCTTCCAGATGCAATCAGCTCTGTGATGTCTTTTCCCTTAACTTCGGACAAGAGCAACTCAATCCTATCATCATCAGCCTCAGCTCCAACTGTATATCAGAGATCCATTATTCATAACTGAGATTATTATAATGTTACTTCTTCTATAAAAAATTAAAATAAAAAATAGCTCTGGAAACTTAGGCAGTTAGACTCAACCATAAAGTGTGATCTGAATACATATTCAAATGGAACTTCACCTATGATAAATTAATCTGTTAAAAAAAACCGACTTGGCATAGATTCTGGTCATTTCATGCATGTTCGGTAACGTTCTGTGTTCTTGGCTTTAAGTTTTCAATGCATTTTCCATTATAAAAAATGTTTTTACAAGTTTCTTTTTTCAGTTTCAGTATTCTTAGCCCATTTTTGCAATATTCAAAAACTCCACAGGCACCCGAAACATTATCCTATGTTTTCTGTTGAAATAGTGATCCACTTTTAAATACATTGAAAATGTTTCAAAAAAGTATGTACAGTCAATCCACAAATCATTGAAAACAATGACAACCTACAGATTTAGGGAAAAGTTTTGAAACGGGTAACACTAAAACATTAACGTATTACATGCATACACATTGCATTGTGGCCTTGTAATGTATTGCACAGGCAACAAATGAAGATTGCCAATTGACCGGCTCTGAAATTGATATTTATACCAATACGCACAAAAAATTATCTGCCGACTTTGCAGAAAATACAATTACTTCTAGTGTTACCAAGCCCATTCAATATCATATAGATTTAAAAATCAAAAATTTATATAAATGTCTGTACATGGGTATTGGTTATCGATATCATGACCGACTCAGAAAGCCATATGGCTGAAATTTATAAATATACAAGCCCATAAGCGATTGGAAACACCCGAATCAACCCACCCATAAGCCCTAAGATTGATTATCATAAACAATGATCCACCATCAGCTCATATGATAAAAGATAAAAGGGTAAGAAATGCTAATTAAAATAAAAAATAATAATAATTTTGTTCATGTTTAAGTGGGTACCAGATCCGAGAATATCCTTCAAATCATCAGCAGAAGGGCATGTGTTCCCTCCCAACACGGCCAGCAAATAAGCAGCGACCACCTTCATCTCTGCTCACACAAAGTTACAATAACAAAATCACTACAACCAATAATACATACATACATATATATATATATATATATAGAGAGAGAGAGAGAGAGAGAGAGAGAGAGAGAGAATACTTGGGAGATTTGGATACAGAGAGAGATGGGATGAGGCGAAGAGACTGCTTTGAAAGATGGATCGAGTTCGTGAGCTTGCGCCTAGGGTTTTTAGGACTGGTGCGGGATAAAGTAGAATATATACTAGGGTTTTTGGGATTGGGGGTCTTTCTTTTGCCTGATGCTGAGGCGAAATGGGTGTTGATTAGATCGTGACCCTTGATTTTTTGGTTTCCAGTATTGTCCTTCACTTTGTTTAATATTCCATGCTAACCACTGACTGCTGTATTTGCGGATTTGCTCGTTTAATTGTTTTGGGCCCCGATCAAGTCAGGACCATGAACTATTTTTGGGCCGGCTATTGCCAACCCTCGATTTGATCAGCGCCCCACTTGTTTTAGTTTTTTAAGGTTTTATTCAAAATATAAAAGATTTTTATAAGAAACGACTGCACGCTATCTAGGAGAAAACATCATTTTAAACAAATTTTCAAAAAAAAAATTTTCCAAAATCTAATATTTAACTAAACCTTTTGGCCATTTATAATATCTATTTCATTTTTTGCCAAAAAGTTTTCATAAATGACAAATTTTTGAAAAACTTTATTCTACAAAATTTTTTAAAATGATGTTTTATAGTGGATATTACACTCGGTTTTCATAAAAACCTTTTGTATTTTACATAAAATCTTAAAAACCTAAAATAAGTTGAAGTGCTTATCAAATTGAGGGGTGGCAATAGTCGGCCCCTTAGAATATTTTAGGCTTTTTAACCCAATATAACTCGGAAATGGATATAAGGGCGGTTATTGCAACCCTTGATTTTATTTGCACACCCTATTTAATTTTTATTTATTAAGGCTTTACGAAAAATATAAAAGGTTTTTATGAAAATTTATCATGTAGTTCACTAGAAAACATCATTTTGAATAACTTTGCATAAAAAAAAATTTTCAAAATATGTCGTTTAGTTAATTTTTTTGGCAATTTACCGTCTTTGTTTCATTTTTTACTAAAACAACAAAAGATTTTTAAAAAATGTGTTTTTTGCAAAATTGTTCAAATTGATGTTTTTTTAGAAAATAACATGACTAGTTTTCATAAAAACCTTTTATATATTTTCTTATAACCTTGAGAAATTAGATTAATGGGATATGCAAATAAAGTTAATAGGTTGCAATAGCCAGTCTCAGCAGCTATTCCACCCGAACCAATTTTTCATATTGGTTAATCAAATCAAGCCTGACCTATTTGAATAAGTTTCTACTTCTTGTTATTTACTTTCAAAAGTTTTTTAAAAAAATGAAAGTTTTGGATGTAAAAAATTTTGGAATTTACTTTTAAAAATTGAGATAGCAAGAAAAAGTTGAGGTACTAGGGAATTCTTGCTACCTCAACTTTTAAAGTAATTATCAAAATTTTGCACTGCAAAAATCTATCAAAATTTTCAATTCTTTACTTTTAAAAGTAAATAACATGAATTAAATGATAATCCAAACGGACCCTTAATTATTGACATGGAGGCTTCATTTGGCTTACTCGGTAATTTTCTTTTTGGAAAAAAAAAAAAAAGGTTATTAGAATATGAGTTCTTCAATATGGGACTATTTTGTAGACTTATTACACATACCTACTAATGTAATCACTTTCTATTGGTCTCTTCTTTAAAAGGTAAATAATTTGAAATCAAATGAAATCTCCTAAAATCAGGCCAAAATACTAAATATCCCTCATTCCATGTTTAAGTGCAAATATTATGAACAACAATATCAGACGTTTTCTCTTTCTCTCGTTCCCTCCTACTCAAACCAGTTAGTTATTCTTCTAAGCAGACATCATATCAAGTTGCGATGAAAGATCGAATGAGCTCTGTTCATTGATTGTCGACAATCTACCATCAATGTTTAGTTATTAAGTGGTGATATACAATAATTTGAATAAATTGTCAGAATCATGCCCTTTTTTTTGGGTTAGATTGTTTTTTGATGATTGGAAAAAACTCTATGTAAATAAGCTTGTTTTAACAATTATGAAGTGGTTTAAAACACTGAATATCTTAATAACACCCAAAATCTTTGAATTAATTCAGTTGAATGTTGTCAAAGACTCAGTTATTTAGTTGATTTATGCTTTATTATGCAAATGTTCATTTGTATTCATGGTAAAAAAAGAGGCTTTTCATGGTAAAATAAAGGGCTTTGTAATATCGATAATATTTGTTAAAAAAAAACGACTTATTAAGTTGTAAAGTTAACTACAGTATCACAACGGGGTTGATTGAACTAGACCTCTATTATGCAACTCCTACAATGCTTGTCAAATCCTTACAATATATTTTAGTTATTGAGTTATTTTATAAAATTGCATGAAAATTTTAGGTGGTGTTTAATTTTTATTCAAAGTTCTCTTAAATTTGTTACTTATTCTTGCTTAAAACAATAATTATTTACAGAGAAACTATTGTTTGGCTTTAAAATTCTAACTAAGGATGGGGGGTTATTTTTTGTTAGTGCTTATTTAAGCTTGAAGCTTTGTAACTAAAAAAACAATTAGAGAATTTTGAATGAATTATTAACCTTTGACTTTTTAGAAGTTAATATCTGCTTTTAACCCTTTGATAGATTTCTTAGTATGTCTTTTTGGTGGATTCTTTTGGCTAAAGAATTGAATTTTACCCAATTTCATTTTATCTCGCTATTAATCGTGTTTGGTTCATTTCCTTTTATTTTACCACTTATTTTCCGGCATAAAAAATAATGGATAAGTTATTTTGCCACTTATTTTGCTACTTATTAAGTTATGTAGTTATATATTTTTTTTTATAGTTTTCATCAAGTTATTAAGTCACACAAATATATTTGCATAGTAAGGTTTGTATATATAAGAAGCTATTAAAATATATAATTCAGTTATTAAGTGATATTTGTGTATTATTGCAATCTTAGCAAGTTATTAAGTGAATACAATGGATAATTCAAAATAAGTCATATAATAACTTAATATCACAAAGTAACTTGTTGCTAATAATTCACATATATAATAACTTGGTTCCTAGTAAGTCATATAACAACTTGATATCACATAATAAGTTGTTCTTAGGTAAGTCACATAATAAGTCAAATGGCCGATCAGGGAGAGAAGGTGAGAAGGTGATAAGTATGGGAAGTAACGTTTGAAATTTAAGAAAACGTGAAAAAAAAAATTTGCTATTAAATGAAATCTCTACAAACGTGAGATTGTGGGGTATAACTGATTATTATCTAATTCATTAAATGGTTATAGGCCAATCTTTTAGGCAACTGGTTAGGCCCTCCTATCATTTTGCTTGGAGTATTTTTTGCCTGGAATATTATTGATCCCTTTGTTTACATGTATATATTTGAATTTTTCAAGATTAGTGATCTCTCTTTGGATTTAAATAAAAATTTTATTACTTTAACTCCTAAGATCAAAAACTATAAAAAGTCTAATCATTTTGGGCTTGCTTGTGCAATTTGACTATAAAATTAGTTCAAAAATTTTGACCAATAGATTGAAACCATTAATGAATAAAATTATCTTATTTTTAGAGTGTGTTCATCCCCAATGGGCTTGTAGATTGAAACCGTTAATGAATAAAATTATTTCTCAATATTTTTGAGGCATTTAAAAATGACTTTAAATGCATAATGCTCATATCAAAACTGGGTACTTAGATGTTTGGGTTTATTTGATGACTTTAAAAAGCATAATGCTCATATCAAAATTGTGTATTTTTAGCAGTTAGATTATTGAAACAAACGCAAACACTCAAGTGGAGGATGCTCTCCCATATCTCATCATATGGTATCGCCATAAGCAAGGGGGCATTTGTGTCAATAAAACCATATAAATAAGTCATAAGCAGAGGAAGGAAAGCGCGGGAAAATGCTCAACCCCTCAGTTGGGCGGCAATACCATCACAAAGGTTTGGGAAACCTTTCCTCTCTCTCTCTCTAAAACACGATCTGCCATCAACAAGTACAGCTTCTTTCTTCTTCTTCTTCTTGATCTCAAACCGTTCACAGAACCTCCCTCCAAGACGAAATGATGAATGGTGATAGCAGAAGACGAGATCGAAGAGACCCACGCTACTCCAATAAGCAGAAGCTCATTCGCACCGCCGAAGAAGAGCTCGAGTCCAAGCTAGGGTTCGATCTCTTCTCCGAAGGGGAAAAACGGCTCGGCTGGTTGCTCACATTGGCTTCGGTATGTCAATCTCCTACCAACCAACCCCCTCATTTTACTGTTCCGTTTCGCCTAAATCTCCAGTTCTATACTCCGTTTTTTACAGAATATAAGTGATTCCCCGTTTGGTGGCCAAGAAAATTGAGGGAAAGAAAAGAAACTAAAATTTTGAGTCTCATGTTTTTATTATTTGGCTTACTTATGGGCTGTTTTTTGTGTAATGATAAAGTTAGTGAATATTTTTATGGGGATTATTTTAATTTCTAGATAATGTCAGTAATCACCTGTCTGGTTGCAAAGAAAATGGAGGCAAAGAAAAGAAAAGAAAACAAAATTTTGCTTAATTATCCCACCACTTCGCCTAAATCTCCATATCTTTACCCCAGTTTTGCGAAAATATCAAGAAGTCCTTGTTTGGTTGCTACGAATATGGAGGAAAATAAAGGAATATTAAATTTTGCGTCCTATATTTTATTTATTTTTATTAATTTTGTTATATATGCATGTAGGACTCAAGTGAACAAAGTCAATTTACTGTGTAAGACTTTGTTAACTGGGGTTTTTGGTTTTATTTAATTTTTTCGAAGTATCAGTATTCCCACCTTCGATTGCCAAGAAAGCGAAAGAAAAGAAACTTGAGTCTTTTTTTCTTTTGTTAATTTTGTTTATGGAAACAAGAAACTCAACTGTATGATTCCGCTCAACACCCCCCTCCACCACCCCCCCCCCCCCCCCCAAAAAAAAAAAAAAAAAAAAAAAAAAAGGATAAAGAGAAACTTAACTGTTTGAAGGCAAAAATGTTGTATTGGGCCCAATTGGGTGGAGTGTGTTTTTGTTTTTCCTGTCTTTGTTTTCTCATTCCATGAACTATGATAAATTTAAGATTCAGAATTTTGATTTTCTCTAGTTTCATCACACTCTTGTATTCTGCAGTCATCTTGGGAGGATCAAGACACCCACAAGGTGTACAGTTGCATCGATCTCTATTTTGTTTCTCAGGTAATATCTTCTAACCTAGTGGTTAGAAGCATGCCTGTAATGATAGTGGTTTCTGCCAATCTTCTCTCAGCCTAGTTTATTGGAATTTCAAGTTCTTTTACTGGATGTCTTGGTATAAAGTATTGGCACCCTCCGAGCAACCTGAAAATGATAGCAGCTAAAGAATTTAATTGAAGCTTGTTCTTGTTTGGCAGTTTTTGATTGTTGTGGTAAATTATTTACCTGTTCTTATAAATTTGGTTACAGGATGGTTCTACTTTCAAATCGAAGTACAAGTTCCGTCCTTATTTCTATGCAGCCACGAAGGTTTAGTTCTCTCACTGATTTTGCAAAATCCTTCTGTCTGTAGAATGAATGTTAGTTAATGGCTTCCTTTATGATGGTTATGATAATGACAGTAACAATGCTAATACTATATATAGGAGAAAATGGAAATGGATGTTGAGGCATATTTAAGACGACGATACGAAGGTCAAATTGCTGAAATTGAGATTGTGGACAAAGAGGACCTCGATCTAGTAAGCCACTATTTCTTCTACATTTTGACTCCTCTGCCCCCATCCCCCAACAAAAAAAAAAAAAAAAAAAAAAAAAAAAAAAAAAATAATTGTTAGAAATGTTCTATATTTGCGTTGCTTGTGTACTTATAATTGCCCTATTCCTACCTATCTTTAAGTTCTTAGGGGACTAATTTTGGGGCATGCAGAAGAAGTGAAGTTGTTTGAATGTTATAGGCCAGTATGGAAAGATTTCAGGGATTTTTGTATCAATGTTGGAAGGTCAAATAATGCTTGGAGAAAGCAGGAGCTAGCTTCTGGTTAAATTTTGGTCATCATTTATTTGCATTTAATTCTGGAAGCCTAAATAATATTTTAAAGATTGAAGTTGTTTAGATTTGGGCCATTTGGGAAGTGGAATTAACTTGTGGAAGTTTGAAAGTTAAAAATATGCTGGAGTGATGGGTGAAGTGTTTGTAAAATGTTTGATAACATGGGTTGGAAATATCTCTACAATTTCAAAATATCTTTTAGATGGATAACTTCTTTAATGTTCTCATGTTACGTCACATATACCAGCTAGACCATAGCATTGAAGTTAATTAAGCCACCAGTGTTCCGAGGGGAAAAAAACAGCATTTGGTTACAAGCGAATCGTCACACCCATGACCTGTGTCCCTCTTGTTAGCCTGCACCTGAGGCACTTACGTAATGTACAAGGACTTCAAGATTAGTAAATTTTCTTTGTATAATGTGTTTTAAAAAGAAGAATCTTCGTAGGAAAATGCCCAGTTTCATAACTAGTACTTCTAGTCTTCTAGTTGTATATTTGTATATTCCACTTTATTGCTCTCTGACATCCATAGATCCATATTGATTATATAACATCAGCATTGATCATCCTTATAGATAAATTGTTCCCAACATGTTTTCTTTTATTAACTACCATATCATGTACTTAAAATATGTAATGTAGTGTGTTTGTTTGACTGGTTATTTGTTCATCATGTCCTTTGCTGACATCAATGTTTACGTTCATGCTTAAGTTGATTGCACTTTTATTTTGCATTTTTCCTGAAAATTGTATTTTGATTGTTTCATATTCTCATGTACAGAAAAACCACTTGTCTGGCCTACGCAAGTCTTATTTGAAAATATCCTTTGATACTGTTCAACAATTAATGAACGTGAAGAGCGATCTATTGCATGTTGTTGAAAGAAACCGGGCAAAGTTAGATGCTGCAGAAGCATATGAGTCTATATTAACTGGAAAAAGGTAAGGCTTCATAGTCTAGATTCAGATTCCATTGGCATGGGGCAGCACACTGTTTGGCCTCAGCTTCTTTATATGTTGCTGCTCCATCGAAAGAAACCTATTTATATCTCTGCAGTTCTTAATTTAGCATACCTATGAGTCTATATTAACTGGAAAAAGGTAAGGCTTCATAGTCTAGATTCAGATTCCATTGGCATGGGGCAGCACACTGTTTGGCCTCAGCTTCTTTATACGTTGCTGCTCCATCGAAAGAAACCTATTTATATCTCTGCAGTTCTTAATTTAGCATAGCACTGCTTGCTTGCACCTCATTGTAAGTGGGTATCTCTTTCCTCATTCTGACATGGTTTTGGTCCTTGACTTGCAGCAAACAAAGACCACAGGACTTTATAGATTGTATTTCCGATCTCCGCGAGTATGATGTTCCTTATCATGTTCGATTTTCCATTGATAATGGTAACTTAGCAGTTGGTTGTGAAACTTATTTACAGTTCCTGAAGTTGTAATAAACTTTCCTATTCCTTTTGTGGCACTGAAATTTTCATGCAATCCAGATGTAAGATGTGGGCAGTGGTACAACATTAGTGTATCCAGCACTGGTGTTATGCTAGAGAAGAGGACTGATCTTCTGCAACGTGCTGAAGTTCATGTTTGTGCTTTTGATATTGAGACCACAAAGCTTCCTTTGAAATTTCCTGATGCCGAGTATGATATAATAATGATGATTTCATACATGGTTGATGGACAAGGATACCTGATTATTAACAGAGAGGTACATCTAGAATGATTTTTCTTAATTTATTTGCATGGTCAAGAATCTTATTTTATTATGATTCTTATTGTTTGTGTCATATGTCCTGAGCTTTAGAATGCATAAAATTTTAAATTCTCTGTCACATTTGATAATTTCCTTTGTAAATTTGCTCCAACTTAAACTTAGTCCCCATCAAGGACTTAAATATCAATATTGATGGATATATCGAGGGTCCAAAAACATGGATATATCGGATATATTGAAAATATCGATATCGATTTAGAGATATGGTGGATATTATTAGTTAAACACAGATATTTTTACTGAAACTTTGGGAAACAATGATTTAGACTCTAATACACAATTTAGAATCAAAAGATTGCAATTTAAATGTGTATAATACAAGTATGTGTTGTGTATTGTATAAAAGGTGTGACGCGGTGAGAAAATAAATAATAGAAATTTATGCAAATTCAACATCTAAATGTCACATGAAATTAAAATCTGTAAATATATATCATTTATTCAATAATAAATCAATACATCAATAAATTAAGGACATATACTTACATTAATACCACATGAAGCTTAGAGAAGCTGCCAAACCAGCCTTGAATAATACTAATAATTTCAAATGTGTATAAATTAATGTCAACACTAACAAATTAATAATACTATAAAGTAATTCATGGTCTGCACTAATAAATTAATAATACTATAGAGTAATGGCCTAATAGGTAATAATTGTAAAGGTGCTAAAGGAGTAAAGGAGCTGGGTAAAGGGGGAAAGGGGGTTGGGTTCTTGTGGAGCTTGGAGAAGTTTCCAAAAAATCCTTGAAAACTACTTCAAGAGGACATTAGGTGTGGGAAAAAAGGGGGACAACAGTCACCACACTCAAATTTTAGTCAATTAGTCACATGGGTCGATATGATCGATATTTCTCGATGTACCTCGATATATTGTCGAAATATCGACGATAAATGGTGGAAAAATGTCGATATTCTCGATATATCTCGATATTGTCAAAATTCTTCGATATATCGACGATACGTCGATATATCCAACGATATAGTGTCAAAATAATACCGATGCATGATTTCATTTCGCTGCTTGTCGATACGGCGATATATCATCGATATTGACGATTTTTAAGACTATGGTCCCCATTATGTAGATAACTGTGAATCATTATTTCAAAATCAAAAGACTATGGACCAATTTCAAAATAAAGTTTGGGAAAGAAAGTGCAGAAGGTATTGTTTCTTAACTTCCAGAAGAAATCCACTTCCAGGGAAGGGGACAGGGGTAAGGGTACCTTAGTTAGAAGGGGGACCCAAATGAGATTTCAGTTCATATATATAGTCTGATTCTTACTGTAAATGTTTCCTGTGAATACAGTTTGGTATTATAACTGCAGACAAAGGAAACTTTTACCTGGATGGTGGCTTTGGGAAACCACTAATTGCAGCCTATCTCATTGATTGGAATCATTTCATTGTTATAAGGTGTTGGGTTTCTTTTTATTTTTTTAAAAATAAGCAAAGGTGAAAGAGCATCATGTTTAATTTGGAAATTGTAATTTCTGTAAAAGAGGAAAGAGAGAATAGAGAGGAGAGGAGAGGAGAGGACTAGAGGAGAGAAAGAATAGAGATAAGAATGTAGGTGGCTAACCCTAGAATGGTTAGACCAACCCTAATATATGGTATTAAGTTACAATTTAGAAAGAAGCAACATCTAATGAACTGTTGTTTATGATTTTGGTTGCATCTCAGACCAACATACCTGTGGTGGATACTGTGGATTAGTTGAATCTAAGAGATGAATGCTAATAAATGGTGTGTATAGCTTATGATCCTATTGTGGGTTGTGAAATATATCTCATGATATATCCTATATCCATATCATCTACATTTTAGATCTTGATAATATTGTCTATTGTCTACGGAACCAGAAAAAGTAGTAATCCCATCCTACAAGAAACTGGAAGGTGACGTTAAGAGTTAATATTAACAGAGATATTCTTGATGACCAAAAAAATGCTTAGTTCCAAAGTTAATTTAAAATAATTTAGGAGACAAATCCTTCATACATGCTGGGTCAATAACAAGTTGCCACGTGTCCTTGACAAAGTGATCTGAGGGACTTAGCCAACCTCAATTTGAGTGGCCACCTCAAAGGGGGCCAGGTGGCTCATGCACCACTCACCTGCTCACGCTAGATATCCTTGATGGGCACAGTTGGTTTATATATAAATGAATGAAGAAATAAGAAAAGAAGAGAAGAAGAAGAGAAGAGAAGAGAAGAAGAATGAGAAAAATAGAGTGAACCATAGGTTCCTTCTCTACTAGTATATTATTTATACTTCCTATATGCTACAATTACAAGAATACCCTTCAACTAAGTAGAAGTAATAAAGCATGAATAAAACACATAAAATATAACCAATATTCAACACTCCCCCTCAAGTTGGTGCAAAGATATCCCTCATGTCCAACTTGGCTAGCACATCATGAAACACTTTGCTAGGTACTCCTTTGGTCCAGATATCAGCAAGCTGATCTTCAGTTCTTATATATGGAGTGCAAATCTCTCCAGAACTCAACTTCTCTTTGATAAAATGTCTATCAACTTCAATATGCTTAGTTCGATCATGAGGCACTAAGTGTATCACCTCATGCCTTAGCTGATTTGAGAGCAAGTGGAGATGATGTGTCCTCGACACTTGTCACCTACAGTGCACAACATGCTGTGATAGCAGCTCACCTACAGCAAAAGGTGTTGTATGTCTGCACTACCTAAGCCATTGGTGTAGCACGTGAGTTCATTGGCTCTGTATGCCACAGTAGCAGAGCCATGCCTCTAGGCTCTTGGTCTGCAAGGCTCATCTACCAACCAGCTTGATCACACCTGATCCTCTCTTGTATACAGACCCATGGTATTCCACTTGGAGGGGATCATGAAATCAAGGATCGAACACCTAATCGTCTTCAACTCCAATAGATTTATCATTTGGGCTTGAATCCACACCTCAAGGGCTCTTGCGCCTCACTTACTGCTTCTCCTCCTCCATCTTGCTCTCAAATTGCTCTCCTCTCTCCCCAAGAAAAGGTACCCCGACATAACACGTGGCTGGCCTCTCTGACAATGATCCACACATAAGCATTCTTACAAATATTATCAACATTATTTTCTGTAGGGCTCTTAATGGCTATTCCTAGTGAATTTGAGGCGGTGTACTGAAAACTAATATTTCAATAGAATTAGTTTTTTTCATTGGTGAGGCATTATAACCAAGGACTTTAATATCGATATCGATGGATATATCGAGGGTCCAAAAATGTGGATATATCGGATATATCGTTGGATATATCGACAATATCGATATCGTTTTAAAGATATAGTGGATATTATGAGTTAAACATGGATATTTTTATTGAAACTCTGGGAAACAATGATTTAAACTCTAATACACAATCTAGCATCAAAATATTGCAATTTAAATATGTATAATACAAGTATGTGTTGCGTAGGGTATAAAAAATATACCGCGCTAAGCAAATAAATAATAGAAAATTTTGCAAATTCAACATTTAGATGTTATATAACATTGAAATAGATTTTTGTAACATTTAAATATAGAGTGCTATTAGACCAAAGGCCATTTGTTTGAAATAATATTTTAAATCATGTGAAATAATAAGCATAGTAAAATGTACATATATATGTGAATCCTAACCTATTCTAATGTGTAAAAATTTCACCAGAAATCAGCAAAAGGGCATTTAAACATGGCAATGTCGATATCTTGAACGATATCAGCGATATATCTTCGATATCAACGATATATCTTCGATATCTTCGATATATCTTCGATATCTTCGATATATCCTCGATATTTTCGATATATCTTCGATATATCGCTGATATCGTTCGATATTTTGTTTTTTGAAAATTTTTCAATTTCGCAACAATATATCGTTTCGTTACCCTCCGATATGGCGATATATCGCGATATATCGTCGATATATCGCGATTTTTAAGTCCCTGATTATAACTATTGTTTAGCTATATGTAAGATTTACCCTGAAAGGTTAAAATAACTATATAATGGGATAGGATTGGGGGACATATATAGGGCACTTCATTTTTGCACTTTAGCTGATTTGTCAAACGGTGAGTGGAGCTTGGCCAGTGGCCATGTCAACCTTCTGAAAGACCGTTGGATCTTGTGATTGTGAATGCAATGGCTTAAGAATGAGGTGCAAAAATTGAGTCCAAGGATCCTGACCCCTATATAATTATTTACCAGCATGTTTCTATTTTATCTAACCATAATGTATGACTGATAAAATTATGTCATCTTTCACTCCTTATTAGGCATCAATTGCTCCTCTCATCATTTATATGATGTATGTATTGATTCTGATAAAATTAGTTTACTTCAATAATAAGGCTTAACAATTAGTCAACTTTTTTGTGTCCATGTAAGCCTCATCGTTACAAATTCTTTTTATGAATCTGTCGATTTTTGTTTACATAAGAAGCATTGTTGCATGTTGCAATCCTTTGTTAGATATTCAATGCACCTCTAGTCAAAATTGTAATCTATTGTATATATGGAATTAGTTTCTGCATTAACAAGGTTTTTTTTTTTTTTTTTTGGTTATGATCTGCATTAACAAGTTAGTAACTCTCCAAGTTTGCATTTATCTTCAGTGCGTTGGAGAAGATATAGAGGATTTGGAGTACACCCCAAAACCAGAATATGAAGGGTTTTTCAAAGTAACAAATGTGGAAAATGAGGTACTGATACTCTCACTGATTTGTTTTGCTTGATGCGTTTGTAGGACACTGGTGTACATACTTCTATTGCTATGTGATTTGGTCTTTATTGCAGGTAGAGCTTCTCAGACAGTGGTTTGCCCATATGCAAGAGGTGAAGCCCGGTATATATGTCACATACAATGGTGATTTTTTTGACTGGCCATTCATAGAAAGCAGGGCAGCCCATCATGGATTTAGAATGAGCAATGTATGCAGCTTTTTCCTGTTAGTCGCATTTAGTTATTCCATGTCATGAGATTGTCCCTTTTAACTTGTTTGTATTACCAAGAAGGCAGAAACTTCAAAATTATTATCTTGAATGTATACATAACTTTGAGTTTGTGTATTTTTGATCTATGACGTTCTTTTAATGACAATTGATTAACACAAATTAAGGCTTTCAATATAATTTATAGTTCTAAAGTTGGCCAACTATTTGAGACTTGCTGCAGTCAAAGCAGAAACCATCCAGAAAAATAAAATTTGATATGATTTATCTTTGTTTTATCAGTCAATTTTTTTCTCTTGTAGAATGTCATGAAAGGTGAAACATAAACATGATGCAGTACATTTAGTAGTTACTATTTCATTTGCTTGTTATTTTGATTACATAACCAAGTGTAATAATATCCTACTTAGTTGGTAATTAGTAGTTAGAGTTAGTTAGAAGGGTACTTTGGTCATTTTATAGCATCAGCTTCTCTATAAATAGGACTCTGATGAGTAGTTTGTGATTAGTTTTCAGATTATAACAGAATTTGTAACAGTTTTGAAGAGCTTTGAGCTCATTCATTCTCTAGAATCAAAGTCAATCAGCAGTTTCCTTCATTTTCCTTCAGTTTCCCACACTTTCTATCATTTTCTTGCTGAATTTTTCTTGGTGAATGTAATCATTTGGAATCAGAGCATCAGTTTTTAGATCTTTGGGGTGTGAATTCTGCCTCAATTCTTCTTTTTCTCCATTCAAAAATGGAGTTTTGCTAGGGGTTCAAATTCATCCATTGTGCGTTCAAATCTTGCTGTAGTAGAGTTTCATTGAAGCAGTAGTATTGAAGCTTGATTTGGTCATTTGAAGGCCTAGGGTTAGTCGAAGGATCATACCCTTGTGTCGCAGCAGCAATTGAAGTGATGGGGCTTGGTTTTATCTCAGCAAATGCTCAACATTTGCTGATTTGTTTCACTGGAGTTGTGCTTCAGCCGAGGTCGAAGGTGTTTTCAGAATCTTCATGGCTAGGTTTGGCCTTGAGATCAGATAAGTTTCGATTCTCCGCGAAAACTCCTGAGCAGTAACTACAATTGAGTGCAGTACGTATCTCAATCTACTACTATGTTCACAAGAGGACAGAACACTGTTGTGTGTGGAGGGAATACCATAACGGCAATCAACTAGTCATTTTCAGCTCTTAACTGTGATCGACAGTTGTTGATCTGCCTTTTGACACCTTTCAAGATTGTTTATCTTGTAACGCATCATTTGAGAGTAGCAATCAGCTTCCAACAGTGCTTGACTCTAAGGTTTTGTGGACAGAATCTATTGGTCTTGAATATATATATATAGGATGATGTGTGTATATATATATATATATATATATTATTATTTTTTCTCCGATCTTTGAGCCCATTTTCTGCTGTTATGGCACATCGTGGACGTGGTTGGAGAGGTAGAGGTCAAGGAAACCCCACGAATCTTGATGAAGGAGTATATTTTCATCCACCTATGGGTAGGGATGATTCTCAACCGCAAAATCAGAAATATGGAGAGGAAAGTGAACAATTTAGGAGACAAGTGGCTACTTTGATGGAGATAGTGCAACGTTTTCACCCTCTTAGTGAGGAGAGTGAAGACTCCAAATTGGAATATAATATCAAAGATGAGCTTCCAATTTTTCATGGAAGTTTTGATTCTGATGAGTTCCTAAGTTTTTTGAATACTCTTAAGAGAGTATTTGATTATTTTGAAGTTTCAAATAACAAGAAGATGAAGTTGGTCTCCTTATCAAAAGAAAATTTTCCTTATCAAAAAGAAGATGAAGTTGGTCTCTAGTCCTCAAGGGGAGAGCTTCCGAACAGTGGAAACAATTGCTAGTATTTTGCCAAAGGAGTGGAAAGGGGAAGATTAGGTAGTGGAATGTAATGAATAAGAAGCTCTCCCGTTAAACTACATGCAAACCCATTCTAAGGGTGTAAGGTTTTCAAATGCTTGGAAAAATAATGGTGGACAACAAGTTATTTTTGAAGAAGTTGCTGGATTTTCATCCAACAAGCCACATTTCCTTAGTGTAAGAGTGGGAAAACACTTCCAAGGAAGTGATTTTGAGTGCTTTTTTATTTTATTTTTTATGAAGCAAGTATTATATTAGAAACAAAAGGGCAAAGCTTGAGTACATAAGACATATACGAGTGCTAGCCGCAAAGGAAAGTTTAAGCAAAAGAAAATCCACCTAGGTAGCCCATCAAATGACTCCTCTAGAGAAGGATGAGCTACAATGGCATCTTGAAGAGGTGATGAATTGAGGCTACCTTTCTTGTGAATTGGGGCCTGTGTGTGGTTAACTGGTTATCTTTGTTCTAAGCTTCTGAGTGGCCTAGGTAAAGCTTCTTTACCTCTTCCATAGAAGATATATACCAAGGGTATACATGTGGCTGAATGCCTGAATCTATGAAAGATTTTCATGCTTCCAATATGTTCAAGAGTGAGAAACTCAATGTCAAACACAAGTAAAAAGCTGATGATCAAAGAAAGAAGCTTTTTTTCAAAGCAAGAGACCTTGCATTGGTGGTGTTGAGTGCAGAAAACCAATCAGTGTGTCACGACTCATGAGTGCTTCCCACCTTATTGTTACATCTTTAAAACTTGAGGCCAAGTTTTTTTAGAGGGGGTCTCCTAATGTGTAGTAGTTTTAGTAGCTACTATTTCATTTGTTTGTTATTTTGATTACATAACCAAATGTAATAATAGCCTAGTTAGTTAGAGTTAGTTAGAAGGGTATTTTGATCATTTTATAGCATCAGATTCTCTATAAATAGGACTGTGATGGGTAGTTTTTGATTAGTTTTCAGATTATAACAAATTTTGAACAGATTTGGAGAGCTTTCAGCTCTTTCATTCTCTAAAATTGAAGTCAACTAGAAGTTCCCTTCATTTTCCTTCAATTTCCCTCACTTTCTGTCATTTTGTTGATGAATTTTTTCTGGGTGAATGTCATCAGAACAGTGGAGAAATATTCAATTTTATAATAGCTTTGTTATACATTTCTGATTTTAAGCATTTAGCTTCTACAAAACACATTTTTTTGTAATGGTACATAAAATTCTTTCCTTTCTCCCTTTTTTTGAATTGGATAACATTCTTGGAAGTTGGACCTTTTAGGTACTGAATTACTGATGTTGGTTGTTTTTCTGGATTTAAACAAGAAATTCAGTGTAAATTTTCATGGAAAGTTATACTTTTTTTGGATTATTTCATAAATCACTGGGAAACCTGGATGCTGTTGTAGCAATTTGGATTTGGTTTGAAAAGCATTGTTTGCTGGGAATTCTTGTGATACTGTATTCCTTTGGAGGATTGTTTGCACAACCATTGTTTTGAGTCTAAGTTTGATCTTTTGATCTAGGAATGCTAAGAGTGGTTGTATGTCAATGTTGCTCTTATATCTACTTGACCTTGGAGACTCTTATTTGGGTTAATTGCAATCCCTTTAGTTTCAAGCACATGTTGCATGTTTGAATTATGAATTATTACTATCTTTTCTTTTCCTTCTATTTTTTTTGGGCTTGCAGGAATTAGGATTTCAGTGTGACAAGAATCAGGGGGAATGTCGTGCTAAATTTGCTTGTCATCTTGATTGTTTTGCTTGGGTCAAACGTGATAGTTATCTCCCTCAAGGAAGCCAAGGCCTGAAGGTGAAAATCTCCACTTGAGGTTCATTGTTTGTTTGTTATTAGTTTATGCTGGAATATTTTTTCAGACTATATATACGAAATTTCACAGTAAATGAGCTTCCACTAGTTGAGTTTGCAACCCCTCCATAATTTCTCACTGTTTTATGATTTATAAAACAACAGGCATCCATATTTCTTTAGTCTTGTTTTTTCCCTAAGAATCATTTGGCTAATAGGTATGACACATAATCATGACACTCTATTATGTGATTTGTTTCTTATAAGACACTATTATGTAATTTGTTTCAACTAATATTTTGGGTTTGTATATAGATGCAACCACATGCAATTATATTCACATAAATACCATAACAGGCAAGTGACACACTTACTAGCACCCAAGAGAATGCTATACTCAAAGAGAGCTATTGTTAAATTCTTTACAGGATAATTTCCTGCTCCATATGGTTTATTTGCAATTTATATTTGGGTTTTCTTAATGTGTGCCCTAAGGGCACATGTTAAGCTGCAATTAATAACCCAATCATTACATGAAAAAATGTGTTTTCACAGTTTTCCAAGCATTTTCGCATTTTTTCAAGCAACTCTCATTTTCATTATTTTTAATGCAATGATTGGGTCATTAATTGCAGCTTAACATGTGCCCTTAGGGCACACGTTAAGAAAACCCTTTATATTCCAGGCGGATGATCTGATCAAAAAATATTTCAGGCAGATGAAACCAGGAAATAGAAAATGTCCAAAATACTGGGGAAAAACATTTTAATAAAGGAAAAAATAAAGTTATGATATTACAACATTTCATTATTTCCATGCAAGACGTATACCTCACTAATTAAAATTCACCATGTGATATCTGTAACCCTTCCCAATCTTAATGTGATGATCTTCAACAGAAAACTTGGCAAATCTAGCAAGAAAATGATAGAAAGAGAAGGTAAATGGAAGAGAAAATGAAAGAAAATTTGATTCAAGAGAAAAGAAGAGCTAATTTCTTTAAATTCTGTTACAATGAAGAATAATCTGGAAAAGCTGACAAAAATAACCCTTATCAACCTATTTATAGAGAGTTACAAGCTAAAATTACTAAAATACAACTATATAACTAACTAACCAACCCTATAAGCTAATAAAAGCTAATTCAAGCTAAAACAAGCTATTACAAACTAATACAAGCTAATACAAGCTGCTAGGAAGCATACATCTTTGGCACATCAGGACTTCCCCTCTGAAAAAAAAAAACTTGTCCTTAAGTTTGAATAATGAAGTAGAGGCGGTCCATAATGTGGCTAGTTGAATTGCTCCCTTAACACCACCTAATCAAGATCTCTTGCCTTGAAAATAAGCTTCTTCAATCATCAGCTTGTGATTTGTGTTTGACATTGAGTTTCTCGATCTTGAAACTCTTGGAAGCATGAACATCATCCAAAAATTGAACCTCATGTCTTCCCGTGTTGTTCATCTTCTTTGAAAATGAAAAATAAGCTTTATGTAAGCCACTTGGTAGTTTAAAATCAAGATCACCATCAATTATCAAAAGAAAAAAAAAAAAAGAAAGGAAAAAGAAAAAGAAGTCAAGATCATCCACATAGCCCAAGTCACAAAGAAAATAGCCTCTAGATGTTGCTTCTTGATGCTACTAATGAAGATCATCCACCTCTAGAAGAGGTATTTGATGAGTAACCTTGATAGGAATTGCATTATTGGGTTCCTCATCAAAGCAAGGTGGCACGTCTTTCAACATCAAATGCTTTCCCATAAGTGTCATCATCATCATAGGCATAAAAAATAGGAGCCACTTCGAAGTTATCCACTAAAATTTCTGCATAAACTTTTTCTTTGTCAATAAAACTTCATCCTCCTCAAACACAAATGCTTCATCGCCATCATCAACATCATCATTAGACACAAGGCCTCCTTGTGGTAATCATAAAAAACTTGTGGACTGCATACTTTAAAATATGCACCAAATCTTCACTAGGAAGGCTTTCCTTCTTTGTCACAATATAGTTGTCAAAGGATACTTGAATTTCTTGCCTCTTGCAATGCTCAAACTACTTTGTAGCTAATTGGCATATAATGGGAGGGTAGAAATTGCTTTTGAAGTTTTCTCTTCATTTTGTCCCTCCTTTGAATCTTTTCTTTTCCACTCCATGGGTGAAGTCGTTGCAAATGCTTCCACCATTTGGAGATGTTACCATCATAGTTATTAAAGGTGCAAGGCACATCTAAGGTGCAAAGGACTCCTAGGGCCTAGGCCAAGGTGCAAGAAAAAGCGCGGGCTTTAGGGAAGTGAAGCGTACATTTTAAAGAAAATAAATAAAAATTATTTTATCAAATGCAGCTAACAAAAATAATCAATTTAAACATATAAAATTGAATACTCTTATCTTTTGGCCTATAAGCTCAATTGGTTAGAGCATTGTGCAATATCACAGGTTTTAGGTTCGAATCTAGGATCCTTTGTTGTGAGTCTCCAGAATCCATATGTAATAAGTAATAACTAATAACTAGCCTAAGTAACCTAGACCCACAAAGCACAATTTCCAACCACAACTGACATTGTTGCCCATCAACAAATTAACAAACTACAAACAGCAAACATTGTTGCACTATACTAATTAAAAAGATTTCTAATAATCTAGTTCACTAATTAAAAAAATTTCTAGTAATCTAGTACACTAAATAAAATTATTTCTAGTAATCTAGTTCACTAAAGTTTATTTAACAAGTTAACTCCGCTTGAGAAAAAGCAAATGGAAGTAATTGACTAAGTGGTTTATAAAAAGCAGAAGCAGCAAATGGAAGTAATTGAGTAATTGGTCTCATCAAGATAGGTAGATAAAAATGACAATTAGAAAATAAAATTGAAGAAAATACATAAAAGCTGTTCTAAGAAATAAATATAAAAAGAAAGAATAAATAATGAAAATCAGAAAATAAATTTGAAGAAGTAGAAAAAAGACATAACCTTTTCGAAGGAAAAAAAAATTGAAATTTGTAAATAAAATAGAAGAAGTGGAAGGAAATAAATTTGAAGCAATAGAAAAAGGAAACAAAATGGTTTGAAAGAGGAAAAAGGAGAGAGGAAAAAAACGAGGTAAAAAGACAGTACAGTATGTGTTCGAAGGGAAAAATAGAAAAAGAAGAAAAAAAATCTCTATCAATAAATAAAATTGAAGAGGACAGTAAAGCGCACCTTGAATGAACCTTGCGCCTTGGAAAAAAGCCCAAAAAAGTGCGCTTAAAGCACGCCTTTTGAATCTCGCCTCGCCTAGCCCAAAGCGAAGCTCAATAGCTGCGCCTGCCTGAGCCTTGCGCCTAGGCGCACCTCAAGCGCTTTTAACAACTATGGCTACCATGGAGGTAAGTCTTTGCTATCTTGACCTTTTGATCTTCCGATATGTCATGATAAACAAATACTCTCAAGAGCATTTGTCCATACAAGAAAATTATTAGGATCAAGGCTCCCTTGAAAATCCGGGATTTCAATTTCATAGGAGGTGTCAAATACCTCATGAAGAGGTTGTAGTCATTGGATCACATATGTTAAAGCCTCAATTTGTCTCCTCAACTCACCAATTTCATCTCTTTGTGGCCTACTGTAACGCCCCACCCCCACCACTAGCATGATATTGTCCGCTTTGGGTTACCCCTCACGACTTTAAAACACATCATACTAGTTGGGGAGCGAAGTCTACATATATAGCGCAGTCACTTTTTCTACCCAGGAGATGTGGGATCCTGGGGTATTACACCTACTTTGTTGGTTGGTATCATTGCTACCCATATAAGGGTGAAATTCTAGTCCCTCATCAAGATTCATGGAATTTCCCCTTTCTCTACCTCTCCTACCATGTCCACGGTGCGCCATAATAGCAATAGGTACCAAATAAGGTATGCAATTAGAAGAAATTGAAGCTGACAACAGCAAGTTGAAAGAAAACTCCCAATGAAAGCTGAGCAACACTAAAAAAAAAAGTCTGAAATACTAACTCACAGCAAACGAAGGTCTGAAAAAATATATATAAAACTCAACACAAGGTCAAACTCCAGAACTCGAAGAGATCCCTGTAGAAAGGGAGAAACCCTAGCACTGGTTGGTGATGCAACTCAAGTTTCATTTTTAACCTCCAGCAACTGAAATGAGACTAACTCAACAGTTTTGAAACTCAGTAGTATAAGAACCAGAAGCAATCAGCTTTTGATCTGTTGTAGAAATTCTTCTAGAAGCTTCGACTTCACACAGGAACACAGCAGAGACTTCGACTTAGTGAAAGAGTCTTCCAGCAACTGTAATTGTGGAGAAGAAACACGTTCTTGAAGATCGATAATGTTGGAATCTCTCAATGAGAATTCAACTTCGATTTTCCCTTTCAGATAGTGATTGCAACTGGTACCACCAACTCCATCTTGATCCAGAAGGAAATTCGAACTGAACCAGCAAGTGTGCAACACAAATTTCAAACCCTAACAGGTTTCAAAGCAAAAGGAGAAGAGATGTTGATCACTGGAATAGATTGCACACTTCAGAAATTGAAGCTTCAATGATTTGAACTTTCAGATGAATTCTCGAACAGGAAAAGATCTTGGACAATGCTGTTGCTCCCACAATGATCCTTCGATTAATGCAATTGGAGGCATCGACCAACCCTAGGCAGGTTTGATCTTGGCTGGAGATCAACTTCATCATATCGTCTCAGTGTAGAGGGAAAACATGGCAGAAAGGAAGCACCACAGGTTCGAATCTTAGGTCTCTGATACCAAATGATGATCTCCTTGAAAACTCAGCAAATCTAGCAAGAAAATGCTAGAAAGAGAAGGAAAATGGAAGAGAAAATGTGGGAAAAATTGAAATAAGCTTTGATTCAAGAGAACAGAAGAGCTAATGCTCTCTAAATTTTGTTACAACTTTACAATGGAGAATAATCTGGAAAAACTGACTAAAATAACACTAATCAACCTATTTATAGAGAATTACAAGGCTAAATTACCAAAATATCCCTATACAATTAATTAACTAACCCCATAAGCTAATACAAGCTAATACAAAATAATACAAGCTGCTGGGCGGCATACATCTTGGCACATCATTAGGTCCTTACTCTTACCTTGCCAATGTAATTGCCTTCATGCTTTTTAGGTCTATGCATCCTTTGATTGTACCAACTGAAAAGATATACCTTATTGATTAAAATTATAAATGAGACATGATGGTTTAGAACATTCTCACCAATTTTAATAGTTGGTATTCCTGGATGTTTTGCTCCTCTAGTCCTGTCAAAGTCTGTTGATTCTTAATGGTTGATTTGGCATCATCCTACAATGAGGTTTCTCATGTTCTATCAAATGTGAATGGTTTTTCTGAAAGAAAACCTTGGAGGTGTGAATTTTGTAGTTTCCTCCAATTTATCATGTGTCCTGTGAATAAGTTAAAGTGTTTACTGGAAAGATTGTGGATGGTGTACTGAGATAACACTGTTTTACCCTAAAATCCCAATGTTCAACTGATCAAGTGAGGTCAATAATATATTTACTTCTTTTCTTTTCTTTTTCCTTTTTGGAGTAGGCACATTAAATTTCACTAGTTCTATTATTAACCTTTTATTATACAATATATTTTGTTTTCTAAGGCTGGCATTCATTTATTTTAACTTTACGATTAAACTTGATCTTTCCTTACATTTGTCATTCTTCAGTAGGAAAGTTGATAACATTTACTTCCTTTTTGCTAACATGTCAGGCTGTTACAAAGGCAAAGTTGGGCTATGATCCACTGGAAGTGAATCCTGAGGATATGGTTCGCTTTGCAAAGGACAAGCCCCAGGTATGAGTGACTAGAAATTGTGTACTGTTTACAGAGTTGGAGAGGCTTGTAGTATAGGATATGATGCCTTGGAACATGTTTAATTATATAAGTTTTGTGGATAAACTGATTACTATGTTTACTTATATAAGTTTCGTGGATAAACTGATTACTGCACGAAGTACTGCAAATTGTAACATGACTGCAAATATCAAGCATGATACTGTATCTCATTGTTCACTATGCTGGTAGCTATAATATATTTTTTTCTTCTTTGCTTTGCCACTGCTAGCCTTAATCAATCAGGTGGATTTGCTCAAGTTTGTTTTGTTTTTTGTTTTTTGTTTTTTTTTTCTTCCAGAAATGTGAGAGTTTTTATTATAAAAAAGGAGAGTATGAATATCTTGTAGTGAAATGGGGTAGGTATGTTCAACTGAGATGAAGGGAGTTTTGAACATTCGGTCTATGTTGGTGATTTGGTTATCTATGAAGGTATGAATTTGGGGCTTGAATAGGATATGGGCAGCTTAGGGATGGTAATTGTAATAGCAAGTATGGTTTGGGGAAGGGAGAATGGGATTCTTAGAAGGTCCCTTAATCTCATGGTTGTAATTTTGTGGAAGAATATTTTTGAACTTAAGGAAGCTTCACAAGGATGCATTGCTTTTGAGGTGGGTGGTAATGACTCCATTAAAATTGGGTGCAAATGAATTGGTCTGTTCATGACTAGCTTGAGCTTGACTTGCAGAGAGTTTATCTAAACTTATTCCCTCATCAAAAGAGTTTAGCTTGATCTTTATTTTTAGGATTTTTTTCCTAACTAATTGAGCCTGATCAACCCCAAGCTTGGTTTAATTTACCTCATGAATTGGGAAGGGCATATGCGTTTAGTTTAATGGGGAGGAAGACTTAAGGGGTAGTATATCTCAGATTTGTTTTAAAGTGGGGTTTTTATTTATATTATATATATATATATATATATATATATATTTTGGGAACTTCAAATGTGCCTCAATATTTTCTTCACCACCTCAGCTTTGTCATGGAGCCATTTTGCTAATGGGGATTCCCATGACCTGAGAGTCATCTTCTTCTTCTTATCCTTCATGGTGTTGTCGTGGCTGCCTCAGCTGTGCCATGGCACCTTTCTGCTCAAGCATGTGCTATTCCTGGGACCTGGAGGTGATTTGTTTTCCTTCTCTTCTTCCTTCTCTTTTCCTTTTATGGATTTCTAGATTCGAACTGATGGGTCTTGTGATAAAATTTTAGATCTTGACTGATGAATCGTAAATGCATTTTTTGTTTGGTTGGTGTTTACTCATTGGCCGTTTCTTCTTCTTCATCATCATTTTCTTCTTTCTCCTCCTATATGCTGGATCTTAAGATTTTGGCTCATGATTCCTGTACTGTATTGCTTCTTCTTTGTTGTCTCCCTCCTCCTCCTTTCCTATAATGAATTCTTCGATTTTTTTTTTTTTTTTTTTTTTTTGATAAGAAACTAATTGTATTAATCAAAACTTCAAAAGAGAAAAATACATATTTGGACAAGGAGTCCAAACAGGGAAACCAAAGGACAAAACAAGGCCCAACCCCTACAAGCCAAGCAGCCAAACAAAAGAAAACCAAGGCCCTCAAGTGCCAACCGGCAGAAAAATCCAAAGAACAAATAAATGGTCCCCAACAGCAATGGATTCTTCGATTTTGACCATGATTTCTGAAATTAATAGATTTTGGCAATTTGGCTGGTGATCCCCCCTTACCATGTCTGCAAAATTTAAATCATTGCAGCTGTCTTCTCCTTTAGTTTCCCAGCAGTTAAACTATCACTCTTTAGTAAGTGAATCTACCTATTTTCCTTTATTTCAATTGATTTTCAACTTATCATGGTTCAAAGGATTGAAGTTGATGGAGATTTTGGCTCACTTCATTATTAGAGCTGAGCCGAGCCGGTGTTTGTATGGCAAGGACAAGCCAAGCTTCAACATGCTTGTTTGAGCTCTACTTGAGACCTGAGCTTGGACACAATTTCAGTTAATGGAGCTGAGCTTGAACACGACCTCGATCAATCGAGCTGAGTTCAAACAATTCAATACAATGCTTGTCTCAGCTTGTTCGCATCCTTATCATTAGATTTTGGGAGGTTAGTGGCCTGGTGACATGTCCCTTGACTCTCTCTATTTGTCTTGTTCTTGGGGCCTTCAATTGCTAAACAGTGGTATGGACGTGCTTGAAAGATTTGTCTTAGCATTTGATCTGGTGCCTGTTGTTTCATAAGAATCTTCTATACTGGGTATTGGATTGAGTCGATCTGTTAATGGTGATGTTGTACAGACTTAGGTGGTTAGGCCATAGTTTCCAGGTAGTAGGGTGTGGATCCAATTAAGATCAATTGGCATCTACTTCAAATATTACTGGGTTGCGGTAGGACTGTTTTCCAGCTTCTGTAAGGAATAAGTTTGTCCCAAATCCAGTGCATGTCTATGTGCATGTGCATGTGAATCTGCTTTATGTTAAATTTCTAGATGGGTGATCTCAATTTGGTGCATTATGTGTATAGCTAGTGCAGAGTCTGTCGACTACGTCCTTTGTCATCGCTCTTTTGTTTTGAAATTAACTCCCATTACATTGGAGATTATTTGGGATAAAAACAATGCTGACTTACTTGTTGTCAGTACCTATCCAACATGCGTAATGTGTACTGGGAAGGTAATTGAGCAGCAGATGCATCAGCCAATCTTTGCCATTCCACTGGCATTTACAAAGTTTAATACCATTAATTGCTAATGTGAATTCAGTTAATACTCAAGATGGCCTTAGTCTTTACCAGTTGGGCCATTTCTAGATCTACTGCTATTGACTTATCATTAAATAGGTTTTTTTATCACAAAAAAGAGAGATAAGGAACCATGGATTTGATGAGTCCCATTTGAAACCGTACTATGATGTGGGGGTGTAGTTCATTCATTAAGCTCCACTCACCGTCTACAAGAATGGCACTAGTTTGCTATTGAATGTGAATTGTCTCACTGGAAAAGGTTTGTCTTCAAAAAGTCTGTCTGTACAATTGCCCCTTTTTTATTTAGTTGCTGGTGCATTTAGGCTAACAGGGAGATGTCCATGTCGCTACTTGGCTAGCAAAAGGTCAGACGCTTCGACACGAAACGCTTGTTTGGTAGAGAGGAAAGTGGAAGGAAAGGGATGAAGGAAAAGGGGAGGGAATGAGACATTTTTCTTCGTTTGGTTAGGAAGGAAAAGTGGAGGGAAGGGAAAAGTGGAAGGATGACCTTCCTTCCACCCTACCAGTTTGGGGAGGAAAGTTGGAGTGTTAGTTGGGGTGACAAAAATACCCTTCCAACATAATTATTCATTTCATTTTATGAGGGTAGAGTTGTAAAATACGTAATTATTCCTTTTCATTTTTTTTTTCATCTTCTCCCTCCTACTAAACAAAGAGGAAGGAAAGAAGGTTTCCTTTCCCTAGGGATGAAAACTCTATCCCTTCCCACTTTCCTTCCTTCTAGTTTTCCATCCTTCCTACCAAAATGAGCACAAATTGCCATATGATGTCCGAAGGGAGGTATGTGAAATAGCTATATATACTGTAATTCTCCATTTGGTGATCGTGAGCATCATTATTTTATCCACAATATGCCTCATTGCTATTATCTAGATTCCACTGGGTTTCTTCAATTGAAAATTTTTGTTACCTCCTGTGCATTACCTTCATTAGAACAGTTCTAATAATGTTTTTGGTTTTTGTTGTTCAAATTTTTATTTCAGATGATGGCCTCCTATTCTGTATCTGATGCTGTTGCAACTTATTACTTGTATATGACCTATGTTCATCCCTTCATTTTCTCCCTTGCAACAATAATACCCATGCCACCGGACGAAGTTTTGCGTAAAGGAAGTGGGACCCTTTGTGAAATGCTTCTTATGGTCCAGGTGGGTCCTTGGGAACACATGCACTGAAGCTTTGACACTTCTTCTAAGTGCAAAATTTTCTTCCATCTGTGGGCTACTTTGAAACTTCTATGTTTTTACCTGTTGAGAGTAATTTTGCATTTATTACAGGCATACAAAGCAAATGTTATCTGTCCTAATAAACACCAATCTGATCCAGAAAAGTTTTACAATAATCACCTTTTGGAGAGTGAAACATATATAGGTGGCCATGTGGAATGCCTTGAAAGTGGTGTCTTCAGATCTGATATTCCGACTAGTTTTAAGCTTGATTCGTCTGCCTATGAGGTAAATTATCTTCATCTGTTTCATATACCAATATTGTTGAACAAAGTATTTTCTTGTTTGTGAACCGTCAGTTTAGATTCACTTATTCAGGCATGACATCTGATTGGAAGCACATAATCTTGTCTGTTCTGTTATCTTCAATATATACAGTCCAAAAAAAATATACTGCGACTAGCAAATTTACCAGAGAGAGTTGGAATTTTCATTTTTATTTTTATTTCTGAAAACAAGTAATGTGGGTTTTAGGCTTTTAGCAGACTGATTTGGTCAGTGATCAGTCAGTCGGTCAGTGATCACTACTGATCAGTATTAAAATTTCTTGCCTTGAATCTGACAGGGAACCATGACAGAAGTCTTCCATTAGCACCTTTATATTCCATGGATCATACTAGTTAGGGACTAAAATTGTCTGAATCTAAATTAAGTTGGGTGGACAAAGTAAGGTCCATGTTTCATTTGGTGGAAAATTTTGGGAACAGCATAGAAGATTGCTATCAGGCGTGCACTTAATTTGTCATGGTCCTCACTCTATCTATTTAAGTTTTTCCTGGTGCATAGGTAGATTGCCCTCTATTAGAAAAATATATTCTTTTCATTCCTTTTATCCTCCTCGGACATCTAGTGGTGTTTGTACACTTTTTCAACCAAGGGAGGCATTCAACGAATGTTTTGTTAAGAAAGCTGTATTGGTTAATTTTTTCATCACTTGCAAAACTCTGCCTATTACCAAGAGGACCTTGCAAATCCATCAGGTTTAGGGCCATTTATAACCACATTCAAAATTACATTCCACAGCCAATGATTAGGAGCTCCAATGATCAACTTTCTATGTAGTATTTTTATTTGCATATTTCAATTAAAAATAGAAAATTATAAAAGGTTATCCATAGGCTAAACAATTATTCACTAAAACTCCAACTTATTGGACTCTGGAAATTGTAATAACTTAAAATTTGTAGTTGGGATTTTAGAAATTACATAAAATACTTGTTTGGCCAAGGGTTCCCAATTCCCAAACTATATCAGAAGAGGAAATTAAACCAGTGCTGATTCACATGATGAGGTTCCAGGCTGGAGGTACCCATCTGAATTGAATAGAATTTTTTATCACAAAAAGTTCAAACAGTGCATTCTCTCAATGTTTTTGTCCGTTAAGTTGTGTACTAGTCACATGTAAAATCATCAACCTCAAAATTTCTTTTTCAGCCTAAAAATGTAAAAAGCTAATGCATCATAGGGTTTCTCATTAAAATGTAATCACATTAAGATCGTTTTTTAATCTGAAGGAGTAGTGGTTCTGTGTAGATGAGTATGCAGGTGGTGGACTTTTTCTATATTGTGAAATATTTCAAAATATGCATGAGAGGAGTTCATGTGCTCATTATTTAATGATGTTTTAGCTAGTTTCGTGATAAACAACCTGAACTTTGACATTGCTTCTGTAACAAATCCTGGCTATTGCTTTCCTAATCCATGCTGTTGCATTCAATTCTCTAGTAATTTCTTAAAAAAAATTTATTTTAGCATTTGAAGTTTGAACTTCATGAATATTGACTTTTGGAGTAGTTGGTTTCCAGCAACTAATTGATAACCTTGATCGAGATCTGCAATATGCTATAAGAGTAGAGGGTAAGATGGACTTGGAATCAGTCTCCAACTATGATGAAGTGAAGAATGCCATCATGGAAAAGGTGATGTCATTTCTTTTGTCAAGTTAAAGAACTTCCTATTTATTTTTGGATTCATGTGGTTTTTGTTAAAATTTGTGTTCTACATGCTAACCTTATGTTTTTATTTATTTTTTGTTTTTTTCCTAAAATATGCCATAAGGTTTTAATATGAGCCTGTGTGCATGTCCAATTATATAAAATGAATTCCAATTACACAATGAATTAAGTTCAAACACTCGCTTTTCTCTATATCTAATTTATTGATAGGGCAATTGGTCTGTACTGTGTCCAAAGTTGCAACTTTGCTTAATATTGAAATTTATTGATGTCAAAGTATGCACAATTTATGATATATGCATGAATCTTGTATCATTTCTTCAATAATTTATCCAACTTTTGCAGCTTGTGAGGTTGCGGGATGAACCTATACGTGAAGAATGCCCCCTCATTTATCATCTAGATGTGGCTGCAATGTATCCAAACATTATTTTGACAAACAGGCTTCAGGTATGGTAGTTAATTTAATCTGTGAATTACCCTTTTAGTCCCTAGAAAAAAATAAAAAAAGAAAAGAAAAAGAAGAAAGAATTACACTTTTAATGTGTTTTTTTCATCATTGTTGCAATTTACATACAAAGTTTGGAATATGAGTGTGAACATGACAATGGGTCTAACTGATCTCCTTGAACTTTCTATTTCTTCGTAAACTATGAAGAGGATTACCCTACGAAAGCTTGAATTTTAGAGTTATAGCCTTTGGCCATTGAATTTGGGATGGCTAGGATAGTAAGTCTGCAGTTTGTTAGCAAGCTATTTTTTTTAAAAAAAGGGGCATATTGTAACACTTAATTTTTATCTGAAATAAAGAATTATAAAAAGGAAGAGAGAAGAAGAAATCGAAGAAGGCGAAGAGAGAGAATGAGAAGCAAATATAGAGCTATTAGGGTTTTTCTCTCTATTGATATTTATATCAAACTAATAAGGGAGTTAAAAGTGCATGAATACCCTTACTAGTAACATAGTACTACAAAAATGTAATCAAGGACTAATAAGGGGTTGTTTTGAGGTCTTCTGTTCAGGATAAAAGAAGATGGTCTGTTCACTCTTCGGATGTTTTCTCTTGTACATCCTTCTTTGATGAGTTGGTTGGTAATTTGAGTATTCCTTCTTTTTCTTCTTATAAGATGATTTGGAAAGCAAAGGTGCCTTTGAAAGTTCAGGTTTTTGCATGGACTGTAGCTCACAGGAGAATTAATTCCAATGATTTGCTTCAGAAGAGAAGTCCTTTACATTGCTTGTCTCCTCAATGGTGTACCTTGTGTAGGATTTATGCGGAGGATGCTGATCATTTATTTTTACATTGCCCTGTTGCTTTCTCAATACGCAAAGGCTTTATAGATTGGCAGGGCTGAGTTGGGTTCCTCCCCTTTATTGTACGAGTATGTTGATTATTGAGTATGGGGGTTTTGGGTGTAGTGAGACAGCTATATTTCTTTGGAGGTTTGCAATCCTTGCTTACTTTTGAGTCATTTGGAGGGAGAGAAATGCGGGAATTTTTTATTGTAAGTAGGAGGATGAAGATGATTTGTGGGATAGAGTATTTTTTTAGTCTTCCGTTTCTAAAGCCTTCCATGGTATCCCACCTTTTGTGATTATGGAAGGGTAGAAAGAAGCTTGTGGTGCTTGAGTTTGAGTTTAGGTTTTTATTATGTTGTAATGAGTTTTAGCTTTATTTTGGTAGGACACCTCCTCCTTGTACTTTACTCCTTTTTATTTTAATAAATTTTGATTTGTTGCTTGCTCAAAAGAAAAAAAAAGAGATATACAAGGTTCAAAAACATAGAAATATTGTCAGAAAAGAAATATTGATACCGATTTAGAGAAATGACGGAAGTTAGTAGTAAAACGTTGAAATTTTCAATGAAACCTTGGAAGACAATGAATTAAACTATAATAAAGAATTTAGAATCAAAAGATTACAAATTAAATGTGTATGAGAGAAGTATTTGGTGTGTAGGTTGCAAAGTGCATGGCATTGATACCAACTTGATTTTAATGTAAAAGAGAGGAGAAATAAGGAGGAGAAGAAGACGAAAGATAAGGAGAGGAGAGAATGAGAAGAGAATAGAGAGCTTTTAAGGTTTCTCTCTATCTCTTAAAATTTGTATGAAACTAATTGAAGAAGAGAGAGAATAAGAAGAGAATAGAGAGCTGTTAGGGTTTCTCTGTATCTCTTAATATTTATATCAAACTAATAAGAGAGTTATAGTACACCCACTACTGCTAATACATTTCTACAAATGTGTAATATCGCACAGCTGTCCACTAATGCTCTTAGATTGGAATATTATTTAGTTTGTGCTTGTGACATAGAAATCCCTTGCTGTGTTGGACACTGCATGTCCATTGCTCTACATTCTGAATTCCAAATACATTCATACTCATTTTATGACTCATGAATGGTTTATTTTCTTCTGGTCTTGTGACTAACAGTTCAGTCAATCACTTGGCCATTTAAACATTCTCCCTTTCTGTTCTGTTTTTCCAAGAAGAGTATACGTGATGATTGCATGGACTGTAGTTGTCCAATTCCAGCTGGCATTTACATGTTGAGTAGTTTAATCAGAATGATTAATATTCTGTCCATTAGCAACTTTGGATTTTTTTTTTCCTACTTGGCAATTACTTTATTGTGAGGTTTCTTGTTGTTCAATTTTAGCCAACATCAATAGTTTCAGACGAGGTGTGCACCGCATGTGATTTCAACCGTCCAGGAAAAACTTGTCTTCGCAAGCTTGAATGGGTTTGGCGTGGGGAGACATTCATGGCCAAGAAAAGGTTTGTTTTTTCACGTTCTTATGTTTACTTTGGGTATTTTAGGCAACACTTCTACTGACAATTTTGTATGGACATCACT
This sequence comes from Liquidambar formosana, assembly GCA_039720395.1. Classification (NCBI taxonomy): domain Eukaryota; kingdom Viridiplantae; phylum Streptophyta; class Magnoliopsida; order Saxifragales; family Altingiaceae; genus Liquidambar; species Liquidambar formosana. The sequence goes on along the minus strand of CM077827.1, from coordinate 28,938,618 downwards.
TGGAACAATATCAGTGATTATTATCATTTGAAGAGGCAACTTGAGTCTGAGTTTGTTTATAGCGGTGATGGTCAGTTGTCAAGATCTTTTCTTGACTTACCTAAGGTGGAGCAACAATTGAAGCTCAAAGAGCGTCTAAAGAAATACTGTCAAAAGGTATATTTTTCATTGCCTCCAATAAAAACGTTTTCTAAATAATGCTGACACACTGTATTTTGGTTTCTTCCATAGGCATATAAACGGGTACTTGACAAGCCAGTCACTGAACTTCGAGAAGCGGAGATCTGCATGAGGGAAAATTCTTTTTATATTGACACCGTCCGCAGGTAAGTGGTTATTTATTTCTTTATTTTTCAAGTTACTCCATTTATAGTAAATTATGTAGTCTTCTGTTGTGGTTTAAGCTTTCGGGATAGGAGGTACGAATACAAAGGACTTAATAAGGTCTGGAAGGGGAAGTTGTCAGAAGCAAAGGCTAGTGGAAATTCCATAAAGATCCAGGAAGCTCAGGTGACAAAACTATTCTACAATATTTTGAACATTTGGAAATTTAGACGATTTCTCTGGTGAAAGAACTAATCTCCTCTAGTCACTGGCTTCAATTATTGATTCTTGCAGGATATGGTAGTTCTTTATGATTCATTACAACTTGCTCATAAGTGTATACTCAATTCCTTCTATGGATATGTCATGCGCAAGTGAGTTTTGTGACTTACATTTGGTTTTGTAATGTTATTGCATGGATTCGGTGTTTTACTCTACTTTTTATGATCTTGTCTCTTTCAAATGCTATTACATGTTTTGGTTTCAGGGGTGCGAGATGGTATTCAATGGAAATGGCCGGAGTAGTTACTTATACTGGAGCAAAAATCATTCAGAATGCTCGCTTGCTAATTGAAAAAATCGGGAAACCATTAGAGTTAGATACAGATGGTATCTGGTGTGTGCTACCTGGATCTTTCCCTGAGAACTTCACCTTCAAAACAAAGTATGTGTTGCTCTTTAAATTCACATGATAATTTGTTCATAATAGTTATGAAATGTGCCCAAATATTTATAGTTTGTATGGCCATCTGTTTTATTCAGAGTTTCAGACAATGAAAAATTAATATATTTCAAACACATTTTAGTTGACAATTTGGTTTGAAAAAATTTAGGCCTACTTTGCATGGTATTTTTTAAGATGCTGACCATTATATTTGGAACATATATTTCAGAGAGATGAAGAAGCTGACAATCTCATATCCTTGTGTTATGCTTAATGTTGACGTGGCAAGAAACAATACGAATGATCAATACCAGGTCATCTATGAATCTTATTCTTTCTATGCATATGATTTTCCTTACTTCCAAGCACATTATGAGCAGTTTCTCCTTTGCTTAAAGTAAATGTTTGACAGAGAGCAATGTCTCTTCCTGGAGGGACTTTGCTTCTCTATCTAACTGCAGTACTGCTTCTAACTACTAGTTCTAACAGACGCTCAAAGATCCCATCAATAAAACATATACAACACATAGCGAATGTTCAATTGAATTTGAAGTGGATGGACCATATAAGGTAATGTGGAACAGAAACTCATCGTCAATTCTGGGCTTTTGTTTTGTTCTTTATAATATTCACATTAATTATTTGGGTATTCTTTCTGGTGTGCAGGCAATGATTCTTCCAGCTTCCAAGGAGGAAGGAATTTTAATTAAGAAGCGATATGCTGTTTTTAATGATGATGGAACGCTTGCAGAACTAAAAGGTTTTGAGATCAAGCGTAGAGGTGAGCTGAAGCTCATCAAAGTTTTCCAGGTATTCTCACTTTCTTTAAAATTCCCTACCTTGTTATATAGTTAGTATTCTTTCATATAGAATTGGTGTTGTTTTTCCTTCAATATGGTACACTTCGAGAGGTTATACTAATGCTAAATGAAAATAAATTTTGTTAATGGTTTAATATGAAAGACTATGTTGCTCACATTTATAACTTTCCCTCCCACCCTTTCTGTTGACTGGTAATCGGTGATTGATTTGATACCCCCTGAACACCCTTCATAAGTAAGGCAAAATTAGTTCAAAACTAGATTATACTTTATAGTAGGGTCCTGTTTGGAAAACGTGGGATTTAGAGCAAACTGATGCAGAGCCAAGTCAAGCTACCTAGTTCAGATTGTAACTAATTCTGATGCGAACTGATTCTTATTTGTAACATGTTTGTGGAAAATTCAATTATATTTTGGTTTGAACGTCAATGATGTTTCATTAGCACCCAAACAAAAAAAAAAAAAAAAAAAAAACAAAAAAATTTGCACCATTCTGTAACCCATAGATCTTGTCCAAATCAAAATCTCACAAACAAAAAAAGTAGATATATGTGTATATTCTCAAAAGCCCAGCAAAATATATGTACCAAAAAAAATAGGGTAGTGTTACTGGCACAGCATAAAACATTACTTCCACAGCAATTGTAATGGACTATTTTACCCTTTGCCATATGCTTCCACTCTCTTGTTACTCCCACGCATAACCGAGTAACCCCTCTTCACTTTCCACGCTGACCACCAAAGCTTGTCGGCGGTGCCATGGACAAATGGCTTGGACAAAGATCGTGAACCACAACCTCCTGGCGATCGAAAGGCTTCAATCAAACTCTCGAACATCAATGAGTAACAAACCCTCTCCTTCACCACACTGGCGTCTTCACAACTGCTGCCCTCTTTCCAAACTCTAAACAAAGACCCCACCGAAAACGCCGTTGTGCATCGCTTCTTCTTCTCCACTCCTCCATTCCACCTCACCCCATTAGCACCGGTTCTTGGCAATGGCTCCACCATCAGTGCATGGTGGTTTCTGTGATCACAACCTTGATATGGGTGGACGACCCCCACAACTTCAATATATCTTCTTTAGCTATGGGTGGCTCCTTCATCAAGATCTGAAGCCATGGTGCATGGCTATACCTCAATTTCTCCACAATAAAGCTTGTGTACACATTAATGGCAACTTTCAATTTCATTTTCAATTTTTTTTTTCAATTTTTTCCTTTAATATGGTTGGGATGGTTAAAGAACAATGTTTGAACTTCACATGTCTTGTATCCAGCGGTAATCCATGGTGGCATTTTATAATAAAATTTATATCTGAGACACTCACATGTCCTGTATCCAACGGTATAGTGTCTTTGACTCTTTGGATTTGTGCAACATACTGCTAATATCCCTCTTTTTATTTATTTATTTATTTTTTGGGAGAGGGGGGGGGGTGGTTTCTCGTCAACACAGTCAAGAGGGCGTCTTTATTATAGCTCTTCTCTACAAAAAAATTGGTCGTTCAGACTTGAAACCAATGTTCTAAAAACTGGTCCATCTACCAACCTGTAAAAGAGATCGGGTCATGGTTCACCAGTTGAACTGTACAATTTAAGGGGTTGATCCATAGCTTCATGACGATTTCATTTTATAATAATTAACATATCCTTAATACAAATAAAACCCTAAATTTATTAAGTTTATGTCTGCATCATCTAGAAATTTCACAAAAATTTAAAGATTTCAAGGAAAAAAAAAAAAAAGTTAGAAGAATAATCGAGATCGTTTAAAATTTTTGTAAACGAGTGATTAAGCATGTTTCATATAGAGAAAAGTAGTAGTAGTTTCCTCTATTTGTTGAAGAGATTTGGCAATCCAAATAACACCACTGAATGTTAAGGGGAGAGGGAGAGCTAGATTGCAAACCTGTGAACTGGTGGGTAGTGAAGGAGTGAAGTTAGCTGAATTGAATTGTCTGAAGGAAATAAGGAATGACCAGGTTGCCTAAAATTAAGGATTTTATACTTATCTTCTTCCAAGAACAAAATCAGGATGGTTTCAACACCCCAGGACTGGTTCAAATGGTTATTGGCGTCCAGTTCAAACCAAATCAACAAAAGCATACAGGTTTGGGAAAAGGTTTCAGGGGTTCTTTTGAACTGGAAAGCAAGCTGGTTGACAGTTTTGGGGGTTCATCGGGCTGGTCCAGTCCGGTTTTTAAAACATTGCTTGCAAAAATGTTTGCTATGTTATAAATTTATAATTAGCATTTAGCTCTTGATGGGTTCTGGTTTGGTAAGAATTGAAAGTCATCTACAATTGTTTGATGCACTCTTCAAAAAATTAAGTGCTACATGCCATGTTACAAGGATAAAGATATGGATATTGGTGGACTGGCTGGTGCAGTGACTTTGAACAATCTGAAATACAATATTATTATGGTCCATGGTGATATGTGTCTTACATTCATGGACACGTTTCTAACATGACGGATGAGCTTGGTATGCATTTATGTAGGGTGGAACTGTGAAAGTAAAACAACCGAGGTACTAGTAATGCTCATCTCATTCACACCCTTAGAAATCAGAACTGACTTCAAGTGAAACTTTGCTAACTACCAGAAATAACTTTTCTACTATGTATCATACACATTCAAATTTAAACACATAATCTCTGTTATCCTTTAAACTCACGTTAGAATATAACTATGTGAGGTGATTGAAGGCTATCTTGTATAGAGAGAAAAAACAATGTTGTAGACTTAATTTGTAGCAGTTCAGATTCTTCTTTTGACATTCAATGTCCATGAAAATACTTGAATAGAATAGAATGTCTAAACTAAATGGGGGCCCATCCAATAAACCTGCTTACATGACAGATTATGAATAAAATGTGAATCATCTTACACAGTTTTTGTAGGTTTTATGTTTGCATTATTTTATCTTTAGTTTACGTTTTTGTTTGAATGTGTCACTACAGTTTTAGGAAAAGTTCTAAGTTGAAAGATACGTGGGCTAAAGAATATGTAGTGAAGATTATTTTGTCGCATTGTTATGCAGTGGAAATATGTTACAAAACATAGCTTAGAACATGATGCCACCGTCTGCTTTATTTGTCATGCTATCTTTTTAAATTTTAATTGAAAATAAAATATATGTTTCAGATAGAGTTTTCTGATCTCGAGATACATTTCTTGTTTGCAGGCTGAGCTTTTTGACAAGTTCCTCCATGGGTCAACCTTAGAGGAATGCTATTCAGTTGTTGCTTCTGTTGCAAATCGCTGGCTTGATCTTCTTGATGTACGGAAAATATACATATGTTGGCATAGAGTACTTTCTTTAAAACATTGCTTTGACATTGCATGAGGGGCTTCCTAATGTCTTTATTCTTTTTCCCACTTCTTGAGGGTGTTAAGGAGTTGTATTATAGATTCAAGGGTCAACAATGGAAAGTACGTATTGATTTATCTTATTTTGTTTTTTCAGAATCAAGGAAATGATATTGCAGATAGTGAATTGCTTGACTACATATCAGAATCAAGCACCATGAGTAAGTCCTTAGCAGACTATGGTGAACAAAAGTCATGTGCAGTGACCACTGCGCGACGTCTCGCTGATTTTCTTGGTGATACAATGGTTAAAGACAAAGGACTACGTTGCCAATATATAGTTGCATGTGAACCAAGGGTATGTTTTCTGTTTCAGCTTAAGGGATTCTTGCATTACATATCTTTCATGTGTGTGTATTTGCTTCCCGTAACTAATTCAAATTTTCTTGTACCGATGGTGGAAGCTCTGTGGTAGAGTGATTTTCAGTGTGAAATCAAAGGTAACAATCAAATATAGGTTTCAATTTGGATGAATATATAATAAAAGATAAAAGATGTGTAAATTGGTGGAAACTATAAGGAGAAAACCATCATTCCGTGAATGCTTGAAATGATTGGGTTCATATCGATTGAGTGTCAGAAATAGTTGCAGCACTGAGACCACTACATAAATTCACACACACACATACACCGTTAGTGTCACGTTGATCCAAATATTGGATTATTATATCCTTTGGCAGTGCATGGATAAATAAACAATCTTCACTGGAGCAAAACAGGATGGGAAGGGTATGTGGAGTTGCTGTATTCATGCCCATAGGCTTTGTGTGGCTGCTAGGTGTTATAATGTGGCCAGATGGTGACACATGTCTGGAACCAAAATCATTGCTCATGCTAAAAGATTGGTATTATTTCTGTCAGTCTGGTTAATCACATGTATCACTTCTGATTGACCTCATGGGTCTTAAAGATTAAAACTTGGCATTGTGACTCTTTAATTGTCGTTCACCTGATATTTATCACCTATACACTTTGCAGGAGTGAGATGGAAATATTGAATGCATGGTGATTGTTATCCCAAGTGGCATGATAAAAGAACCACTATTCTAGTCTCTGACATATATTTAGTGAACCTGTATGGAATAAAAACTGCATAGGAAGATTCTATATGTTTTGCAAAATCCACCATCTATTAAGTTGAACCTGATAGTCGTCGTGCATTCTACTTTTTATCCTGCTTGTTCTTTCAGGGTGTTCTTTGCCTTTGCAAATTCTTGTAGATATAGTTTGCAATTATACATTTGGTTTTCTTAACGTGTGCCCTAAGGGGACATGTTAAGCTGCAATTAATAAGCCAATCATTGCATGAAGAATGTGTTTGCATGATTTTCTAAGCATTTTCACATTTTTCCAAGCAACTTTCACCTTTTTCGATGTATTTTGACCAATTCCTATGCTATGATTGGTTCATTAATTGCAACTTAACATGTGCCCTTAGGGCACACGTTAAGAAAACCCTTATAAGTTTTGGAATTTGCCACCATCCAAAATTTTATATACTACTTCAGTTAGGTTATTTAACCACTACATGATTTAAACCATTAACTATTGCAGCATTTAATCTGTTCTCATCTGTCTTCACTATGTCATCAACGACTTTCAAGCACTCTTTATTTTTCTTTCATTTCGTTTTTCCTTTCTTTTGAAAGGCATTGATTAGCTTTTAGTTAGTAGGTGAAGATGATGTTCAAGCTCAAGGGCTTGAACCTAGATCTATGGTATAACCTCCAAACAAACACCAATTGAGCTGTTCGCACCTTGACTCACAAGCAGTGATTTCCTATGTCATATTATCAGCAGCTATGAGTAAACCTGACATGAATATAAAATTCTCTAAGATACATAACTTAATGTATAATAATTTACAATTTACTCCCTCCATCCCACAAAGATAGGCCATTTTTGCAACTTTTTTTGTCGCAAAATGTTTGTCCATTTTGAAAATTCAAATCTTAAGTTTTTTGAACTTCCTATTTTACCCCTTGTTATTGCAATAATCGTCTTTAACACAAACTCCAATAAAAAGTAGGAGTGGGGTACTTTTGGAAAAATAGAGTTTTAATAAATGACAAGTCAATGAAATTTGTTTTTCTTAAACTGTGTGTTTTGTCAAACATGGCCTATTTTTGTGGGATGGAGGGAGTAATATTTTGTGAACTGTACATGCTGATTTCACCTTAAATTATAATAATTTATTTGTAGAGTTAAAGGATTAAGTTTTTGAGCGCTTAGTTATCAATTTTTCATAATATTGAAAACATTGAGATATACCACTTCAAAACAAACAAAACGAATCTACAAAAAAAGATGCTACACAGGTTAATCATTTTAAATAATAAATTTGATTATCAAAATGAAACGATTGATTTCTTTCTGAATTTTAAAAAATAATTTTCTAGCAAGAATGCATTGGTTCTTGAATATCGCAGTTGTATGGATGTTATGTGTGCCCAAAAATCTAAATCCTTAAACAATAGTACTTTTCCTTATTCATTTCTCCTTTGCAAAATAAACCATTTGTGTATAGGTTACTTGTGTCCTGAAACTTGGTAGCATTAGTTTCTCAGTGATGAAATTTTTTTGGGTAGTATCTTAGTGATGACCATGCTTATCCCTGTGGATTGTCCATCATATGGATTACTGCCATGTTTGTGTCATCTCTCGTTATTATCTCACGTCATGGTTGTAAAATGCTTTTGATATATTTTTTCTTCAATATATTTTTTTTCTGGACATTTGAATCCTAAGATTGTTGTAATCTTAATGAGTAGGGAACACCCGTAAGTGAGCGAGCTGTTCCTGTTGCAATATTTGAAACTGATGCTGGTAAGTTCTGCTATAGTTTACTATGATTACATTCTATTGCCGTTTACATGCTAAGGGGAGCAAGTAATTATTTGAGTTTGCAGAAATTATGAAGTATTATGTACGAAAATGGTGCAAAATTTCATCAGATGTTGGCATTCGATCCATTATTGACTGGTCCTATTACAAGCAACGACTTAGTTCATCAATTCAAAAAATTATTACCATTCCTGCTGCAATGCAAAAGGTGCTGTTGGTTGTCTTTTTTAATTTGTTATATTAGTTCATCCTTTTGGCAATCTGAAAATGGGTTGATTATTTTTCAGGTTGCAAATCCTGTCCCTAGGGTAATTCATCCTGATTGGCTGCATAAAAAGGTTCGTGAGAAGGAGGACAAATTTCGCCAGCGGAAATTAGTTGATATCTTTAGCTCACTGAACAAAGATGATACAGTAAAATTGAATATTGATACCATTACCACCAATCATGTGATACATGAAGAGAATGTTGAAGATTTAGAAGACTTTCGGAACAAAGGCAGAACTTCCGTAGTTGGACCTAGACCTATTGTTCGTTGTTATGAAGTTAATAACAAACAGCATTCAGTCAAGACTATGTCACCATTGCTACAAAATGCCATCTCTACCGAAAATATTGACAGAAATGTAGATTATCAAGGATGGCTTGAAATTAAGAAGAGAAAATGGAGAGATACCCGGGAGAAGAGGAAGAAGCAAAGGTATGTTAGTCTTTGACACATACATATAAAGGCCCATTTTGATGGCCATGGCACTCTTCTGTGCAGATTGAGATGTGTCACAAAATATAGTTTGAAAAGATCTAGAGATTTCTTATTTTCTTCCATATTCTCATGTTTCTGTCGTAAGTTTTTCACATATTGGGGAACAAATTCAAAGGCATACAGACACAAAGATGCCCATATCACAGATGCTTCTGTTTCGTGCATTGATTCTATAATTTTATTAAGGCTTGAAGTAACAAAGAATATTACATTATTCTTATTCAGAGTTAAATGCAGATTGCATAGATTACTTCAAGATCATACATTTTTATACCCATTGGGAGATTTTCTAGGTGATCAATCCTCCTTGATAGATTCCAAGTGCTCGTGTCTCTAAGTGTGGGTGTGTGCTTGTCTGAGCAAAAACATAGATTTAAATGGGTATTGAATGAAAAAACATCATTTATGTGTGCCTGTGTCACTGAGTTTGATTGCGTGCTTCTATGAGCAAAAGCATATATTTTTCTTAATGGGTGTTGTGCTGTTAATAATTTACTTCTTATATAAAATTGTATTGACTTTGGCAGGTTGGGCAATTCAAGAACGTCACAGCATGATAATAGTGTTTCTGAACTGCCTGGTAGTATGATAAATCATGGACAAGCTCAGAGCAGAACTGGTGTTACTTCATATTTCAGGAGGCATGAACTAGCTCTCATACGATGCCACTGGCAGGTGATCTAGTTTTCATGATTTTCAACAGCTCAAATGCTTATTTTGTGAGTGCTTAATCTCATGATTTTCATCTTTCTTTAATTCAGATAATACAGCTTGTTCCCGGTTCACAGCATGGCCAATTTTTTGCTTGGGTTGTTGTAGATGGAATCATGCTTAAAATTCCCTTAACTGTTCCCAGAATATTTTACCTTAACTCTAAAGCACCTATAACAGAAGAATTTCCTGGAAGGCGTGTCAACAAGAATCTTCCTCATGGACGCCCCAGCTATAACCTAATAGAGGTACATTTGTTGTTATTGCACTTGAATTTTTTACTCTAGTCCCTAAAACATTGGTTACACCAAATGAAAGCCTTTCGATTTTTTATCTTCTTTTCATTTATTGGGCATTTTAATAGGTAATAATTGATGAAGATCAATTTAAGGCAGAAAGCAAGAAACTTGCAGCTCACCTTGCGGATCCAGAAGTTGAGGTTAGCCACTCAACCTCTTGAGTACATTCATCCTTACAAAACGAGATGCATCTATCGCTCTTCTACAACTTTTCATTCAAAATTTATGACACTATCAGACATCATTTACTTATTAAATGTAAAAGAATTTTTATCATTTTTCTTTGATATGGAAATAATGCTAAGAGACCAGTCTCTTCAAGAATATCCAACACCTACTTTCTTTGCGAGAGGCTTATACCTTGCTTAGACTATGCTACCTCAATCCCCAAAAAATAGTGTAAATTTCTCAAATCCTTGGTTTGAAACTTGGTCTGTAAAAATGTCTTCAAATTAGCAATGCCCATTTGGTCTTCACTAGTAACAATGATATCATCCTCATAAACTGCCAGTAAAACCTTTCCTCACTCTGAAGCAGTGTTTTAAAAAATTTTCCCAGGGTGTGCCTAGGGCTCGCCTCGAGGCAAGACAAGCCAAAAATGCCTCGGGGTTCTAAAAAAGAAGGCAGGACTCCTTTTTGGTGTATGCTCTTTCCTTGGTGCACATGCCTTATGCATGTGAGGTACGCCTTTGGCGCCCCAAGGTCATAGGAATATACCTCATGAGACAAATTGCAATTCTTAAGAGGAACTACTCTTTTCATTAAGTAAAGTTACCACTTAAAGTTTGATCATTTGAATAAAAACCTAGGTTAAGTAGCCGCGCGACTAGTTAGCGACTGCAACTATGATAGGTTAGGGAAAAGACGATTGACCGATGATGGTGATGACAATTATTCGCAGTATTCACCTCCAAGAACACAACTTATTTAAATTCAGGTTATATGAGCATTTTAATAATATCTTGGTTGGTTGGACCCTGGAAGAGAATAGTAAGTTGCAGTGCGAAAAAATATATTTAATCTTTTTATATAATGCTTTCAATTTAATAATATCTAAAATTTTTTAAAATAGGTCACTTTTTAAATAAATTTTACCTGTTATGTATTTTTCCCACTATTTTTAGATATTAATATATTTTTTTAATATTTATGTATTTATAAATTAAAAACTTATTAGGCTTATGCTCCATGCCTCAGGGCTTACGCCTTGCCCCATGAGAGGAAAAACGCTCCGCCTTACGTCCATGCCTTTTAAATCATTGCTCTGAAGTAGGAGAACAATGAATGATCAATTTGGCAACGATGCATTCCATACTCCAAAACAGCTTCACTGAAATTGCCAAACCATGCCCTGGGAGATTGTTTTAGGCCATAAATGGCTTTATGAAGTCTGCACACTTTCCAATACTCCCCATGAGCAACAAACCCAAGAGGTTTCTCTTAATTGGTTAGAGAAAAAAGCCCTTGTTGGAAGCCTAACCCTAAAGTCGTGGGCCCCATGACAATGGAGAAGCCTTTTTGGTCCAAAGAAAAGTGTATACAGGTTGTTTGAGTCATTTAGGGGTATTTTAGTAATTTTATAGACTTTTTATTTTAGATATTTTCTATTTTGGTTAGACTTTCTAAGAGTTTTTATTTCTAATTTGAGTCTATTTAGGAGTGTTTTATTTAGTTATAAATCAGCCCATTAAAAGTTATAGAAATTTTCTATTTTAGCAATATTTGAGTCCTAATTGGTTTCTCTATTAGTTAGTGTTATGTTTAGAAGGTTCTTACTTGCCTAGCAGGTTTTCTTCTAGAGTTTATAAATAAGGGCTATTGTACCAAAACGAATTTAGGTTCTGATTAATGAAATATTGAGTGTTTTGGTTTGGTTATTGAAGGTATGCTTACCTAGATTCTCTCTGTTTCTTCTACTACTACTCTTTTTTTCAATTCTCTATAGTGCTATGTTTTCTAATACTCATAACCAGCCCCTATTTTCATTGTTTTCTGAACCTCAAACCCTACTCCAATAACCCTAACCCTATTACTACACCATAAGCCTTTACCTTAGCATCTAAATCTTAAACTAGCTGCTATCCAGAAATTCCGGCAGACTATTTACTGAAGTTCTAACCATTTATGACCTTTAAACCTTGACCTACCCTGACCCTAATTCATCTACAAAGCTTTGTACCCTTTTACCACATTTCAAATCCTAAAATCACAAGCCTTACCCACCGTAACAACCACATACAGCATTACTCTAGTGCTGTGCCGCATCACATGGGTATAAAGTAACATAACATTGACTGTTCTTAACAAATTCCTTTTAAGTGAGTGATGTGGCAAGATATATGCTTTTGGAAGCCAGTTGTGGAGAGAGTTAGGAGGAGGTTGGATGGGTGGAAGAAAGCTTTGATTTCTAGAGGTGGTAGGTTGGTTTGAATTCAGTCTGTCCTTTCTAGTATTCCTACTTATTTTTTGTCTTTGTTTAGGATTCCTGGTAAAGTGGCTTTGGTTCTAGAGAAGATGATGAGGGATTTTTTGTGGGAATGGAGCAGGGAGGGTAAGAAAGATCATTTGGTTAAATGGGAGATTGTATCTAGGACCAAATCTGAGGGTGGGTTGGGAATAGGTAATATTATGAAGAGGAATATTGCTTTAACTAGTAAATGGCTTTGGAGGTTTCCTTTAGAAAGTGAGTCTTTATGGCATGCTATTATTAAAAGCAAGTATGGTATGTTAGTTAATGGTTGGGATGCTCAAGCAAGGTCTAGAACTTCGGCCAGATCTCCATGGAAATTTATCTCGCAGGGCGTGGAAATTTTTTTGGGTTTAACGTCCTTGTTTGTTGGTAATGGGGAGAGAGTGCGGTTTTGGGAGGATTGTTGGAAGGGGGTTTCTTCTTTTTGCCATTTGTTTCCTCGCTTGTATCGTCTTTCGTTGTCTCACAATGCTTCTATTTCTTCCATGATGTCTGTACAAGCTCATTCTCATGGGTGGGACTTCAACTTTATGCGAAATCTTAATGATAGGGAGAGTGTTGAGTTATCATCTTTGTTGTTGTTATTGGATGGGGTAGTGTTGAATCCGACTGTCCCTGATAGGAGGGTTTGGTCTATTGATAATTCTGGAGTCTTTTCTTATAAATCTTATTTTGACAAATTGATTGAGTGCTCTCGTTCTTCATATTCTTTTCCTTCTGTGATGTTATGGAAGTCTTGTGTGCCTCTCAAAGTTAAGGTGTTTGCATGGACTGTTGTTCACAAGAGAATCAATACTAATGACTTGTTTCAAAGAAGGAGGCCTTCTTTATTAGTGTGGCCTCAGTGGTGTGTCATTTGCAGGGCAGCAGAGGAGAGTACTGATCATTTGTTCTTGCATTGCTCCATTGCGAGTTGGATGTGGAGTAAGTTGTTTGGTTGTCGTGAGGAGCTTTGGGTGGTGCCGGATTGTGTTAGTGAAATGTTTGGCATTGATTTTTTTGGGTTTTGGTAAGAGTAAGAAGGCTGTCATTCTTTGGAGGTGTGCTTTTTTGGCTTTGTTTTGGGTTATTTGGCTTGAAAGGAATGGGAGAATTTTTGAAGATAAGGAGTTCTCTTTGAGTTATTTGTGGGATAGGGTTCATTTTCTTGCTTCATTTTGGGCTCATTCTTCTAAAGATATGGGGGATATTCCTTTCTTTTTGTTAAAATCTGATTGGAGGGCTGTTTTGTGTTAATTTCTGTTTTTCTTTTTCTTTTGTTTTTGCTGCTTGTTTTGTTTAGGTGGACGTCTTGTCCTCCTCTTGTTCTTCTTCTTTTCTATTATTAATAAAATCTCCTGTTGTTGCTGGTTAAAAAAAAAAAAAAAGTTTGTATTAGCTTATAAAAAGCATATATTAGCTTGTATTTGCATATATGGTTAGTAGTTAGAGTCTTAGAGAGCAGTCATTTTAGCATTAGATTCTCTATAAATAAAGGCTGTTAAGTGTAGTTAGAGTTGGTTTTTGATCATTCCAACAGATTTGTAATAATTTAGAGTTGTAATTAGAGCTTTAAGCTCTCTCTCTCTCTCTCTCTCTCTCTCTCTCTCTAGAAATCAGAGTAAACTTGATTCTCCTTCAATTGCCGTCATTTTCTTTCTCTTTCTTGCATTTTCTTGCATGAAACATTGATTTTCTGGTTTGGATTCCATCAGTGAGAGTTATCTGAAAGTTCCATTTTTTTTTTCTTGAAAAAAAGTCACATTCCTTTTTGTCTTAGTAAGACAGGTCATTCTTGTTTAATTCAATGAAAGAAGTCCTAAGAGATGTATTTTTCTATAAAGAAGTTGGAGTTGGGCAAGTTTTACCCATTCATAAGCTACCAATCTCATTCATTTGTGATTTCGACCTAAGTAGTTTCATCATATAAGTTTGAGTTTGATTAGAATACATTTATTTGAGCAGGGGATATATGAAACGAAAGTGCCATTAGAGTTTAATGCTCTCCTCCAGATTGGCTGTGTCTGTAAAGTGGATAAAACAGTGAAGAAACGAAATGCCCAAGATGGCTGGAGTTTGTGTGAACTGCATATGAAGACCACAACAGAATGTTCTTACCTAGAACAGTCCATCGCTTACTTCTACTTGTATCATAGGTAAATTATGGGACTTTGTTTATGATACTTCTACTTGTATCTTAGGTAAATTATGGTACTTTGTTTATGATGATATGGCTTCATTTTTTGCAAGTTGTAAGAGGGTTGCATTGATCTTTATAAGTAGTAGTTTACAAGTTGGATTTTGGCAATAAAGTATCTTGTTATATCAAGTGAAATCTTAATTTTTTGAAGCACTGGGATGTACCTCTCAACTCATGCTAATAAGCAATGGCCACAGATCTAATGGTCTCAAATCATTCAATCCTGCTAATTAACCTAGAGAATTTCTTATGGGTCCCTTTATTACTGGGTCCTTGAAGGAGAATTAAATATCTACAATATCTTTGAATCATATTGATAGAAATCTACAAAATGATTGTATTTAATTTATTCTATTGATTTAACACAGTTTACCATTTTTTCTTTTTTTTTTTTTTTGGGGGGGGGGGGGGGGTGTATATGCAATATGGATTTTTTTTGTTTTGTATGGTACAACATAAATCGATTTGGTTATTTTAGCTCATCACATGTTCATTCTATGGAGGGCCTATCATTTTTCAACCTTAGTGTTCTTTTGATGCACTTTATTATTATTATTATATTTTGATAAGAATATACTTTCTTGATGTAGTGCAATTACCCATTTCACTGGTCTAAGAACTTTGGCACGTACTCCTCCAGATTGATATTCTAATGCATTGTAGGAAGTTAGCATATCATTTACAGAAGTTCTGTGGCATCAGCTTTCTGCCGCTTATTTACTTATCCATTTATTATCTAAAAATTTTAATTTTGATGATGTTAAATGTAATTGTTAAAGAAGATTTTATTTTCTCTAATTTGAACTTAACTACTTATTCGAGTCTGCTGGAGACAGAAATCACTTGTATGTTTTGGACTTTGAGCGTGGTGTGCATTGTGATTTAATATTTAGGTTGATAATGCCTCGAAAAACACCTGATAATTTCATTTATTATTATTATTATTATTATTTGTGGATTAAGAAAATTTTTTTTTATTTAATTTCTTTAGATATTAACATGTTATAATCAACTTCAATTTCCTTTTTATTAAACATGGCAATGAGTTTTAGCCTTTATGTTAACCTCAGTTTACTAACAAGAACTTTGCATTTGAAAACACAATCAGCCTGAATTTTTGCAAGCTTGTGCACCTCACTATTTTAGTCCCGCACAATATCTTTCTACAAGTGGAAAAAAATTCCTAATTCCTAATTTTGATAAGTTGATATATGTCAGCATCTCCGAGGGACGAGCTATATATGTTGGATATTTTCCTGCATCTAGAACGATATCTGTTGTGGTGGTTAATCCTTTCCAGAATAAAGAATTATCGCCATCTATTCTTGAAAAGCAATTCCGAGAAGCTTGCCACTCATTGTCTATTGAACCTCCACCACCTAAAAGTGGTATCATTTTCAAGGTGAAATTGTAGTTTTTTTTCTTGATATATGCTTTCCTGGCTCATTCTTTTCTACATGCAATAACTCGCATTTCTTTATCATGTGTTCTAATATTCAGGTGGAGTATGTTGGATATGTCAAGGATGCTGAAAAGATTTTGCAAAAAACAATCAATGACCACAGGTTTTGCTTCATGTTCATGTTCATGTTCTTTATAACACTGCTTGTCAATTTAAGGAGTGAGATTTAAATTAGTTCTACTGGTTCCTTTTACTACTAGAAGCCTAGGGTGAAAGTCATCCTTGAAAACAGTAATGTTCTCTTTTAACCCTATTTGTCATATGGAAGAAGGTTATAAAAAATATGAGCGCCGATGAGTAGCTTAAAGTCATTGTGGATGCATATTAACATTTATTTGGTATCAGATAAAGTTCATCAGTAGAACTCATGCTAATAAATGGTTTGAATGAAATTCTATTCTTAATATGGGTTAACAACCTAAACACCCTTTGTAGTTATTGGTAAATACATTGTCTGCCCTAAAAACCAAAAATAAAGAAGATACATGGTCTAACCCCTGACTTTTTATATAGCTTTAACAACCTTGTAGTTTTAACGATATGCTCGGATTACCCCTCAAGCTTGCGAGTTGCGAAATAACTTTGTTATGAGGTGTAATATTTACTAATTACTAGTATGGGGGTATATATGTCATTTTGCATCTTTGATTTATTTTAATACTCCCTCCATTCCCCAAAGATAGGCCATGTTTGACAAAACACAGTTTAAGAAAAAACATCATTTCACTAACTTATCTTTTATTAAACTCTATTTTTCCAACATTACCCTCTCCTACTTTTTATTGGGTTTTGTGTTGAAAGTAATTATTGAAATAGCAAAGGGTAGTATAGAAAATTCAAAAAAATTATTATTTGACTTTTCAAAATGGACAAACATTTTTGGACAAAGAAGTAGCAAATATGGCCTATCTTTGATTCTTTGTGGGACGGAGGGAGTATATAATAAGAGTTTAGTGTGTTAGGGTTAGATTGTTTAAATTCCATGTTTGAGAACATGGTATCAGAGCCTGTACTATAGACGACCTGCGTCCATCAAAGCTCCGACCACCTTTCAGCCACCTTCTCGAACTCCGGTGCCCTGAGCCTAATGATGTTAACTCCCGGCAAGGAACAACTTGTAAAATTATCATTCAAAAATGGATCCAGGACGTGTAGAGAATTTAGATTTATGTTTGAGCTGCAATGAAATGGAACCTCATTGTAAATACTGAATAGGTAATGCTTTTAAATTGTAATAGTTTTTCTTTTGGGGTGTCTTTTTTTAGGCTTTCCAAGATTTCACTTTTCTATTGTTATATTTAGCCGAGAAGGATATTTGATAACGTTCTGCTGATATTGCTTTTATTTATTTATTTTTATAACGTTCTGCTGGTATTGCCTTTCTTTTTTTCTTTTTAATTTCACACGCCCAATATAATGTTATATAATTATATTATGATAATAATTGTAGACATCAACATCATGGACCTGCAATTGCTGTCATTGAATGCCCAAGTGTTCATTCAATGAAGTCAGGAATACAAGCTCTAGATGATTTCCCGTGTGTGACCATCCCTTCCAATGCTCGTGATAGTCACTATCAGGTAGTAAAATTATGAGCTAAAATCTGCTCCACATGCATCTGTTGCCATGTGATTATTACTACTACTATGCATTAGGTCAGATGCATAATGATGCTTGATTTTCTTGTCGGTAGGCTCTTGGGTGGCAAATAGTGGCTGCAAAAATTTCAATGCAACGGTGTGCTGCATCATCCCAGTGGTTAGCTGAAAGAATTTCTCTTTCAAGATATGCGCATGTAGGTTTTTTTTTTTTTTTAAAAAAATTTAATTTTTTAAAATTATAAGTATTTTATAGTTTATATTTTATTATATTATTATTATTATGATTATTTTTTTATAGCAACAGCATCTGTCCCTTAATGTGTACCTTATTCTGATATGACTGTTTTAACCTTTTTGTTGGAGCAGGTACCATTAGGGAATTTTGAACTTGATTGGCTTATATTTACAGCAGACATCTTCTTTTCAAGAGCATTACATGATCAGCAACAGGTTATCTCCGGTTCATTATCTTTTTTGTTATTGCTGAGTTCTCAGCTCCAAAAAGTTCATGAAATATCCTTTTTTTCCCTCCTGCCTTGATGTTTGTAGTGCAGAGTGATTTTTATAAAGATGCTTGGTTGAAAACCTAAACAACCAATTCCTTTTGCATGTCTTTGACAGCATGTCTTTTGTGTGTTCATATGTTTTATTCAGCTTGTCTAAGTTGCTTTATTTTTATTATCATAGGTACTTTGGATATCTGATGATGGTGTTCCAGATCTAGGAGGTCTTAATGAAGAAGATACATGTTTTGCTGATGAGGTTAGTGTCCAATAGATATCTTTATATCCTAGGACAATTAGTTCTGGTTGTCTGAGACCTTTCTTGGTTGTCAACTTCAGATCTTTCTTGTTTTATTTCATTTCAATTTTCCTTTTTAATATCTACTTTACTATTTTCTAACAAAAAATTTGAATTTGTTTGCTCTAATTTTTGGTTTTTCCCCACTAAGCCGGAAGCTCTGGTTCTGTTGTACTCACTTACTCACTTCTGATGAACTTATTAGTGTTTTCTCTAAATTAGGTCCATCAACCTGTTCTTACATATCCTGGAGCATATAGAAAAATTACTGTGGAGCTGAAGGTCAGGAAACATTTTTCCTTCTTTCTGCTCCAACCCCCCCCCCCCCCCCATCTTTTTTTTTTTCTTTTTATTGCAGATAAATTACACAATAGTAGATTTCAATATATGTTTTTGTGCAGATTCACCACCTGGCAGTAGATGCTCTTTTGAAAAGCAACCAAGTGAATGAAATGGAAGGAGGTGCTCTATTCGGATTTGACCAGGACATGAATTCTGGAGCACATACTTTTAATCAACAGCATGGCTTTGATGAAGCTACCTCATGCGCACCTGCATTTCGTGTCCTGAAACAATTGATCCAAAGATGCCTTGCAGATGCAGTTACATCTGGAAATGCATTTGCCGATGCAATATTGCAACATCTATATCGATGGCTTTGCAGGTTGCAGTGTCTTAACTTACTATATATAGGAATTCATCTTGTTCTTGACTTCTCTAATTAATTCGTTCCCATTAATATTGCAGCCCACAATCAAAACTTCACGACCCATCTCTTCACCGTATACTTCACAAGGTAAACACTAGTTCGAAGGCATAAGTTTTCAGAACATGATAATAGAGTTCCAACATGCAAAAATAGTTAGAATTACCCATCCTTGGGTAGGCTCGGTTGGTAAGGGTGAACTTGTGATTGTGTGGGTAGGCGCACGGTCTCGGGTTCGATTCCCCACTAGAACAACCCAAGATTTAAGTGGGGGACGTGGTGGTGGGTTGCTGTGCTAGTCTCCCGGGGGTTTAGGTTCCATGGGTGGGTCCAAGGGGCCCTGTTGTGGGATTGTTCCACTGTTATCAAAAAAAAAAAAAAAAAAAAAAAAAAGTCAGAATTTGATGCTACTAATATTCTGTTCTTCTTCTTATTATTATTATTTTTTAATTCACTTCTCTTATTTTACTCCTGAACCATGTTTGTGGTTTTAATGAGATGGAAGTCTAGTAATGAATGAGATTATTTACTAAGGATGCTACTATAAGATGTATTACGACATTTAAGCACCCTTTCATAATTAGTATTTTCTTGAGGCATGCTAATTCATTCAAAATGTGAGATCTTATATTTATATTTATATATATATATATATATATATATATATATATATATATATATATATATATAAATATAAAATTATTTAATTTTTGCCTAGTTGATTAGGATATGATCTCTTTTTATTGTTATCAACATTGACAGGTCATGCAGAAGGTGTTTGCATTGTTGTTGGCTGAGTTTCGCAAATTAGGTGCCACAATCATATTTGCGAATTTCTCAAAGGTTATTATAGATACAGGAAAGTCAGATTTATCCGCGGCCAAAGCCTATTGTGATAGTGTACTCAAAACTCTGCAAAACAGGTTCATCTCTTGCAAAGGAGTTGTTAAATCATTTAAGTTGAGTTGTCTTCTGTAATTCTTTGTCTTTGCTTTTCTGTAGAGATCTATTTGAGTGGATTGAGCTTGAACCACTGCACTTTTGGCATTCCTTGCTTTTTATGGATCAGGTACGCGAATTTCTCTTTTCTGTTTTTCTTTTATTTTTATTTTTATATTTTATATTTTATATTTGTTAAGGAAAAATGTATTGATACTATGAATGGGCTGAAGCCCCTATACATGGTATACAAAAAACAAAAGAAACGCCAAAAAAATTAGAATGCACACAAATCTAAAAGAAACGCCTAAGGATATCAGGTTTCCTAAACATTCTGGGCCTTTCCAAACAAAAAGCTTTCTTGCTAGTCTAAAATTTAACTATACAAAAGAGAAATCAATCCCCTCAAAATTTCTTCTATTCTGTTATGTCCAAAGTATCCAAAGAAAAGCATGAGGCACCATATGGGCTCTTGTAGGCCCTTTTTTTTTAAACACTTTCACTTTCTTTTATAAAGTTTTCTTCATTGACTGATGGTTTGTTTCTTTTTCAAATGTTTCATTGGGATCTTTGTTGGATAGCCAAGTTTAAGTGGCAGCTCTTCAGCTTCCAAAAGAACCTTCCTTCCATTTATTCTCCAACAATCCTATTAAAGGAAAAAGGAAAATAAAATAAAACCCAACAAAAACTTTACTGAAAAAAACTCCAATAAAAGGAATTTCAAATGATCAGAGTCAAATGCAAACTCTATATTCATAATTTTGAAGTGCCACCGATTTCTTGGTGAGAAGAAAATTAAGAAGAAACCAAGTTACAGTTTAGGGTATTATGAAAGTGTTAGAAGGACATTTGATTTTAAAATGTTTAACCCACTGGGAATCAACATAACATTACGTTTTCTCTAAAACTGTACCTCAATCTTTGATGCCTTCCCTTTTTTAATTAGTTTTTGAAATAGATGCAAAATTGAAATTGGACCTTGAAGAACAATCAAGCCATCAAGGTTATTATATATGGGTCAGGAAACTTTTCATTTTGAAAATTTTGTCACACTTGGCAGTCAAGATAATTCTATATTTTATGTACCTTAATTTAGACACGACATGTCCTACATGTACAATCTAACTAATTTTTTGTTCTCTTTGCCTTTTTCTATTGTAGTATAACTACGGTGGAATCCAGGCCAGAGCCCAGGGTGGATCATTAATAGGAATTTCAAATCCAACAAATGAAATCATGGGTGATGAATCTCAAGTGGACATTGTATCAAGCTGGAATATTGCTGAGTGCTTACCAAAGGCAACTCAGGTGAGTCTCCTAAGTATGTCTTCCATGCAAAGATATACATACTTAATGAACATTACTATTGGAAGTTTAGTATTTAGTGATTAACCTTTGAAACCACAAAGTCCAGTCAGTGAGTGGTCTTTCTTTGATTCTTTGTTTCTTTGTACTTTTTTCTCTTATTGATAAGATTTGGAACCTATAGCACAGGATTTAGATCTTCTAGGATGCCAACCTAGTTGGGATTCTAGATGGTTTTATGATGCTTGAAGCTCCTTTTCTTTTGGTTTTTAGAAAGAAAAAAAAAACTTGGTTTTAATATAGTCAGTTAACCAGAACATCATTCTACAAAATTATGTCTATGATATGATTGATCTTATTCATATCGTATTCTGGGATATTTTGCAGGATCATTTTGTTTTAATCGTCTCTGAATTTATGTACATTCCATGGAAATTTGCACAAGAACAGGCTGTGGTTAGGGTGTCCGTGCAGGATGGCACCACATGCACTCCATCAATCACTGCTGCAGCTGCTGAGATTTTTGAATCACACATGACAGAGTATCTTAAAGAGCAGGTAAGCATTAGGATACTAGTTGCCAAAGTTTGCATGACCTTTTTTTTTTGGTGGATAAGTGACTTTTTAATCCTCCTTTCTAGGTTCTATTGTGGATTTATAGAATTATTTGTTTTTGCTACAGATCAGCTCTTACTTCACGGACAAACTATTTAGGATTGTTCGTGATATTGTTCTGCACATGAAGGGAATGAACAAATCTGAGAAACCTATGTCACATGGGCTCCCACAGCCTGCTGGTAATACCCATACAGGGGATGCTGCACTGGAGTTCATTAAGCATGTCTGTGCTGTTCTGGCTCTTGATCAAAATGTTCAGCATGATATTTTGGTAATAGTCATCACAAAGATTAACTCATCATTACATCTATAAACTGTGTAGACTCTTGTTTTTAAGCTAATATAATATGATATGCTTGTGATATTTATTATCACATATGCAGAGACACCCAATGAAAAAAAAAAAAAAACTAATCAAGTTGTTTGCAGGTTACATGTTCTCTATTTTTTCCCCCTTTCCTTAAAATTTTGTTTCCCTTAATTTGTCCAGTTTTCTCTCCATTTTTTAAAAAATATGAATCAATGGTGTATGGAGAAATATTTGCATTGATAACTAACTAATGATTGATAATGTATAAAAGTTTCTGTTTTGTTTCTTGTCTCTTCTTTTGCTTGAATCTGTTTGTGTAATATATTCATATATTTTTATTTTTTATCTGGGTTTTTTCTTTGATATTTTGAGATTTTGTAATATATATATATATATCTATATGTACATTTTTTTCTTTTCTTTTCCATATCATAGAATCTTATGACTCCCAGTTAGATCTTTAAGACCCACTATATCCTAACTCGAATCCCTATTCTGACAAACGCATTCTTGCCTAGGCATTTTTACACCTATGGGTTATATTACCATTTATATGAGACTCTGGAAGTCAAGTCTATCAGGAGCCTCATCAGACTTTAATGAGCATGAGCATGACCATGGGACTACTTATCTAATGATTACATTTGTATAAATCAAAGAATCTGTTTCTATTTTTCCTCCTGTTTTTGGCAGGGGTTTTAACTTGGGCAATAAATATTCGAATGTTTATATGTCTGGAGATTATTGGTTATTTGAATAGTTTTAATGCAATGATTGAGTACCATTGGGTACTTTTATAGATATTCCTAAAAAATATACATACCAAAAGCAGGCAGATACACTAACAATGGCACCAAGATGTTCTTGAGAGTCCTTTATTTCAACTTAAGAAGATGATTCTGTCTTGTGTCATGACTATATGAGAACACTATGCATTGCCTAGCTTTTGCTCATTGCCTTATTTACAGTTTTTTGGGTGATAGGAGATTTGGCTAGGACAAGAGCCACCATTAATGTACATGAATTGACATCTGGTTTGGACAATGATGTCCAGAAGCTAAATAAACTGTATTAGAAGCAATTTGTATTCATTTTAATACTTCCAGATTCACCGATTTTTATTTTTTATTTTTTAATTTAAAAAAAATTCTGTGCTTCCCTTTGTGCTCAGAAGCTAAACTTTTTGCGGCAATTGTAATAGGTTTATAGCAGTTTTGTAAAGGTTTTCTCTGGTTAGTGAAGTGATCACTTCATTTCATGTGCCCTTATTCCACAGATTATGAGGAAGAATCTGCTTAAATATGTGCGTGTGAGGGAGTTTGCTCCAGAAGCAGAGTTTCGTGATCCCTGTCTGTCCTTCATCTTACCAAATGTCATTTGCAGGTACAAATGTAGACAATAAAATTCTATATTATATTTGACCAAGCAAATAAATCTAATATTTACACTAATTTTTATAAAAACTGCAGATAAAATAATTTATACTGCTATGCATGTGATGGCATCTGGCAAGTGCATGAGTTTATTGTTTTTGGTAAAAGGCATTGTATTTTCATAATTGTTTAGGTATAATAGGGCACTTTATATTATAAGATTATTGGGACTCTGTCCTTATTCCTGTGAAACCCTTCCACTAGAGTTTAAGTAGAGCTGCTTCTCTCACCTGGTCAAAAGAATCCAAAATATATATGTATTATTGATTTTTTTTTTGAATTTGTGATGATTGACTGATTGGTGCTTTGGTGACCTGGATATTTATTAGCTGGATAGAATTTTTTTACTACATCTCTCAGGTTTTATGGATACTTCACTACATTTATGCTCAACAAGGCGAGCACATCAATACTTTGACAAAGACCAGTCCTGGTGCCAGATGTCAAAGTTATAGCGGCTGTTTGTCATTTAGTGGAACCAGGGATTCTAGTTGCAAGTTAATGTCATTTGTTAGGGGTTCTAATTTCTTGTAAATTTTGTTCAGTGAAACGACTAAAGAAATATTTGGTACTGTGACAAGGGAGGCGCGGGTGGCCCCTTTCAAAAATTTTCAGTACTTGTTGAGTTTAAGCTCATACAAATCACTTCCTTCTTGCTGAAACCTTGAAAATTAGCAGAGTTTTTATTGGTCCCCCCACCCACAACAAACCCCCCCCCCCCCCCCCCCCCCCCCAAAAAAAAAAAAAAAAAAAAAAACAAAGCGAAAGCCCAAAGACAAGTGTGTTCAACCTTTTAAAGTCAAACTAGTTTCTGATTCCAAGTCTCTTATTTTGACAGCTACTGCAACGACTGCAGAGACTTAGACTTATGCCGTGACTCTGCTTTACTGGCCCAGGAGTGGCGCTGTGCAGTGCCACAGTGTGGGCAGCCTTATGACCGTGAGGTGATGGAGAATGCTCTTCTTCAAATTGTATGGCAGAGAGAACGTCTCTACCATCTGCAGGACCTGGTTTGCCTCAAATGCAACCAGGTGAAAGCTGTACATCTAGCTGAGCAATGTGCATGTGCTGGCTCATACAGGTGCAAGGAAGACGTGTCTGAATTTCGCAGCAAAATGCAGGTTTTTTTAAACATAGCCGTGCATCAGAAATTTCAACTTCTTCAAGAATGTACCATGTGGATTTTGGAAGTTCAGTAGCTGTTCGGATGAGATAATCTTCGGGTGTACATTATTTTAAATGAGTGCCCAAGCTTGGCGATAATTACATGAAATGCTATCCTTTCCGCCTGCGCACTCTG
Source organism: Liquidambar formosana (assembly GCA_039720395.1). Taxonomy (NCBI): domain Eukaryota; kingdom Viridiplantae; phylum Streptophyta; class Magnoliopsida; order Saxifragales; family Altingiaceae; genus Liquidambar; species Liquidambar formosana. Next base: position 28,913,692 of record CM077827.1, on the reverse strand, counting down.
GCTCTGGTTTAGGGAGGTGCAAAAATGATGGTAGTTCAGAAAGGTGATAAAGTTATGGAAATTAGCTGCATTGCTATAATGTGGGGAAGCAACTATTGCTGTGGAAGTAGAAGCTCGTGTCATTTATGTTCAGCTATAGTTGAAGGCAACAATCAATGAAGCAGGCATTCAATCACGGCTAACAGGTTTTTCCTTGTCATTTTATATTCCCTTTGTTAAAAGAGGGAGAAAGGAGGGGCATTTCACGTATTGTTGATAGTACTTCTATTTTCATGAAATATATAATGTATATAACTTTCAGACGTTGCATTGAAATGTATATAACTCTCAAATATTGCAATTTGGGAGTCAAATCAGGTTTGACCATCAATGAAATTCACTCATGTCAGTCAATAATCCCTGATTACTTGGTATATGTAGTAAGACTTTGAATGACCATTTGCCCGACATGAGGAGGCCTTCTGACAAAATTACTTGAGGTGAGCACTTCCAGACATTCCTCTTTATGCAATATGGTTAGTGTGCACTTTGAGAAGACCATGACGAACATAACCAGATAATGCTTATCATATGGGAACAGTTAGTAGACAGACTTGTACCATACAATTATCACTCCATGAGGATGACATGATCATTTTCCTTTTTCTGTTCCTTTTTTTTTTTTTTTTTTGGTTGGTGTGAAGGGGGCTTATTTTCATTTTTACTTTACACAAGCCAAGTATCCACCCAAGGATGACATGATCATGGAAAACATATCTAAGCTGATCAACAGATCCATAGCTAAAAGCCAACAAAGCCTGTTTCAATTCCACCTCCACAGACGACCCTGACCAAGCAGGATAAGACATAATATCTAGTGAATGTCGATGGCAAATCAAAAGGCCAGGAATTCCAAAGCCATTGGTCACTCAATGAAAATATCTTACCCTACCGGTTTACCACCACCAAGCATTCCAATGACTTACCACAGGATAGACTTGTCAAAGTTAGGGACACCCAAAACTAATTAGCTATTTAAACCATCCCCCACCCCCCCCAAAAAAAAAAAAAAAAAAAAAAAAAAAAAAAAAAAATCTGAGCTGTTGTTTAAATCATTTTTCTTGTGGGTGACTTTCTGTATGTGTGCACTAATCAATGGAGCTAAAGATCCAAAGTGGTGCCTAATGTGAATGCTGCTCAAGCTTCTATACGAAGGCCAACAGTTTAAGAACATATTGATCAGCTCAATGAAAGGATAAAAGAAAAGAGTAAACTAGAAAAAAGGAACTTTTACTCGTGAACAGGAAAAAAATATGAAAAAAATAACTTAATTTTCTAAAATTCTTGCTAATCTAGACAGGTTTTTGCGCATCCACCTTGGCATTTAGGGGACAATCCCGTTCTGCCATGACAGGACAGGGCACACAAACAAATTCAAGCCTTCTGCAGTGAAAAAATATGCTGCACCTGGATCTTCAGAGAAATGCAAATGCTTTTAATTCCTGCACCAATAATCCAATTTACCAAGTGCCAGTATCCATTGTTGCAAGCTACTAGGCAAGTCCATCCAACCATCCAATAATTATGCCACACAAACACAACATGAACCTTCACCAAAAGAACCATCTTTTGGTAGTTGAACCTCCAACTGGCTCATCCCTTTTTCTCTTCTCCATTCCCTGTTTCAAGGACTCCAGTCTTCTCCTGCACAAAGGGCAGTTTTGGTAGAGGTTAGCAGACAATAATTACTATGTGAAGTAGGATGCAGATCAATTAGAAAAATTATACACCTTTCTCCTTCGTGCTGATATTTATTGATGCTTCTCAGCAAGAACTCATGCTTTACTCTTTTCTTTTGTTTTTTTGATAATGAGGAAACCCTTTGGGCAGCTTATGTATGTTCTTTTTCTCTTTGTTTCTTTTAATTTTATTTCCACAAATAAAACAAGTGGCTTATCAATTGAATGATCTTAGACACCCCAGGAAGTGATCCACCAGGAACAAGATATAGAAGACAATAAAAAATGTCTTCCATACCTACTCCAATAAAATGCAAGGATGTGCATATATATTACTTGGTATCTGTAAGGCGACCATGCAAACTCCATCTCTGCCGAAATCCTTCCATGCCTTCAACTCCACTTGCAAGAATCAAGCGCCTACAAATGTAGGATTAATAATCAGAATCTGATACTGGCATTGATTTAAATTATGAAAAAAGTGAGGTGCAAAATTTTATGGCTGTTACATAACACAATGAGAACTATAAAATTTGCCATCTGCACCTTTCAGTCTTTCACTGACCAGAACAACTAGTTCTATCTTTCGCCATATAACAACTAATCCAGCTTAACATCCTCATTTCAACTACACAGTGTTTAAGCATATATCTCAGTTGTAAGAATCACTAACAATTACAATATAAGAAGAAAAAAATAATAATATTAAAAAATAAATAACAATAATGATAATAATTGGTAATAAGAAAAATTAATTTAAAGACTTGAGGATTGAGACATGCTAAATACACATGTATCCATCCCCATACCAAATCAATATTTGGATACTTTTTGGCCAAGTCCATGTTTATATCCTATATTTGGAAATTTGATGAATCCAACAACCGGATACACACCCAAGTCCATATAACATAGCACATGCTAATAAGCACTTAAAACTACATGATCCCAACATTTCATACATGTATAAAAATACCTCTCCAATGATGTAACTTCTGATTCAAGTTGTGCAGCTCTATCCTTGGCCCCATCTAAAGGCATTGACAACCCCAATTTGTGCTCACTATCTTGGAGCCGTTTCCTCAGTTCTTTATCCTGGAAGTCAGTTTTTGCAGACATGCATGAGACAAATAACAGGAAATACAGAAATACCACTTGACTCTCACTTCATAGATTACCATTTATGAAATAAAGAACGAAAACTATAAAAGCAGTAGATAAGCAAATTAAAAATAAATGTAAATATATCTCACCCTTTTCTCAGCACACTGTCGATATAAAGCAATCTCATCTTGACAGAACGGCTCGATGTCATTGATTTGCAGGCCTACAAAAATTAGGCTAGAATCACTCTTAAAAGTTCTTTCTAAATGACTATCACTGTACAACAACAAAAACCTAAGGTCCAAACCTACGAAAAAGTAGCCATTTGTCATGCACATTGGAGTCAGTGGGTTGATCGACAATGTGGATTCTATTTAGGAAATTTTATTTTCGTTTCCAATTGGATTCTATTAATGTGATAATCCAATCTGGTCCTTTTTCTAGCAATCAGGAAGTGGGTTTTCGAGAAAAATATTGCAAGAGAGAGAGAAACAGAGAGAGAGAGAGAGATGCACCTGGATCATGCAGTTGGGCCCATGAAGAATTAAATATTAAGATGTAAGGAATTAAATATGGTATCTAATTCATTACCATAGAGGTTAAAGTTGGTTTTAGATGGTATCAATGAGTTTTTAAGTAATGCCCATAAATAAGAATTTGCTCTATCTCTTAACAAATTCAAATAATTGAAAGAGCTTTGTGCTCTCTCTCTCTCTCTCTCTCTCTCTCTCTCTCTCTCTCTCAAGTCTCAACTCCTCCCTTTCCTCTACTTTCCCCTCACTCTCTGCTTTCAAAAGTTTCAGTGCTGCTTTTTTCCTTTTCTTGTTCTCTATCTCTCTATTTCTCTCTGTGTTACCTCCTCTCTCTCTCTCTCTCTGTCTCTGTCTCTTTCTCTCTCAAGTTTGTTCTCTCTCTTATCTGATTCTCTCTCTAGAAAACTTTCTCCAAAAATCTTCTCCTCTCTTTAAAGTATCTCTCACTCTGTTTCTGTCTCTCTGTCTATGCTCTCTCTCACAGATCTTCTCTTCCTCAATCTTGGCATATAGATCATTATGTAAAAAATAAATAATAAAATCTTATTTTGAAGAACCAAGCAGAAGTTACGAGAGAGAGAGGCATTCAAGTCAATTTTTAGCATATATAATCTTGTGAGTGGGCCACCATTCTTGTTTGTTTTCAAGCAGTTAGTTATATCGTGCGTAGCACATGTAGGGTCTAAATGCAATAAAAAGGATGAGATGATACACCAATTATATAGATTGAATACCATCAAAGGAAAAAGAACTAGAATAAAAAGGAGACCGGAGGCGAGCAAGACTTACACAAAAACAGATTCCTCAAAATCCCATCACACAAATCAACACCTTCAAGCACATGAGAGGCAATTTCTGGCGGGATGAGAGGTGATGGTGGCCCCGTCATTAAATCATCACCGACCAATATAGTTTCGTCCATGGTTGGCTGTGAATCAACTAAAGCCCACAAAAGAGAAACAAAAAGTATGTGAGAATAATGTGTTTATTAATCCAAACGAACTCGATTAAATTATCCCATAGCACTCTTACATACAAGCTAATCTTTATCGTTCAACTAAACTTCTTAGAGAAATAAGCTACTCACTATAAAGATTCCAATAGAACTCACAAATTAAGTTACTGTTTGGTTAGGATTTTGGAAATAGTTTATTGCTTTTGAATTCTACGAGCAATAATCAGAGAAATTTTTTGAAGCAAGAAAATCACTCCCAGAAAGTTAACCAACAAAAAAAAAAAAAAAAAAAAAAAAAAAAAAAAAAAGAAAGAAAGAAAGAAAGAAAGAAAGCAAAAAACACCAGTTCTTTCTCCCCTAGACTTCTGAACGAGTCTAACCATAACAAGATAAAACTATGAAAGCAAAAGCAAGATGGAGAATCTAAAAGCCATACATAAGTATTGTCTCTTGAAGAAGAAATTATTAAAACCTAAACCTTAGAAAAAAAAAAAATAATAATGTCATAGAAAGGTTGAACCTCACTTACCATCCATGATTGCTTTTCAGTCCTTGGATCAAATGTCGACTACTCAATTAAGGAATACAAGGAAAGAGTCAGAATCTGAAAATCACTGATTAAACGAAGTTAACCTCACCAAACATTGATTATCTTAGAATAAGTTGAACCGATTGCAGTTGCAAACAGACCCATACCTTGCAGTTTAGAATATGAAGACTAGGGTTTCTTTTGCCCCTACAGCTCAGAAAAAAAATGGCCGTGCGAAAGAAAAGTACAGCGACAAATGCAGATGGAGCGATTGAAGAGAGGAGCGTTCCTTCCTTTCTGTTTGGATGCAGTGATTCGGAGAGAAGAAAAGAAATGGAGAGAAAGGGGGGTTTTCAAATTGGGGGAATTACAGATTGATCTGCTTCGGGTAAATAATTACAGTTCAATACAGGTGAGTGAATGACTGCTAACTTCCTAGTTCCCTCCACGCTTGCTTCATTTTTTTTTTTCTACAAACCGAAAGAAAAATAATACCCATCATTTTGACTTCTAGGGTATGTCACGACTCTGCAGATGGTAGATTATAGAGATGGAGGAGCGTTTTTGTAAGAAATAAAATAGTACTAAAATTTAAAGTATTAGTTTTTTTCATTTTTTACATTTTACGTGATGGGTGATATAAGAATATCATATCAAATTAATTCATCGTCTTGAAATTTTATGTTTACTATCATATCGGGTGCTCTATTTATATGACATGCTATGATGGTTGTTTTGCAGGGTGCTAACATACCAATGTTATCAATCCAGATTGAACGTTGATTTAGCTGATGGAATGTGTCATGAGATTACTGGTCCAATTGTTAGGCTAAGTTGAAAATTTTATCATCTTATTTTATTAGTAATATTTGGAAAACTCACATCCTTTTAAGCTAATTTTTGGAATAGTATGACTCATGTTATTGAATTATTTAAAAATCAAGAAAAAAAAAAAAAAAATTCCCAAATCCATTTACAGCCTTGCCAAATAGGATCTTTGTAACTCTTACCCTTGGTCAAGTTGGCCATTTTATCTTTGTTTTGTATTGAAATTAAGTACTAAAATATCAGTATTAATGGATATATCGAGAGTCCAAATATATTCATTTTAGAATGGTAAGATTATAACAATAGGCACCACGGAAAAGTTACAAGCTTTCCCAACTACAAATGCCGAAATCTAAAAATAAAATTAAAAAAATAAAAAATAAAAAACTGGCCGATACATTCACAAAATATTGTGAAATTGGTTGATAATTTGAATACAATATGATGTCGATATTTGCTGGTATACATCCGTTCATATCAGTCAATATTTTGCTAAAATGATGAAATATTGACCGATATATCGTTGATATTTTCGATTTTTAACTCCATGGCTTGCAATTCCACTTATCCCTGGAGATTACCATCACCACATTATGGTACTTAACGAGTTGGGTATTAGAAATCGACCTAAAATCTATATAAATAAAAAGTGCTTTTTGATAAGACTGCAAAAAATAAAATATACAAAATTTGTTATTGATACAGAATGTATGTGATATTTTTAGGATAAAAGCAATCGAAATGAAATACAAAATTTGTTATCAATACAAAATGTATGTAATATTTCCAGGGAAAAAGCTAAAAAAAAAAAAAAAAAAAAAAAAAAAAAAAAACAACCAACATGATACGACCAAGCAGGTATGAGTCTCATGCACGCCTGTATTCATCTCCGCAGTCACCAATCACTCTGAGCAGATCTTTCCCTCTTTTCGAAACTTCTTGTATGCTGTTTACATCATCCTCATCAAGATTAAGTGAAAACACAGCATTGGAGTCTTGGATATGTTCTGACAAACCAAGTCTAACACCTACCATTGATCCTGCCACAGATGGCTGCAATTCCACAAACCAAATGGAGAAAAAAAAAAAAGAAGGAATTTCAAATGGGGAATTGCAAGAAAGAAAATTTTATTTAAAAACACAAATTTTTATTGTGTGTCTGCAATGAACCTACCTGATCCAGTATGTACTTCACAGCAACGATTGGGATCGAAACCCCATGTTTAGAAGCTACATTTTTAAGTGTCTTAAGCAAAACTTGGAATAGGCTCCATCCTCCCCAGGCATCAACCATCTGCCAGTCATTGAAAAACCATAAAACATTCTAACTCAAAATCAAATCATAAATTTCATATTCTGGTCATCATGACAAAATTCTAAGTCCTAAAATCTCTCTGGAAAGTTTTGCAGTCAAGTTTTTTCATTGAACATCATTGATTTTATCACATCTAAATCAATGAATTGTGAATTGTTCAAAATGTCATCATTCCCCTGAAAGATTCCTGCATGAAAGACTAATCCTCTGTTTTCTTCATATTCATTGCTTTTCCTCCTACCAAGTTCCTTCTTGATAATTTTCCACATCATATACAAACGCGCACTGAATTCTATTCTTAAAACTGATGACCCCAACTTTTTTGGGGGGTATTTTGAATTTAATTTCAATATTTCAAATTATCAACTTGAACAAGTTCCAAATTACAAAAATGGTATTATATTTGCGTTTCAGGAGCATTTACCCTTTTGTACTTCTGGAGGGAGGGAGTGTTTAATGGAGGGCCAGCAAAAGGAATGGCTAAGTTGGTGTCGAGGAATTTCTCAGATAACAGACCACCCATTACCGTTCCGTACCTGCATTTGAAACTTTATTAAATCCCAAAAGAATGCACCATAGTGCTTAATTATCTATCAGAGTTTGCAAGATGTGCTATTACTCTGGAGAATTAAATTGGCCATCTCTTGTAAGGTCCATAACTGAATAGTCATATTAATAAGTTGTCTTAGTGGCCCATCCAAGAGCAAAAAAATCTAAAAACCAAAATGGGTTTATTCTCAACTCTCAAGAGAAGCTGACATATAGGATAGCCCGAAACTTCAGACTATCCTGGTTGTTTCACTTTGGGGACAGTACCCATTAGAGAGATGGATGGTTGACTAGTCAAATTCATGAGAGATAGAGAGAGAGAGAGAGAGAGAGAGAGAGAGACGTTATAAGTTTAACTCCAGTAAGCTGACAAAGCTCTGCCATTTTCTGTTGAGGACGCATGTCAACAATTGAATGTTGCACCTGATAAAATCACAGTACCAACTTCATCAGCAATACGACTTCACAACATATCGGTGTGTTGGCTCACAAAGAGGAGAAGAAGAAGAAGAAAACATATGGATGTGAAAAAAGGAGAAATACAATTTAAATATACCTGATTGCTGACAACTGGAATCTCATTTTCCAATATTATTTGTAATCTCTCCGTGTCGAAATTTGTTAAAGCAACGGTCTTAATCTTACCTGCACACCACTCGCTGAAGTAATCCAATCAAATCAAAGAACTTCTGGATACAAATTAATGGAACAATTTATAGAAAATAAAACTAACCTTCTTCTTTCAGATCTGTAAGGTGTTTTAGTGCATCAAGGTAGCCAGAATTGGAGTAATCCCACCTATGTCAAATAAAAACACAGAAAAATCTAATCAGGAAAATAGAAACTTCACATAACATAGTGTGATATTTTATTGTCAATGAAGTTCAAAGAAATGGGCCAGACAAAATACATGTATAGATATATAAATAATCTTTTAGGTAAAAAAACTTTTCTACATTAGCACTTTAGATGGGATTTCTTAACGTGTTCTCTAAGGGCACATGTTAAGCTACATTTAATGAATCAATAATTGCATGAGAAAATGTGAAATGCATTAAAAATGATGCAAATAACATATAAAAACATGAAAATGCATGAAAAATTGTGCAAATTGCATAAAAAAACATGTGCCCTTAGGGCACACATTAAGAAATCCCTTTAGGTAAAATAGTTAGCAATAAGAAGATGATAGATGCAGATTTATTGGAGCCTGCTTGTCCAGGAGGGGCCTGACATGGTAATCGTGTTAAAATGGAGTCTTCATCTTTAAGTACAGATGAAAAGTTAAAAAAAAGTATTTTTCAACTCTTAAGTCATATGAATCTAATCAAAAGTCAAACTGTGTTAACTAATATAAAGTTTTCAAGAACTCAATACAGAAATAAATTGTGCTTGGCATCACAGGAAAATAAATCCAGAAAATGATTTCAGAAAACTCCCATTACACTGGTTTGGTGCACGATGACATTAATATTGATACTCTGTTGAAATCATACCCCATAATTCTCCTCTCATATTCCATAATTATTTTGAGGAATGCCTCAAAATCATTGTTACACTCACTCTTTACCAGATTTAATTTCTATTGACGAAAAGGAATAACAAAAAACAAATGCTTCAGTAAGTTTCTACCCTCTCGGTGCAATCATGGCATGGCTTCTTACTGTATTTGATCCAAGCATTTGCATATTGAATATTCAAGTAACATGTAGAAAAATCATATCAGCTAGATACATGCAATTACAACAAAAATATAACAGATTGAGAAGAAAATAAATACCAATGAAACTGAAGCATGTCCAAGGAAGCAACATCCATTCTCTTTCGCGAAACATTGATGCTCTCCCGGACATAGCTACTTGTCATCTTAACCGGTGGTGGCACCCATTTAGTAAGACTGCATCCCAGAATACAACTGGTAAGCATAACTGTAAAATTACTATACTCTTCCCTACACATGTAGTAGTGATCCAAAGATCATATAGTTTGTTATCCATGTGAATTTTTATGCATAATGAACAAGTTTCTGTCCAATGTGGAAACTCCAAATCCATAGCTAGCCTGCAAAGCATGATTCTATCATCCAACTAGGAGGTAGTAACTCACCCTCTGATCTTATCTAAGAACTCTGGTGGGCGCTCTCTACGAACTCGGTTGATGAAGATGCCATACAGATCTTCGGCAGGCCCATCTGCAGAAATGCAGTAAAAAATATTAATGAAGAACCTAAGATTGGTGGATGCAACTTCAAAAGCAATGGACTGATTGACATAAATCCTATAAACTGCAATATAACTCAACACAATCCAAGTATCATGGAGAATTTACTCTTCTCATCCATATAAAAACTGTTAAAAACAAACTTAATAAAGCTGCCTAATGTTTTCAATTACTGACTGCTTGTGACTGCAAGCACATGCACATTTACACACACATGCATGTTGCCACAATCATACATGCCAGGAAATACGCTACACAATCACAACTACTAGAAAATAAGCAATTGTTCGTGTGTTACATATATCAGCCATATCGAAAGTGTTGAGTCCAGCATCAGCATATCGAAGCATAGCATCCACTGCATTATCTCGGTCAATTCTGCCCCAGCCACCACTCGTCTGCCACATCCCGTTAACAACTCGGCATATATCCAATGAATCATTTCCATTATTGATCACAGCCCGCCGATTATCTTCAGTTAACACACATTGAAATGGTCTGGAATTGAGTTTTCGCATTTTAGCGAATCTTTTGGATTTGATCTGTATTGAATTGAAGGTGAAGTTGTTGAAGGAGTAGTACTGCAAAAGCTCTACCATTTTCAAATGGTTTGAACCAATATGTGCAGAGAGACAGCGGGGATTATTCCAGGGTACTCCTCTAATATCACTTAAAAGTTGAAGTGTCCTCTCCATGTTATATGTAGTTTTATCCTTCTTTTATTTTTGATTTTTTCTTGGTAAATATGTAGTTTTATCCTATCTGCTACTATCTCCAGCTCTCCACCATTAATTTCTTAAAATTTTAGGGATTTGCGTTGGTGCCCCATCTTACGGAATTTTTGGATATACCCTCCTCTGTCTTCATTTATTGTGCTCACACCCACATCTTGTTGATTCTTTCCATTCATGCCCCTCCCAAGTGCCATCTAGTTCACCAAAATGGGCAAAAAAAAAAATCATAATTTTTAAAATGCCCTTAATATAAAGCTGGTTCCCAACAGTCATATCTCTTCCCATATGGGCATTTTGGTCATATTGTGTTTTAAAATGGACAAAATTGGGTAGAAATGGTAATGGGAACGAGAATAATTCATTGGAAATAGTATGTAAAGAAAGAATTTTAACACGACATTGCAAAGAATCTATAAAATACAACGCTATGAAAGAAAGAAGAGGGGGGACATGTATAAATATGCAAAGTCACGGGAAAAACCGAATATAAATAAAATTGGGGGGGACTTCGAGAGTAGGGTTTTACAGTGATCGGCCATGTCGAAGGTGGAGAGACCGGCGTCGGCGTAGCGAAGCATGGCCTCGACGGCGTCGTCTCGATCGATTCTCCCCCAGCCGCCACTCGTCTGCCACATCCCATTCAGAACTCGGCATATCTCCAGCGAATCTTTCCCGTTTTTCACTGTGGCGACTCGCGCGTTCTCGGTTGTTACCTCGCACCTGAACGATGTCGCACCGAGTTTCCGCGAGTGGGGACGAGTCGCGGCCTTAGTCTTGATCGATTTGAAGGTGGTGTGGTCGAAGAAGACGTGGTGTAGAGTTGATGCCATCTTTACAGTGAGGCGAAGTTCTCCGTATAAGCGGAAGAAGAGGATAAGGCTTATTATATTTTCTGTTCGTCCAATTTCGTTGTAAGTTGGTTGGAGTTCCAAGGAGGGCTAGCTATCCAAACCCTTTCACCTATTTTAGCTTTGCCAAAACTTGTTTCAATTAGAGCATCTCATGGTTAGCAAAACATGAGGCAAAAGTTATTTTTGGTCTCGTTTGTAAAAAATAGGTGTACTAATGGGTGATGTATTTTATGAGATAAATATATTTTGAAGTAAATCTTGAGTTATATTTGTTTCAAAAGATGACTTTGAAACAAATTTGTCCTATCATCTTCTAATAAATGGTTGGAAGTGAAGGAAAAATGGATGAGGTGAAAAAAATGACATACATGTGTTGAAGAAGCTACTTTTTTACATTTTCTTACTTTCAAATATATCTAGCCCTTTACTTATTTTACATTTTTTAAGATTTTTTAAAAAATATAAAAGGTTTCTACAAAAACTAATTTTAAAGTCCACAAGAAAACGTCATTCCTAACAATTTTATAGAGTAGAGTTTTTTTAAAATCAATTGTTTAAATGGAGTTTTTAGCCATTTATCATAGAACATTTTGTAAAAACGAAACAAATATCTACTTTAAATGATAGGAGACTAGGCCTTGGCAATTGGGTGGGTTTAAATGGGTTTAGTCATAATATCACCCAAACCCAACCCAACCCATTTACATGAGAACCCATTTAAGCAAAACCCAAACTAACCCATTTATTGCAAGTAGAAATCTAACCCAACCCACATACTTTCGTTGACTTGTTTAAGACGTTAATTGGACTCGTGGTTCTACTTCTGACATTGGGTGACTTTGCATTATAACTTTTTTTTGTTTTTTACCCAAAAAATAAAGAAAAAACATTTGTCCATTATTTTTGCTATTTTTATCCATAACAACTCATTTTAAATCTCTAAAATATAAAATCTCTAAAATATAAAATCTTAAGGTTGACCCAAACCCATTTTAATAATGTCATGACCCGGATTTTAAAAAAAAAAAAAAATTCCAACTACTATAGCATTTCATTTTCAAATCTACCAAAAATACCAAATTCAAAAAATAAAAAAATAAAAAAGAGAAACATTGAAAACCTGAAGGGCATTTTCAGATCCCTAGCTTTCAGGTAAATGTGTTCATTTCATTATTAAATGTTTATTAAAGAGCATTTTCATTTCATTTACAACCCAATTTTATTAATTGGGTTGTAAATGTGCTCATTTCATTTTCAGCTAAACATTTCATTTTTAGATCCTATCGGGTTTGTTTCTCACCCAACAATTTTTAAGTAAACCCAATTAGACCTAATTATTAGTTAGGCTCCTTATGGGTACCCATTTACAACCCAAGTAATGAAAAAGGGCCTCTATTGGCACCCCAAGACTTGTTTTTCATCCCCCATTTACTTTATATTTTAAAGTTTTATGAAAAATATAAAAGGTTTTCATTAAAACTGATCACATAATTTATTAGAATATATCATTTTGAACAACTTTGTAGAAGAAAGTTTTTCCAAAATCTATCTTTTAAATGGACTTTGTATCCATTTATATAATAAAGACGGTAAATGGCCAAAAATTCCACTTAAACAATAGATTTTGAAAAAACTTTTTTCTACAAAGTTGTTCAAAATGATGTTTTTTAATAAATAATGCATTCAGTTTTTATAAAAACTTTTTATATTTTTCAAAAAATCTTAATGTGTAAAATAAGTGAGGGATGAAAAGCAAGTTCTCGGGTGCCAATAGAGGCCCCCTTAATAAAATTACCTGCGCACACCCATTTAACTTGGGCGGGTTCATGGGTTTGGGCACAAATTGCCAGCCCTATAGGAGACCATAAAAGGTAACCCTAATTCTGGAACCAAATTCTCATGGTTTCGATTCTAGTTCTCGTATCTAGGGGTGTTAATGGTTCGGTTTGGTTCGGTTTTAGGGGAGATTTCAAACCAAACCATTATACTTCGGTTTTGTTCCTCCCAAACCAAAACCAAACCATATTATAAAAAAACCAAACCAAACCAAACCATTATATTTCGGTTTGGTTCGGTTCGGTTTCGGTTTTAACCTATCAAGTAACAACAAATAATTGAAAATGAAAAAAATGATGTGCCAAACTCTAAATAAAAACATTTTTAATAAAAACATTACATTAGCAACTAAAAAAAACGAACGTTGTATTAAAATAGAAACATATTGACATATATTAATATGTTAATATCACACACAATATGAATACACACAACATTAATAGCTAGTTTAATAGATGCCAATCTAAAAAAGGAAAACAATAAGAAACTTAAAATCAACAAAAACAAGCCCATTACCTATTCTACCTTTATTAGAATTGGGAATTTACAAACTTTAAGTTTATATATATATATATATATATATATATTATATTTTTCGGTTTTTTTGGTTTTTCGGTTTGGTTCGGTTTTTTAAAATTGAAAACCAAAACCAAACCAATTAAGTTCGGTTTTCTAAAATTAAAACCATAACCGAACCTAATGACAAAAAAACCAAACCAAATCGCCCGGTTCGGTTTGGTTCGGTTTGGTTCTCGGTTTTAACCAAAACCATTAACACCCCTACTAGTCGTATCCATTTGTGTTCAACGGATTGCAGAGAATTGGAGGAAGTCATCGCTATTTGGAAAGGTGGTGCTCAACAGGTTCTTCATACCAGCCTTTATTTTGAACGGGCAAAACCAACCCAAATTTGTTAACGGATGTGCCCTTTGGTGCAAGAAGTTCACCCCAAACGATGGCAGCCATGGAGAGAATTGATTGGTTTTAGTTATTGTTATGGACGCCATGTTTTGTTCATCTTGTTCATCTGAATAAATTACTAATAAGCTCTCATGTGACTAGAACTCTTCTTTTTATTGTGGTTTTGGAAGAGTTAAGCAATTCTCTCTCTATTGTTATGTGATGCTTTTTTTATTTTTTATTTTTTAAATGTAGTTGATTGAGATTGAGATGAGTGAAATAATAGTAGGGTTTGAAGCATTTGTTTTGAAATATCGGACTACATTCTCCATCCATTGGTTTGGATTTTTGCTAATGCTATGATTAGCATCTATTAAAGGAGTTTAGGGTTATTCGGTTTGCTCTCATTTTTGTAATTTATCGTATCAATTGTGGGTTTTTCCCCTTAAAGCAGTCATAAGAAATGCATAATATATGTATTGTAGATTTAGTAATTGTTGTATATTGTCATTTCAAAGCATCACTATAAAAATTTTGAGCTATTAATATATATGATAGTACATGAATGTTTCTTATTCTAAGTTTTTTTTTAGATCTTGTAAAGTTGGATAAAAAAGAGAAAAAAAAAAAAAGAAAAAAAAAGACCAAAATTACTTATTAAGGAAAATAATTTTTAAATAATTTCAAATATTTTTCTTTCATTTTCCTCTAAGATCCAAATTGAGCCTAAAAAAAAAATAAAAAAAAATGATAGGACTACTCTAGTTACTAGATATAGCACACGTGCGTTGCACGTGAATATTTTTAAATGATATTAGTTATACAAAATAATAAATACATAAGGATTTTATATTTTTTTCATAAAAGAGAAAGTTTAAAATTCAAAAATACATATTTTTTCCTATTTGGGTATGGTTTTATTTAATTATTATATGAATTATAGTTTCTTTAGAATTCTTATTAAGGTATGTATTTTATATATTAAGGTATGTATTTTAGAATTATAGTTTTCTTAGAATTCTTATTAAGGTATGTGTTTTATATTGATATATTTCCTATATATGCAGAAGGGTAATTGTGTATTTAAAAATTAAAATAAGGGTATATTAGTCAATTAAAAGTTTTTCTTACATTCATCTTTTTATAAGTAGTATAGATTATTGTTGTGGAGTAAATCTATTTGTGTCGGGCCACGTATCACCACGTATCCCTGGTCCCATGAGAACTCCACAAGTCAAACGTCCCAATTAATGTGATCGACAAGCATTTGTGAATGAAATTGCGTTGCAAGCGGCTCCTCTTCTCCTTCTTCTTTCCTTTTTCCTTTTTCTTTTTTATTTATTTTTTATTTTATAATTAGAGGGGTTCAAATTCCTAATTTATCTTATCATTTACCTTACATTCCTTCACCACTAAACCAGTGACTTTCCTCTCCACCTCTTTTGAGAGGGGCTCTAATCTTAGCTCCTTCATTTATTAATGATAAAAAAAGGGATTGGGAGGATATATCAAGCGAGGTGTTGTGTATAATTGTATGATATCCTTGATTTTACCAAATAAATCATAATTAACTTTATTGATAAAAAAATAGAGAAGAAAAATGTCAGTTCCCCTTTAACACATAGAATGATGGAAGCAAATTATACATGATAATGTAAAGTCAGTTCCCCTTTAATACATAGAATGATAGAAGTAATCACATTTTACCAAACCCAAGTTGGATTAGGAGATACTTTCATGCATGTATTGCATGTCAAATATCAACTTAATTTTTAGCATGCATGATCTACATAAGAAGACTATCTAATCCAACACTTGGTTTTAGAAATACGAGTCACAAGTAGAGTTTTGGAAGTGTGTCATCCATAAATGAGCTATTGTTATTAAAAGGACAGTATAGTTGCATCTGGTGCACCTCTAAAACTCTACATGTGACTTTGTTTTGCAAAACCATTCATTGAATAATTTGAATCAAGTTGATCCGAGATTAAATACTACTTCATCTATAAAAGTCAATTAATGGGTGATTGTAACAACAATAAGTTTTGGATCAACTTGATTTTTGGCAGGCATGACCTACATGAGAAGGCTATTTAATTCAACCATTGGTTTTACAAAATACAAGTCACAAGTAAAGCTTTGGATGTCACTAGATGCAAAATTGCAGCAGGTGCACTTTATAATAAAATGACTAAATATATAAATATATATATAGAATGGCGGTTAAGTAAGAATGTACTGATATAAATTATATCAGCACCCATATTGAATGTCCTGTGCATTGGTGGGTTACGGGGGGTACATGGGGCCAAATGTACGAGGTATAACCCTTGATACATGTTGATATAACTTATGTAACCATGCTTTTGCATAGAAAATGATGTTACCCTATCATGTTTGATGGGGCACCCTTATATATATATGACGTTAAATCCAACAAAATTTAAGACGGCACTTGCCATTTGTATTAGTTCCCTGAATTTTCCATGTTGTTGCTAAAAGTCTGTATTAGCATGTAAGTGGACCTTATTTTCCTTCCTCCCTTTCTAGGAAATGCACTTAAAAGCTGGAACTATATTTGAGCTTCTTCCCTTCCCTTCACTTGCCAAAAACAAGCATCTTCCCTCCTTTTGCTTTTGGGAAGAGAGATGGACTACCAATCTATTTTCATTGATGAATCTGAGACAGAGGAGGAAATGGAAAACACCCGAGGACAAGAACGAAGGCATGATGAATCCCACCTTACATCAGAAGCTTCATTCCAATATTCTTTGAGATTCATAGAGCGTTATCCAGGGCGGAGCCAGGATTTATCTCCAATGGGGCACTGTGCTATGATTTTGTAAAGTGGGAATCGGGAACTAAAAGCCCTAGAAAGCATTTTTTTTTGAAAAAATTACTTTTTAGTAATCCTCTTTCAATTTAATACCAAAAAAATGATTTTTTTATGTTAACTTATTACAAATTGGCTGTAAATATGCTTTAAAATGACTACTATCTTCCTATTTTTGGCATTATGTTAAGAAATAGTCATCAAATGGTAATATCTCTCCCAAAAAATAAAAAAAAAACTTGGTTGAGCCAGTGGGGGCACGTGCCCCCAAAGGCCCCCGTGGCTCCGTCCATGGCGTCGACTTGAGGAACGGCAACGGGTAGTAAGATGAGGAGAAGGCAGGACTTCATCTATTTCCATTTTTTTGGCTTCCTCATGGCCTCATTGGAATCAATCATAAGGCACAGTGGCCTGAGATTGTATCGATAGGGCCTTTCCACCGGGGCAAAGACCATCTACTTGAGTTCGAAGAGCACAAATGGTCCTTCCTCCAGAAATTTCTTCATCGGGCAAACGCTTCCAGAAAGGATCTAAGCCAATATCTTGGCTTAATGAGGGAACTGGAAGAACGGATGAGAGAATGCTACTCTGAAGTCATCCCGATGTCGAGTCATGACTTTGTCGAAATGATGCTACTCGATGGCTGCTTTGTTGTTGAGCTGTTGCGCCATCTTGGTCAGGGTGGAGATGCCATCGATGAGGATGACCCTGTCTTCACAAGGCCATGGTTGATCCCAATTCTAATTAGGGACCTCCTCAAGTTGGAAAACCAACTTCCCTTCTTCATTCTTGAGGCATTGTTTATCGGGTCCTGGAATGATGACGATCCAAAAACCAATCACATACATGAACTTGCCTTGAAAGTTTTTGATCTAGCCTTTCCAAGGACATTGGAAACAATTCATCAGTGTGGGCATTTGAAAGGCGAGCACCTGCTTGACTTGTTTCACTTGAGTATGCTTCCTTCAAAGATCAATTACCAAGAGTTAGAGGAATATCGTCCTTCAGATCAATTGATACAATGCGTAACTCAACTTCGGCCATCTGGAATCAAGTTCAAGTCAAGGAAGGCTAATAGCTTCTTGGACATTAGTTTCCAGAAAAGGGTGCTGGAAATTCCATCCATAACCATTTATGACTTCACCAGCACTGTCCTCATAAACTGTGTTGCCTGGGAACAATGCCAAGAATATGGCTCTAAGTTCTTTACAGACTATGTATCGTTCATGAGTTGTCTCATCAATCAACCCAGAGACGTCGCGTTTCTTTGTTTGGATGGAATTATCACAAGATTTTCCCAAGATGACCAATATGTGGCCGATTTGTTCAATAATCTTGGGAAAAATACCGTCTTCAATATTCGAAATTGCTATCTCTCTAAACAATTCAGGGGAGTGGAAGCATATTACAGCAGCAACTGGGCAATCATGATGCGTACTTATTTCAGCAGTCCATGGTCATTTATCTCTGTGTTTACTGCTGTTCTCTTCATAGCTTTTGGTTTGGTACAGAGTGTCACCTCTTTTTTGAGTTACTATCGCCAGTGGGGTTAGATAAGAATGTAATGTCTTCTTTCTTTCCCCTTTTTTGTTTTTTGTTTTTGTTTTGTTTTGTTTTTGTTTTTGCCTTTTGTTTTTAAATTACAATTGTTGTGCCCTTCATAGGGCCTCTTTATCACTCTTTTCTATTTTAAATAAGATCATCGTTGTTTTTAGAAAATATCTCATACATAATTCTTAAATAAGTAAATAAGTAAATATTTATAGTTCCGGATCAACTTGATTTTCAACATGCATAACAATATAGAAATGCTATCTAATCCAATGATTGGTTTCGCAAAATATGAGGCACAAGAGTATTGGAAGTGCATCTTATGCGTGGTGACGATCTAATAAAATGATTGTATGCATTAGGTGCACCTCACAATAAAATCATGTACTGATCAAGCAGTCCGTGATAATCATGAGCTTACTAACCAAACCTTACAAGTATTCGTTACTACTTCAAAAACTCATGTCTTGTTGTGAAATTAAAAAAAAAAGAAAAAATTGCAAAAATTTATAATCAATTGATTTCTTTAGTATTTTTAAATCAGGATAAAATTCTAAAAGCAACCAAAGTTTGGCTTTCTTGGATCAAATTCCCAAATCTTAAAATTCCTTTTTTCATAAAACTAAACATAGTGACAATGTTTCACTAGAAATTGATCAAAGCAAATGAAAAATTTCTTAAAGAATTCAGGTTTCTAGAAGATTTTTGAAATTTTTGTTTGTTTGTTTGTTTGTTTGTCCATTGTTATTGTTATTGTTATTGTTGTTGCTTTGGTTTTTTGTTTTGTGATGCGAACAGAGAGGAGAAAGAAAGAGAGCAGAAAGAAAAATATGAAGAACTGAAGAGACAGAGCTTTCAAAGGTTCTTCCCCATTCTCCATAGAAGTTAATTTTTTTTTTTTTATCAAAGTGAAGCAGTGTCCGGATTATTAGGATGGACCATCCAATAAAATTTTGGGGAAATTAGGGAGGATATTTTAGAAGACTTATGAAGGGATAAGTTTTCAAGGAAAACTTCTTAGTCTCAAGTTCACAAACTTCAAAAACGATACTGAATTGAATGAGATATCACTTTCATGTTTTATTTAATGACTATTTTACCCTCATCACAAATTTGATACCACATTTGGATTCAGGATAGCTGTCACAATTTGAATTTTCTTTTTCTTCTATTTTTGACACATGAGATTACTTGATTTTTGCAAATTTGATACCATATTCAGATAAGCTATAATTATGGCGAATTTATTTTTATTTTCTTCCATTTTTAATGCATGAGATTACTTGATTTTTGCATATTTGATACTATATTCAGATAGATTATAACTATGCCATTTTTTTTCCTTCCATTTTGAACACAGGAGATTACTTGATCTTCACCAGTTATCTCTGGTTTTACATCACTCCATGAATTCCAATGTACATCTACATGTATACAAACACGTCAGATTACGTGATTTACTCCAACAAACAGCTACATGTATACAAACATGCATGATAGATTAAATGTACATCTGTAAAAAGATCACATATTACACAATCAGGTTACTAAGCAATCACATACTCAAAATGTTGCATCGGTTGAGAAATTATGTACCCTTATACTCATGACAAAGTAACTAATAGCACAACTATTTTTCAAATTTTTTGTACTATATTTATTTCTAACACACATCTAAATCCACAAGAAAACTTGAAATAGTTATTCTGAAAATTTCTAGCAACTTAAATGGTGTAAAATGCATGTAACTATTCTCCATCGTTTAATTTAATACGTAACTATTCTCAAACACACTAAACTTTCCATGAAAATTTATGAAAGAACTTTCAAAGGGATTTTAGGCATTTCACCGTGTTCAAAAAACACATAAAAAAAACATAAAATGTAAAATCAAAAGCCCCAAGTAAAAACATTACAAACAGTTACACAAAGTTCAAAAAACGGACGGAAAAAAAATCAAATATATGGACACAAGTTAAATGATAAGAAAAAAAAATAAAAGAAAAAAAAAATCCTAGTTAACAGATAACATGTAACATTCACAACTCTCAAGTAACTATTTACAAGAATCATGCAACTATTGTCAGACCAATCTCGTGCCTCTAAATATTGTCAATCGCATGAATCCGTTTGAGAAAATATCAAAGAGGTGTCAACGGCCGACGACAACTAGCTATTGTTTCCGTCAGAATTTCTCAATCACAATGAATGTCGGGAAGACGTTTGTAATCATAATACATATCAGTTACGAAGTTATCAATTATGGGGTGGAGCTTCCCTAGGGATTTGCACGAAATTCTTGCCTTTTATTATGTCTCCATGTATTGTGGAGAATTGGCTCTTATTGCCTTTTGGACGATGGGTGATTATATGGTAAAGGCATTTTTGTTCTCTCATGTTTAATTGGACTTAAGGCAAAAAGTGTTTTTTAGAAGGGACTTATAGGTGCACAAGTCTTCCAATTTAGACTTGAGCCCAAATGCCCCTAAAATTTTACCAATAAGAACTAAAGAGATAGAACTTGGAAGTAGTATTAATTTTTAACATTTAAATGGGGTATTAATCACTATGATTAATGTGTTTACTACAACTAATAACTAATTTATATCAATAATAACATTGAAAAGTTGTACAGTTATATAATTATAAATTAGGATCAGAATGGTAAATTAATATTATATCTTGAAATGTTTTGAAGTTTATGTCTATTTGGATGGGTATATAGGCCTTAAACATATTTAATCAATCATTTAATACTTAACATATATAAACTTTTGTTTTATGTTTCCAAGCGTCTCTGTATGTTTTCAAAAAATTTCAACATACTCATTACATTTCTCGAAGCGTTTCAAATCATTTATACTTCAGAGATGACTGAAACGACATGTCAAAACGAAATTTATTACCTTCCTTCTGGAAAATCATCGCTTTCTCTTTCACTGAGTGTACGCACAAATAAAACCAATAGATGATGGGTGGTTTCTAACTATGCATTTCTTATACAAACATGCAACCGAGTACATAAACTTGCACCAGCGAGAATAATAAGCTATATATGTAGTTTCATTTATTTCAGTAACTTATTTCGCATCACTTCTGTATAGACCAAAAACTACATCAGCCGAAACTTCCCTCTCACAAACCTGGAGGATCTGATAGCAAGCAAGCACTACTTTTGTTGTCTGCTCTCAACTCTGATAATCCTCTGCTCCATCTGCACATTAAAGTAATCCATAGAAAGAAAGAATTAGAATAAGAAAACGTACTCGGTAAGCATTGAGCAATGAAACAGCGATGCAACGCAGATTATTAGAACATGGGAAATAAGTCAGAAGTTGTAGATTCACTTATACATACTACAAAGCTAGAAAGATGTCTTCCATATAAGAAGACAGTAAATTAAGAGGAGAACAATACCTACTTAAAATATTTCTAGTTGATAAAAGAAAAAATTTTAATATAAGACAAAATTATGCAGAAATGGTTCTTGAAAAGGTCAAGATGAGAGAGGTCTAAGGAAGTTTATACAAGAACTACGTGTCGCTTAAAGTTGGAAACAATGAACATGGAATAAAGTGTGACAAATTTCACTTCTTCCATCATCTGGTATATTCTTGACATGTAAAGATGGTGCGAGTATTCGAGTCTACATGTAAAAGCAATATCGTATTGAAACGCCATAAAATAAAGCTTAATACATGCAAAATAGATACTAATGATGGAGCCCAACTGAATTTCTAACATCCCACAAGTGCCCCATTCTCATAGAAGCTAACATTTTCATACATACATATAATGAAAATCATTCCACTCAAGGAGATCAATACCACAAGAGCAACGCATTAACCCACTTACGGAAAAAAGGAAAAGACAAGCATTTACACCTTTTATTGTGCATCTCAGACCCTAACATGCATTAACAATACGGGCTTCAAAAATACATTTCAAATTTAATATGGAGTAATCACATCACAGCACACACCTTCGGCAACCAACAAATATGCTTCAAGCAGTGTGATGACAAATTTTGAAGAGATCACTCATTCTTCCCATAAATCTTTAATTTTTCCTACATCTATCACAATTATTAAAGTTGGAGGACACCATAATAATAAGAATTCCAGATCGGCACAACACTTGTGAGTTGTGACATACGCAGTATGCTAACACTTAAGACTAGACACAAAATTCCTTACGATGTGTTGATGAAGAAGCACCCAACTAATACAGCAAAATGTGCAACACTAGCAAATTCTTTATTTATATTATTATTATTATTATTTTTTTGGGGGGGTGGGGGTTATAAAGTACATCATATAGAAGAGACCTTCATGAGAGGTAATGATGAAAAGTCCTGTACAAGAAGAGGAAACCAAAAGAAATCAACAGAAGCAAACAGTGTACAATTAACGCACCAAGGCCAACAGAAACTCCTCAAAAAGGATAAAAGTGATCCATGAAGATTTCAAAGTGGAAGCCCCAATTCTCACTAAAAAATCTGCCTCTTCATTAGCCAATCTATGAATTCAAGAAGAGGCCCAATGTATCTAGCAATATCCATTCCTCCTTATCACATAGCAATGTCCCCAACTCCCCTCATCCCCTTCTCTCATCCAAGAGCTAACTGTGAAAGAATCCCCATCCACATTTAAATCTTGAAATTCAATCTCCTTGCCAACCTTAAACCTAACAAGTTTCTAGCACATGTATAATGTATTTGTTCTTTTTTTTTTTTGGATAAGAAAAAAATGAATTTTATTAACAAAAAAAATTAGGAGTACATAGAAAGGAGGAAGAGAGTTCCTCCTATGATCCAAAAAACCAAAGAGCTATACAAACAAAAACTAGGGCAAAGCCAACCAAAAAACCCTGTCAAGAACCAACCTCATGGAGGAAAAAAAAAATGCCCCCTATATTGCTGAAGAGCGAGAGCACCCCTTTTAGCAAGTTCATCAGTGTCTCCATTAGCCTTCCTAACCACCCACCTTGCCTACAAATTAAGACTACCGCAACATCCAAAATTTCCCTAGTAATTCTTGCAAGTTTCCAAGCTCGTAAACCTCCAGTATTCACAAGTTCAAAAATAATAGAAGAATCACCCTCAACAATCGACTAAGAAACCCTCAACCTAAAGCCTCTCTTAAACCCTCCAAAAGAGCTAACAATTCAGCCTTCAAAGCAATACCATTCCCCGTAGGAAGAGAAAACACAAAAACAATCTCCCCTCTTTAGTCTCTGAATATGCCACCAATACCCATTTGTCTAGGGTTCCTCCCTAATGAACACCCATCAAAATTGAGCTTGACAAATCTAGTAGGGGGAGGATACCAAATAGGATGAAGGCAAACAAACGGACAAGTTGATGTACAAACCGTACTCCAAAATGCTCAAGTCCTTCTTCTTTTTCTTTTTTGATGAAGTCAAAAGGCTTAAGTCCTTTTGAGTGGGTATGAGTTCCAGACTCGTATATTGGGCTGTTGTGTTGGGTTTTGGATTCCCCTATCTCCCAACACTCCCTAAAGAAATACCTGAGAATTCTTTGGTAGCCGAAGCCTAAAGAGAAGCAAGAAAAATGATTTGTTATTGATTATGTAATTCTTCTTTTTTATTTTGTTTTTTAAGGGCTTAAGAAACAAATAGATTTATAGTGAAGAAAATGGAGAAACAAAAAAAGGAAGGAAGGAGATCTGCTCCTTCAAAGTGAAACAAGGAAAGAGGGAAGGGGGTAGGGGACAAGAGGCAAGGAGAAAATGAAAAAAAAAAAAAATGTTACTCTCTCCAAGGTTTCATGGTTCTCATGAGCCTTGGATTTACCTGGTTCATAGGGGTTTGGGGTTTGGGGTCTTATATGGGTCTGGGTTTGCCCAAAGGGTTTTCTCGTTATTAAAAAAAAAAAAAAAAAAAAAAAATTTTAAATCCAGTATGTCAAGAATTGATGCCATGTAATACCTGAGCAAAGGTCTCCAACTTGTTCCGCGTATGAGCAAATTCATACTTCATCCAACTTAAGGCCCGAGAGAGGCTGAAAAATTAATATTTCCAACAGGAAAAAAGTAAATAAATAATTCATATACGTGGATGTAGTAAAAGTTCGAATGGGGAAGAAGAAAACAAGAAAGGAAAGAAAAGGATATTGTCATTAAAAAAAAAAAGAAAAACATGTATTTAGATCATTAAAGAACAAGATAATAGTGGCATATCAAAGGGGAGAGATAGAGAGAGAACATATTTATGTGCTTGATAGATATAATTAGTTGGGTGAGCATCACATAATTTCATTTCTAACTCTTGCACCCATCAATATCTCTTTGTAGGATTTGCATTTCGCCAAGTCCACCCTTGGATTAGATATTCCTCTCATACACATTATGCATGCCAATTTAGCGTTAATTGGATATCAGGAGGAAGCATTTGATCTATAAACTTTTGGCATGCATGACGTGCATGAGGGGAATATTTAATCCAATGGTTGGCTTGGTGATGGGTGTTAGAGTTATTACTATCGGCTTGCTCTTTTATGTTCTTGCAACTTCTTACGCACTAACAATCGACAATTGCCAATCCCAACCCAAAAGGAAAAAAGATTGCTTATGACCCATATCAAAATCAAAATTCATTTTCCATTATGGTGTCTCTAAACTCAGAAAAGATATTGAACTGGAAAAGTGACCAGTACATGGGCCACATAGTTCAATTGGATGGTCTGTAACACCCAAAAGAAATGATTAAATTCTAAAGAAATCTGAATATGGCCCATTCTCATTTCAGTGACGTAGACTGGTTAGATAAGGTATGTCTAGATCACACACATGAACCTTTTTCCTTTAATGTTTGTAGGGTGCCCAATTTTCCCCCACAACCAGCAATTCGAAAGCCAAGAACAAGGACCAATTAGCAGTTTTAGCAGATTGACAGTCCATTCTAATTCAGAATTGAAAACGCATTTAATATTTATTCTTTCACCCCCTTTGGTATTTATTATAATACATGCTCAAAAAGCAGCAGAAGGCTTTCATTAAGACTAAGAAACAAAGAGGAAATAATAATAAAGCAAGAAAATGTAAATCCTATACCACGTGTCAACATAGGTATTAAACTGAATAACTGATAGCTAGGAGTGTGAGAGAAGGCCTTACTTTTCCTTGTGCTTCTCATCACAAGACTGAATGACATCTGCACATGCAAGTCTCACATGCTCAGCACCAATACTGTTACAACACAGAAGTTCCCAAAGCATAATCACAATATGGCAGGGAGAGAAAAATTCTATATATATATAACAGAGGGGGGGAAATGACTTTACACTCGTTTGGTATTTATTATAAAATCCATGTTCATAACATATAAAAGATTTTCAAAGGAAGAATAATAATTCAAAATTTTCCATTATGACTAGTATTTCATGTAGAACAGCTGAAGATCATAACAACTATTTCTTAAAAACATGAACGAAGATAATCAACCATAGAGATTATAAATTTCCATGATGACCTTTCTTTCCTTTAAAATTATGGAAAACAAAAGGCTATGAAAATCAGCATCACATGATTCACGTTTTAGAAGAACAAACTACTGACCAGACAAGAGTTCACCTCTGCGACGGATAACAGTCAGCTCACGCACTATGATACTTTTTTCTTTTTTTGTTTGATCAGCATCCTCTCACACACTATCATACATGACTACTCAACTTCAGTGTGTGGATGTTATGACATAAATCCAGAACTTCAAAATCTGTTATGAACTTTTGCTATAAGAGCTAACATTAGTGAGAAGGGCAAGACCATTCTTTTTTCTTTTTCTTTTTTTTTATCAACAAAAAAAGTAGTATTATTAATGAAAGGAGGAGAAGTACAAGAGGAGGACAAGGAGTCCACCAAAAAACAAAAGCCCAAAAACAGCGATCAATACTAACGACAAGCCGCATTAGACAAACAATTGATTCTACAGATGATGCTTAAACCATTCAAAAATATTTTTTTCACCGTCCAAAAAGAAATGCAATATATATGGATAATTAAGAAGAAAGAGAAATGAAATAAATTTTTTTTTTGGGAGTATTTTACAGTATTACTTCTAGGAAAAACAAGGTCAATGAAATAGGAACATGACCCTAAAGTATTCTGCATATGGTACACATATTCATTTGTGAATCATTTAAATGTCCAACATGACCCTGTTAAGTTTCCAACCTAAAAGCCCAAGCTTATAGGTGGAGGGTCCAAACAGCTGAACAGGTACACGAAGTAATGTTAAACTTGATATTTAATCAATGTGTGATGATGTGGTATTTTTCCAATACCCCCCCTCACATTGAGGCCTAACAAGGCAACAACGGGCCTGTCACATGGGTAACAAATATGGGCTCACAAATGAAACGGGCCCAAGAATGACATATTCGGATACCATGTTAAGTTTCCATCCTAAAAGCCTAACATGGTATCAGAGCATGTCATTCTTGGGTTCAATTCATTCGTGAGCCCGTATTTGTTGCCCACGTAACAGACACGTTTTCATGTTAGGCCTGCATGTGAAGCGGAGTGTAGGAAAATACCACATCCCATATTGCCCAAATATTGGGTTTGACATAGCTTCTTCATATACCAGTTTGGGCCCTCCACTTAATAACTTAGGCTATTGGGTTGGAAACTTAATAGACCCTAAAGGAAATATTAAAATACCCACATAACGATTTAGATTCAGAGAACTTGTAATAATAAGCAACACAATTCTCATTTCAATACAACAAATAGCTACTCTGTGTGTGTGTGTGCGTGCGCGTGTGTGTGTGTGTGAGAGAGAGAGAGAGAGAATACTTGTTAAAGAGCTCCACTTGAAATTGCAAAGGAAAATTAATTAATAGATAATTGGTGTTTTTGAACTTCTTGTTGAGATATATGGAAATAGTTTAATATTAGCATTAATATATTGTAGAAAATTTTGTTGGATTGTTTACATGTAAGGTAGATTAGGATTTGGTTAGATTTTATGCGTAATATCTAGTTTCCTTTTGTATCAGTTATGAATTATATATAAATCAATTAGGGCTATTGTTAGTGAAGCAAGAAAGCAATTTATTCTGATTTTTCCATAGTATGATAGCCTCATTGCTTTTGAGGCCCTCCATCAGTTTTCTTCCTTTGATCAAACGTCCACCACCCAGCTGGATATATTTGGGTGATATACTTTCCACCAAGGTTATTTTATGTTGCTATTAATTTTATCATGTTTGTCCAGTCTAAGCAAAGATTAGTGGACTTTCTGTTTGTTTCTATTTCATCATATCCGGTTTGTTTTGATGTGTTTGTTTCTAGCCATATGATCAATATTGTTCTTTGTTGATTGATTAACTGATCTATTTTGATAAATCCAAGTAATTCAGATCTGCAGCTCACCACTGTTGCTAAACTCCGCTGCACCATTTCTGTCATCACCAATTCATTTGCAGTCCTCTTGTGGTAAACGTCTTTTCCATAATCTATTGATTCTGATATGACTTTGCTGGGTTTATGACCCATCTATTCTGTTCATTTGTTTGCATAATAAGTCCACAGTTTAAGTTCATCTGTTTTTTAAATTTTTTTAATGTAGCCCATCTATCCTTCATCAAGAGCTCATGCTTAGGCTCATCCAAATCCAGTTTTCTTATTTGAGGATTTAAAATATCCAACTTTGTTAATTCGAGGATCTGAGGAAAAAAAAAAAAAAAAAAACCTCTTGTTCAAATGGAGTTGGATGGAAGGTAAGATTTTGGTCTTTTTGTAAATACTTTCACCTTTTATCATATCAGATGATAGGAAAATTATTCCACAGTTTTTTTTTTTTTTTGGGATAGATTTCTTGTTTGAGGGATATTTTGGATATTTACGTTTTTTTTATTTAAAAAGTTTAGCGAACTCTAGTTTTCACAAGTTGACTTTGAGGAGGGCGTTGAGAACTCTAAATATTTTACAATTTGCATTAATATAATATAGAAAAAAAATTGGATTGTTTACCATTAATGCAGATTAGGATTGGTTAGATTTTCCATGTATAATTTACTTTCCTTTTAGATCAATTATGTATTCTATATAAATCATTGGGGTTATTTCTTTTAAATAAGAAAGAATTTTTCTAATTTCTACACGTCTAACAAACATGCGATGTCGGCAGCTTAAGATGGCAGGTGCATAAATGATAGAAATAAAGTTGTGCAGCCTACAGCTTCTCAAAAAGTGTAAAGAACTAATCTTTATACCAGTATACCACCATTTCATATGAAAAATGGTATTTCACACATTATTATTATATACTTCTGCATGATGACAATGATACGTGTGTAGAAGAACCATAAAAGGCCAATATATGATACAAAGCATACAAATAACAATTTTACATATGTATATATAGATGTATCGGAAATTATATATATATATGAGAGAAAGAGAGAGAGAGTAATGCTATATTGGCCAAAATCCTCTTGCGCAAATGATGCGACAGTTGGACTAACCAATCAAAAAATTTCATTATGAGAGCAAGAGAGAGAGAGTAATGCTATATTGGCCAAAATCCTCCTGCGCAAATGATGCGGCAGTTGGACTAACCAATCAAAAATTTTCATTAAAAAAATAACTAGTCATTTAGGCAATAGAATTTGGGGAAAAAATTGAGAAATTTAGCAATTACATATATATGTGGGTGAGTGTGTGTGTGTTGGAAAATGAAAACAAAAACAAAAAACAAATTCAATAATATTATGGGACTCCATATCAATTTGGGTCAAACTAAAAATTTGAAAGGCCAGACGGAAATGGAATAGGAAGAGCAGGTAAATAAAAATAAAAGAAGGCATAGTTTTAAAATGATTTGCACCCTAAAGAAATGCATAAGCGAAGTCTCTAAACCCTACACTTGATTAAAGCTGCCTGACCTTAAATTTTTGAACTGGTTACTTTTCTAATCAGTGGTTTCAATAGCTTTCCCGTAAGATGCCTTTTTTTTTCCCTCTTTTGGTAGAGAATATGCCTTTTTTCAAAAACAGATCTAGGCTGACTTTTGCTAACGGCAGCTGTCTGCCCTACCATGTGTAGGTCACACATGTCAAACATGCAGACTCAAAAAAAGTTTTCATATTTTCTTCATTTATTAGACATGAGAGAAACACCACCAGGTTATCCTCTGAACAACCCAGTCAAGATATTACCATGAGCTTTTCTCCTCTATTTTGCGAGCCTGCACACCCAACCTAGAGAAATCAACCTCTGGAACATCACTGCAGATATGAAAACACAAGCCAGAATCAACCTAAAGTACAAATCAAAACTAGCTAATATAACAAAATGCAATAATTTAGCTTCTGTAGTACATGTAGCTTCTTAGTTCCCATAAGATTGCCTCCACCTCAACACAGTATGTATTGATAAACTGCACAACACCATCGCGTTCCTCTGCACTTTTCAAAGCCTGGATTTTAGAGAACTGATCATTCACAACCCCCTGCATGAATGACATGAAGACACAACATCAACCACCTGAGAATTCTCTTCCAAACAGTGTTCAAGCAATAAAATTTCCCACAAATCATCCAAATTCAAATAAATTCGAATACAAATGAAGCTTCCAGATGCTCTGCCCACTCATGCCAATCACCCCAGACCGGTTCCACCGGATAGGGTAATCAAAACATGCTTCAACTGGAGCATCATTCTAATTCCATTATCAAGAGCAAAAATAAAAGAACTAGAGTTAAGACAATACAATAAATACTTTCAGGCCCAGACTAACGAGAGTTTGAGACAAAGATAGTTTCATTCCGTCCACCAAATGTCCCATAGATCACTTTAATGGACAACAAAAACATCCCAAACTATAGCCACAAAATAGAACCACAGAAAACTTTTTCTTCTTCTTCTTCTTCTTCTTGTTCTCCTTCTTCTTTTTTTTTGTTTTGTTTTTTTTTTTTTTGGGTAGGAAGAAAGACAGAGAACCTTAGCAAACAAGATTTCAGAAGAGGGGGGGGGGGGGCACAATTAGATCAAAAGGTGTCTGTAACCTCATCGAACAACGACCGCAGATATTCTTGAAGCAGTCCTTTAAGGATAGACAGAGCCATTTGTGATATTGTACAGTAACAGAAACCCTAAGCAACTCAAACTGGAAGAAAATTTCATAGCACACAGAGAAGATAAATTCTCTGCATGAGACTAATAAAGCTTCAATGAGGTTTATAGACAAAATGGCTAGCAGACAAGAACGCGTGTCAGACATTAGCAATTAAAGCATGTTGCCCAAGGAATTTGACCCATACAATATAATAATTTGCATCAATGCCACTATCACAGATGTTTTGAGTGACAAAGGGTAGGTAGGTTTTAAGGATATAAAAATAAATAAATAAAGGAAACAACAATTTTGATGGATGCTTAACATCTTTATACTTTAATCGTGGTATATGATATCCAGTTATGAATGACGACCAAATTGTTAATTAATAAAGACAACTTATGAATGTTACTTGTGCTATTGAACAATAAAGACAGCAGTTGGATCAATAAAAAACCAATATAATAGTCGACGGATAACAAACCGTTGGAATAATTGAAGTAACAGTCGCACAGTCAAGACCGATAGTATCTTGAATATTGGATGACGCATTAGTACACATGGTAAAAAATGAAGGATAAGTGGATAACAAACCTTCGGAATAATTGAAGGTAACCGTTGCACAGTTAAGACTGTTAGTATCTTAAATATTTGGATGGTGCATTAGTACACATGATAAAAAATCACTGCAGTGGACAATCCAAATATTTGGATGGTGCATTAGTACACATGATAAAAAATCACTGAAAAATCTTCTTTTCTTGGATCGCTTAGCCAATGGATGACGACTAAATTGTTAATTGATATAGACAAACTTATGAATGTCAATCGCGCTATTGAATAATAAAGACAGCAGTTGATCAATAAAAAACCATTATAATAGTCGAAGGATAACAAACCGTTGGAATAATTGAAGGTAACTGTCGCACAGCTAAGACCATTAGTATCTTGGACTATGTTACATGGATTCAGGAGCGGGTATTGGGTGTGGGTATGTGTTCAGGTATCGGATGCATTAGCTTTCCAAAGATTTTCCACTATTTGGAAGTGTTTGGTAGGAGTACCCACATCCATGTCAGGTCATCCTGACACAAGTATTCCAGGGTCAAACAAAGGGTCCGTGTAACATATATCTTAAATATTTGGATGATGAATTAATACACAAGATAAAAAACCACTATAGCAGACGATCTAAACCGAAATATCTTCTTTTCTTGAAAGACTTGGCAAGTAGAGGGCTATGGGGAAAAACTATGCTGGGTTGGACTCAAAGTTGAACAATTAAATTTAGCAGGAGCCAAAAGCCCAAGCTAAGAAGCAGGCACGTGACATGGGTACAACACGACATGGACACAACAAATTCTCAAAATTTACGACACAACACAGCATGGATACGGCATTAATAGAACATTTATTTTTGTATGTGTGATTATAAAATGTCATGTAACATCACATAGATCATTTAAAATGCATACCTTTGTATTGCTTTTAGAAATTCTAATTGAGTTGTTCATGGAAAATATATGACAAAAAAGAAAGAAAAAATAAAAAGAAAGGAAAAAAAAAAAAGGCAAAGTGAGAGGCGTCATGTCGGAGGAATGTTGTGTCCAATACGTGTCCGACATGGACACGTGGTCTTTGGGGAAGTGTACGTGCTTCTTAGAGCCCAAGCCTTGCCCATTTCCATCCAAATTTGTGCTTACTATTATCAGGTTTTAAAAAGTTATAATTCAACAACTAGGCCATTATGACGTAGTTAATAGTAAGAATTTACTGTTCTCAATTAATAAAATAAATTATTGGGATAAGTACAGATTTATTATTTTCCATCTTAAATTAAATGATAGTAGAAACATTTTGGTAGGTAAGGCAGTTTGAAAATATTTAAGCTGTTAATCGGACCCTAATCCACTCTCTGCTTGACAGTATAACAGTTATTGTGGGTCCCATCATCCTCTTTATATGTAACTTAAAATGATATGGCAGACCCATGCTATGTGGCATATTAAAAGAACTCTAAAGTATGTCCAGTGGGTCCCATCCCACTCACTTGGCAGTATAACAATTCATGTAGAGTTGATTATAGTATTCCAGCTGTATTTATTAAGAAAGGAGCATTAATAAGGTTTATTATGTCAAACACGTCGTTAATCAAATAAATGTCAGGTCAAGTTGGGCTTCAAAAACCTTCTATAAAGAGGACATAGAGTAAATCAAATTAACATTTATAAAATATAAGGTAAGGCCGTAAGGCTATGAAAGGGGATGAGATAATGCTCAACTCAATATAGCTGGCAACCATTGCAAAGCCGTTAGGAAGAAAAAAAAATGATTCTAGCATGGCATACATATTTTTTTTTTTAATTTAAAACACTCAGAACTCTTGATGTGCTTCTTGTAAGGGATAGGAACAAAATTCTAGGGAGATCTAGACATCTTAAAACTACGACATCCCAGTCTTTTGCAAGACATAAGTTCAGATCATAATATCATACAAAGATTGGAAGTCATATTCACAGTATGTGGACTTAAATTATGAAAGAAAGGAATTTTTTTTAAATTAAAAATTTTTTTTTTTTTGGATTCTTCTTGAAATACCATACCCAACAAACACAGCACTTACAAGGGAAAAAAATAAATTAGAATTCAAGGCCTAGATATATTTGGGACTAAATATCAAATAGCATCTATGCAACGCTAAGAATATGGGCCACCCACACAAGGTTTCATGGTTCTCATGGACCTTGGACTTACCCGGTCAATATGGGTTGTGGGTCTTATAAGGGCTCAGGGTTTGCCCTAAGGGTTTCCTCGTAATGAAAAAAAAAATGATAAAAATACTCTTCATCTGAGCAATAACAAAAGAAACCAAATTTACCATGCAGCTTTACAAAGAACAAAAATCTAAAAGAAAAATTAAAAAAAAACCCAAAAAGGATGACCTCACACCCAAAAAATGCGGCAAGAACTAAAAAAAAAGTGATTTAAGAAACTCCTCTTTTAGCTTAACTGAAAGCTTCCATTTCTTTCCTTCCAAACACACCAAATAAAGAAAAGGGGAGCCACTTTCCAAGTAATTTTGCAATTTTTCCTCCTGGTCTGTAACCATCAACTCTGAAAAAGTGTCTTCACCAACCTTGGCATAACCCATTGTGTGCCAAACAAAGAGAACAAAACATCCCAAAATTCCTTAGTAATGGGACAACAAAAGAAAAGATAATTTTTTGTCCCATCATTACTTATGCAAATGCAACACCAATCAAAGATCATTCAACCCCAACCCCTACTAATAAAATGATCAATAGTAAGACATTTGTCTTTGTTAGCTTGATTTACATTATTGACCCATTCTTTAACAATTTAAGCCTTTGGGATTAAGTTGAGTTCCAACATGGTATTAGAGCTCTAGTTTGTAGGAGGTCTTTGATTCAAGTCTTGTTACCTCCATTTATTTATTTCCCCCTTAGTTGGTTTGTTTGTCTCTTGTTTGTGTGTTTGTCTATCTCTCCTCTGTAAGACAGGGCTGCACGCAAGGGGTGGTGTTAGCTTGATATACATTGTTGACCCATTCCCTAACAACTTAAGCTTTTGGGGTTAAGTGGTGTTCTAAAAGTCTCAAGTAGCCATCTCTACCCAAAAAAGAAAACTTTAAAAAGACGTCAACGGCATTAAAATCACATGAAGAAGCAATCACAACACTTAATAGTTGGTTTGATGTGAAACTTTTGCAAACGAGTCAAGGTAAGCAGTTATCTAAAATTGAGGATGAGAACCATCAAATGGGAGGATCCATAACTAGAACACATGAAAAGCAAGGTAATTTCATAAACAAGGAAGAAATCCAATGGAAAGTGGTTTACCACCTTCAATACCATGTAAAATGTAAATGAGGCCATTCAATTTCCATGGGAATCATTCTTGAAATTCTATAAGGATTTTTTTTTATTCTTTTTTTTATAATTTTTTTTTTCTGCCAGAAAACGAGCATTGCTCAAATCAAAAAGCCCTGTTTTGTTATTTTCTTTTCCTTTTTCCTCAGTAACTAAACATTAAATTCTGGATTATCTATCATTCATAACTTCTATGTTTTGAGCATAAAATCACATGTTTGCTCATTTGTATTATAATAAAAATCTAGATTTAAAAAAACAAAAAAACAAAAAAGCAATATATATAACAGTAGAAATTTTGAAAGAGAAGAAGAGTGGGGTTACCTCGTGATATGGCGATGGTCATAAGTACATAGGGAGTGATATGAAAATGGGTTACGCCATTTCTGAAGCACAAACATTAGACAGAAACCCTAGAGCATCTGAAAATTCCATTAAGTAAAAAAATCCTCTGAAACCGGACGAGCGCTTCGGAATCAGAACTGTCGGAGCTTTGAAGAGAGAGGGAGAGAAGAAGAAGAAGAAGAAGAAGGCGCCATATCCTCTGCTGATTATAGTAAGAAAGTTAAGCTATGTGAGAAAAATTTAGGAGAAATTACCTATGCATTTGCCTTATTAGGAGTAATTCCCAAGGAGAAGGATGCTTTGACAACCAACTTGTTTTTGTTTTTGTTTGTAGTAGTTTATAGTAAAGTCAGTAGTTAGTTTGTTACAAGTCAATGGCCAAGGGAATTACTGCAGAGAGTGGAATGTTTAGATAATTTCCCCAATTTATATAACTCTTATATGTAACTCTTTATGGGCTGGTAGTGGTATCGTTAACCAATGCGATTGGAGTAAAGTGGAATTGTGAGAGTATTTTTTGGTTTTATAATCTCATTTTATTTTATTTTTATTGGTCTATGACATCATACGACTGTATCACAATTATATGAAAGACTCACTCAAAGCTGTGTTTGGTTGTGCATAATTTTTTTTTTTTTTTTTTTTTTTTTTTTGCCAATTGAGTGTATCCTAAGCCATCTTCAAGCTTGATTGGGGGAAGTGGCTTTGCATTTTTTATTTTTTTGAAATGTTTTTAGTTTTTGTGTATAAAGGTTTTCTACTTTGGAATTATTTTGGACAACACCAATAATAATAGTTGTAGAAAGCATATATATATATATCTATATCTATCTATACTACCTATAAAAAGATGAATGTGAGAAAAACTTTTGATTGACTAATATATCTTTATTTTAATTTTTAAATACACAACTATCCTTTTGCATATATAAGAAATATAACAATATAAAACACATATCTTAATAAGAATTTTAAGAAAACTATACAACTACCTTTCTGCATATATAAAAAATATAGCAATATAAAACACATACCTTAATAAGAATTCTAAAAAGACTATACAACTACCCTTTTGCATATATAGGAAATATAGCTATATAAAATACATACATTAATAAGAATTCTAAGGAAACTATAATTCGAATAATAATTAAATAAAACCAAACTCAAATAGGAATTCTAAGGAAACGGAAACTATAATTCGTATATCTACACTACCTATAAAAAGATAAATGTAAAAAAAACTTTTGATTGACTAATATACCCTTATTTTAATTTTTAAATACACAACTACCCACTCTTTTGCATATATAGGAAATATAATAATTCTAAAACACATATCTTAATATATAAAACACAAATAGGAATTCAAAGTAAACGGAAACTATAATTCCTATATAATAAATAGAAATATATAGGAATATGGAAACTATAATTCTAAAACACATACCTTGATATATAAAACACAAATAGGAATTCAAAAGAAACGGAAACTATAATTCCTATATAATAAATAAACAACCGGATTGTAAATTCCACTTTCTCCATCAAGAGTAGCTGCGACTTCTCCCTTCTTTGGTTAACGACGACTTCTCCCTTCTCTGGTTAATGACGACTTCTCCATTCTCTGGTAAGTTTTGCTCTGCAAATTATAATATATATATATATATATATATATATATATATATATATATGGCACTGTTAGAAAATAGGTTTAATTTTTGATGAATTTATAAGTTAGATAGATGAATTTATAATCATAATAGGTACTGTAATTAAAGAAAGAAAAATCATTCGAAACGAAATACCCATAGTTCTGAGAAACTGTTTAGACTCATTAAACCGAGGAACAAAATACAACACATACCTCAAGAGTTCCAACCGAAACCCAAAAAGGATGTACTCTGAATACATGAAGAACCCCTCAAAATCGATTTTCCATTGCAAGCATATCTAAAAAAAAATACATAGATTAGTGAAAAAAAAAAAAAAAAAAAACTAATATTATTTAAAAATATTCACGTGCAACGCACGTGTGCTATATCTAGTAATAAATAAACAGTCGGATTGTAAATTCTACTTTCTCCATCAAGAATAGCTTCAACTTTCTCTCCACCTTTTCCATTAACGATGACTTCTCCTTTCTCTGGTAAGTTTTGTTCTACGAATTATAATATATATATGGTAGTGTGCTGGAAATTTGTTAAGTTGGGTTTTAGTTTGAATGCTAATAATCACATTAGGTTTTATTTAATTTTGTTCCTCTGAGAAATTAATTTTATGCAATCATATTTCATTTAAATTCTATATATCTTTCCTAGAGTTTTGTTTATTCAAGTTTTTGGTTTTGTATTTTTTATTTTTGTTGTGAGTATTTTCACTTTCTTTTGATTTGATTGGTAGAGTTTTATAAGCAATTTGCTAAAATGTTTTTATGTTTGAATGCTAAACTCTTTATTTTACGTGGTAAATCATCTAATTATATTTTTTCTTTTGGTGAAAAATTGCTCTTGGAAATATCTGATGGGAATTGAAAAGCTATTTTATATGCTCATCCTCCTTCTAATTTTTTCTTGCTGATAAAAAATCCCTTGTAAGAGGTATGTATTATTATTATTATTTTTAAAATGCTCAATCTTTATGTTGTCTTTCTAATTTTTTCTTGGAGATTAAAATTCCCTTCTCAAGACTACACTGTTTATAGGTGATTTGAGGGGTGGGCCGGAGAACAAGGGCATTAGGTTTCTAAATGTTGTTGATGAGGCATCTTGCCTTATTTTTGATTTGTAATTTTTCCCATTTTTTGAATCCTAAGATTAGTTTTCGTGCTATGTTATCTTTGATTGTTTCAATTAATGGGATGTTGAGCTGCAATGGTGCATTGTGGAATGTCTCGTTATAAAGTGGGGATTCATAGATTCTTCAACCCAAAAAAAAAAAAAAAAAAAAAAAATACAAAGAAGTTAAAGAGAGTTAGTAGTAAAGTTTCATTTGGATGAAGGGGAATAATATCCCATGATCGTAATATGGTGTTAGGACTCTCATCTTTTTGAGCATATACTTATTCTTTAAGTGATCTAAAATTTATTAGAATTTGTTGATGTGTATATCACATTATATAAACTACTAATTCATTAATAAATTTAGTCTATTCTTTTGCATATAATTTCTATGATACAATGGACTTGCCATATGGTTAACAATTCAACCAAATTAAATTCTCTCTAAAAATTAAGTATATATTTTCTCCATTTATTTTGGTTCTAATTATTCTTTTTTTTACTTCTTCATTGATATGTTTCTTATTGTAGATGTGTAGAAAATTGATGGACAATGAATAAGTTATTTGTCAAGATCCTTGATAGTTACGTGTCATTATGTATTAGCATTTCTTTCCAAATCATTTGATGTACACGGACCAAAACCTTCTACGGAATAATAAATAATTTATTAATATCTCAAATCTTCACATTTGATAGTTACGTGTCATTATGTATTAGTATTTCTTTTCAAATCATTTGATGTACACGGACCAAAACCTTTTACAGAATAATAAATAATTTATTAACATCTCAAATCTTCACACTTGATATGGATTAAATGTTAAAGAACAAATAGCCGCATAACCTTCCTTAAGTAAATACAGATTATATTTAATTGATATGGAATATATTGAAGAGATAATTACCACTAAATGAGGGGCTATGCTACGTGAAAATAGTCAATCCCTATTCAAGCTAAAGAGATCTTGGGAAGCTTCGATCTTTTATATGTTTATTTAGGAAAAATAATTGATGATCTTTAAATCATTTTATTGTTGACAAAAAATCCACATGCAACACACGTGTGCAATAACTAGTGTATATATATATATATATATATATATATATATATATAAATTTTTGGGGTATATTTAGAAGATCATAATCCTATCTTTCATCCGACTTTTCCTCATCATTAAAGATAGTCCCAATGGTTTCAAAAACATATATAATTATAAGGGTAAAATACATCTACACCCCCTGTGTTTACTGACTATTACACTGACACCTCCATCTTTTCTGAAATTACACTGACACCCCTTGTCAGAATGAAAAATTTAACAGAGTTACGGCGTTTGTTAATTGACATAAATACCCTTAATGCAAAACACAGCGTTTTGCTGCTGTACCAAAACAAACACAGCACTCGTGGCTTGCTAAATGCCTGGATTGCCGGCGGTGAGACTCTTGAAGGCAGCTAGGGTTTGCGACTGTGAGACAAAGCTGCTAGCAGCAGTGAGGGTTTTTGCTGCGGCGGTGAGTGGGGTCGCTAATGGCGGTGGGTTTGTGGCAGCAATACCTCTTGTTGGGATAGGAAAGCATTACACAGTCAATGTGAGGGTCTGAAGAAGCATAAAACACACCGTTTTGGGGAAAAATTATTCTGATACAAAGGAAGGACCTCTCTCTAGCTAAGATGGGTATGGTGGAATGGGTTCCCGTCAACAAGATGCTCACGGTGAGTGGGATGCAGCACCTGCTCAAACAAAAACAATTGAAAAGGGAGAGAAAAGAGGATAGAGATTAGAACAAAAAACAGAGCACAAAGAAAAATATTGATTTTAATTAATAAGATATTGGGCATTAATCCACAACTATAGAAGACATTTGCTCCTGCAAAACAAAACACTTAAGGAAGATCATAGCTTGAGCTAGCAAAAACCTGCAACGCACCACATGCATCCAAAGAAAAAAAACAGAGCACAAATTTTTTTTTCTTCAATTTTTAGTCCACCATCCAATTCCAATCAACCCCCGTATCCACCAACCACCAGTTCACCTCCTCAATGTTTTTAATATAATTGCAATTTAAACCCTTATTATTCCTATACGCATCATCCCAAACTTGAGAAATTAAAAGAGACGGCTTGAGAAAGAAGGCAAAAAAAAAAAAAAAAAAACAGAGCATGAAGAAAATATGTGCCTTTGAGGTGATAATTGGGGTTGATCAGTTAATAATGGTGATCATGGCGAAAATGGAGCTTACCATGCGCCGGTAGTGAGGTTCGTGGAGGGAGCCGCAGCAGTTCGCGATGTGTGAGTTCGCGATTTCAGATCTGAGAAAGACGAAGGGTTTAGGGAGGAGAAACACGATTGGCCGCTAGCAATAGTATTAACCCTCACTCCCTCATCTCTCCCGCAATACCTCCCTTAGTCGCCAGCAAACCGACGTCGCAGAACCTCTTCTCACCACACCCTACAACCTTAACCCTTCATTCGCCTTTTAGGTCCTTCCTTCTCCAACAACCTTGACGGTGGCAAGCAGTCGCAACCTTTGGGAAGATGGAGGAGAGCAAATCGACGGGACAAAATTAAAGGGTTAATCTCAGAAATCGGGAAGAAGACGGGAAGGGATTAGGGTTTCTTTAGGTTCAAACTCTCCAAGCCAAACGCACCGTTTTCACTGGTTTTTAAAGTTCATCTCCTCTTTACGCCAAACGCTGCATTTTGGCTTCAATAAGGGTAAAATGGGTATTTTCAACCCATTTTTACATGACATCAGCAACAACCGTTAATGTTTCTCAACGGTTGGTTAACGGATGGGGAAAATGTAGATTATTTTCCAAAGTAAGGGAGGGCAGTGTAATTTCAGAAAGGATAGGGGGTGTCAGTGTAATAGTCAATAAACACAGGGGGTGTAGATGTATTTTACCCTAATTATAATGACTAACTTGTATAAGTAATTAAGGGAAAATAATTATTTCAGGCTTTCAGCCCCTCGATTTTAACCCAAAAACACTTTGTATTTCCTTACTTGATTTTCAAACATTTTGGCCTCATCTAGTTTGGACCGGTCACACTAAACACCCTTCCATCAAAACCAAAACCAGCCATTTAGTTTTTCGACAAGAAATAATCATGTGTGTTGCGTGTGACTAAGATAATGAATTATAACTTTGTAAGGATGAAAATGCACTTAGGTATTAAGGACAATTTCAAGATTTCATCAAAATATGTTTAAGGGGAGACCCATAAAATCGCTTTTTCATTGATGGGGCGTAACTGCGCAAGGTCAAATCAATTTCAAAATTGGCGATTGTGGGGTGTTCAAAGTGTTTTGCCAAAAAAATATAAAAAATAAAAAAATAAAAAAAGTGCAAAGTTGAGAGAGAGAG
This sequence comes from Liquidambar formosana, assembly GCA_039720395.1. Taxonomy (NCBI): domain Eukaryota; kingdom Viridiplantae; phylum Streptophyta; class Magnoliopsida; order Saxifragales; family Altingiaceae; genus Liquidambar; species Liquidambar formosana. The sequence continues at coordinate 28,872,763 of CM077827.1, read as the reverse complement.
AGAGAGAGAGAGAGAGAGAGAGCAAATCTAATCCACTTTTCATTCAAATTCTGTGCATCCTTAGGTCTATTATCATTTTACACAGTAAGGCCTTTTCATAGGCATTACAAAAGCCTAAAAACATATAGGTTTTACCTCCTTAAACTAATCCCACCCATTGTAAAATAGGAAAATGCAGCAACAAGGCCTTTGATGGTTCCGATTTGCATGATCAAGGTGCATCCATAAAAATAGCATCGAGGAAATACAGCTTAACGGGCATGGTCATTACCAACCAATACACCATTGTTGTTTTTTATGAAAGGGACACTTCTAGCATGACTGACTATCATTACTAAAAGCATATCGGTCAGTTGGAAAAATCAACTTTCCAATTTAGCAACAAGTTAATTAGCATGCACAATGTGTAGTGAAAGATCATAAAAAAAATGCTCTAATGCATATGTTTTCAAGTGTACGGGGATTGCAACTTCAGAGCCAGAAAATGATATGTTTATCTTATCTGGCTTACCAAACATAGCTTTAGAGCCTGCTTAAATATTAACATGGCAGGCAACATTCAAGAAATTCAAAACATAACTAGATGTAAACATTCCAAATATATAAACAGATTGTCACTAATATCGCAAGCAAAATATCAAGTTGATAATAGTATCACAAGTCTGATCTATCACATTTTTTCTGTCCCCAAACCTGAGACTACAAGAGATAAGCCAGACAAGAACATCCCATAATTTAAGTCAATCAAATCAAATATAGGGTCCACTTAATGCTTGATTCCCAATTTCCTTCAGCGCCGGCCCTCGAGTTCAATGATCCTCCTCTCCATCTGCATCTCAAATGCCCCAAAGAAGTAAAGAATTAGAAGAAGGAAAACATTTTTAAGAGTTTTCACTTTTAAAGACCACTCTATATGAACTTTCAAAGCCAAAGATGATAGAAAGAATAACAGGAAGGTAAGGGTATAGGTAACACAGAAAAAACTGCAAGGGCTCAGATTCTACTTAAAGGCAATTGCAGTTTTCACAATAGAATTGCAATTTCAAGAGAAAGGAACCATGACTACTCCAGGCCCGTGAGTTAGAATCACATTTTTGAATGGGAAATCCTAATGCGGGAGATTCATATAGATAATACTATCATGTACATTCCACTCCACAAGGGAATCAAAATTTTCTTTTCCCAGTAAGGAGCTTACCAAAATGATTTAATTTCGGGAAAAAAAATTTTTTGAGTGGTAAAGCAAAAACTTGAGCTCAAGGTAGTGGACACCAAGAAAATGGAACAAACTTTTCAATAGGCCTGGAAATATCCATAAGATACATAATAGAGTCCCTCCTCTTATAGCATGATGCTCAGTGGATGGAATGGATATAAGTTGAACAAAGAGGACTTATGACCATCTCCATTGCCTGAAATTAATAGTATAAAAATCTTGTAATCTACAAAATCCTTAAGATTTTGTAGTATGAACTAGATACTATAAAAATCTTATAGGCCTTAGGTTTCTATACAAAAGGTTTCAATTAAAGGAAATAAATTCCATCAGTCTAATGCAATTACCATCCAATGCTCATATGCATTAAGACCAAAATGGTGACAAAATAAATACTAAAATAGAAAAAAAATAAATAATAAAATAGAAAAAAAAAACCAAAATAGAAACAGCCATATTAGCAAAGTCAAATAATTAACCTACTAGATAGTGGAAAATAAAACGTTCTTAAAGTTTTGAACCTTTCTTAATTAAAAAAAAAAAAAACACTTTTCAACACACCTTCCACATTCACCAAACATGGATGACCATCCACATATAAACATCATTTCATTCAACTTAACCTCTTCACATTTTTCTAAATAAAATAAGAGAACTTACAAAACACATTTTCATTTCTCTCTCTTTTTTTTTTTTTCAATAAAAATGAAATTTAATTTTTCATGACTCTTCTAAGTTCTATCTCACATCAAGGAGATTCACCAAAATAATAATAATAATAATAATAGGATCACTAGCTCAAAGTGTAGCTTTTTAGGTTTTCTTTACAATTATTTCTTGAAAACAAATCCAAAGTCTATAGTGCAACATCTCTTGTCTAGTATAACTTTTTACTATACAATAACTGTGACAATTTATGGATTGTTGGACACACAAATGCGCTATAATCAAAATCTCCCTCTTGCAAAGAGTCAAACACTGCATGAGAGGACTAAACATATCAAGATCGACAATCATTTTGTAAAAGACATGGTGATTTACATCTTTTGTTAGGTCTGAAAGTCAAGTAGGAGATGTGTTCACCAAAGCTCTAGGAAATAGTACCTTTTCCGAGAGATATATATGTAACAAGCTAGGTATGATAAATATATAATGACTAATAATTTATATATTGGAGAAGCTAACCCAAGATTGTGTGATATTATCTTCTTTTCTCTTTTCTTCTCTCATTCTCTCCTTCTTTAAAACCTTTAACACTCCCAAATGTAATTTCTATCTATAAATGAGAAACTGTGATGCAGCCTCATGCCTGCTATCGTATAGAGATCTCAATATCTCACCTTATTCCTTTGCCTTCTAGAACACATCCTATTATGATATTGGTTGAAATGAGAAAGTGAGACATGCCAACATGTAATGCCACTCAAAGAGTCCAATTTATAGCGATTACCATTTGAGTTACTCACTATCAATGACACAGGCTACCCATACTAGCATATGATAGATTATCTAACAGATTGACGAGAAAATCCACAGCATGTGAGCAATAGAAAAGGAAAAAGAGGAACTTTCAAATACCTTTCAATTAATTGATTGATGAAAGCTTCATCTTTAGCGGAAAAGGAAATGGGAGAAGATAGAATTGAAACAGTAATAGCTATTACTTTGAAATAGAATGTGAAGAAAGTGTTCAAGGCTTCAAGTTGAGGAAGAGACATGAATAGAGTCTGCGTTACAATCATACCCCTAAAGGCTTTACCAGTTAAGATCAAAAGAACCAAAAATGAAATTTCTTTACCAATTCTACGTTAAATTGACAAAAATGATTATAATTATGTCAAGTTTCCACCAAATAGTCTTTGTTTAATAATTCTAAAGACTAAAGTTTAATATATCCAATATAAAAGAGATTAAATCATCTGTTGGCAACTAGAAAGTAAAATACATACGAAAGAATACCTGCACAACGGTCTGGAATTTCCTTTTCAGATTAGTAAATTCATTCTTGGTCCAATACAGAGCCCGGGAGCAGCTGAAACATGACATTTTAATCCTCCAACAATTCAGTTATGTAGAAGAAAAATAGGTCTAAATAAGGAAGTGGACACCCTAATAGGAAACCGGGGCATATTGTCATAAACAAAGATTTGTATAGTTCACCAAAGATATGGAAGATATCAGCAGATCCAAAAAAAAAAAAAAAAAGAAAAAAGAAAAAAAAAAGAAGAGAGAATGAAAGAAAAAACTAAGCATGTTAATTTACATGTTCTCTTGAATAGAAATTTAATTATTTCTCATCAAGAATATTACCTAAGCAATATATTTAGTTGCTAGAAATTGTAGGTCCAAAAGTATAGAACAAACAAAAGAACCTTGATTTTGATATGCACAAACAAGAGGTTGATTTAATTAAAGCCAAGAAAAAAAAAGTGGTAAAAATAAAAACAAATGATATTGATTTCAGACTGAGTCTACAATTCCACAGAATATTGTAGAAAACTAATCATGTCAATAATTTGTGCTCTTCTTTTATAAAATTTAAAAAAAAATAAAATTGTGCTCTTCAAATAAACTGTTGAGGGATATCTTGTAGAACAGAGTCTATATATCAAGAACATAGCTCATGCAAAGGATCTTACACAGCCACTTGATGGATCCCAATCAAACCTGCCTTAAATAACAATGGAGCTTACTTAGAAGACTACAAATATCATTCTAAAATATTGTTTGGATGCTGAGTAACTTTAGAGAAGTAGCCAAATGCAAATGATACTATTCATTTAAAGTTTAAACCACCTTCCATAGCCAAGACATCATGTGCCATAGCTTCGATCAACAACTTCTTTTTTTTTTTGGATAAGTTTCAGTCAGCAACTTATGATGCAGTATTTCAAGAAATGGTGAGAGAGTGGGATTTATAAAGAGAAGGGAAATTCAAGCTCCAATTACAACCCCTACCCCACCAAAAAAAAAAAAAAAAAGAAAAGAAAAGAAAAGAAACTTAGATATATATAAATATATAAAAAGAAAGAAAAGATTGTGCTCGAAATTCTCAAGTTTCTGTGTCTGGTGAACATTGTGCTCAAAATCCTCAGTTGATAAAGTAAATTTTCAGTAAATTGTGAACCTGAAAGATAAAGCTAAAATAAATTTTAAATTTTTTTCGAAAAGACAAGAAAGAATGAAAACAAAAAGTTTTGGTCAATATACAAAATGAGTAAACAACTTAGTTAAATTGTCAGCATGTCAAGGGTTTATATGGACATTAATTCTTTTAAGGAAAATTGCCTTCTCTCCTATCAGCATCAGTACAACTTTTACATATGAGACTGTATAGTGAATTTATAATGATACAAGAAGTTGATTCTTGAAAAATATGTCAGGTATGAAAAAACCCCACCAAAAAGAATAAAATGAAAATTTAAAAACCTCAAATAATGGAATTCTTAGAGCTAACTAGGAGACTATATCTTGCATCAATTATAATCAAGAAGCCAAGCATGAATAGTCCACTCCAGACAAACCCAACAAGTAAATCAAAGGTTAGAGACCTTAGCATTGAGAATTAATTCTATTCCAAGTCAAAAACATTCTTCTACTGTGCTCTATATATGCTTATACAATAAGAACAAAAACCATTCGATTGCTGAAACCAACACAAAATTTTTTCCAACAGATAATTTGTTCAAAATTACCAAAATAAAAAAATTAAAAAAAATCTTGATTAATGATAGTTTGTGTAATGAACAAGAGAACAAGGATCTTGATAATAAAAAAAAAAATGAAAAAAAAAAAGTGGGCAGTTGCGTCAGGGAGAGTCTATTCTTACTACTCCTTGTTCTGTTCGTCACAGGCTCGAAGGATTTCGGCACATGCAAGCCTCACATGCTCCGCACCAATACTGCAACAAACCCAAATAGAAGGAAGGTTCAATGCGCAAAGTATTTTCCTTACACAATGAAAGGGAATGAAAAAGTTTGATAATCGATTTGGGTTAAGTTAAGCTTATGCAAAATAGATGCAAAGAAAGAGAAGGAAGAGGAGGGGAGGGGGAGGATTTGGATTTGGATTTGGTGCAGTAAATGTAAGATCGATAACACGTGGTAAGGAGGAGATCGAAATAGAGGGCTGAATTCGAGAGATGCATTTTAGGCCCAACGCTTAATAGTTCTTTATTTCTCCATGCCCACGTGTCATCAATACTACGTTTACTGTACCATGCAGTAAAGGTAGCCAATTGCATCAAATCCAAATCCACTGAGGTGGGGGGGGGGAATTAATCCTTGAAACGTCGAATTATATATTCTTTTGGGTACTGTTATTTACACTATGTTTTTTTGCTTTATACATACACTTGCTTTGTACATAAACTTTTTAATTTTGGAGGATTTGGTCACAAGTCCTTAAAATGAGAATTGTATAGGCAAAAGTCTAAAAACAAAACTTATATTGCATGAAATCTACCAAATTAAATATTCGTGTGACAAAAATGCCCCCATAGTGCTCACAAAGAAACATGCATGTATCCTGCACAACTGTCCTTGGCTCATAAATTAAAGAGAGAATCTTGGTTATAATATCTCCAAAATTTGTGCGCATAAATTAAGGAGACAATTTGGGTTATAATATTTCCAAAAATTGCAAGTAGTTATATGAATAATAAATGATGAATATATTTTGGTGCTCAAATTGTTAATATATCTTTGTAAGAAGATGTTTTCTGAGTTGGAAACCAGTTACATAAATGAAAAATGATGCATATATTTTGTGAATATAATATTATTATTTACATGTAACTATTTTGGTAACAATTACATGTAATTGTTATAGTTTTTTGTTAATAGTTACATGTAATTGTTTTATGTTTTGATAACAGTTACATGTGATTGTTTATAACAAGTTCTTAAGACAATTTCAAATTTAAATATTAAATAAAAGTATTGAAAACAATTACATCTATACACAGTTACATTTGATAAACTAAAAAATGACTAGTGTTGAAATCAATTACGCGTAATTGTTTTAAATTCAAAAACTTAAAACAATTCTTAACGTGATTTCCAAACATTTGTGTTATTGGATAATTATCAACCGAACTTTTTCCAAACACGTAACTTTATATTTTGCTTACAATTCAAGTGGGTTACATAGAAAACTCAATAAAAAAATTTTAAAGCACAAACTATAAAATGTTAGCTTGCTCCATGATATCTTCTCAAAATTCAAATTTGAATAGTGGGCAATATTTTTCATATATGAAACGTTCTCAAATGCCATGTATCATGTAGTAAAACCCAAAATAGATGTCATAACATAATGGGACTTCTTACCGTTATAGTCAATAGGTTAAATCTGTCATTAAAAGAAAATATAAGTCTAATTTACAATGAAACATTAATATTCCAACTCATTTTTGGACTTGTGGCTGGATAAGAAATTTAAGAGGACTTTTGCCTCCATTATGTCCTTGCATATGGACTTCCCACTGATTTCCCTTTTAATTTTAAAAATCTCACTTTCATTTTATACACACTCCATAATACCTAAACTAACTCTAACCTTAACTCCAAAAAGTTTGGTACATTTAAGCTGAACATATTATATTTGTTTAGTACATTATGACTAAAGAATTGCAAAAAATTTTAGTTGGTATGTCCCGAACAATGTTAAAATGTTTGGTAGAAATAAACTGAATATTTTAGATTTGTTTAGTAAACCAAGTTTGAACAAATCATGATTTACAAACGAAACTCAACTTTTCTTGATGGAGAAAAAATTTAGAACATTTGAGTTGAATATATTGTATTTGTTTAGTACATTATGACTAAACAATTGTAGAAAATATAATTGATATATTTCGAGTAACTTTAAAATGTTCGGTTGAAACAATCTAAACATTTTAGGTTTGTTAGGTATACCAGGCCTGAACAAAATGCTATTCACAAATAAAATTCAACAACTTTTGATAAGAAAACATATTTTTTCAGCACTAGAAGCATTTGAATTGACCATTTGCTCGTCCATTGTTCAAAAAATCGTAAAAACATGAACAATAATTAAGGTTTAAGAGATATTATAAATTGGTGGTTAGGGTTTGTAAGAGAGTGAGGATATATGAATGGAGGAAGCAAAGGGTTTTGAGTGAGAGAGTTTTCATGATTATAATTATTTGTAGTGAGTGTGTAAAGCAAATTTATGTTTTTATTTAAATCACTTTGTCCTTAACTGTCATTTTACTTAAGGATAGAGTAGTAATAAAAAATTTCATTAAATGGTGTGTGTGTAAAGAAAAAAACGTAGTGTAAATAGCTGCACGCACCCTATTCTTTTTCTTTTCATGTTCTCGATTTATTTATTTATTATTTTTTGAAGAATGCTAAATCCTCCAGATATTTTGCCAAAATTCTCTTACTCAATTTGGAAGCTGCTTTGGTATTATAACATTACTTTTGGGGCAAATATTGTCTATTGATATCATTTTAATTATTTTAGTAACAATTTTTAATCTGAGCCATCTAAACCCTCATCCAACAATATCGATCACCTCAACACAAACTCAGCATTGAATCCTTACTTATATCTTGCCCAAACCACATCATTCGAGTATATATATATCAATTATATTTCCATCAGCACGTGTTGATATAAGTTATATCAGTACCATGCATTGGAGGTTGTATCCTTTGCATTGGTCCAATGTACCTCATATCCTACTAATGCACAGGGTACAACTCCTAATGTGGGTGTTGATATAAGTTATATTAGCATGTACTTACCTGATCATCATCTTATACATATAGTTGAAGTTTTGTGTTAACGCCCTTGTTGTTCATCTATTCATATAATGTGGTTAAATTTTCGCTATTTTCTTATCGAATGCATGGACTTACAAATGGATTGTACATTATATAAGACTCGTGGAACTAGTTTGGACCAAAACCTAGGTGAGAAAAACCTATGATACTTAGGTGTGGCAATATATCTATACTATTGTATAAAGAGTTGTATGTTGATATGACATTTATCTTTGGCCTTTGCTCTCTCATTGTGCGGGATACAACTTATATATATACCCATGTTGATTTTCTTTAATTAACTCCTCCATGCATTGGAGCATGGTGGGTATGTTAATATTTTCTTTTTTTCTTTTTTATTTTATTTTTTATAGCTAAAGGTAAGATGGAGGAAGGAGGAAAGTCATAGGACCACATATTGGCATGACTGAATAAAGGTGATGGAGTTGTACATAAGACTGAAGTGCACACCACATTCCAAAAGCTTAGGCAACTTTTAGAAGTGCAGAACCTTGCTTATATATCACTCCTAGCACCCCTGCCTACCCTATGTGGGACAAAGTCTAGCCCGACATCGTCATGCCAATGTGTGGTCCTATGACTTTTCACCTTTTCCCATCTTACCCTTAGTGCTGATGTTAATAAGATCAACAAGTGCTGACTTCAAAATCACTCCCTTAAAAAAAACAAAGGAAATAGAAAAGGGGAAATAGAAGAAGCCTATTGTAGAGTGGTGCATTGAATTGATGATATTACTGTAATATGCAGTAAGGGTTGGTCATGCATTGGACAAAAATATTGATGAACCCGATGGGTACACCAATTGATCTAAAAGCAATTTCAAAAGGCTAGATCAGCTCTTTAGCCCTCTTGGCTATTTTAACTAGTCAAATAACATTTTTTTTTTTTTTTGGGGCTAGCTATTTTGGTTATTTTTATTTTATCTAACTAAATTTAATCAGCCTGAAAAATGATTCAAAACAAAAAGATATAAAGAAAATTGAAGTAGCTAAGAGTAGGTAGTGCCCTTGAATTGTTCGCTTGAATAGCTAACTGACTGTTTTAGAAAATATCATTTTTCTAGTTAAAGTTGTTTCAAAATTAGTTTGTGCCCTTAGAATTCCTACCAGAGCTTGAAAAGTTTTTGAAAGATTAAAAAATGGTAATACCAACCTACCTTTAATGGTCCCATTATGTTGGCATTTTTCTTAAGGAAAATGTTTAAAGGCCGAACTCTTTTACTCAAATTTGTTTATTCAATTAACGTGACAATTGATATGCCAACCACGTCATCCCACTTTAAAAATTAATTAATTGACTTGATTAATTAATTATTGTATGGGAAAAAATCAAAATAGTTGGCAAAGCATTTCAAGAAGGAGGTTCGATGGTTTGGAATGCCATGATACGACAGTTGGAGAGAGTTGCAGTGGGGACGGTACTTGGGCTTTGCAATGAACAGTGGCACTCGACGGCCTCGATGAATAGTGGCGCTCGGTGTTCTGGTGAACTGTACGTAGTGCTAGGTGCCTCGATGGATAGTGGCTTGAAAAGCACATAAACCCCTCTTGGGTTGCCCAGCCGAAGACCCTACAACAGTCAAATCAATTCTTAACGTCTAGAAAAGAAGAAAGAGATAGAGAGCTAGGATTTTCTAGAGTAGCGTACCTCTTATCATTTAGTTGAGAGCAATAATGTTCCTTTTACAAAGGAAGCTACGTCTGTAGTTAAGTAACCATTTTAACCCGACCATAGTTAGGTTAAAGTTTTGGTCCTTGTTAGTGATAGCTGTTTGACCATGGTTAGGTTAGCATAACCGTTTTGACCAGGTGGAGTTAGCTAGCTGGTAATCTTAATTTTAGCTAGATTAAAATGCACCCTCCGCTAAGTCCAAGTTTGCTTGGACTTGGGAAACTCTTAATGACAATCTTAATCTCAATGATTATTAGCTAGCTAACTCAACTATGGTTAAAACGGTTATGCTAACTTAACCATGATTGAACAGCTGTGGCTAACTAGGACCAAAACCCTAACCTAACTATGGTTGAGTTAAATCGGTAACTTAATCACAGACCAACCTTCCTCAATAAAAGGAAATTTTCACTCTCAACTAGGCATGATAATGAGAGGTACACCATTATACAAAACCCTAGTTCTCTCTCTCTTTCTTCTTTCTCTAGACATTGAGAACTGATTTGATCGTTTGAGGGTCTTAGCCAGGTCGACCACCCCTGACGGGTTTATGTGCTTTTCAAGACACCATCCATCGAGGCACCTAGTGCCACCGTTCACCAGAACACCGCGCCGAGCGCTACTATTCATTGAGACCATCGAGTGCTACTGTTCATTGCAGAGCCCAAGCATTGTCCCCATTGCAGCTCTTTCCAACTTCCGTATCATAGCGTTCTAGACCATTGGACCTCCTTCCTTGAAATGCTCCGCCGACTATTGGGATTTCCCCCATAAAATTACCAAGTTATTTTGGGAAAGTGGATTTTGACAAATGACCATATACTACTGCTCTTTTATAAATCATCTTTTCTTTTAGGAAAATAAAAACAAAAATCTATAGATCACATTTCTTAATCCAAAGGCACACTAGAATAATTTATAGAATATGATGAAAACGACATAAAATATTTATTTGTTATCCCATTTAATGTCATTTTCATCATATTAATTCTGTAAATTATTCTAGAGTGCCAATCTAAGTTAATCCTTCGATTGCCAAATTTAAAATAAAAATAAAAATAGATATGCTAGAATTTAGAAATATGTAAAATTTATATTTTTTTATTTAAATGAAGAAAAATGTTATAGTCAGTCAGCGACAATCAAATCGCTGCGTGTTGATTGGTGCATGTCATGCATGTGTGGTGGGTCCACCTCGCATGCATGGCATGCACCTAATAGCGTACAACGATTTGACAATCTCAACTGACCATAACATTATCCTCTGGACGAAGTATTAGAAGTCCAAATCTTCTTGGAATTGGAGCTAAATTTAATATTATAATAAGTAGCAGTGATAATAAATAGCAAGAAAAGTGGTGACGCTTGGGACAGATGTTTTATACGTGCCTATAATGGTGATGGAGGTAGTAATTAAATTCATTACAAGTGGAGTGGCATTAAGTCAATAATGAGGATTAGATGGTGATGATGGCATTTTATTCCATGTTACCATCAAACCACTATTATTAACCTAATACGTACCACTTGCAATGAGTTGTAACAATCGACACGTTCTGGTGTAACTTTCAATGTTTTTCTTGACAGCAACCACTTTCACTGCTATTTGTCAACACTAAAACTCTAATTTTAATATTAATGTAGTTGAATTCCAATATCAAATTCAAAAAGATTTGATATTTTATAATTCATCCAAATAATGAAATTTAAATTCCAATATACTTTAAATTTTAGGATTCATAATTCTTTAATTTAGAAATCCGATTCAAAGGATCAATTCAATTCAATTTCTTGATTCGAACAGCCCTTATTATTATTATTATTATTATTATTATAATTTTGGTAGAAAAGACAAAGGGATTCAAGAACCATAAAAAATAAAATAATTACAGCACCAAATTAGTAATTACTGCTATATATATATATATATATATATATATATATATGTAATTAGTAAACTTTTTAATTGGGGGAGCAGATGCCATATATATGCCGCATTGTTAAGCTTCGTTTGCCCCCCAACGAAGCCATATATGAAATAAAATAGAGCTGTGATCGAAACAGATGGGAAAGAATTCGATCAAAAAACCAATATCATATGATGACCCTAAAAATGATTCTCTACATGCAATCATATAAACTTGTTTAAAATTTAAACGAAAATAAATTGAAAATTTTCAAACATGCACTATGTAAAGCACATCAGAATGATTTAAGGCCACCCCATAAGTCAAACGAACAATAGGACATATATCACGTTCAACAAGCTAAAGCTATTAGTTTCTTCCACCCCTTATCCATTGATTAATTTGTAGCAAATTAAATTACCTCGTAATGTCATATCACCTCTGGATGAATACAGTAGTTTCATTTGTTGGATGGAAGAAAAACTCATTATCTAGCTAATTCACAAGGGAAATTTTAAACATCCTGTAAAAGGTACAAATTAAAATTTTCATAATTTCACTTGAGGTGGGGTACGTTGAATTTTCATTATATCCTTTTCACTGGATTTGCAAAAGAATTCAATTCACCTACAAAGGTTATGTTTGGATGACGCATTTAGAAGTTGTCAGGGAATTTCAAAATGATGGGATTGAGTTTCCTTGTTTGGCTAGCTAAATAGTTTTATATATGATTAAAGTTCTAATTAACTATGATAGTAATGGTGCGTGGGTGATAGATTTGGTAAGTAGTTAGTGATGTTGCCATGTTGGGTGGAGTTTATAGTGATTGGCCGGGAAGAGGGGGTATTGAGGTGATAGGCGGTGGGTGGGAGTGATGGGCTGTTGATGGTAGTGGTGGCGATCGATAGGAGGTGGTAGTGGTGGTGATGTGGGTGATATATGGTGGTCGTGGGTGGTGATTGGTTGTTGTACGTCATGGTGGGTGGTGGTGGTGACAGGAAATGATGCTGTTGGGAGATGGTGCGTGTGTTGGACAATGGTGGTGGGCGGATGAAGCAGTGGTGGCTGGGTGGTGGCGGTGATGGTTAGGGCTGGATCATGGGTGGTGGCCTTGGTTGCCTTTTTGGTAAAAAACACCTATTAATATGAATTTAAATGAGGGATTTGGGACCTCCAAAATCCGGCCAAATCCTCCTTGAAAACCCTTCCAGAATTTTGTAAATCTCATAATTAGTTTTCCAAATGAGATAAATAGTACTCTATGAGGAATTTGAAATATATCCCTTTACGAACCTAAATCTCTTCTACAAATACCGCATCTAAACACACCCATCCACTAGACACAATTCAGATTTCTAATGAATGCCCAGAAAAATAAATAGACTGTCATATTACCCGCTACTTCTTGTCTGGAGTTGGCGCGCAAGTAGACTAACTTGGTGGAAATTAACTTCAGCGTTTTGATCACTGCAGGGAAAGAAAAATGGGTGAGAATCAATCAAAATTTATAGAAGGGGAGAAAAAAGGAGAAGAAAAAACTGTTAGGTAAACTGAAACCTCCATTACAGAAGATATAGGGTTTGGAATTACATGCAAAGAGACAGCTGAGAGAACAACTTTTGCACATTTACGCAGTACATTGTGATGGCTCGCACAACATAATCAGGTCTAGCTGCATCTTTCCTCGCTTGTAATTGATAAAATTGATCATTGACTATACCCTGCAAGGATTAACACAAAAGCAAATAACCAACCCACTAAGTATTCTCTTCTGAACAGATGCAATTTCATCAAGATATCATCAAGAAACCCTAAAACAAAAACAAAAAAAAACAAAAAAAGAATGTGGAAATCAGATAAGAATATGTATTACTTCCTATGACACCTATGCAAACATGTGAGACTATGGACATATGCATAAAACATAGAAGAAAAATGCTTACAATGACGAACACGTGAACATACATATATGGACATATGTCTGAAATAGACTTGTCATAGACATTGGACTCACATGTTGATGCATGTGTCCTAGTGTCCATGTAGGTTATAGATTACCAAGCTAGCTGGACACAAATAAAATAATCAACCTAACAAAGTCTTATAAAATTATTTTATTTTATTTTGAAATCAAATTGAACATAGAATAGTGAAGCAAAGAATGAACATTCGTTACCTCCTCATACTACATTGTCTGAACAAAACCGCGAAGGAGACCTTTCTTAGACTTCTAATCGATCATAAGTTACAACTTACAAGTATATAATTATATTCATTAAAAAAACGATTATATAATTATGTCTATATAGTTATATAAGTATATTATATAACCTATAAGTATATAATTATAGAACTATACTAAATTCATTAGTATACAATTAAGTATAACTCATATAAGTGCATAATTAATATAATATGACATATTAGGTATAGTAATATTGTAATTGTGTAAGTATATAAATAAAGTACATGCACTAAACTACAGTTATTGCTTATCAAAAACTAAACTAAACTCATTACATTTAACTATAGTAGTTATATAATACACTAATTAAAGGAAAATGCTTGCAATGATAGACACGTGGAGATAGGGATAAATATCTGAAAAAGGTATATGTGGGACCCACATGTGATATCTTTTTATTTTTAATTTTATTTTTTCTAAGGACCCAAATGTTATATCATCTGTTTTAGTGTCCACATGCATCTGTTATATATAGATTATCATTTTAGCTGGACTCAATAACAAATAATCAACGAAATGAAGTCTTATAAAATTACTTTGCTCAGGTAGGGAGTAATCTTGAATTTATCATTTTTGCAGGGAATTAAATAGCATAACATGCAGGACTCTAGATTTCTTTTCCAGCATTTTCTTGGATACCAAACAGATCCTTAGGGTTTGTTAATTCCAACATATATAGATTGAAAATACATGCTTAAAAAACAGTAAGAATAATGGAAGATGTCTTGAACAGTGATTTCGTAAAATCAATAGGCTTGACACAAAAAAAAAAAAAAAAACCCATTTTAAAAATAAAAATAAAAAACAAAATGATCTCAACATGCAGTTCCATAAGACTAGAAACACTTGGGATTGAGCCAAAAAAAAAAAAAAAAAAAAGCTCTGAAAAAGTGCAAATCATAAAACAAGAAAAACATGTTACTGAAAACGCAAACAAAATCTTTACCCAACAAAAAAGGAAAAAAAACAAAAGAAAGAAAATGCAAACGAAATCAAAAGAAGTTTTTTTTTTTTTTTTTTTTTTTTTTTTTTTTTTTTTTTTTTTTTTTGAAGATCGGCAATAAAACCATCGGATTTTGAAAGAGCAGAGAATGAAGCGAAGAGGTAAGCAGTCGTTACCTCATCGTACATTGTCTGAACGAAACCGCTGAGGAGACCTTTCTGGATGGTCAAGGCCATTCTATATCGAAGGAGAGAGAAAGAGAAAGAGATATAGAGAGTAGACGGGAGAGAGCTCTTGTCTATCACTAGTGTTTTTGCATGGTGCCGATGAGTAACACTAGAGACGGTATTTATATGGATTTTCTCAAAGGGGTGAACTCCGAGGTGTCTCTGTCTCTATTGTCACTTGGCACTTGGCAGAGGACTAACGGGCAAGGGAGAGGAAAAGGTTTGGGCTGATGCTCCTTTCTGCGTCATATATGCTCATGGTTTTGGCATGGTAGTTATGGATTTCACCCCTAAAAATATCAAAAATAACAAGTATGCCATTGTTGATTAGGGCATTCTACTTTCCATTTCTTTTTTTGAATTGCTAGGTACTACTTCCCATATCTTGATTTGAGACATAAACATCTCTGTTTTTGTTTTTTGTTTTTTTGAGAAATTTAAAATGTTGAATTAGTGAGAAAGGTAAGTTAAATTTGAAAAGGGCGCAGAAATTTATTCACGTGTAAACTAGCTTCTAGGGCTCTGAAGTTAGTTCTAACGGTTTTAAACTGATATAGTTCCATTTTTATCGACTTCTAATCATAAGTTATAATTATGGATTGCATCAATAATTTATATGGTCGATATTCTAAAAAACAATTGATCGACAGTTGTTTTATATTGTCCGTTATGGTAGTTGAAAAGATAGATTTGTCGTTTAACTAATACAGTTAATTTAACAAAGATTCGAATATTTAGTCAGGGTATGTACGTACGTTGATCTACTCACACGTGGTTGGGGAAAAATGATAGATAAATGAAAATATTAAATCGCGTGGAACAAGGCCAAAACATTAATGCCAATTAAATGATTAAGTTCATTCTTTATTCACGTGTAAGCTTCAAGGGCTTTGAAGTTAGTTCTAACAGTTATAAACTGATACAGTTCCATTTTTATCGGACTTCTAATCATAAGTTATAAATGTGGATTGCATCAATAATTTACTAGTAATCGAGCACACGCGATGCGTGTGCAACACATCTTTTCAAATTTTTATTTTATTAGTGTAACGCATGTGTGTATGAGAGAGATTTAAGGAGAATAGGTTATGGTGGGTTTTTCAAAGTTAGTAAAATTACCAAATCGTCTTTTAACTTTATTAACTTATAAAGGTATTTTAGTATTTTCAGGTGCAATCCAACCACAAAGGCAATTGGCTTAATATAGTAGTATAGATATGAGACTTTGAAAAACAGTTGATCGACAGTTGTTTTATATTGTCCGTTGTGGTAGTCGAAAAGATCGGATTTGTCATTTAACTAATACAGTTAATTTAACAAAAATTCAAATATTCAATTAGGGTATGTACGTACATCAATCTACTCACACGTGGCCGGAGAAAAATGATAGATAAAAGAAAATATTAAGTCGCGTGGAACACTGCCAAATCATTAAGGCCAATTAAATGATTAAGTTCATTCAATTATTCTTGAAACAATATTTTTTCTGCTTGTTTATTAAACCCTACAAATGACTTAAATCCCCCACTTTACTTGAGTGCATTCACAAATTCCCCATCCTTTGAATTACTTTGCCAATTGACTTTTTCTTGATGGAAACTTGGAATGGCAATATGTAGCAATTATTAGCTTTTTGCTGGTTATTGTTACATATGAAATGTTTGAAAATTGCAATATGCTCATAAAAGAATTCGCGACCCATGGTTTTACACAGAAGTGTTAAACCCTATCAGTCAATCCACACCTGTAAAATAATAGCACTCCTCTTAACACTACTTATTGGGCATAAAGGTCAGCCCATCCCAGCCCAGCCCGTTTACATCACTATTTTGTTCCCATAATTTGTTTAGGGACAATAAATGCACACAAACATGCAAGTCTTTATGAGGGCTTAAGTATTTATTTTTTTACCAATTAATGAGGTAAAAGTAAGATAAATATGCATTTAAATTATTTTGCTTCTTTTCACTGAAATTTTGCTTCATCCACTATGTTACATTTAGTGGATGAAACAAAGCATTAAAATTCTTACTCAATAAATGAAAAAGGTGTGCAATTAATAACAGCTAGAGATTTCAACCGAAGGTTGGCCTAAGTGGAAGGGACTCTGATCGTTTAAACAAGGGATCTCAGGTTCGAACCCTTGTGGACGTAGCAAATTTTCTTGGGAGAGGTCTCCAGTTTCAGCAGCTCGACAGTATCTTGGAAGATTAGTCATAGGAGAAGTCCTAGGGGACACCTTGGGAAACTAAAAAAAAAAAAAAAAAAACCAAAAAAAAGAGATTTCAACAAAATAATTAACACTATATTTGGATAAGGAATTTCTAGATGAATTTGCTTTTGAGATGGAATTTGTAAAGAAATTCTTTATTGATCCAAACATAACCTAAGGGTCATTTAGTGGATGAAACAAAGCATTAAAATTCTTACTCAATAAAAGGAAAAAAAATTAAATGAAAAAGTGGTGCAATTAATAGCAGAGATTTGAGACCTACCAGGAATTTCCTGTGCTCTCTCTCCTTATCTTGTAAGGATAATGTTATAAATTCAAACCTTGACCCCTTTTATACAAAAAAAAAAAAAAAAAAAAAAAAAAAAAAAGAGAGATAGAAAAATTTGTTTTAAAGTAAGGTTTTATTAATATGGGCAAACATTAAAGCACATTTAATGAAGTAAAAGGTGCATAAAAATATATTTACACAATTTTTTATATATGTTCACATTTTTGTATGCACATACTTTTCATTTAGTTAAATATGTATCCTACGGACACATATTTATGACCCTAAAATTGAATGCATTTATTGTTTTTGGTTTTTTAAATTTAAATTCTCCCCATGTAAACCAATTCAATAGGCTTCAAGCCATGGCGGTCCGTTTCGCTATGGGTCTCGCCCGCGATTTGGGATTGCATTCCGTAGAGGTAGAAGGAGATAGTTTAGAGGTTATTAATGCTCTCACAGCTACTTCGGTCCTGCTTACTCCTCTTGGTCTCATCATTGAGGATATTCTAATTGAATCAGCTAGTTCCTTTGCTATGGTGTCTTTTTCTCATACCCGTCGTGAAGGTAATGCAGTAGCACATAGTCTCGCAAGGTATGCTCAGGATGTTGAGGATTTTTGTGTTTGGATAGAGGAAGTCCCGGACTTTGTTAGGGACACTTTTCTTGTTGATTTACAACATTGTTTCCATTAATACAAATTCTAAGATCGGTTATCAAAAAAAAAAAAAAAAAAATAGGCTTCAAACATATTTACTGGAAGCGATGGAGCCCATACAAGAATCACTAAAATGTCTCAACAGGTGGTGGTACTTCAATTTTTAAACGAAAAATAATTACACAGGATTTTGTTTTTGTATTGAGGAACACTTGGGACACGTGTCTGTCATGCCGGACTCTTTTTTTGGTCTGGAGTGTAGACAAATTTGGTAGGTTAGGACGGGTCTGGTGTTCTGGTAACTGCCAGGATTTTTAGTGCCTATTTTCTTTGGATGCAGAGATGAAGGCTACTGCCATGTGAGGTGGCAATATGGCCAGGTATGCAAGCATTTGTTTGCCCTTGTTCCAATGGTGTGACATAGTAAACCAATTTCTCCAACCCACCTTTTTAGATCCGAACATTAGTAACTTTTTTTTTTGGTAACATATATAGATAAGAAATTCAACACATCAATATATATATATATATATATTAATTAAGATTCGAACCTATGATTTCTCTCCACGAAGAAGGGAGAAATGCCACTAGGCTATAAAGCCATTGACAACATTAAAAACTTGAAGGCTACGTACGTACATATCTTATAGAGTTACAATCTTATAGATATTAGGTTCTTCTTAATATATCCTTTAATTTATGTAGTGTTGGGTGTGAGATTGGAATCTATGGTCTCCTTTTTAAGAGAGGGGAAAAGATGTTGTCAGGTATCAAGTCATTGGTAGTCAACCAGTTCTTATATGTCTTTTTTATTTTTATTTTTTGGGTTTTATTTTTCATTTTTGGAGTGGGGTTTGTAAGTCGCATTTTCACTTGTTTTATTTGCATAAAGTTAATAGGGTAGGATAATCAAACATTGAGAAAAAACTACTAGGGTATCTTCAGTGGTCAAAGATCATAGTTAATGAACTGCAGATGTTACTGAATTTTGATATTTTAGTTATCAAATAAATGGGGTTTCTATGTGATCTTCGAGGGGATAGGCTTAGGATACCCTATATATATATATATATAGTTGGCCAAACGATAGGACAACACACACATCCACACACACACTCACGCAGAGTAAAAATTAAGATCTTTGTAAACACCACACTTTATTGGGATGAAACGTGCCACCTAAACCCAGGGCTATTGATTAGGATATCGTATATTTGTTAGGGAAAAAAAAAAACCTAGCATTGTGAGAGGGGAGCCTTGTATGTGATTTTTAGGTGAACTTCCTAGATTTACTTGGCAAGGCTCTAAAGACGATACCCTTGTCTACTAATGATGAGCTTTCCTTCCTCTCTCTCTCTTCCTCTCCCCCCCTCTCTCTCTCTAACTTATTTTTTATTTTTTATTTTTGCAAAGTATGAGTGTCTCCCATCGTTTGGGATAAAACTATCTCACAACCTCGTGCAATCCCCCAAGGAAGTAAGGAATGCCTAATCTTTGTATGTAAGATCTGATTATTTCTCAAATTTTGGCCAGATGATATAATTAAATGGAGGTGAAAGATTACATTAACTACATTTATTATTATTTTCTTTGGATACTAGTGTAAACATATTACATAAACCTTCAATAACTTTTGGTGGGTTCTCTTAACGTAATATGCTTTGGATTGATTACGTAAATTTTAAATTTTGGATTGTAGGATTACTACTCTCTTATCTCAAAAACAAAAAATACAAAAAAATAGGATTTCAATTCTTTCTTTTCCACCCTTTTCTTTTTTGTTTTTCTTTTTTATTTTGAAAAAAAAAATATAGCTACTAATTTTTAACCAATAGTGTTTCAATTAGATTAGATGCATTTAGAGAATGTGTTTCAATCCTATGTGGAGAGAGTATTTAAATACTAGCTTCCCATAATATAAATGATTATTAATTTACTTGAAAATAAATATGATAGGTTTTTTGGAATTATTGTTAAGGATCCTTTGAATTCAGATAGAGGAGACCTCATGAAAGATATGTTATATTAAAGGATAGAATATGAATTATGGAATGGTAAACAACAAATCTCTTCTTTTGGAAATTAAAGTTCATAATCACCCTTCTAAATGGAATATGATAATTTTCACCATTTTTTGAGATTTACTTTTATTTTGACCTTACCACTTTGTCATTCTCAATCTTTTTTTTTTTTTTTTTGGGCATTTGATTCCCTGATATATGGTGGGTAGATCTACCAACGTATCAAATATAGTTATTAATTGTGGGATGAATGATTATAATTAGCAATTACCTTCCTCAATAATTTATTGTTTTTGAAGTTATAGTAGGGTAGTAGTGTCATTAATAAAGTATTTTAACAAGGATATTTGCTTCAACTAAAAGATTTTGTAGAGGTGTATAGTTAGATAAAGATCATAAAATCCCAAATCTTAGGGCATCATGCCACTTTTGGCAACTAATTAATTAAATTAAGTAATTTGATTGCCTCAAAGTTCAAATTATAAGATCATCATATTAGGAATTAGGAGTGAGCCTCAAAGTTGATCCAACGGTTAGTTGGTGATAGTTTTATTTTCAAGTAATTTGTGTTGGTAAACCTACGAGTCTAGGACTTACACATTACCATAAATAAAAGCGAGCTTGCTCTTTACCCTCTTTGTGCAAACCTTAAAGAGAGAGCACACAGAGGATAAAAGTTTTTCGATCGGCGCTCAGGATGTTGAAGAGCTTCTGGCGGGTTCCTGTGATGAATGAAGGTACGTACTTTCAATCTTATGATTTTGGCATTAAGATTCTTTGCATGAAAACTTGTTTCTTCGTAAGCTTGATACCTACGGTAGGATTTTCCCATGTCTGTTGATTTCTTTGATTATTCCATCATTGAAACTTTTGTTTTTAATGTTGTTTCATGCTTATAATTAATGATCGTAAACCTTTTTTTTTTTTTTATTTTTTGGCCGGGGGGGGGGGGGGGGGGGGGGTTTGTTTTTTTCCAAACACTGAAGAGTCTTTTGCAGTCGCCGTCAATGGCGACTTACTGTCGGATTTGTGACCAATTCTCAGCTAGTTCCCAGCAGTAAAAGTGATTCATCGTGATCGATTTTTTTTTTTTTTTTTTTGTTTGTTTCGTTCAATTTCCCCATGATTTAGATTTTAGATCACCTAATTCGGAAGGAGGTTTACGCGTCAGGGTCAATCCCAGAAGCGCGTGAAAGGATTGAACCAGTGCAACGCCAATTTTTTTTTTTTTTTTTAAAATAATTATATACTACTCCGTATTATAATTGCGACACTGTTTTGTTTTTAACAAAATTCTTAGTTTGATTCTTGAAGATTATGTAAGTAATAATTACTTGGATGGCTTTGGTAATCTAACCCATGTTTTTCCTTCTTTCAGAATTGACAGCCCTCTTCTGGGTTGAATTGGGTGTTGTGTTCCAAGGTGGTGGTGCTATTGGAATCGGTTCCTTCATAGATGAGACTTTCCCCACGATAGAACCGCAATACTGGAAGCTTTTGGTGGTACTCTCAATGCTTCAAGTTCTGTTTCTAGCCTTGGCATTTTTTAAGAGTCGTCGAAATGCGGCGGTTGCTACGGCTAGTCAGTCAATCGGAGGCGGTGCAAGATGTGGAGTAGATGTCATTACAGTGTGTGCGGCAATACTAGTGCGATATGGTGTTCATCATAGCTACTTCTGCATCTTGACCTTGGTGTCATACACCCTCGTGCTTCATTCCATATGGCACCTCTTCCGGCCTATTTCAGACCTTGGTTTTCAGGATGCATTCTTGGGAGCCCTAATGCAGATTTTGGTTTATGAGGCTACCAACATCATGTTTGCAGCATCAATGGCGGTTGCAATGCTATGTAGTGGTATAATTTTGTTTAGGTATTGCTCCTACTCAGCCCCTGTTGCCCCTCTCATCACTCCACAGAAGTTGGAGAAGTTGCCCTGTTAGATTTTTAGCCTTTTGTAGGTTTGAGTCCAATTAAATGATTTAAGTTCATTCAATTATTTTTTAGACAATTTTTTCTGCTAGCTTGTTTATTACTTTGCAGAAGTTAATTAGGCCACGGAGAATTGAGTCCATTTACTTGTGTGCATTCACAAATTCTTCATCCTTGGATTACTTTGCCACTTGACTTTTTCTTCTTCAAAACTTGGAATGGCAATATGTAGCAATTATTAACTTTTTGCTGGTTACTGTTGTATATGAAATGTTTGAAAATTGCAATATGCCCATAAAAGAACTCTATATTATTGTCTGTGCCTCAATGGGCCCTTGTAGTGCGTAAATTTAGCTGAATTTCTTCAAAGATGGGTCTAAGGGCAAATGAAAAGAAAAATTCCCAAAGTGGCTATCTCAAGTGGAGGTGAAAGATTCCAAGTTCGAGTCTCAGTACTTTGAAAAAATTCTTTAAGCCAGCAATTTAACGTTGTCCACCTGTCACGACAGCGATTAGTCTCTTGGTTGTCAACCTTGGAGATACATTGGGTCAAAGACAAAGAAAAAAATTAAAATAAAATAAAATAAAATATAGAAAATTAAAAAATTAAAAATTAAAACTATGCCACCCAAGCATGGTTTTACACTCTAGTGTTAAACCCTATCAATCACTTATTGGGCTTAAAGGTCAGCCCAGCACAGCCCATTTACATCACTACTTCTGTGTCACCATAATTGGTTTAGAGAGAATAAATGCACACAAACACGCAAGTCTTAATGAGGGCTTAAGTATTTATTTTTTAACCAATTAATGAGGTAACTGTTGGATAAGTACGCATTTAAAGTACTGTTACTTTTCACTAAAATTTTGTTTCATCCACTATGTTCCATTTTGTCTCGTGGTGTGTGTGAGTGAAAAATAAGGGTGATTTAGTGGATGGAACGAAGCATTAAAATTCTTACTCAATACAAGAAAAAAATATTAAATGGAAAAGGGGTGCAATTAATAACAGAGATTTGAGACCTACCAAAATTTAGAACGTCATAAATTCAAATCTCGACCACTATATAAAAAGAAAGAATACAAAAAAATTGGTTTTAAAGTAAGGGTTTTATTAATGAAGGAGGCTATTGCCACCACATAAAATACTATAAGCCCCTCATTAGTTTATATTTTTTAAGGTTTTATGAAAAATATGAAAAGTTTTTACGAAAACTAGGCACATTGTCTACTAGAAAACATCATTCTGAACAACTTTATAGAAGAAAGTTTTTTCAAAATTTGTCATTTAAATGGACTTTTTGGGTCATTTACAATCTTTATACATTTTCCATGAAAAATTGCCAAAAAGTCTACTTGAATGATAATTTTTTTTAAAAAAAATTTCTATAAAGTTGTCAAGAATGATGTTTTTTATTAGGACACGTGATTAGTTTTTGTAAAAACCTTTTATATTTTCATAAAACCTTAAAAAATGTAAACTAAGTGGAGGCTTAAAGTATTTTATGTGATGGCAATAACCTAGCGCTTTATTAATATGGGCAAACGTTATAAATTCAAATCTTAGCTCTTTTCATTTCATTAAATATATCTTAATATGTATCCTAAGTACACACCTTTATATGACCCTAAAATTAAATGCATTTATTGTTTTTGGTCTTTCAAATTTAAATTCTCCCCATGAAAACC
This sequence comes from Liquidambar formosana, assembly GCA_039720395.1. Classification (NCBI taxonomy): domain Eukaryota; kingdom Viridiplantae; phylum Streptophyta; class Magnoliopsida; order Saxifragales; family Altingiaceae; genus Liquidambar; species Liquidambar formosana. The sequence continues at coordinate 28,848,940 of CM077827.1, read as the reverse complement.
GATAGGCTTCAAACATATTCTAGTTTAGTGGGCCCACTAGAAATCTTAGTGGCCTGGAGCCCAAACAAGAATCACTCCAATGTCTCAAAAGGTGGTACTTAAATTTTTAAATGAAAAATAATTACACAGGATGTTGTTTTTGTATTGAAAAACACTTGGGACACGTGTCTGTCATGCCGGATTCCTTTTTCGTTTGGAGGATGTAGACAAATTTGGTGTTCTTGTAACTGCCAGCATTCTTAGTGGTTATCGTCTTTAGATGTAGAGCGGAAGGCTACTGCCATGTGACGTGGCAACATTTGTTTGACCAGCTTCTTCCAATGGTGTGACATAGTAAACCAGTTTCTCCAACTCCCCTTTTTAGATCAGTAAATTAGAGATTTGAAGGCTACGTACATATTTTATATAGTTATAGTCTTATAAATATTAGGGTTATTAGCTTCCTCCGAATCTTTTAATTTATGTAGTGTTGGGGATGAGATTGGAATCCATAGTCTCCTTCTTAGATAGGGGAAAAGATGTCAGACAATTAAGCCACTGACAGTCAATCATCTTTTCCGTCCTTTTTTCTTGGGTAAATTACAATAAGACTCCCTTTAAAATCTGACTATTACAGATACACCTCCTCACGTTTTTAAAATTTCACTGGCACTCCCTACTTTACAAAATAAACTACAAAGAGACCCCTCTTTCTAACTTCCGTCTATTAATCCGTTAAATCATATTCAAATTTTTTCAAAATACCCTAACTACCCATAGTGGATGATAACTTCCATGTTAAATACATATAATTCACCAGTCCAATAGTTCATCCAATACTTTTGAATTTTTTAATTATTATTGATAAACAACTAAAAGATAATATATATATATAAAAGAAAAATGCTAAAAACAATTTAAATTTTCTGTCCAATTGATATGGCAGCTATCAAATTTGCTATTTAGAAACAATTATTTATTGAATTAAATTTTTAATTGATTTGCAAAATAAAAAATAAAAAAATCGATTTGTTAAGTTGCCACCTCATTTGAGTAAGTAGATTTGAGTAAAAAAAAAAAAAAGGCTATGTAGCATTACTCATATATAGAAATAAATAAAAAGAATTATTACAATGGAGATGCACGTATAGAGGTGGCAAATGAGGTGGCAACTTGGCAAATCAATTTTATTTTTTATTTTTACACATCAATTAAATAGATAATTGTTTCTAATGAGCAAATCTGATGGCTACCACATCGGTTGGACAAAAATTTAAGTTCTTTGGCATTTTTCTTTTATATATATATAATCTTTTACGTGTTTATCAATAAATAAATAAATCAATCAAATGTACTAGATGAATGTGTTGGACTGATGAGTTATATGCATTTAACATGGAAGTTGTCATCCAATAAGGATAATTAGGGTATTTTGAAAAAAATTGAAAGTGATTTAACGGATTATGGACGGAAGTTAAAGGGAGGGGGTCTTAATGTAATTTCAGAAACGTGAGGGGGTCTATTTGTAATTGTCAGATTTTAGAGGGGGTCTTAATGTAATTTACCCTTTTTTCTTTTTCTTATCCTTTTTTGGGGTTTTTTTTCTTTTGGAAGGGGGTTTGTAAGTTGTATTTTTCATTTGTTTTGTTAGCATAAAGTGAATAGGGTAGGGTAATCTTTTTTTTTTTTATTTATTTATTTATAAGCAAATGGTTATATTAAAAAGAAAAATGAAGAATAACATGTGCCACCCTCTCCTCATCCTCCAATTCCGCATTCAGAACTGAAATTGGAAGTTGAGCAGGGGGGCCAAAGATATTACAAGAAGCAGCCCATTGGGCAAGCAGGTGAGCAGCTCTATTAGTAGTTGTAGGGATGGAGCTGATATTCCATGTATGGAAGAATCCAAGTAACTGTCTAGCATCAAGAGACAAAGCCTCAATCTCCCAAGGTGGATCCAAGGACCAGTCATGAAGGGGAGCCAAAACACTAGTCACATCACCTTCAGCAATCAACATTAGGATACTGTGATTACGAGCCTTGCTTAAACCAAAACACATAGCTTTAGCTTCAGCCACAATGGGATCCACATAATCAATTTTGGCAATCCAGGCAAAAAGGAAATAACCAGTAGTGTCCCTAATAAGCGCACTAAGAACTGAAAAGGTAGAGCACACAGCAGTACCCACATTTAGTTTTTGCCAAGGCCATGGAGGGGGGCGCCAAGAAGATAGACTACACGCCTTAGAAGGGAGAAGAGAGTAGGAACTCCAGTGCTCACAAGCCACTTTGGAGATGTTGTCAAGAAGAATTTTAGGATCAATCACCAGTCCTTCAAACACCGCTTTATTTCTCGAAAACCAAACTAAATCAAACAAAACTACAGCAAAGTGAAGTAATTCATTAGCAACATCCTCACCGAAATTAAGTCCAAGACCATTAGAAGTGAGGAGCACAATCCACTCTTGGAGACTAAGGTGAGAAAAAGCCAAAATACGCAAAGACCATTTAGAACTCATCCATAAAATCTTAACCAAGTTGCACTCCATAAAAAGATGCTTAGCGGTTTCCACCAGCCCCCCACAGAGGGGGCAAGAAATATCATCAATGGGGAAACGATAATTCAAAATAGACCTAACTGGAAGAATATTCCAAAGGAGTTTCCAAAGCAAGATTTTAAATCTCTCGTGAATACGGGAATTCCATAAAGAGTTCTAACTAGACTGAGAGCAAGGACTAGGGATTGTAAATCGGTTCTTCTGATAAAGGAGATAAGCCGATTTAACAGAGAAATTACCTTTCTTGTTAGGAATCCAAATAAGCCTATCATCTCTCCTGTTAGAAGAAAGTTGGATTTTGAGAATACTAGAAACTGCAAAGGTATAAAAAATCTCGACTAATTTTGTTGTATCCCACTGCCCACTAGGATGCATAATAAAATTAGAGACTAAATTAATTCCTTCCCGACGATCATCATTAGGCCGAGGCAAGAAACCACTGACAAAAGGCACCTAAGGGTCCTTCCAAATATCAATATTAGACCCATTACCAACTTGGAAGCAAGCTCCTTTACACAAGAAATCTTTATATTTGAGGATACCTTTCCAAAACCAAGAGTCAGAATTAGAGGGGTTGGTATCGATGAAAGAGGTGTTCTTACAATACTTGACCTTGACTAAGTTAACCCATAACTTATCACTGCCTGAGAGGATTGATAAGCACAAAATATTCATTGAAACTACTCCCTAATTTATATTTTCTAGTTATTTTATTATATTTAATTTGGTGTGTTTAAAATGTTCTTGATTTATTGCAGGGCTGTTTAGTTTATACCAGAAAAGATGACAATCAGGACTACTTAAGCTAATAAATGCAACTTGAAATGGTTTTCTCACCTGCCTAAAATTTCATGGAGTTGTAACAAGAGTTGAGTCAACAATTTTGAAGATTTGAGCAGCTGAAATTCAAAGTTAGGCAAAGAAATTCATGATCCCAAAATCAGTAGCAAATCTGGACAGATTGACCAAGTTTTGGTAATCTGGCCATAACTTGTGATTCCCATATCTGATTTGGGTGAAATTTGTGGCTCTGGAAAGAAGACTTAAAGAACTACAATTGTTTAGTTTATGACATTTCCTGATTCAAACGTCTTCCAAGTCAAAAATGATCTGGAAGTGGACTTATTTGCAAAAATCTGAATCTGGCAGCATTTGTCAAAGTGAGAACATGGGCAGCCAAGAATTCAAAGAAAGTGGGCATTGCTTTTGACTTGTGGGATCAGCTGGATCCTTCCCCCATCTCCTATAAATATCAAGGGAATTCACATAACAAAAAAAGGAGAGAAAGGATGAGGTACAAAGACGGCAAAGGGGAGAAACTAGTTCTTGGTTTCTACATGGCCAACTAATCTTTGTCTTAGGATGGAGATGAAGCCCTAATCAAGTATTGTGTATTTTATTGTATTGTGTTGTTGATTTGATTATTTGTGTATGATGATTGCATAACTAGGAGGATTGTATTATTGATACAATTGGTTTTAGTGTTTTTATCTCAAATTGTGTTTAATTTCTGTGATTTTAAATACAATGGTTATGCAATGGTTTTCACTGTACATATATTTGGAGATTAAGATGATTCATGCTTAGACAAGATGAGTCGTGCTCACAAATTAGTTTAGAGTAGAGTAGGTGAGAAGGTTCATGCTATATCTTTGATGAGTTATGCCTAATTTACAAATATATGAACCTTTCTTGATGATGTCATTGGGCTTGTAGCTACAATGAGTCTTGTTCATACCAAATAATAACTTCTTGAAACACGTTACAATAAGAGCATTTTTATACAAGATTAGTGGTGGATTCGAGACCCTAAGTATTTCTCTTCTTGAAGAAAATATAAATTTATTTTGCTTACATTCCATAGAGTTCAAAACTACAAAAATCATCTTTTTGAATTATTTTAGTATTCAGTTTTCAAAATTAAAATAATTCTAGTACAGTCCCTGTGGTACGACATCCGTACTACCACTATATACAAATTTTTGCATCCTACGGGTAATTGATTTTGACACGATCAAGGATTGCCCAGCCCAATTTGGAAAAGAAGGCCTGATTCATATCCTTGGTTCTACGAAAGCCCAGACCACCGCTACATTTTGGGATACATAGAGCATTCCAAACTGGAAGGTACAAACCCTAACCAGTACCCTTGTTGAAGCCCCACCAAAAGTCCCGCATTTTGGCATTAATAGTATCACAAACACAGTGAGCAAGACAAAAGGTAGACATAGTGTAGGTGGGAAGAGATGCTGCAACATAACGAATTAAAGTGGATCTCCCAGCTTGAGAAAGGGTCACAGCTTTCCACCCGCAAATACGATTGTTAACCTTCTCAACTACCCCTCCAAAGGAAAGGCTCTTAGACTTACCTATAAAGAGTGGGAGACCAAGATACTTAGAGTTTGAGGGTGCTTTACGAAGATGTAGGATGAAATAGATAGAAGCAGTAAGACTCCGATTGGTATTGTTGCTGAAATGAACATGGGATTTCACAAAATTGATGGATTGGCCAGATCAACCCCCATAAGAAGTCAAACAATGGATCATAGCCTCAGCTTCACTCGGAGTAGCTCTACAAAATAAGATTAAATCATCTGCAAAAAGAAGGTGGGACACTGCAGGGCTGCTCCTGCAAATTTTGATTCCATGAAACAAACCATCCGCATCAATCCTATAAATGAGTCTAGAAAGGACCTCCGAGCAAAGAATAAAAAGATAGGGGGATAGGGGATCCCCTTGTCATAGACCTTGTTGAGGCTTGAACCAACCAAAAGGCCTCCATTGATTAAGGTGGAGAACGATGTAGTGGTGATGCATTGCAGAATCCAGTTGCACCAGACTTCATTGAAACCAAAGCATTTCAAAACTTCCATCAAGAAAGGCCATTCAATTTTGTTGTAGGCACGCTCCATATCAATTTCAATAGCCATAAAGCCTACTTTCCCAGATTTCTTTTTCATAGAATGAAGAATCTCATGAACCATGATCGAATTGTTAGTGATGGATCTACCAGGGACAAAAGATTAGCTTAGAGAAAAATGGTTAAAGACGATTGGAGAGAATTTTGGCGATAATCTTATAAATAACATTGCATAAACTACCAACATTGAGAAAAAATCACTAGGATAGCTTAGGTGATCAAGGACCACAGTTAATGAACTTGAAGCACTCTTATTATTGAATTTTGCTATTTTAGTTATCAAATGAATAAGGTTCACGGGGATAGGCTTAAGATACTCCTCCCCTCTCTTTCTCTCTCTATCCAAGGGCCATTGATTAGGATGCCCTACATTTGTTAGGGAAAAAACCCTAGCATTGTGAGAAGAGAGCCTGCTTGTATGTGATTTTTAGGTGAAGTTCCTAAATTTATTTGGCAAGGCTCTAAAGAGGATACCCTAGCTTGTCTACTAATGATGATCTTTCCTTCCTCTCTCTCTCTCTCTCTCTCTAAATTATTTTTTATTTTTGCTAAGTGTGAGTTTCCCCGATTGTTTGGGTTAAAACTAATCTCACGGCCTCGTGTAGTCCCCAATGCAGTTGCATGCATCTAATTACAAATTATTTAAATTAACCAAGAAAGGAAAAGGTTGAACTTTGACCCTATGGGTTAAAATCATTTATAAAAATCTGAAATGTTAAGACTTAAGAGGGAAGCGATCATGTTTTGTTGGGCCGTAAAGCAGCATGGCTTCAAATTTTGTTAGGAGCTTAAGAACCAAGTAGATCTCGATTTAACGAAAATGAAAATTTTGAAGGTGGAATCCACACTTAGGATGGAGTGGCTTGGGTTGGCCAAATCAACATAAATCCAAAAGGGGCCGCTAGTTCCACCTCTTAACTTGATTTGCACTTCCAATTATTTTAAACTTCTCGAGATTTTATATATATATAGATATGAGTTTCATGAAAACTGATCAAGTTATCCACTAGAAAACATCATTTTGAATAATTTTGTAAGAGAAAGTTTTTTCAAAATCAATCATTTAAGTGGACTTTTTACCCTTTTCATGAAATATTATGTAAAAAAAAGTAAAACAAATTAAACTTATAAATGGCTAAAAAGTTCACTTGAACAACAGACTTTGAAAAAACTTTCTTCTAAAAAATTGTTTGAAATTATGCTTTCTAGTGGATTGTGCAGTTGATTTTCATAAAAACCTTTATATTTTTCATAAAACTTTTTATATTTTTCAACAGCTTCTCGGATTTGAAAATTCATTTTTGGTCCAATACAGAGGAGCAGCTGAAACATGACATGCATTTTAATCCTCCAACAATACAGTTATGTAGAAGAAAAACAGGTCTAAATAAGGAAGAGGACACCCTAATAGGAAGATATCTGCAAATCCGAAAGAAAAAAAACAATGAATGAAAGAAAAAGCTAATTAAGCAAGTTTACAAGCTCGAGGGATGTCAGCACATGCAAGCTTGACAGGCTCCGCACCAATACTGCGCCAACCCAATATAAGGAAGGGTTCAATGCACAAAGTACTGTCCTCACACAATGAAAGGGAATGAAAAAGATTGATTTTCAATTTGGGTTAGGTTGTGCTTATGCAAAATAGATGCAAAGAAAAGGGGGAAAAAAATTAATCCATGAAACATCGAATTACATATTCTTTTTCTTTTTCTCTCATCCTCTCTCTCCCCAGCAAATGATTAAAAACAGTAAGATATCAAGAAAAAACTGAAGTAGTTAAAGAGTAGGTAGTGCCCTTGAATTGCTCACTTGAATAGTTAACCGGTTGTCTTGGAAAATACTTATTTTTATAGTTAAAGTAATTTAAAAACAGTTAGGACCCTTGGAGATGCTATGACGAGAGCTTAAAATTTTTTTTGAAAGACTAAAAAAAGTTGACACCTACTTTTAATGGTTCCATTAAGATGGCATATTTTTAAAGGAAAATGTTTAATGGAACTCTATTATTCAAATATGTTTATTCAATTAACGTGACAATTGATTTATCAATCACATCAACCCACTTAAAAATTAATTAGTTAACTTAACTAATCAATTACCAAGTCATTTCGACGAGTGATTACTCTTTTATAAATCATTTTTCATTATATGAAAAAAAAAAATAAAAAAATTATAGATTACATTTTTATGTCATCTTTTTTATTGTTTGGGATTCTCTCCAGTTCTATTTTGTCCATTTTTGTCCAATGGTAAACGGTTCTCAATCACCTAGCTAAAATCTAAGAATTCACAATGTGTCACCTCATATACCATTTTTATTCTTACAGTTTACTCTCAATAGTAGCAACGTTCCATCACATTAACGTCAAGTTCTTAGGGAAAATCATTTCCACATTTCCAAGACCCTTCTTTCCTTATTTTCTCTAAAAAATATCTTCTATTTTTAGAGCTCTACAAATCTTTCCTTATTCTTTGCAAAATCCCGTCCATTCTTGGCTCTGCAAATCACTCCTATTCGTGGAGTGATGAACACAATTCTACTTAAACTTATACAAACTCATATTTTTATTGATTCAAGATTTCAGCCTCAACTGGATTTGGGAATCTTTGGTGACAAAAAATCCCTTCATCATATTTGTGGTGGTTTTGGGCTTTGAAGAGCTAAAGGAATTTTAGAAACCATTAGCCCACACAAAGTGCAATGTTTAGCAGTAAGATTTGCATGATTGCACGAAATTGCACTCAACAATCTTTGAAAAGGGATTCAAATTTGGTTTGAAGAGATTCGAACTAAACTTTGTCTAGGATCAATTTGCTCACAAATACATCAAAATCTGGTTGAGGGCAGACATATATGGATCTGGATTTTTGTAAATTTGGGTAGAAGTAAATTCAAAATGATAATAAGGGGATGCTATTCACAATTGCGGTGGTCTAATTATCGCACTATGATTGGACTGTGAATGACACGCGCATGTGGGTCTTACAGAACATGTCGTGCACAATCCAGCCACAGTGCGGTGATTGGACTGCCACGATTTTTGCTAGCATTTCCCATGAGAATACTTAGTTTAACAAATTGATGAGTAGTAAAGAAGGAAAGAACCTAAATTTTTGGAAGGAAGTTTGCGCCTTCCCTGTGAACTTGACATTAACAAAACTGAGTGTTAGTTTTACTGAGAGTAATATGTGAGACTAAAAAGGATTGATAATGTGACAAGTTGTAAATGGTTGAATTTTATCTGGCTCTTGAAACGAACACTATGGGATTGGAGGGGATCCAAGCCCTATTTTTATTATCACATTTTTTTGTTGTTTTCATCATGTTATATAAACTATTCTAGAGTGCCTTTAGATTAGGAAATTTAATTTAATCCTTAGATTTCCAAATTAAAAATAAAATAAAATTACATATGCTAGAATTTACAAATATGTAAAATTTAAAATTTATTATTTGGATAAAGATGAATGCTATAGTCAGCCACGACAATCAAACTGTTGCGCATTGATTTATGCATGTCATGCAAACAGTGAAACGGGTCACTATTGTGTGTTGATTTGTGCATGTCATGCACACTTACGCCAACCCACGTTTATGCCATGCACTAATCAATCTGCAACCATTTGATTATCGCGACTGACCATAGCATTCTTCTTTTGATGAATTATTAGAAGTCCAATTCTTCTAGGAATTGGAATTAAATTTAATATTATAGGAAGTAACAGTGATGAAAGGTGGGTAGTCTGTACAAAAGTGGTGATGGTTGGGATAGATGTTTTTTATGTGCCTAAAACTCTAATTTTAATTAAATTCATTACAAGTATATGCACCACTTGCAATGACTCGTAACTAATACTTACAACCATGTTCATGGTGTTGCCTTCAATATCTATCTTGACCACCACCACTCTTGTTGCGACCCATCAACACTAAAACTCTAATTTTAATAATAATGTAGTTTAATTCAATATCAAATATTTCAAAAAAAATTTGATATTTTATAATTTATCCAAATAGTGAAATTTAAATTACAAAATACTTTAGATTTTAGGATTCATAATTCTTTAATTTGGAAATCCAAGGATGAATTAAATTGAATTCCTTAATTCGAACAACCCTTATTATTATTAATATTATTGTTAGAAAAGACAAATAGATTCAAGAATCATTAAAAATATAATAAATATGGTACCAAATTTCAAATAGTTTCTTCCTATAAGGTGAAAAGGAAAAAGAAATAAAATTAATTGTACAGTGTTACACTAAGGAATAAAATACCATTAATGCTTGATATATATAATTAGTATGCCTCATTGGCAAACTTCGGCCATGAAATAAAATAGAGCTGTGATCGAAAATGATGGTAAATAATTCAAAACACAATATCATATGACCTAAAAATGATTCTCTACATGCAATCGTATGGACTTGTTTAAAGTTTAAATGAAAATAATTAAATTGAAAATTTTCAAACACAATGTAAAGCGCAGCAGAATGATTTATGGCCATGGGACGTTCAACACAAATACATTTTAATGATGCAAACTCCTTTTAAGAGCTGTTCAATTATTTAAGTGCTAAAAATTGATTAATTTGTTAATGTCACATCACCTGACCAATACTTAAGATGGATTCATTTGTTGGATGTAAAAAAAATAAAAATAAATAAAAATAAAAATCTCATTATCTAATTCACATGGGAAATGTTTAATTTCCTATAAGAGTAAAGATATCACAATCTTACATAAGGCGTAGGATGGTATGGTTGGGTTCCATCTCATGTGAGGGTGGGATTAGTGTAGAATTTTGGTAAAAATGTTTAATATCTAGTAAAAGGTATAAATCGAGTAAAAATATCACAATCTCAAATAAGGTGGGACAATGTAGGTTCCACCTCATGTGAGGGTGGGATTATTATAGAATTTTGATGGGTTCTTATCCACATATGAGATGGTAGAATTTTCACAATTGATTTTTTAACTACCCATAACACGTGAGTCCTATGTAGGATGTCAAGTATCCATTCACGAGACGACACATGATTATTCTGACAACTATTTGAATGGCATTTGGGGTAAAGGACTACAACGATTCACAATAGTGAAGTTTAGGTATAAAATTGGAAAAAAAAAATAGTCAGGGTACCTCATTGGGATTTTAAAAAAAGTTCAGGATACTAAAATAATTGTTATCCAAAATTCTCTCTCCCTCCCTCTCTCATCCTGAAAATGATTAAAAATAGAAAAATATAAAGAAAAATTTGAATTTAGTAGCTAAAGAGTACGTGGTGCCCTTGAATTGCTCACTTGAATAACTAGTTGGGTGTCTCAGAAAACATGATTTACTAGTTAAAATAGTTTACAGATAGCTAGTGTCCTTAGAGATGTTGTGAGAGGCTGAAAATTTTTTGAAAGATTTAAAAAAATGATAATACATACCTTTTATGGTGCCCTCATGAGTTATGTTAGCATCTTTCAGTGGAAATGATTAAAGGTCGTATTCTTTTAATCAAATCTATTTATTCAATTGACATGACAATTGTGTGCCAATCACGCCAGTCCACTTTAAATATTAATTAGTAATTGACTTGATTAATCAATTACCAAGCCAATTTAACAAGTGGATTTGGAAAAATGACCATGTAGCCTTGGTCTTTTATAAATTATTTTTCTTTTTAGGAAAAAAAATGTCTCCACATTTCTCAATTCGAAAACACTTTAAAATAATTTATAAAATACGATGAAAACGACCTAAAATGTCAAGTTTTTAATATTACATCTAATGTTGTTTTTACTATATCTTATAAATTATTTTAGAGTGTCTTCGGAGTAGGAAATTTGAGTTAATCCTTGGATTTCCAAATTTAAAAGAAAATATATATATATATATATATATATATATATATATATAGATGTTAGATTTTAGATATGTAAAATTTAAATTTTATTATTTGGATGAAGATGTATGCTACATATAGTCAATCACGATAATCAAACCGCGTTGTGCACTGATAAGTGCATGTCATGCATGCGAGAGAATGGATCCACCCATCTCATGTGCATGACATGCACTAATCTGTACGCAACGATTTAATTGTCGCGACCTGTCGATGAATTATTAGAAGTCCAAATTTTCTTAGAATTGGAACTAAATTCAATATTATAGAAAATAAGAGTGATGAAAGGTTGGTACAAGAGTGGTGATGGCTGGGATTAGATGTTTTATACGTGCCTATGATGGTGATGGTATTCGAATTCATTACAAGTGGCATTAAGTCATGGATAGTGGTGTTGGCATATTATTCCATGTTACCAGCGATACGTGGCCCTGTCGCATAGATCAGGTCACGTGACTATGGGTATATGAGTAGGGATGGCAATGGGTCGGGTCGGATGCTGGTTGGCACTACCCCATACCCGATCCAATCTTTAATCTCTTATACCCATGCCTGACCCGATACCCTGATGGGTATGAAGAATTAAACTCCATCCCCGATCCATCGTCTTCTTGGGCCATCCATGCCCAACCCGCCCATACCCGACCACCCTATTGTGAGGATTTTTTCCCCCAAATTCCATTTTTTTTGCTACTTACACCTATTACATGTTATTCATATAATCATATACCAAGCTTATAAATGTTTTTAGCACCTAATATGATCTTGTTCAGATAAGATCATACCTAATATGATCACACAAATAATATACACAAACATAAGTAGCTATTTATATTTTATTGTAAAATATATATATATATATATATATATATATATATATATATATATAGCTATTGTAAAAATATCGGGTCGGGTCGGGTCTCAGGTTTTCTTTTTGGGATCCGTGCCCGACCCGTACCTTTTTTTTTTTTTTTTTTTTTTTTTTTTTTTTTTTTTAAAAATTTATACCCATACCCGACCTGGTACCCGAAAAAATAAAAAAAATACCCGCCCATTCGGGTATGGATTGAATCGAGACCCTATGGATCGGGGCAAAATTGCCATCCCTATATGTGAGAGAGGGAAAGCGTATACGCTGGTTGTACACAATAAATATCTGTGGTGTTAGTGATGGTAACAAAGAAATATTCAAATAAAAAAATCAATTAAAGGCATAAATTTATAATATTTTTCACACATAATAAGTACATTTTTTTAATAAAAAATATAAAAGCAAAATGAAGATTATAGTTGAAACCATTACAATAAGACACATTTATACATATGCATACTTAATGTTCTATATATATTTATTAAGGATTAGGGGTTTCTTAAACCATATTCTCACCAAGGTCTCAATCCAGACTATTTCCTTGATTGGCTCACACAGACAACGATTCTAAAAGGAGTTGAAACAATAATTTCTGAGAGTACACTTAGGCTATGTTTGGTATACCGGATACACTGGATTAGATAAACATATCATTTTCATGTGCTTTGTGTTATTTTCAAATAAGGGATATAACTATCCACATTATCCATAGGATAGTTATATCCTCCGTATATGGGATATAATAAACCCATCAAAAGATGTGGTATACTTTTATCCTATGATACTATCTCATTTAAAAATAACAATAGGATAGAAAATTATTGAAGAACTATCTTTCCCACTTCAAACAAAGCTACTAAAGTCTTTTTTTTCATCCAACAATCATATCCTATCCAACCTTTTTATCTAGCGTACCAAACATAGCATTAGGGCTTGACCGCTCAACCAACCCACAGGCGTCTTAATGTTCTATATATGTAAAGTTAGTTCTCTGATTAAGTCGATTTAACAAAATGCCTCAATTTAGAATCAAACTAAATAGAGGTTAGTTCTTAAAATTTTAAACAATGACCAAACTAAGCCAAAGCAACTCAAGGTGGTCTCTTTCTGTTGGATTCTCAATTTACAACTACAAGTTGCACCCTTAAGGCTACGTTTGGTTTGAGGGAATGTAATGGAATGGGAGTGGGAATAGAATGAAATGAGAATGGACTTTCTATCCCAATATTTGGTAAGAGGTGGGAATGGAATGAAAAAGCATAGGTGGGACTTTTCTTTTAATGATTTTTACTCATTAAAAAGCTGGAATAACCATTTTTATTTTTTTTTTTTTTGTTGGTTTGGGAAGGAATGGTTATTCCCTCATTGGAGAGAATAGACCCCCACAAGGGAGTACCCATTCTATTCCTTTGTGCAACCAAATACTCACTTTTTTTTAGATAATGAAATCATCATTCCATTCCCTCCCTCATTCTCTCATAACAAATATAGCCAAAGTGTCAAAATAAGGATGACAATGGTAGTAGTATTCTTTCTTCATTTCTTTTCTTTCTTTCTCATCTTTTCATTTTTATTTTTTATATTCTAATTTATGTTTTATTTTTTTCTTCAATGTTTTTAGTTACTTTCTAATAAATGTTAAGAATTTAGTTTAGTGGAATTTGCAAAATTATGTACACTTCTACCTTTAAGATTTACAAATCTCTATTTCTCCTACAACTAAAACCCAATTCTTTTGAATTCGAGTGAACTTTAAATCAAATAGTTCCATCTTAAATACGGGCTCAGGCTCGGATCCTCTTCAGTCCCATAGTCCCATAGTATCCATTTAAGTTCAATTGACAGCTTTAAATAGTCAAATAAAATCCAAAGTATTTCACAATTCACCACATCATCAACCCTTTTTATTCTTGCATTTTACTCTCAATAAAACTAACACTTCGTTCCGTTAACGACAAGCCCACAGGGAAGGCACAAAATTCGTTCAAAAATTTAGGCTCCTTGCTTTTCTACTACTGATTAGTTTGGTATTATTCTCATTTTGAATTTCTTCCAAACCAAACTTACAAAAATCCAAATCCATATATGTTTGCACTCAACCAGATTTTAACTTTTCCCAAACAAAGTTTGGCTCAAATCTCTTCAACCCAATTTTGAATCCCTTTTCAAAGGGATTTTCCCTACAAATCTGACGTTAACGTGATAGAAAGTTGTTGTTGTTGTTGTTGTTGCTAAGAGTAAACTGTGACAATAAAAAAGGGTACATAACGTGACACATTGTGAATCCTTGAATTTCGTTGGGATTTTGAGAGCCATCAATTAGACTAAAATGGATGTTATAAGGCTGGAGAGGATCCCAACCCCCCAAACACAAGGGAAAGGATTTGGTACTGTAACAGCACCATGCTGTTCGTGATTGTACGATTGATGTATTGTTATCCATGCGATCATGCATTATTCATTGTGTATGATCGTATGATTAGCAACATAACAACCATGAGATCACGCATAGCATGGTGCTATAACAACACCAAATCCAAACCCCCAAACACAAGTATAGGATTTGACTGACTCCAAATCCACAAGCAATGTCTTGAACCAAATACAACTCAATGCCACTACCATCAAACCACGATTATTAACCTAATTCACATGTACCACTTGCAATGAATTGTAACAAATACTGACAACCAACATGTCTATGGTGCTACTTTCAATATCTATCTTGACCATCACCACTCATCGCAACCTATGAACACTAAGGGCTTGTTTGTTTGGTTGGAATCAGAAAGAATCAGAATGGAATGAAATGAGATTTCAATGGTGATTGGCCATGCACACCATTAAAATCTCATTCCATTCCATTCCAAATGCCCCCGATTCTAACCAAACCAATGTGCCGTAAAACTCTAATTTTAATCTCTAATTTTAATATTAATGTAGTTGAATTCCAATATCAAATTCAAAAAGATTTGATTTTTTATAATTCATCCAAATAGTGAAATTTAAATTCCATATACATTTTAGGATTCATAATTCTTTAATTTGGAAACCCAAGGATCAATTAAATTCAGTTAATTCAAAGGACCCTTATAATTATAATTATATTTGTATATAACATTTGGTGTTCTAACATTTGGTGTTTGGGCCTTCCCTTTTATGTAGCAGTGGTTGTGCTTTTCTTTTGTTTGCTGTTTGTTCTTGTTGGTCTTTGTTTTGGTTTCCGGTTGGACTCCTTGTCCAATTTGTATTTCTCTTTTTGATTAATACAATCTTGTTTATTATAAAAAAAAAAAAAACCATTTGGTGTTCTAACAGCACCGCGCTATGCACAAACTAGCCGTGCAAATAAAAACTAGGCACACATCATGGTTAGCAACACACCAGTCACACGATTGTGCACAGCACAGTGCAGTTGCCCATGGTAGAAAAGACAAGGAGATTCAAGAACCATATAAAATACAATAATTACAGCACCAAATTTCATATGGTTTCTTCCAGAGGAAAGAAGATAAAAAAGGAAAAAGAAATAAAACAAAGAAAATTTAGAGAGTTGAACTTACTTGATGATATCATTACTGCTTGATTGATATATATACAAAATTAGTAAACTTTTTGGGGGGAGAAGATGCCATATGCCTCAATGGCAAGCTTCGTTTGGCCCCTAATGAAGCCATGAAATAAAATAGTGCTGTGATCGAAAATGATGATAAAGAATTCAAAAAACAATATCATATGATGCCCTAGAAATGATTCTCTACACGCAATGATACAGTATTATTTAAAATTAAAATGAAAATAAATTTAAAAATTTCAAACACTGTAATGCGCAACAGAATGGTTTATGGCCATGGGAAAGTGCGAAAAGACTAATTATTCTGTGGCAAAATTACCTCATAATGTCACATGGCCTAATGGATGTAAGAAAAACTCATTATCTAATTCACATGGTAAATGTTAATATCTAGTAAAAAGTACAGAGTAAAAATATTGCAATCTCATGTGAGGTGGGATGTTGTGGGTTCTACCTCATGTGAGGGTGGGTTAACATAGAATTTTGGTGGGGGTGTCATTCCCGTAGGAGATAGTAAAAATTTCATGAGATCCTCTGTACAGGATGCTGAGGACAATTCAGTTCACCTAGTAAAGTTGCATTTGGATGAGGCATTTAGATTTTATGAGGGAATTTCAAAATGATGAGATTTAAAATCCTATCAATTTGCTAATTTTCTTGTCTTGGTGAGTAATTGGTGATGTTGGGTGGGGTTTGTAGTGTTATGCCTCGCGCCGCCCAAAAAAATAAATAAGATGGGACCTTCAAAATCTATTCAAGAATTTTATAAATCCCACCATTAGTTTCCCAAATGAGATCAATTATCTATGCCTCCGACAACTTAATACCCCATCAACGCATGATATAGACACAATTCAGGTTTCTTATGGATGCTCAAAAAAATAAATATGACTGTTACATTACCCATTGCTCCTTGTTCGGAATTGGCATGCAAGCAAAACCAACATAATAGAAATTATAACTCTAGCTTGTTGATCACTGCAGGAAAAGAAAAATGGGTCAAGATCACTCAAATTTTATAGAAGGGGAAAAAAAGAGAGGAGAGAATGAAAAATTGATTAGTAATGAAACTCCATCACAAAAGATGTAGGGTTTGGAATTACAAGAGACAGCTGAGGGAACAAAGTTTGGGCAACTACATAGTGATGGCTCACACACCAGAACCAAGTCTAGTAGCATATTTCAGAGCTTGTACCCTACAAAGAAATAAGACAGAGGCACATACTTAACCCACTAAGTACTCTCTTATGAACACGTGCAATTTCATCAAGATATCACCAATAAACCCTAAAATAAAATAACACGAAATAAAAAGAACACGAAAATCTGACAAGAAAATGAATTACGTAGGGAATAAATTGAATTTTATCATTTTCGCAGCAGGGAATTAAATAGCATAACATGCAAGACTCTAGATTAATTTTCCTCCATTTTCTCGGCTACCAAATAGATCCTTGGAGTATGTTTCAAACGCATGGTTAAACAACAGTAATAATCTCAACTGCTCCATAAGACTAAAAACACAGAGAATTAAGCCAAAGAGTCCAAATCCTCTGTTACCACTTGGTGTCCCCCTTCCCTGTTACTATGCTTAAAAGCTGACACCAAACGGCAAAAAGTTTGGCCCCCTTTCCTCCTTTAGTGCAATTTATGGAAATAAAGATATCGGTTAAAAAAGGAAAAAATCCAAGAAAAATAAAAAATTTTGTTAAAGAAGCTAAAACCAAGAAAAGGTAAGTTTATTGATTCTCAATTCCTCCGGATCCAGAGGAAGGGGTTTACCAAATCAAAACCATTTCTTATTAAAGGACGGAGAAATTAGAGAAAGGGTTTAAACAGCATGACATGCAAGACTCCAGATTTCTTTTCCTCCACTTTCTTGGCTGCCAAACAGATCCTTAGGGTATGTTTCAAACACAGATTGAAAACATATGATTAAACAACAGTAAAAATAATGGAAGATGTCTTGGACAGTGATTGCGTAAAATCAATAGGCATGACACAAAATCAATAGGCATGGCACAATCTCAACAGTTCCACAAGACTAAAAACACTTGGGATTGAGCCCAAAAACCCCCTGAAAATGAGTTCACAAAACAAGAAAACATGTTACTGAAAATGCAAACAAATTATTACCCAACAAAAAAAGAGAAAAAAAAGAAAGAAAGAAAATGCAAGCGAAATCCATCAAAAGACAAGGGTTTTTTCATATATATTTTATAGATCGGCAATAAAACCATCGAATTGAAATAAAATTGAAGAGAGGATGAAGCGAAGAGGTACCTCATCGTACATCGTCTGAAGGAAACCGCTAAGGAGACCTTTCTGGATGTTGAAGGCCATTCTAGAAGGAGAGAGAAAGAGATACAGAGAGCTCTTCTCTGCCTCTAGTTTTTTGCATGGTGCCAATGAGTAACAGAAGAGAGGGTATTTATAGGGATTTTTCCAAAGCGTGGAGTGTGGGGTGTCTGTGTCTCTATTGTCACTTGGCAGGAGGGCCCATGGGCTATGCAAAATGGTTGGGCTAATGCTCTTTTTGTGTGCCATAAGGTCATGGTTTTGGCGTGGTGATTGTGGATTTCACCCCTACAAGTCTGGAAAATAACAAGTATGCCATTGTTGATTAGGGCAAACTATTTTCCATTTCTTGATTTGATAAATGAACCTTTTTTATTTTTTATTTTTTTTATGTTGTGGAGAAATTTGGAATGTTAAATTTGTGAGAAAGGCAAGTTCAAACTTAAAAAGGGCCCAAAAAAAAGTTACTATCTCCCTTTCATAATAAGTGTCTCCTTTGAAAAAACACGTTTTTTAATAAAATCCTTTTAAATGCTTTCACATTAATGCATATATTTTGAAATTTTAATTTTGTCCTCAAATTTGTAAAACATTAGAAAAAAAAAAAAAAAAAAACCTTTTTAAAGACATTTTAGGAAATGAGTAAAAAAGATTCATTGACTTTTGAAATGGGACACTTATTTTGATACATCCCAAAAAAGAAAGTAGGACACTTATTATGAAACGGAAAGAGTATTTACGTGGAAGTTTCGAGGGTTCTGAAGTCATTTCAAATTACTTTAAACTAGTATGATTTTGGTTTTATCGGACTTCTAATCATAAGTTATAAATGTTGATTGTATATGATATTTATGCGAGATTCTAAAATATAGTTGATCGACAGTTATTTTATATTGTCTATTATAGTGGTTGGAAAGATTTGTCATTTAATCAAGACAGTTAATTTAACTAAGATTCGAATATTGAGTTCGTGTACATACTTCTACTCACACGTGGAGAAAAATAATAGATAAAGGAAAATATTAAGTCACATGGAACACGGCCAAAACATTAAGGCAATTAAATGATTAAGATTCATTCAATAATTCTTGAAATATTTTTTCCATTTTTTTCTTATTTAACCTGACAAATTACTCTATTAAATTATGGACTATGTTACTTTGTAGAAGTTAATTAGATGACTGAGAGTTGAATATGAACAAATACACTTGGTGTGAAAAAAAATTCCCATTTTCTTAGCTAGTAAAAGGGTAGAACAACAAAAAAGCATCCCTAATAAAAGACATCATAAACAATAATATAGCACTGTCTAGAGATATTTGGACTATGCATACTATGACGGCTTCACTTGTTTTAGTAGGTCCCATGTGACATGAATGGTTCAAATTTTACTAAACTGTCTAGTAATGAAGTAAAGGAAGAGAATCTCTTCCCTAAACTTTATATATAAAGCATAAACATTATACCATTCAGACTGAGTTGTAAAGAGTGTTTTCTAACTAGTGAAATAAATAATTTTACTTGAGTCCATTCACAAATTCCAATACTTGAATTACTTTGCTACTTAATTTTCTCTTGTGGGAAATTTGGAATGGCAATATGTAGCAATTATTAACTTTTTTGCTGGCAATTGTCACATACGAAATGTCTTAAAATGGCCATATATAAAAGAACTGTACACTATTGTTTATGCCTCTATGGGCCCTTGCAGTGTAAATTCGGCTGATTTCTACACAGAAAAGAAAATTTTTAGATTAATCCTCTATCAACCAAATATGAAACACTGCTACCATTGTTTTACACAGAACTGTTAAACGTTTAAACCCTATCAATCAATCCACACTCTACACTCGTAAAATGATATATAGCACCCCTCTTAACACTACTTATTCGGCTTAAAATTCAGCCCAGCCCAACTAAGCCCAGCTCAGCCCATTTACATCACTACTTCTATGTCACCTTAAGGTCATGTTTGTTTGGTTGGAATAAAATAGAATGGGTGAGAATGAAATCTGATTTTACGCTCAAAATAGTTTAGAATGGAATGAGATTGAAATAAACATTATGGAATAGATATCATTACAATTCACTACTATTGTTAAATTCATTTCCATTTAATTACCTCATTCAAAAACGTTGTTTAAAATGAATTGGAATGTAATTCCATTCCATCCATTCCATTCCAACCAAACAAATTAAACATGGCCTAATTGGTTTAGGGAGAATGAATGGACGCAAACGTACAAGTCTTAATGAGGGTTTAAGGCCTTTTTCTCTATACTAATTAAGGAGGTAAAAGTTGGATAAGAATGCATTTAAAGTGTTGTTACTTTCCACTAAAATTTTGCTTCATCCACTATGTCACATTTTGTCTCATGTGGTGTGTGAGTTAAAAATAAGGGTCCTTTAGTGGATGAAACAAAACAATAAAATTCTTACCCAATAAAAAAAACAAAAATTATTAAATGAAAAAGGGAGTAATTAATAAAAGAGATTTGAGACCCGTAACTTGGAATTTCATTTGCCATCTCTCCCTATCTTGTAAGGAGAAGTAATAAATTCAAATCTCATCCTCTATTTAAAAAAGAAAGAAAACAAAAAAAAAATGGTTTAAATAAGGTTTTTCCTTTTTTTTTTTTTAATTATTATTTTTTTTAATAACGTGGGTAGATGTTAGAATAGATTTAATAAACCAAAAAGTACACGAAAAATTGTATTTGTATAATTTCCTATACATTTTCGCATTTTTTATTGTATGCATTTTTTGTTTTTATTAAATATATCTTAATATGTACCCAAAGGACATACCTTAATATGAATCTAAGATTAAAAACATTTCCTGGTTTTGGGTTTTTATATTGAAGTTCTCCCCATGAAAACCAATAGGCTTCAAAGGTACAGGACGGCTATTGCAGGCCTTCAACTTTATTTGTACGTAAATCCCGCCTTTTTTCCCTATTTAAGATTTTATGAAAAATATATAAGGTTTTCAAGAAAACCCGTTGCCTTAGCTAGTAGAAAATATCATTTTAAACAACTGTATGAAATATATTTTTTCCAAAATCTAACGTTTAATGAGAATTTTTTGCTACATTTACAATCTCTAATCATTGTTATAGAAACGAAAATTAGAAATAGCCAAAAAGTCTAATTAAATAATAAATTTTGAAAAACTTTCTTTTACAAAGTTATTCAAAATTATGTTTTCTATTGGATAAGGCGACTAGTTTTTGAAAAAAATATATATATATATATTTTTCATAAAACTTTAAATAGAAAAAAAAAAGTAAGGTTTACTAATAAAGTTGAGGGATTGCAATAACTCTTCAAACATATTTTAGTTTAGTAGGCCCGCTAGAAATCTTAGTGGCCTGGAGCCCATACAAGAATTACTCAATGTATATCCACGCTCTTATTTAAATTTTTTTAACTAAAATTCTTTAATGAAGAATGATTAATTACATGGACATTATCACATTAGTATTTTATTATTATTATTATTATTTTTGCTGCGTGTCATTTAGGTGGATGTTGTTTTTGTATTAACGAACACCTGGAAGATACATGTGTCCCCTCATACTGGATTACTTCTCGGCCAAATCAACATAAATCCCAATAGGCCAGGCTATTATCATCACATAAAATACTCTAAATCCCTAATTTAGTTTATATTTTTTTTAAGGTTTTACGAAAATATAAAAGATTTTTGCGAAAACTAATCATGTATCCTAATAGAAAACATCATTCCGGACAACTTTGTAGAAGAAAATTTTTTCAAAACCTGTCATTCAAGTAGACTTTTTGGCAATTTTTCTTGGAAATTGTAATATAGATTATAAATGACCAAAAAGTCCACTTAAATGATAGATTTTGAAAAAACTTTTTTCTACAAAGTTGTTCAAAAATGATGTTTTTTTAGTGGACAACACAGCTAGTTTTCATAAAAACCTTTCATATTTTTCTTAAAATCTTAAAAAATGTAAACTAATAGGAGGCTTAAAATAGTTTATGGGGATGGCAATAGCCTCTCTCATCTCAATATAAAAGGTTTGGGTTTTATGTTAATATATAAGCATATATAAAAGGATAACTTTTATCAATACTTGGTACGTAATGTACGTATGAGAAGGGCACGAGGGTTTTTATGAGGAAGGGCCTTTCTGTTTTTTTATTATTTATTTTTCGTTATTTCCTTTTTGATATGAGAAGCAAAGGGCCTTCAAATAACTCAGTTCAGAAGATTTTTATTACATTTCTTGGAGTAGAATTTTTCATTCTTTTTGTTTTTGTTTTTTTTTTTTGGCTTTCAAATGATTTAACTGGAGTGCAACTTGTAAAGGCTTTATCTGACGAGATGCAAGGCTTCTGACGAGTCTTACAAACCTACTTGTTTTGTTAATTTAAGTTATTATTGTAAGATATCCGGATTTTTCTGGTCCGATGAGAGCAAGTGACCACTAGACGTATTTATAGGCAATTTATTACAATGGCTAATTGTATTGTTAATTTAAGTTATTATTGTAATAATTAATGATATTAATCTATGGGAGTGGGAGTATAGATTTCCTAAGAAATTATGCAATGTAATTCTTAAAGATTTTCGTAGTGTGGTCATCCTAGATGTAAATATTTTACTTGTTAATGAATTAATATTGTTGTTTCAAAAAAAAAAAAAAAATGAAGCTAAATGATATGAACCCCAGATTGACCCATCTAAACAACAAAAACCAAGAAACACTAAAGCAACAAGAACAACCAACAGCCCCCAAACTAACCCAGGTAATTAGGTAAACAACAAAAACCAATACAAAAATACGAAAGCAAAATGATACAAACCTAAATAGAACTCATCGTTGAAAACTGGCTTGTAAGATAAAAGAGGGTGCTCAAGAGCTGGATTTTTAAGGATAAGTTTTACCATAGTGTTCATATCACAAAACCAGATCGGGAATCCATAATTAGGGGCACCAGTAAGGCACCAAAGTAAGGGATACTCTAAGTCATCCCAAAAAATAAAAAAAATAAAAGAAGGTAAGGGATACTCTACTTACAAAGAAAGCATGAAGCCATGCTAGGCTGGCTAGTTTCCAGGGCACGAAGGCTTACAAACTTCTTCTCACCTTCAAAAATCTCTATAAAAGGAGGCATAAGATGAGAACCATAATTCAAAATTCCAAGTGCCTAATTTGTTTCAGCATTGATCAAATGGGTCGAGTTATGGTCCGCCTCTGCTTCTCTGTGCTGCTCCTCCTCACGGTGGCCGTGTCAAAGGGGGATGCTGCTATAGCCAAGTACGGTAAGAAAGTGAAGTGCCAGAACAAGGCCTACCCTGACTGTTACCACTTGAACCTTTATTGTCCCAGCGATTGTCCCCATTACTGTGAGGCCGACTGCGCCACCTGCCGTCCCGTTTGCAGTAGGTTTTTTTTTCCTTTTTCCTCCTTTCCCTATAATGTAACAAAAAAAATGTGATCATTTACTACCAAGATTTGAAGTTACAAAAAATGTAACCATTAAGGGTACGGTACGTACCCTTTTTTTTTTGTGGGTACCATAAAATTCCCCCATCAAAACGACCCACTACAACATATAGGGCTACAGTTTATCTCCTTGAGGAAGAAGAACTAGTTAAGCAGAAAATTTTTGAAGGGGAGCTTTTACATTAGAAAAAAATATTTAACGTTTAAAGAGATCGATATGGTGTTTTGTTTTTTAACCGAATCAAATTGAGAAGAGATGTAATGCCCCTTCGGTTTCAAGGAATCAACTGATTGAGGTTCAGTATTTTGTTTCAACTTCATGTTACATTAAAAGATCATGCATGTGGCCGTGGTTATACATATATCTCTTTACAACTAATTAACATACCTGCTATTGTGAGCAGATTGCGATAAGCCAGGGGCAGTTTGCCAGGATCCACGGTTCATTGGTGGCGATGGAATCACTTTCTACTTCCACGGCAAAAAAGACCAAGACTTCTGCCTAGTTTCCGATTCCAATCTACACATCAATGCTCATTTCATCG
The DNA here is from genome assembly GCA_039720395.1 of Liquidambar formosana. Lineage (NCBI taxonomy): Eukaryota > Viridiplantae > Streptophyta > Magnoliopsida > Saxifragales > Altingiaceae > Liquidambar > Liquidambar formosana. Next base: position 28,824,818 of record CM077827.1, on the reverse strand, counting down.
GAAAGAGGAATGAAAACATGACAAGGGATTTCACTTGGGTTCAGTCCCTAGGAATCCTCTTCGACGACCACCAACTCTACATTGGTACCAAAAAGACAGCAACTTGGGATGATTCAATCGACCAACTTGCTTTAGCCTTTGATGGAGAACCCATCTACCTTCCTGGCGGCCAAGGTGTCAATTGGCAGCCTTCAATGTCTCCAGGTGTATCCATTACAAGGCTGGATACTAATGCTGTATCCATAGAAGTGGAAGGGAATTTCAAGATCAAAGCAGTGGTGGTGCCCATCACAGAAAAAGATTCGCGTATACATAACTATGGCGTAACAGAGGACGACTGCTTGGCTCATCTCGATTTGAGCTTCAAGTTTTACTCGTTGAGTGGCGATGTGAATGGTGTTTTGGGGCAGACATACGCGAGCAACTATGTGAGTAGGGTTAAGGTGGGAGTGGCAATGCCTGTTTTGGGTGGCGAAAAGAAATTTGGCACATCAAGGCTTTTTGCCACTGATTGTGCTGTTACTCAATTCACTGGTCATGTAGCTGGGGGTGATTCTTCGAAGAACTATGAGTATGCTAACCTGAATTGTGCTAGTGGCATGGATGGCCGTGGAGTCGTCTGCAAGAGATAAATCATTCCCTTTCTGTTTATCTCTGTGGATCGATTTGTGTTTGTGTGTGTGTCTGTTTGTCTGTCTTGTCTTCAGTTTGAAGAACTGGCCAAAGCTTCCTCTTGTTGTGGTGATGCAATAAGGTCAGATTATTAATGGTGGGTGGTCTGGCCAATTCTGATAGTGTTTTTGTAAACTTGGTTTCTGAATAAGGTTCTTCAATCCAAAAAATGTTAATTAATGTGATGTCGATGGTTTATGCTGAATATATAGCAACAACCACTTTTGCATGGCTGCACCCCTTTAAATGAAGACATAGAGTAAACCAAATTAACATATATAAAATATAAGGTAAGGCCGTAAGGCTATGAAAGGGGATGAGATAATGCTCAACTCAATATAGCTGGCAACCATTGTAAAGCCGTTAGGAAGGAAAAAAAATGATTCTAGCATGGCATACATATTGTTTTTTAATTTAAAACACTCAGGAACAAAATTCTAGGGAGATCTAGACATCTTAAAACTACGACATCCCAGTCTTTTGCAAGACATAAGTTCAGATCATAATATCATATAAAGATTGGAAGTCATATTCGCAGTATGTGGACTTAAATTATGAAAGAAAGGAATTTTTTTTAAATTTTCTTTTTGGATTCTTCTTGAACTACCATACCCAACAAACACAGCACTTACAAGGGAAAAAAATAAATTAGAATTCAAGGCCTAGATATATTTGGGACTAAATATCAAATAGCATCTACGCAATGCTAAGAATATGGCCCACCCACACAAGATTTCATGGTTCTCATAGACCTTGGACTTATGTGGTCAATATGGGTTGTGGGTCTTATGTGGGCCCAGGGTTTGCCCCAAGGGTTTTCTCGTAATGAAAAAAAAATGATAAAAATACTCTTCATCTGAGCAACAACAAAAGAAACCAAATTTACCATGCAGCTTTACAAAGAACAAAAATCTTTTAAAAAAAAAAAAAAAAAATCCGAAAAGGATGACCTCACACCCAAAAAATGCGGCAAGAACTAAAGAAAAAGTGATTTAAGAAACTCCTCTTTTAGCTTAACTGAAAGCTTCCATTTCTTTCCTTCAAACACACCAAATAAAGAAAAGGGGAGCCACTTTCCAAGTAATTTTGCAATTTTTCCTCCTGGTCTGTAACCATCAACTCTGAAAAAGTGTCTTCACCAACCTTGGCATAACCCATTGTGTGCCAAACAAAGAGAACAAAACATTCCAAAATTCCTTAGTAATGGGACAACAAAAGAAAAGATAATTTTTTGTCTCATCATTACTTATGCAAATGCAACACCAATCAAAGATCATTCAACACCAACCCCTACTAATAAAATGATCAATAGTAAGACATTTGTCTTTGTTAGCTTGATTTACATTATTGACCCATTCTTTTACAGTTTAAGCCTTTGGGATTAAGTTGAGTTCTAACATGGTATTAGAGCTCTAGTTTGTAGGAGGTCTTTGATTCGAGTCTTGTTACCTCCATTTACTTATTTCCCCCTCAGTTGGTTTGTTTGTCTCTTGTTTGTGTGTTTGTCTATCTCTCCTCTGCAGGACAGGGTTGCACGCAAGGGGCGGTGTTAGCTTGATATACATTGTTGACCCATTCCCTAACAGCTTAAGCTTTTGGGGTTAAGTGGTGTTCTAACAGTCTCAAGTAGCCATCTACCCAAAAAAGAAAACTTTAAAAAGACGTCAACGGCATTAAAATCACATGAAGAAGCAATCACAACACTTAATAGTTGGTTTGATGTGAAACTTTTGCAAACGAGTCAAGGTAAGCAGTTATTTAAAATTGAGGATGAGAACCATCAAACGGGAGGATCCATAACTAGAACACATGAAAAGCAAGGTAATTTCATAAACAAGGAAGAAATCCAATGGAAAGAGGTTTACCACCTTCAATACCATGTAAAATGTAAATGAGGCCATTCAATTTCCATGGGAATCATTCTTGAAATTCTATAAGGAATTTATTTTATTTTTTTTTTCTGTCAGAAAACGAGCATTGCTCAAATCAAAAAGCTCTGTTTTGTTCTTTTCTTTTCCTTTTTCCTCAGTAACTAAACATTAAATTCTGGATTATCTATCCTTCATAACTTCTATGTTTTGAGCATAAAATCACATGTTTGCTCATTTGTATTGTAATAAAAATCTAGATTTAAAAAAACAAAAAAACAAAAAAGCAATATATATAACAGTAGAAATTTTGAGAGAGAAGAAGAGTGGGATTACCTCGTGATATGGCGATGGTCATAAGTACATAGGGAGTGATGTGAAAATGGGTTACGCCATTTCTGAAGCACAAACATTAGACAGAAACCCTAGAGCGTCTGAAAATTCCATTAAGTAAAAAAATCCGCTGAAACCGGACGAGCGCTTCGGAATCAGAACTGTCGGAGCTTTGAAGAGAGAGAGAGAGAAGAAGAAGAAGAAGAAGAAGGCGCCATATCCTCTGCTGATTATAGTAAGAAAGTTAAGCTATGTGAGAAAAATTTAGGAGAAATTACCTATGCATTTGCCTTATAGGAGTCAGTAGCGTATAGTAAAGTCAGTAGTTAGTTTGTTACAAGTCAATGGCCAAAGGAATTACTGCAAAGAGCGGAATGTTTAGATAATTTTCCCAATTTATATAACTCTTATATGTAACTCTTTATGGGCTGGTAGTGGTATCGTTAACTAATGCGATTGGAGTAAAGTGGAATTGTGGGAGTATTTTTGGTTTTATAATATCATTTTAATTTATTTTATTTTTATTGGTCCATGACATCATACGATTGTATCACAATTACACAAAAGACTCACTCAAAGCTGTGTTTGGTTGTGCATAATTTTTTTTTTTTTTTTTTTGGCCAATTGAGTGTATCCTAAGCCATCTTCAAGCTTGATTGGGGGAAGTGGCTTTGCATTTTTTATTTTTTTGAAATGTTTTTAGTTTTTGTGTATAAAGGTTTTCTATTTTGGAATTATTTTGGACGACACCAATAATAATAGTTGTAGAAAGCATATATATATTTATATTATAACACCCGTAATTTTTAAATAGAGTATTAAGGATTTAATCTATGGTTAGCATAGTTAATCCCATGACTTATCGGATGATCACATGTATAGGTAATGCATGTGTATGATATTATGATGTTGGATGTGTTTTGATGCTTGTTTTTATGCATCAAGTATCTTTTGGGTGCGTTTAGCCTCATTTGCAACTTAAAGGCTTAAGCTGCTGAAATTTGGCTAAGTGTTGGAGAAAAATGAATTTTCGTAAATTTTCGTTTTAAAGGATAATTTTTTGCGGTAATCGGAGTTTATAATATTATAAGACATTGGTGATTTTATGGGATTTTATCAGCATGTTTGGATTGGGTTCCATACATGTTTGTTTTAGGAAAATCTGTTGGGAGACAGATTTTGTACTAAAACTAGAAAATAAGATTTTGATATATTGGGTATTTGATTTTTTTGATATTTTATTTGGATTCAAATGGGGGGTTATTTGCTTATTTTCATTAAATAACTTAAAGTAAAAGAAAGAATAAAAAAATGGAGTTTAATGAAAATAAGGTAGTGGCCTGTACAATAGGAGATTGTACACAATTGCCTGAGTTACTGGGCATTTTCAGCAAGGGACGATCGATCGTGCCTTGAGGACGATTGATCGTAGGTGCCCCAGAAATGTGATTTCACTTCTATTAACTACGATCGATCGTGCCTTCAGACCACGATCAATCGTGCATCGCAGATTTTGCAAATTTTTTTAGAATGTGTCAAATGACGCATGTGTCCCTCACCCCTTTTAAAAACCCTTCACCCACGACTTTAAAGACCAGATCTGGTCTTTTTAGTTCAAGAGAGAGAGAGAGAGAAGGAGAGAAGGAGAAGGGGGGGCGGAGGCTCGACGGTGACTCGCCGGACCACGGCGACCTCGGTCCGACGCCGGCAAGCTCGGATCTTGTGTATTTTGGCCCGATCTACGCGCGTATGGTTGTGGATTTAGGTTTTCTCACTCTCTTACCTCACTTTAATGCTTGGGAATGCATTATTATGGTTGGATTCATCTTTTCCAACCTCTTGGGGGAGCTTGGAGCTTGCTCATGGTGACTTGAGCTTGGATTTCAGGGGTTTTGACATGGATTTTCATCCCCATCAACTCATTTTGCATTTTAGAGGTATTTTCTCATATTTTAGAGTTAGGGTTTGTAATTTATTTTGGATCATCAACTCATTCTTTCATTTTTGGATTGTTCATGCATATTGGAGAGTTTTGATGGTGATTTGGAGTTGGGACCTCCGTTACCATCATCATTCATGGCATTTGGGAGCTAGAGCTTGGATTGGGAGCTTACATGTGCATCTTAGGGCTTGGAATTCACACCTACAACACTTAAGAATTCGTTTTAAACACATTTCATGGAGGTAGGTGCAATTTACATAGGTCTAAACTATTGACATGATAATATGTAGGGGTGTTAATGATTTTAGTTAAAACCGAGAACCAAACTAAACCAAACCGAACCGGACGGTTTGGTTTGGTTTTTTTATCATTAGGTTTGGTTATGGTTTTAATTTTAGAAAACAGAATTCAATTGGTTTGGTTTTGGTTTTCAGTTTTAAAAAACCAAACCAAACCGAAAAAAACCGAAAAATATATATATAAACTTAAAGTTTGTAAATTCCCAATTCTAATAAGGGTAAAATAGGCAATGGGCTTGTTTTTGTTGATTTTAAGTTTCTTATTGTTTTCCCTTTTTTAGATTGGCATGTATTAAACTAACTATTAATGTTGTGCGTATTAATATTGTGTGTGATATTGACACATTGTTATATGTCAATATGTTTCTATTTTGATACAATGTTTATTTTTTTTAGTTGCTAATGTAATGCTTTTATTAAAAATGTTTTTATTTGGAGTTTGGCATGTCATTTTATTTTATTTTCAATTATTTGTTGTTACTTGATAGGTTAAAACCGAAACCGAACCGAACCAAACCGAAATATAATGGTTTGGTTTGGTTTGGTTTTTTTATAGTATGGTTTGGTTTGAAATCTCCCCTAAAACCGAACCAAACCGAACCATTAACACCCCTAATAATATGGTATATATTATCATAGTATTTGGTATGCTTGGACTTAAAATATGAACATATAGATGATTTATGGAATAAATCTTGAAATAGAACTTTGGGTATTTGAAAACATAAATTGGGGATTATGATTATTAATGAGTTTGGTTTATTTTATACATTCTATGAAATATAGATGTATGGATTTTATGGTTATATGGTATATTTTAAAGATGATTTTGGTTAAAAATCATTTTATGGTTTATCGCACTGCATATTGGGCATAATCATGCATTAAATTGAACTTAATGAATACTGGGTAAAAGTATTGCATAAAAAGGGGTCATTAGAATTGGACTACTTGCAGTCAACGGGACTTTGTGGTATTTTCCATTCCTTTGGTCCTAGGGTACTTTCCGGTTCCAGGTAGGAACCCTTGTGTTCCCAAATCAGAGGCTACTTTCCGGTTCCAGGTAGGAACCCTTGTGTTGTCCTCTTGGAGGTTGGGTTTAAATCCTCCGTTTCCGCGCGAAGACTCCTGTGGGAGTGGTCGGTAGTTGATGGAATTAATGTAAATTGAACATGGGTCACATGCATTGGATATTATGCATCATGTGTTTAAAGTTATGGATTATAACTTATTTTGGATTTGTAATATACTTGATTAGTATATTTTGATTTAAATGATATAATTGATTTTATTTATATCATTGCTTTAGTTTACTATGTTAAATTATATTTACTGAGTCGTCAGACTCTCGCCTATTATTTTAAATGTTTTTCAAATAATCCAGGGATTGGTTTAACTATCTTGGGCGGAAGATGCTCTTAATGGAAATTTCTTTATGTTAATTATTAATGAAATTTTCATGGGAAGGAATATGTATTAATTTGGTTTTCTATTGAGACAATGTAATTGTAATTAAATCAGAGTTGTAAATTTTAATTCTATGGTTGTATACGTGGAATGCGATGCATGGGATGATACCACTTGTATGGATGACAGGAAATTTCTTATGAAATGAATTTTACAACAGGTTTCATGATGGTATGTCCCTTCTATGGATGGGTCATGCTCAGAAAATTTTTAAAATGGTTGAGATTTTAACACGGCTTAGTTAATTTGGGTCGTGACATATATATACTATCTATTAAAAGATGAATATGAGAAAAACTTTTTATTGACTAATATATCCTTATTTTAATTTTTAAATACACAACTATCCTTTTGCATATATAGGAAATACAATAATATAAAACACATATCTTAATAAGAATTCTAAGGAAACTATACAACTGCCCTTCTGCATATATAAGAAATATAGCAATATAAAACACATACCTTAATAAGAATTCTAAAAAAACTATACAACTACCCTTTTGCATATATAGGAAATATAGCTATATAAAATACATACCTTAATAAGAATTCTAAGGAAACTATAATTCGAATAATAATTAAATAAAACCAAACTTAAATAGGAATTCTAAGGAAACGGAAACTATAATTTGTATATAATAAATAAACAGTTGGATTGTAAATTCCACTTTCTCCATCAAGAGTAGCTTCAACCTTCTCTCTACCTTTTCCATTAACGACGACTTCTCCCTTCTCTTGTAAGTTTTGTTTTACAAATTAAAATATATATATATGGTACTGTGTTCGAAATTTGTTGAGTTGGGTTTTGGTTTGAATGCTAATAATCACATTAGGTTTTATTTACTTTTGTTCATCTGAGAAATTAATTTTATGCAATCATATTTCATTTAAATTCTATATATCTTTCCTAGAGTTTTGTTTATTCAAGTTTTTGGTTTTGTATTTTTTATTTTTGTTGTGAGTATTTTCACTTCCTTTTTATTTGATTGGTAGAGTTTTATAAGCAATTTGCCAAAATGTTTTTGTGTTTGAATGATAAACCCTTTATTTTACGTGGTAAATCATCTAATTATATTTTTTCTTTTGATGAAAAATTGCTCCTGGAAATATCCGATGGGAATTGAAAAGCTATTTTTATATGCTCATTCTCTTTCTAATTTTTTCTTGCTGATAAAAAATCCCTTGTAAGAGGTATGTATTATTTTATTTTTTTAAAATGCTCAATCTCTATGTTGTTTTTCTGATTTTTTTCTTGGAGATTAAAATTCTCTTCTCAAGACTACACTGTTTATAGGTGATTTGAGGGGTGAGCTGGAGAACAAGGGCATTAGGTTTCTAAATGTTCTTGATGAGGCATCTTGCCTTATTTTTTGATTTGTAATTTTTCCCATTTTTTGAATCCTAAGATTAGTTTTTGTGCTATGTTATCTTTGGTTGTTTTAATTAATGGGATGTTGAGCTCCAATGATGCATTGTGGAATGTCTCGTTACAAAGTGGGGATCCACAGATTCTTCAGCCAAAAAAAAAAAAATATATATATATATATATATACACACACACACACACACACACAAAGAAGTTGAAGAAAGTTAGCAGTAAGGTTTTATTTGGATGAAATGGAATAATATCCCATGATAGTAATACGGTGTTAGGACTCTCATCTTTTTGAACATGTACTTATTCTTTAAGTGATCCAAAATGTATTAGAATTTTTTGATGTGTATATCACATTATATAAACTACTAATTCATTAATAAATTTAGTCTATTATTTTGCATATAATTTCTACGATACAATAGACTTGCCATATGGTTAACAATTGAACCAAATTAAATTCTCTCTAGAGATTAAGTATATACTTTCTCTATTTATTTTGGTTCTAATTATTCTCTTTTTTACTTATTCATTGATATGTTTCTTATTGTAGATGTGTAGAAAATTGGTGGATAATGAATAAGTTATTTGTCAAGATTCTTGATAGTTACGTATCATTATGTATTAGCATTTCTTTCCAAATCATTTGATGTACACGGACCAAAACCTTCTACGGAGTAATAAATAATTTATTAATATCTCAAATCTTCACACTTGATATGGATTAAATGTTAAAGAACAAATGGCCGCATAACCTTCCTTAAGTAAATACAGATTATATTTAATTGATATGGAATATATTGAAGAGATAATTACCACTAAATGAGGGGCTATGTTACGTGAAAATGGTCAATCCCTATTCAAGCTAAAAAGATTTTGGAAAGTATCGATCTTTTATATGTTTATTTAGGAAAAATAATTGATGATCTTTAAATCATTTTATTGGAGACAAAAAATCCATGTACAACGCACGTGTGCAATAACTAGTGTGTATATATATATATATATAAATTGTTGGGGTATATTTGGAAGATCATAATCCTATCTTTCATCCGATTTTTCCTCATCATTAAGATAGTCCCAATGGTTTCAAAAACATATATAATTATAATGACTAATTGTATAAGTAATTAAGGGAAAATAATTATTTCAGGCTTTTAGCCCCTCAATTTTAACCTAAAAACACTTTGCATTTCCTTATTTTATTTTCAAACATTTTGGCCTCATCTAGTTTGGATCGGTCACACTAAACACCCTTCCATCAAAACCAAAACCAGCCATTTAGTTTTTCGACAAGAAATAATCATGTGTGTTGCGTGTGACTAAGATAATGAATTATAACCTTATAAGGATGAAAATGCACATAGGTATTAAGGATAATTTCAAGATTTCATCAAAATATGTTGAGGGGAGACTCATAAAATCGCCTTTTCCATTGATGGGGCGTAACTGCGTAAGGTCAAATCAATTTCAAAATTGGCGGTTGTGGGGTGTTCAAAGTGTTTTGCTAAAAAAATATAAAAATTAAAAAATTAAAAAAGTGCAAAGTTGAGAGAGAGAGAGAGAGAGAGAGAAAGAGAGAGAGCGCGCAAATGTAATCCACTTTTCATTCAAATTCTGCGCATCCTTAGGTTTATTATCGTTTCACGCAATAAGGCCTTTTCATAGGCATTACAAAAGCCTAAAAACATATAGGTATTACCTCCTTAAACTAATCCCACCCATTGTAAAATAGGAAAATGCAGCAACAAGGCCTTTGATGTTTCCGATTTGCATGATCAAGGTGCATCCATAAAAATAGCATCAAGGAAATACAGTTTAACGGGCATGGTCATTACCAACCAATACACCACTGTTGTTTTTTATGAAAGGGACACTTCTAGCATGACTGACAATCATTACTAAAAGCATATCGGTCAGTTGGAAAAATCCACTTTCCAATTTAGCAACAAGTTAATTAGCATGCACAATATGTAGCAAAAGATCAGAAAAAAAAAAAAAAATGCTCTAATGCATATGTTTTCAAGTGCACGGGGATTGCAACTTCAGAGCCAGAAAATGATATGTTTATCTTATCCGGCTTACCAAACAAAGCTTTAGAGCCTGCTTAAATATTAACATGGCAGGCAACATTCAAGAAATTCAAAACATAACTAGATGCAAACATTCCAAATATATAAACAGATAGTCACTAACATCGCAAGCAAAATATCAAGTTGATAATAGTATCACAAGTCTGATCTATCACATTTTTTCTGTCCCCAAACCTGAGACTACAAGAGATAAGCCAGACAAGAACATCCCATAATTTAGGTCAATCAGATCAAATATAGGGTCCACTTAATTCTTGATTCCCAATTTCCTTCAGCGCCGGCCCTCGAGTTCAATGATCCTCCTCTCCATCTGCATCTCAAATGCCCCAAAGAAGGAAAGAATTAGAAGAAGGAAAACATTTTTAAGAGTTTTCACTTTTGAAGACCACTCTATATGAACTTTCGAAGCCAAAGAAGATAGAAAGAATAACAGGAAGGTAAGGGTATAGGTAACACAGAATAAACTGCAAGGGCTCAGATTCTACTTAAAGGCAATTGCAGTTTTCACAATAGAATTGCAATTTCAAGAGAAAGGAACCATGACTATTCCAGGCCCGTGAGTTAGAATCACATTTTTTCATGGGAAATCCTAATGCGGGAGATTCATATAGATAATACTATCATGTACATTCCACTCCACAAGGGAATCAAAATTTTCTTTTCCCAGTAAGGAGCTTACCAAAATGATTTAATTTTGGGAAAAAATTTTTTTTGAGTGGTAAAGCAAAAACTTGAGCTCAAGGTAGTGGACACCAAGAAAATGGAACAAACTTTTCAATAGGCCTGGAAATATCCATAAGATACACAACAGAGTCCCTCCTCTTATAGCATGATGCTCAGTGGATGGAATGGATATAAGTTGGACAAAGAGGACTTATGACCATCTCCACTGCCTGAAATTAATAGTATAAAAATCTTGTAATCTACAAAATCCTTAAGATTTTGTAGTATGAACTAGATACTATAAAAATCTTATAGGCCCTAGGTTTCTATACAAAAGGTTTCAATTAAAGGAAATAAATTCCATCAGTCTAATGCGATTACCATCCAATGCTCATGTGCATTAAGACCAAAATGGTGACAAAATAAATACTAAAATAGAAACAAAATAAATACTAAAATAGAAAAAAAAAATACCAAAATAGAAACAGCCATATTAGCAAAGTCAAATAATTAACCTACTAGATAGTGGAAAATAAAACGTTCATAAAGTTTTGAACCTTTCTTAATTAAAAAAAAAAAAAAAAACACTTTTCAACACACCTTCCACATGCACCAAACATGGATGACCATCCACATATAAACATCATTTCATTCAACTTAACCTCTTCGCATTTTTCTAAATAAAATAAGAGAACTTACAAAACACATTTTCATTTCTCTCTCTCTCTCTCTTTTTTTTTTTTTTTTTTTCAATAAAATGAAATTTAATTTTTCATGACTCCTCTAAGTTCTATCTCACATTAAGGAGATTCACCATAATAATAATAATAATACTAATAATAGGATCACTAGCTCAAAGTGTAGCTTCTTAGTTTTTCTTCACAATTATTTCTTGAAAACAAATCCAAAGTCTATATTGCAACATCTCTGGTCTAGTATAACTTTTTACTATACAATAACTGTGACAATTTATGGATTGTTGGACACACAAATGTGCTATAATCAAAATCTCCTTATTGCAAAGAGTCAAATACTGCATGAGAGGACTAAACATATCAAGATCGACAATCATTTTGTAAAAGACATGGTGATTTACATCTTTTGTTAGGTCTGAAAGTCAAGTAGGAGATGTGTTCACCAAAGCTCTAGGAAATAGTACCTTTTCCGAGATACATATATGTAACAAGCTTGGTATGATAAATATATAATGACTCATAATTTATATATTGGAGAAGCTAACCCTAGATTGTGTGATATTATCTTCTTTTCTCTTTTCTTCTCTCATTCTCTTCTTCTTTTAAACCTTTAACGCTCCCAAATGTAAGTTCTATCTATAAATGAGAAACTGTGATGAAGCCTCAAGCCTGCTATCGTATAGAGATCTCAATATCTCACCTTATTCCTTTGCCTTCTAGAACACATCCTATTATGATATTGGTTGAAATGAGAAAGTGAGACATGCCAACATGTAATCCCACTCAAAGAGTCCAATTAATAGCGATTACCATTTGAGTTACTCACTATCAATGACACAGGCTACCCATACTAGCATATGATAGATTATCTAACAGATTGATGAGAAAATCCACAGCATGTGGGCAATAGAAAAGGAAAAAAAGGAACTTTCAAATACCTTTCAATTAATTGATTGATGAAAGCTTCATCTTTAGCGGAAAGGGAAATGGGAGAAGATAGAATTGAAACAGTAATAGCTATTACTTTGAAATAGAATGTGAAGAAAGTGTTCAAGGTTTCAAGTTAAGGAAGAGACATGAATAGAGTATGCATTACAATCGTACCCCTAAAGGCTTTACCAGTTAAGATCAAAAGAACCAAAAATGAAATTTCTTTACCAATGCTACGTTAAATTGACAAAAATGATTATAATTATGTCAAGTTTCCACCAAATAGTCTTCGTTTAATAATTCGAAAGACCAAAGTTTAATATATCCAATAAAAAAGAGATTAAATCATCTGCTGGCAACTAGAAAGAAAAATACATATGAAAGAATACCTGCACAACGGTCTAGAATTTCCTTTTCAGATTAGTAAATTCATTCTTGGTCCAATACAGAGCCCGGGAGCAGCTGAAACATGACATTTTAATCCTCCAACAATTCAGTTATGTAGAAGAAAAATAGGTGTAAATAAGGAATTGGACACCCTAATAGGAAACCGGGGCATATTGTCATAAACAAAGATTTGTATAGTTCACCAAAGATATGGAAGATATCAGCAAATCCAAAAAAAAAAAAAGAAAAAAAAGGAAAAAAAAAAAAAGAAGAGAGAATGAAAGAAAAAACTAAGCATGTTTACATGTTCTCTTGAATAGAAATTTAATTATTTCTCATCAAGAATATTACCTAAGCAATATATTTAGTTGCTAGAAATTGTAGGTCCAAAAGTATAGAACAAACAAAAGAACGTTGATTTTGAGATGCACAAACAAGAGGTCGATTTAATTAAAGCCAAGAAAAAAAAAGTGGTAAAAATAAAAACAAATGATATTGATTTCAGATTGAGTCTACAATTCCACAGAATATTGCAGAAAACTAATCACGTCAATAATTTGTGCTCTTCTTTTATAAAATAAATATAAAAAAAATTGTGCTCTTCAAATAAACTATTGAGGGATATCTTGTAGAATAGAGTCTATCAAGAACATAGCTCATGCAAAGGATCTTACACAGCTACTTGATGGATCCCAATCAAACCTGCCTTAAATAACAATGGAGCTTACTTAGAAGACTACAAATATCATTCTAAAATATTGTTTGGATGCTGAGTAACTTTAAAGAAGTAGCCAAATGCAAATGATACTATTCATTTAAAGTTTAAACCACCTTCCATAGCCAAGACATCATGTGCCATAGCTTCGATCAACAACCTTTTTTTTTTTTTTTTTTTTTGGATAAGTTTCAGTCAGCAACTTATGACGCAGTATTTCAAGAAATGGTGAGAGAGTGGGATTTATAAAGAGAAGGGAAATTCAAGCTCCAATTACGACCCCTACCCCACCCAAAAAAAAAGAAAAAAAAGAAAAGAAAAGAAAAGAAACTTATATATATATATATATATATATATATATAAAGAAAGAAAAGCTTGTGCTCGAAATTCTCAATTTTCTGTGTCTGGTGAACATTGTGCTCAAAATCCACAGTTGATAAAGTAAATTTTTAGTAAATTGTGAACCTGAAAGATAAAGCTAAAATAAATTTTAAATTTTTTTCGAAAAGACAAGAAAGAATGAAAACAAAAAGTTTTGGTCAATATACAAAATGAGTAAACAATATAGTTAAATTGTCAGCATGTCAAGGGTTTATATGGACATTAATTCTTTTAAGGAAAATTGCCTTCTCTCCTATCAGCATCAGTACAACTTTTACATATGAGACTGTATAGTGAATTTATAATGATACAAGAAGTTGATTCTTGAAAAATATGTCAGGTATGAAAAAACCCCACCAAAAAGAATAAAATGAAAATTTAAAAACCTCAAATAATGGAATTCTTAGAGCTAACTAGGAGACTATATCTTGCATCAATTATAATCAAGAAGCCAAGCATGAATAGTCCACTCCAGACAAATCCAATAAGTAAATCAAAGGTTAGAGACCTTAGCATTGAGAATTAATTCTATTCCAAGTCAAAAAAATTCTTCTATTGTGCTCTATATATGCTTATACAATAAGAACAAAAACCATTCGATTGCTGAAACCAACACAAAATTTTTTCCAACACATAATTTGTTCAAAATTACCAAAATAAAAAAATTAAAAAAAATCTTGATTAATGACAGTTTGTGTAATGAACAAGACAACAAGGATCTTGATAAAAAAAAAAGTGGGCAGTTGCGTCAAGGAGAGTCTATTCTTACTACTCCTTGTTCTGTTCGTCACATGCTCGAAGGATTTCGGCACATGCAAGCTTCACATGCTCTGCACCAATACTGCAACAAACCCAAATAGAAGGAAGGTTCAATGTGCAAAGTATTTTCCTTACACAATGAAAGGGAATGAAAAAGTTTGATAATCGATTTAGGTTAAGTTAAGCTTATGCAAAATAGATGTAAAGAAAGAGAAGGAAGAGGAGGGGAGGGGGAGGATTTGGATTTGGTGCAATAAATGTAAGATCGATAACACGTGGTAAGGAGGAGAAATGGAGGGTTGAATTCGAGAGATGCATTTGAGGCCCAACGCTTAACAGCTCTTTATTTCTCCTTGCCCACGTGTCATCAATACTACGTTTACTGCACCATGCAGTAAAAGTAGCCAACTGCATCAAATCCAAATCTGCTGAGGGGAGGGGGGAATTAATCCTTGAAACGTCAAATTATATATTCTTTTGGGCACTGCTATTTACACTATTTTTTGCTTTATACATACACTTGCTTTGTACATAAACTTTTTAATTTTGGAGAATTTGGTCACAAGTCCTTAAAATGAGAATTGTATAGGCAAAAGTCTAAAAACAAAACTTATATTGCATGAAATTTACCAAATATTTGTGTGACAAAAATGCCCCCATAGTGCTCACAAAGAAACATGTATCCTGCACAACTGTCCTTAGCTCATAAATTAAGGAGAGAATCTTGGTTATAATATCTCCAAAATTTGTGCACATAAATTAAGGAGACAATTTGGGTTATAATATTTCCAAAAATTGCGAGTAGTTATATGAATAATAAATGATGAATATATTTTGGTGCTCAAATTGTTAATATATCTTTGTAAGAAGATGTTTTCTGAGTTGGAAACCAGTTACATAAATGAAAAATGATGCATATATTTTGTGAATATAATATTATTATTTACATGTAACTATTTTGGTAACAATTACATGTAATTGTTATAGTTTTTTGTTAATAGTTACATGTAATTGTTTTATGTTTTGATAACAGTTGCATGTGATTGTTTATGACAAGTTCTTAAGACAATTTCAAATTTAAATAGTAAATAAAATTATTGAAAACAATTACATCTATACACAGTTACATTTGATAAACTAAAAAATGACTAGTGTTGAAATCAATTACGCGTAATTGTTTTAAATTCAAAAACTTAAAACAATTCTTAATGTGTTTTCCAAACATTTGTGTTATTGGATAATTATCAACTGAACTTTTTCCAAACACGTAACTTTATATTTTGCTTATAATTCAAGTGGGTTACATAGAAAACTCAATAAAAAAATTTTAAAGCACAAACTATAAAATGTTAGCTTGCTCCATGATATCTTCTCAAAATTCAAATTTGAATAGTGGGCAATATTTTTCATATATGAAATGTTCTCAAATGCCATGTATCATGTAGCAAAACCCAAAATAGATGTCATAACATAATGGGACTTCTTACCATTACAGTCAATAGGTTAAATCTGTCATTAAAAGAAAATATAAATCTAATTTACAATGAAACATTAATATTCCAACTCATTTTTGGACTTGTGGCTGGATAAGAAATTTAAGAGGACTTTTGCCTCCATTAAGTCCTTGCATATGGACTTCCCACTAATTTCCCCTTTAATTTTAAAAATCGCACTTTCATTTTATACACACTCGATAATACCTAAACTAACCCTAACCTTAACACCCAAAAAGTTTGGTACATTTAAGCTGAACATATTATATTTGTTTAGTACATTATGACTAAAGAATTGCAAAAAAAAAATTGTTGGTATGTCTTGAACAATGTTAAAATGTTCGGTAGAAACAAACTAAATATTTTAGATTTGTTTAGTAAACCAAGTTTGAACAAATCGTGATTTACAAGCGAAACTCAACTTTTCTTGATGGAGAAAAAATTTAGTACATTTGAGTTGAATAAATTGTATTTGTTTAGTACATTATGACTAAACAATTGTAGAAAATATAATTGATATATTTCGAGTAACTTTAAAATGTTTGGTTGAAACAATCTAAACATTTTAAGTTTGTTAGGTATACCAGGCCTGAACAAAATGCTATTCACAAATAAAATTCAACAACTTTTGATAAGAAAAAAACATATTTTTTCAGCACTAGAAGCATTTGAATTGACCATTTGCTCGTCCATTGTTCAAAAAAGTGTAAAAACATGAACAATAATTAAGGTTTAAGAGATATTATAAATTGGTGGTTAGGGTTTGTAAGAGAGTGAGGATATCTGAATGGAGGAAGCAAAGGGTTTTGAGTGAGAGAGTTTTCATGATTATAATTATGTGTAGTGGGTGTGTAAAGCAAATTTGTGTTTTGATTTAAATCACTTTGTCCTTAACTGTCATTTTACTCAAGGATAGAATAGTAATAAAAAATTTCATTAAATGGTGTGTGTGTAAAGAAAAAAACGTAGTGTAAATAGCTGCACGCACCCTATTCTTTTTCTTTTCATATTCTCGATTTATTTATTTATTATTTTTTTAAGAATGCTAAATCCTCCAGATATGTTGCCAAAATTCTCTTACTCAATTTGGAAGCTGCTTTGGTATTATAACATAACTTTTGGGGCAAATATTGTCTATTGATATCATTTTAATTATTTTAGTAACAATTTTTAATCTGAGCCATCTAAACCCTCATCCAACAAAACCGATCACCTCAACACAAACTCAACATTGAATCCTTACTTATATCTTGCCCAAACCACATCATTCGAGTATATATATATCAGTTATATTTCCATCAGCATGTGTTGATATAAGTTATATCAGTACCATGCATTGGAGGTTGTATCCTTTGCATTGGTCTAATGTACCTCATATCCCACTAATGCATAAGGTACAACTCCTAATGAGGGTGTTGATATAAGTTATATCAGCATGTACTTACCTGATCATCATCTTATACATATAGTTGAAGTTTTGTGTTAATGCCCTTGTTGTTCATCTATTCATATAATGTGGTTAAATTTTCACTATTTTCCTATCGAATGCATGGACTTAGAAATGGATTGTACATTACATAAGACTCGTGGAACTAGTTTGGACCAAAACCTAGGTGAGAAAAACTTATGATACTTAGGTGTGGCAATATATCTATACTATCGTATAAAGAGTTGTATGTTGATATGACATTTATCTTTGGCCTTCGATCTCTCATTATGTGGGACACTACTTATATATATATACCCATGTTGATTTTCTTTAATCAACTCTTCCATGCATTGGAGCATGGTGGGTATGTTAATATTTTCTTTTATTATTTTTTATTTTATTTTTTCTAGCTAAAGGTAAGATGGAGGAAGGAGGAAAGTCATAGGACCACATATTGGCATAACTGAATAAAGGTGATGGAGTCGTGCATAAGACTGAAGTGCACACCACATTCCAAAAGCTTAGGCAACTTTTAGAAGTGCGGAACCTTGCTTATATATCACTCCTAGCACCCCTGCCTACCCTATGTGGGACCAAGTCTAGCCCGACATCGTCATGCCAATGTGTGGTCCTATGACTTTTCACCTTTTTCCATCTTACCCTTAGTGCTGATGTTAATAAGATCAACATGTGCTGACTTCAAAATCACTCCCTTATAAAAACAAAGGAAATAGAAAAGGGGAAATAGAAGAAGCCTATTGTAGAGTGGTACATTGAATTGATGATATTACTGTAATATGCAGTAAGGGTTGGTCATGCATTGGACAAAAATATTGATGAACCCGATGGGTACACCTATTGATCTAAAAGCAATTTCAAAAGGCTAGGTCAGCTTTTTAGCCCTCTTGGCTATTTTAACTAGTCAAATAACATTTTCTTTTTGGGCTAGCTATTTTGGTTATTTTTATTTTATCTAACTAAATTGAATCAGCCTGACAAATGATTCAAAACAAAAAGAATAAAGAAAATTGAAGTAGCTAAGGAGTAGGTAGTGCCCTTGTATTGTTCGCTTGAATAGCTAACTGACTGCTTTAGAAAATATCATTTTTCTAGTTAAAGTTGTTTTAAAATTAGCTTGTGCCCTTAGAATTGCTACCAGAGCTTGAAAAGTTTTTGAAAGATTAAAAAATGGTAATACCAACCTACCTTTAATGGTCCCATTATGTTGGCATTTTTCTTAAGGAAAATGTTTAAAGGCCGAACTCTTTTACTCAAATTTGTTTATTCAATTAATGTGACAATTGATATGCCAACTACGTCATCCCACTTTAAAAATTAATTAATTGACTTGATTAATTAAATATTGTATGGGAAAAAAAATCAAAATAGTTGGCAAAGTGTTTCAAGGAAGGAGGTTCGATGGTCTGGAACGCCATGATACGACAGTTGGAGAGAGTTGCAGTGGGGACGGTACTTGGGCTTTGCAATGAACAATGGCACTCTACGGCCTCGATGAATAGTGGCGCTCGGTGTTCTGGTCAATGGTGGTGCTAGGTGCCTCGATGGATAGTGGCCTGAAAAGCACATAAACCTCTCGTGGGTTGCCCGGCCAAAGACCCTACAACGGTCAAATCAATTCTTAACGTCTAGAAAAGAAGAAAGAGAAAGAGAGCTAGGATTTTCTAGAGCAGCGTACCTCTTATCATTTAGTTGAGAGAGATAATGTTCCTTTTACAAAGGAAGCTACATTTATAGTTAAGTAAACGTTTTAACCCGACCATAGTTAGGTTAAAGTTTTGGTCCTTGTTAGCGATAGCTGTCTGACCATGGTTAGGTTAGCATAACCATTTTGACCATGGTGGAGTTAGCTAGCTGGTAATCTTAATTTTAGCCAGATTAAAATGCACCCTCTGCTAAGTCCAAGTTTGCTTGGACTTAGGAAACTCTAAATGACAATCTTAATCTCAATGATTATTAGCTAGCTAACTTAACTATGGTCAAAACGATTATGCTAACTTAACCATGATTGAACAGCTGTCGCTAACCAGGACCAAAACCCTAACCTAACTATGGTTGAGTTAAGTCTGTAACTTAATCACAGACCAACCTTCTTCTATAAAAGGAAAATTTTCACTCTCAACTAGGCATGATAATGTGAGGTACACCATTATACAAAACCCTAGTTCTCTCTCTCTTTCTTCTTTCTCTAGACATTGAGAACTGATTTGATTGTTTGAGGATCTTCAGCCAGGTCGGCCACCCCTGATGGGTTTATGTGCTTTTCAAGACACCATCCATCGAGGCACCTAGCGCTATCATCCACTAGAACACCGAGCGCTAGTATTCATCGAGACCATCGAGTGCTACTATTCATTGCAGAGCCCAAGCATTGTCCCCACTGCAGCTCTTTCCAACTTCCGTATCATAGCGTTCTAGACCATTGGACCTCCTTCCTTGAAACGCTCCACCGACTATTGGGATTTTCCCCCATAAAATTACCAAGTTATTTTGGGAAGTGGATTTGGACAAATGACCATATACTACTGCTCTTTTATAAATCATCTTTTCTTTTAGGAAAATAAAAACAAAAATCTATAGATCACATTTCCTAATCCAAAGGCACACTAGAATAATGTATAGAATATGATGAAAACGACAAAAAATATTTATTTGTTATCCCATTTAATGTCATTTTCATCATATTAATTCTATAAATTATTCTAGAGTGCCAATCTAAGTTAATCCTTGGATTGCCAAATTTAAAATATAATTAAAAATAAATAAAAATAGATATGCTAGAATTTAGAAATATGTAAAATTTATATTTTTTTTATTTAGATGAAAAAAAATGTTATAATCAGTTGCGACAATCAAATCGCTGCGCGTTGATTGGTGCATGTCATGCATGTGTGATGGGTCCACCTCGCGTGCATGGCATGCACGGATGCACCTAATAGCGTACAACGATTTGACAGTCTCAACTGACCATAACATTATCATTTGGACGAAGTATTAGAAGTCCAAATCTTTTTGGAATTGGAACTAAATTTAATATTATAATAAGTAGCAGTGATAATAAATAGCAAGAAAAGTGGTGACGCTTGGGACAGTTGTTTTATACGTGCCTATAATGGTGATGGAGGTAGTAATTAAATTCATAACAAGTGGAGTGGCATTAAGTCAATGATGAGGATTTGATGGTGGTGATGGAATTTTATTCCATGTTACCATCAAACCACTATTATTAACCTAATACGTACCACTTGCAATGAGTTGTAACAATCGACACGTTCTGGTGTAACTTTCAATGTTTTTCTTGACAGCAACCACTTTCGCCGCCATTTATCAACACTAAAACTCTAATTTTAATATTAATGCAGTTGAATTCCAATATCAAATTCAAAAAGATTTGATATTTTATAATTCATCCAAATAATGAAATTTAAATTCCAATATACTTTAAATTTTAGGATTCATAATTCTTTTATTTAGAAATCTGATCCAAAGGATCAATTCAATTGAATTTCTTGATTTGAACAGACCTTATTATTATTATTATTATTATTATTATGATTTTGGTAGAAAAGACAAAGAGATTCAAGAACCATAAAAAATAAAATAATTACAGCACCCAATTAGTAATTACTGCTTGATATATATATATATATATATATATATATATATGCTTCATTGTTAAGCTTCGTTTGCCCCCAAACGAAGCCGGCCATGCATATATGAAATAAAATAGAGCTGTGATCGAAACTGATGGGAAGGAATTCGATCAGAAAACCAATATCATATGATGACCCTAAAAATGATTCTCTACATGCAATCATATAGACTTGTTTAAAATTTAAACGAAAATAAATTGAAAATTTTCAAACATGCACTATGTAAAGCACAGCAGAATGACTTGTGGCTATGGGATGTCCAACCATCCCCATAAATCAAACAAACAATCGGACATATATCACGTACGTTCAACAAGCTATAAAGCTATTAGTTTCTTCCACCCCTTATCCACTGATTAATTTGTAGCAAAATTACCTCGTAATGTCATATCACCTCTGGATGAATACGGTGGTTTCATTTGTTGGATGTGAGAAAAACTGATTATCTAGCTAATTCACATGCGAAATTTTAGATATCCTGTAAAAGGTACAAATTAAAATTTTCATAATTTCACTTGAGGTGGGGTAGAATTTTCATTATATCCTTTTTACTGGATTTGCAAAAGAATTCAATTCATCTACAAAGGTTATGTTTGGATGACGCATTTAGAAGTCGTCAGGGAATTTCAAAATGATGGGATTGAATTTCCTTGTTTGGCTAGCTAAATAGTTTTATATATGATGATTTATTTTACACATGAAGTTCTAATTAACTATGATAGTAATGGTGCGTGGGTGATAGACTTGGTAAGTAGTTAGTGATGTTGCCATGTTGGGTGGAGTTTATAGTGATTGGGAAGGGGGGTATTGAGGTGATGGGCGGTGGGTGGGAGTGATGGGCTGTTGATGGTGGTGGTGGCGATCGATAGGAGGTGGTAGTGGTGGTGATGTGGGCGATATATGGTGGTCGTGGGTGGTGATTGGTAGTTGTACGTCATGGTCGGTGATGGTGGTGACAGGAAATGGTGCTGTTGGGAGATGGTGCATGTGTTGGACAGTGGTGGTGGTGTGCGGATGAAGCAGTGGTGGCCGGGCGGTGGCGGTGATGGTTAGGGGTGGATCATGGGTGGTGGCCTTGGTTTCCTTTTTGGTAAAAAACACCTATTAAAATGAATTTAAATGAGGGATTTGGGACCTCCAAAATCCGGCCAAATCCTCCTTAAAAACCCTTACCCTTTATTTGGTTCGTGGAATCCACTAAGGAAAAAAAAGATAAGGGGAAAAAATGACGAGGAAAGAAAGTTAAAGGAAAAGATGAAATCATATTAAGCCAAAATTATTCTAATTTCTTCTTATTCTTCTAATTTTCCATTGTAACCAAATGAGGGAAAGTACAATTCCTTATATTTTATTTTTTTATCCTTGATAAAATCCTTAAACCAAATAGAGCCTTAAAAAATTTTGTAAATCCCATAATTAGTTTTCCAAATGAGATAAATGGTACTCTATGTGGAATTTGAAATATATCCCTTTACGAACCTAACTCTTTTCTACAAATACCGCATCTAAACACGCCCATCCACTAGATAGACTCGATTCAGATTTCTAATGAATGCCCAGAAAAATAAATAGACTGTTATATTACCCGCTACTTCTTGTTTGGAGTTGGCGCGCAAGTAGACTAACTTGGTGGAAATCAACTTCAGCGTTTTGATCACTGCAGGGAAAGAAAAATGGGTGAGAATCAATCAAAATTTTATAGAAGGGGAGAAAAAGGGAGAAGAAAAAACTGTTAGGTAAACTGAAACCTCCATTACAGAAGATATAGGGTTTGGAATTACATGCAAAGAGACAGCTGAGAGAACAACTTTTGCACATTTACGCAGTACATTGTGATGGCTCGCACAACATAATCAGGTCTTGCTGCATCTTTCCGAGCTTGTAATTGATAAAATTGATCATTGACTATACCCTGCAAAGATTAACACACAAGCAAATAACCAACCCACCAGGGGCGGATCCAGAAATTTTTCTTAGTGGTTGCACTGTTTAAATTTTTTTTTAATATATATATATATATATATATATATTTTCGGTTTTTAAGAATTAGAAAGGGAAAAGAGAAAAGTAGAACCATAAATCGGCATGATTAACTAAAAGTGGTGAAATAACAAAACAATATGCATGCTATACTTTAAAATGTATAGACGACTTTTAAAAACGTGAAGTCTTATATACTACTCCTAACACTCCTATCCCAATCAACTTTATGTGGAACAAGGTCTCAACAAGATGAGAAAAGAAGAAAAGTCACATGACCACACATTGACATAAATGAATAACAAATATGTCATAATTCAAAAACCTAAGCAACTTTTAGAGATACAGAATCTTACTTATATACCATCCCTAACACCCCTTACCTGATGTGGGATAAGGTCATTCTCAATGGTTGCACATAAGAACCAATTCACAAATTAAACCTAACTTTATATAATCTACAAAAGTGGTGTACATCAATAAATTTAACCAAAAATTAACAAAATTTAATCAAAATTAACCATTTTTTTCAATGGAGGCTAAAGCACTTAAATAAATTTAAATATAATTACTAATATTTTTTAAAAAAAAAATTTGAGTGGTTGCACGTGCGCACGGATGCACCTTAGTGCATCCGCCCCTGCAACCCACTAAGTATTCTCTTCTGAACGTACACATGCAATTTCATCAAGATATTATCAAGAAACCCTAAAAATAAAAAAATAAAAAATAAAAAAAAAAATAAAAAAGAAGAAAGAATGCGGAAATCCAATAAGAATATGTATTACTCCTATGACACCTATGCAAATATGTGAGAATATGGACACATGTATGAAACATAAAAGAAAAATGTTTGCAATGATGAACACGTGAGCATACGTATATGGATATAAGTCTGAAATAGACATTGGACTCACATGTTGATGCACGTGTCCTAGTGTCCACGTTGGTTATAGATTACCAAGCTAGCTAGACACAAATCAAATAATCAACCTAACAAAGTCTTATAAAATTGTTTTATTTTATTTATTTTATTTTGAAATCAAATTGAACATAGAATTAGTGAAGCAAAGAGTGAACATTCATTACCTCATCGTACTACATTGTCTGAACAAAACCGCCAAGGAGACCTTTCTTAGACTTCTAATCGATCATAAGTTACAACTTACAAGTATATAATTATATTCATTAAAAAAATGATTATATAATTATATTTATATAGTTATATAAGTATACTATATAAAAGTATATAATTATAGAACTATATTAAATTCATTAGTATATAATTAAGTATAACTCATATAACTGCATAACTAATATAATATTACATATTAGTATAGTAATATTGTAATTGTGTAAGTATATAAATAAAGTACATGCACTAAACTACAGTTATTGCTTATCAAAAACTAAACTAAACTTATTACATCTAACTATGGTAATTATATAATATACTAATATAAAGGAAAATGCTTGCAATGATAGACATGTGGACATATGGACAAATATCTGAAAAAAGTTTATGTGGGACCTACATGTGATATCTTTTTATTTATTTATTTGTTTTTTTCTAAGGACCCAAATGTTATATCATTTGTTTTAGTGTCCACATGCATCCGTTATATATAGATTATCATGTTAACTGGGCTCAAAAACAAATAATCAACGAAATGAAGTCTTATAAAATTACTTTGCTCAAGTAGGGAGTAATCTTGAATTTATCATTTTCGCAGGGAATTAAATAGCATAACATGCAGGACTCTCGATTTCTTTTCCAGCATTTTCTTGGCTACCAAACAGATCCTT
The DNA here is from genome assembly GCA_039720395.1 of Liquidambar formosana. NCBI lineage: Eukaryota > Viridiplantae > Streptophyta > Magnoliopsida > Saxifragales > Altingiaceae > Liquidambar > Liquidambar formosana. The sequence goes on along the minus strand of CM077827.1, from coordinate 28,799,857 downwards.
AGGGTTTGTCAATTCAAACATATATAGATTGAAAACAGTGATTTCGTAAAATCAATAGGCATGACACAAAAGCCCCCTATTTTTAAACCCAAAAAAAAAAAAAAAAAAAAAGATCTCAACATGCAATTCCATTAGACTAGAAACACTTGGGATTGAGCCAAAAAAAAGCCCTGGAAAAGTGAAAATCATAAAACAAGAAAAACATGTTACTGAAAACGCAAATAAAATCTTTACCCAACTAAAAAATGAAAATAAAAAATAAAAAAAGAAAGAAAATGCAAACGAAATCCATCAAAAGAGGTTTTTTTTTTTCTTTTTTTTATATTATTTTAAAGATCGGCAATAAAACCATCGGATTTTGAAAGAGCAAAGAATGAAGCGAAGAGGTAAGCAGTCGTTACCTCATCGTACATTGTCTGAACGAAACCGCTGAGGAGACCTTTCTGGATGGTCAAGGCCATTCTATATCGAAGGAGAGAGAAAGAGAAAGAGATATAGAGAGTAGAGGGGAGAGAGCTCTTGTCTATCTCTAGCTAGTGTTTTTGCATGGTGCTGATGAGTAACAGTAGAGAGGGTATTTATATGGATTTTCTCAAAGTGGTGAACTCTGAGGTTTCTCTGTCCCTATTGTCACTTGGCACTTGGCAGAGGACCAGCGGGCAAGGCAGAGGAAAAGGGTTGGGCTGACGCTCTTTTCTGCGTCATATATGCTCATAGTTTTGGCATGGTAGTTATGGATGTCACCCCTAAAAATATGGAAAATAACAAGTATGCCATTGTTGGTTAGGGCATTCTACTTTCCGTTTCTTTTTTTGAATCGCTAGGTACTACTTCCCATATCTTGATTTGAGACATAAACATCTCTGTTTTTGTTTTTTGTTTTTTGTTTTTTCGAGAAATTTAAAATGTTGAATTAGTGAGAAAGGTAAGTTAACACTGAAAAGGGCACGGAAATTTATTCACGTGTGAACTAGCTTCAAGGGCTCTGAAGTTAGTTCTAACGGTTAAACCGATACAGTTCCATTTTTATTGGATTTCTAATCATAAGTTATAAATATGGATTGCATCAATAATTTATATGATTAAGATTCTAAAAACAGTTGATCAACAGTTATTTTATATTGTCCGTTATGGTAGTTGAAAAGATCGATTTGTCATTTAACTAATACAGTTAATTTAACAAATATTTGAATATTTAGTCACCAGGTATGCACATACGTTAATCTCTACTCACACGTGGACGGAGAAAAATGATAGATAAATGAAAATATTAAATCGCGTGGAACAAGGCCAAAACATTAATACTAATTAAATGATTAAGTTCATTCTTTATTCACGTGTAAGCTTCAAGGGCTTTGAAGTTAGTTCTAATGGTTTTAAATCGATACAGTTCCATTTTTATCGGACTTCTAATCACGAGTTATAAATGTGGATTGCATCAATAATTTATATGAGACTTTGAAAAACAGTTGATCGATAGTTGTTTTATATTGTCCGTTATGGTAGTCGAAAAGATCGGATTTGTCATTTAACTAATACAGTTAATTTAACAAAAATTCAAATATTCAGTTAGGGTATGTACGTACATCAATCTACTCACATGTGGCTGGAGAAAAATGATAGATAAAAGAAAATATTAAGTTGTGAGGAACACTGCCAAATCATTAAGCCCAATTAAATGATTAAGTTCATTCAATTATTCTTGAAACAATATTTTTTTCTACTTGTTTATTAAACCCAACAAATAACTTATATTATTAGACTACAGAGAATTGAGTCCATTTTACTTGAGTGCATTCACAACATGGGCGGAGCCAAAATTTATCTCCAATGGGGGTAATATACTATGATTCTGTGAAGTGTGACTTGGGAACTAAAATATCTGGAAAGCATTTTTTTTTAAACAAATTACTTTTCAGCAATCATTTTCCAATTTAATACCAAAACAAGGATATTTGGTCAACTTATTACAAATTGACTGTAAATATGATTTAAAAGGGCTACTATCTTCCTCTTTTTGGCATTATGTTGAGAAATGATCATCAAATGGTAATATCTCTAAAAAAAAAAAAAAATTGGTTGAGACAGTAGCCCCCGCGACGCCCGGGGCACTGCCACCCCTCGGCTCCGCCAGTGATTCACAAATTCCCCATCCTTTGAATTACTTTGCCAATTGACTTTTTCTTGATGGAAACTTGGAATGGCAATATGTAGCAATTATTAGCTTTTTGCTGGTTATTGTTACATATGAAATATTTGAAAATTGCAATATGCCCATAAAAGAATTCGCCACCCATGGTTTTACACAGAAGTGTTAAACCCTATCAGTCAATCCACACCTGTAAAATAATAGCACTCCTCTTAACACTACTTATTGGGCTAAGCCCAGCCCGTTTACATCACTACTTCTGTGTCCCCATAATTTGTTTAGGGACAATAAATGCACACAAACATGGAAGTCTTTATGAGGGCTTAAGTATTTATTTTTTTACCAATTAATGAGGTAAAAGTAAGATAAATATGCATTTAAAGTATTGCTTCTTTTCACAGAAATTTTGCTTCATCCACTCTGTTACATTTAGTGGATGAAACAAAGCATTAAAATTCTTACACGATAAATGAAAAAGGTGTGCAATTAATAACAGCTAGAGATTTCAACCAAAGGTTGGCTTAAGTGGAAGGGACTCTGATCCCTTAAACAAGGGATCTCAGGTTCAAACCCTTGTGGACGCAGCAAACTTTTTTGGGAAAGGTCCCCGTTTCAGTGCCCGACAGTACCTTAGAAGATTAGTCCTAGGCGAAGCATGGGGACACCTTGGGAAACTAAACAAAAAAAACAAAAAAAAAAGAGATTTCAAAAATAATTAACACTATGTTTGGATAATAAATTTCTAGATGGAATTTGCTTTTGAGATGGAATTTGTAAAGAAATTCTTTATTGATCCAAACATAGCGTAAGGGTCATTTAGTGGATGAAACAAAGCATTAAAATTCTTACTCAATAAAAGGAAAAAAAATTAAATGAAAAAGTGGTGCAATTAATAGCAGAGATTTGAGACCTACCAGGAATTTCCTGTGCTCTCTCTCCTTATCTTGTAAGGATAATGTTATAAATTCAAACCTTGACCCCTTTTATACAAAAAAAAAAAAAAGATAGAAAAATTTGTTTTAAAGTAAGATTTTATTAATATGGGCAAACATTAAAGCACATTTAATGAAGTAAAAGTTGCATAAAAATATATTTACACAATTTTTTATATATGTTCACATGTTCACATTTTTGTAGGCACATACTTTTCATTTAGTTAAATATGTATCCTACGGACACATATTTATGACCCTAAAATTAAATGCATTTATTGTTTTTGGTTTTTTAAATTTAAATTCTCCCCATGTAAACCAATTCAATAGGCTTCAAACATATTTACTGGAAGCGATGGAGCCCATACAAGAATCACTAAAATGTCTCAACAGGTGGTGGTACTTCAATTTTTAAACGAAAAATAATTACACAGGATTTTGTTTTTGTATTGAGGAACACTTGGGACATGTGTCTGTCATGCCGGACTCTTTTTTTGGTTTGGAGTGTAGACAAATTTGGTAGGTTAGGACGGGTCTGGTGTTCTTGTAACTGCCAGGATTTTTAGTGCCTATTTTCTTTGGATGCAGAGATGAAGGCTACTGCCATATGAGGTGGCAATATGGCCAGGTATGCAAACATTTGTTTGCCCTTGTTCCAATGGTGTGACATAGTAAACCAATTTCTCCAACCCACCTTTTTAGATCCGAACATTAGTAACTGTTTTTTTTTGGTAACATATATAGATAAAAAATTCAACACATCAAAAAAAAAAAAAAATATATATATATATATATATATATATATATATATATATAAAAATTAAGATTCGAACCTATGATTTCTTTCCACGAAGAAGGGAGAAATGCCACTAGGCTATAAAGCCATTGACAACATTAAAAACTTGAAGGCTACGTACAGGGCCGGTCCTGAGTTTTTTGGGGCCTTAGGCGAACTCCTAAAATGGGGCCCTCTATACATATTTATACGCACAACAAAATTTATATCCTACAATTTTTTTTCCCTAATACATACAAAATTTGCCTAAATATGAGTACTAAAATTTGCTTATATAAATTAAGATAAAAAATAAATCTTTATAAGAATTATAAATAAATAAAATCTGATTTTCTTCGTTTAAAGCTGTAGTACCCAAAAAAAAAAAAAAAAAAAAAAAACCAACTATAGCAAAGTATCACTTAAATATTACTCTTCTCACATTTTTAGCTGCAAAATCACTTATTAAGTTAGCATAATCAAGCTTTTTTATCATATCATGTTCAATGGATAATATAGCTAATCCGGTTAATCTTCCCCTGCCATAGTGGAATGAAGGTAAGATTTGATTAATTTCAACTTTGAAAAACTTATATTTGCAAATGTAACTGTAATTAGTATGATCAACAATATTCTATAAACAATTCAAGCATTTGGGAAATAATTATCCATTTCTTTCAGATAATTCAGTACTTCAATTAGCTTTTTTAGATATTTTGGTAAAACTTTTTTCAAGACCTTTAATTCTAAAAATAAATATCCCCCAATAATATCAGAGTGCTCCTTATGTGTGTGTGTGTGTGTATATAGATACATATAAAAGAAAAATTAAAGAAATTAATTAATTAAAGAGAGAATGGTTTGGACGTTTGGTGTACCTGATTTCTTTGTCTAAGAGGTAATCAAATACTTTTAATCTTTCGAATAGAATTATAATCTGATCTGATTAGGATAGACGCTGTGAGAAGTTAAGAGCACTAAGAGAGGAAGAGAGAAGGAGGTTGGAGTTTGGAGGCTTGAGGCAAACTGATAGAAGCGTTAAATTTGATTTGATTTAGGGTTAAATGTTTTTTTTGGTTTTGGGCTTGAGTTGAGTAGATTATTTGGCCATTTGGGTTATTGTACATGGACTTGGGTTAAAAGCTTGGAACTATTTGGGGCCCTTAAATTAAGGCTTTTTCTCATCTAGTTATTAAAAATAATGGATTTTTTTTTTTTTTTTTTGACCTATTACAAAGGTAACAACTAAGTTGGGGCCCTTATTTTTTATCAAAATTTTGGGGCCTTAGGCGGCTGCCTGAGTAGCCTGACCTCAGGGCCGGCCCTGGCTACGTACGTACATATCTTATAGAGTTACAATCTTATAGATATTAGGTTCTTCTTAATATATCCTTTAATTTATGTAGTGTTGGGTGTGAGATTGGAATCCATAGTCTCCTTTTTAAGAGAGGAGAAAAGATGTTGTTAGGTATCAAGTCATTGGTAGTCAACCAGTTCTTATATGTCTTTTTTATTTTTATTTTTTGGGTTTTATTTTTCATTTTTGGAGTGGGGTTTGTAAGTCGCATTTTCACTTGTTTTGTTTGCATAAAGTTAATAGGGTAGGATAATCAAACATTGAGAAAAAACTACTAGGGTATCTTCGGTGGTCAAAGATCATAGTTAATGAACTGCAGATGTTATTGAATTTTGGTATTTTAGTTATCAAATAAATGGGGTTTGTGTGTGATCTTCGAGGGGATAGGCTTAGGATACCCTATATATATATATATATATATAATTGGCCAAACGATAGGACAAGGACAACACGCACACCCACACACGCACTCACGCAGAGTCAAAATTAAGATCTTTGTAAATACCACACTTTATTGGGATGAAACGTGCCACCTAAACCCAGGGCTATTGATTAGGATATCGTATATTTGTTAGGGAAAAAAAAACCTAGCATTGTGAGAGGGGAGCGTTGTATGTGATTTTTAGGTGAACTTCCTAGATTTACTTGGCAAGGCTCTAAAGACGATACCCTTGTCTACTAATGATGAGCTTTCCTTCCTCTCTCTCTTCCTCTCCCCCCCTCTCTCTCTCTCTAACTTATTTTTTATTTTTTATTTTTGCAAAGTATGAGTGTCTCCGATCGTTTGGGATAAAATTAAACTATCTCACAACCTTGTGCAATCCCCCAAGGAAGTAAGGAACGCCTAATCTTTGTATGTAAGATCTGATTATTTCTCAAATTTTGGACAGATGATATAATTAAATGGAGGTGAAAGATTACATTAACTACATTTATTATTATTTTCTTTGGATACTAGTGTAAACGTATTACATAAACCTTCAATAATTTTTGGTTTGGGGTTCTCTTAACGTAATATGCTTTGGATTGATTACGTAAATTTTAAATTTTGGATTGTAGGATTACTACTCTCTTATCTCAAAAACAAAAAATACAAAAAAATAGGATTTCAATTCTTTCTTTTCCACCCTTTTCTTTTTTGTTTTTCTTTTTTATTTTGAAAAAAAAAATATAGCTACTAATTTTTAACCAATAGTGTTTCAATTAGATTAGATGCATTTAGAGAATGTGTTTCAATCCTGTGTGGAGAGAGTATTTAAATACTAGCTTCCCATAATATAAATGATTATTAATTTACTTGAAAATAAATATGATAGGTTTTTTGGAATATTGTTAAGGATCCTTTGAATTCAGAGAGAGGAGACCTCATGAAAGATATGTTATATTAAAGGATAGAATATGAATTATGGAATGGTAAACAACAAATCTCTTCTTTTGGAAATTAAAGTTCATAATCACCCTTCTAAATGGAATATGATAATTTTCACCATTTTTTGAGATTTACTTTTATTTTGACCTTACCACTTTGTCATTCTCAATCTTTTTTTTTTTTTTTGGGCATTTGATTCCCTGATATATGGTGGGTAGATCTATCAACGTATCAAATATAGTTATTAATTGTGGGATGAATGATTATAATTAGCAATTACCTTCCTCAATAATTTATTGTTTTTGAAGTTATAGTAGGGTAGTAGTGTCATTAATAAAGTATTTTAACAAGGATATTTGCTTCAACTAAAAGATTTTGTAGATACTCCATGGTGTATAGTTAGATAAAGATCATAAAATCCCAAATCTTAGGGCATCATGCCACTTTTGGCAACTAATTAATTAAATTAAGTAATTTGATTGCCTCGAAGTTCAAATTATAAGATCATCATATTAGGAATTAGGAGTGAGCCTCAAAGTTGATCCAACGGTTAGTTGGTGATAGCTTTATTTTCAAGTAATTTGTGTTGATAAACCTACGAGTCTAGGACTTACACATTACTATAAATAAAAGCGAGCTTGCTCTTTACCCTCTTTGTGCAAACCTTAAAGAGAGAGCACACAGAGGATAAAAGCTTTTCGATCGGCGCTCAGGATGTTGAAGAGCTTCTGGCGGGTTCCTGTGATGAATGAAGGTACGTACTTTCAATCTTCTGTTTTTGGCATTAAGATTCTTTGCATGAAAACTTGTTTCTTCGTAAGCTTGATACCTACGGTCGGATTTTCCCATGTCTGTTGATTTCTTTGATTATTCCATCATTGAAACTTTTGTTTTTAATGTTGTTTCATGCTTATAATTAATGATCGTAAACCCTTTTTTTTTTTCTTGGGGTGGGGGTTTGTTTTTTTCCAAACACTGAAGAGTCTTTTGCAGTCGCCGTCAATGGCGACTTACTGTCGGATTTCTGACCAATTCTCAGCAAGTTCCCAGCAGTAAAAGTGATTCATCGTGATCGAGTTTTTTTTTTTGTTTCGTTCAATTTCCTCATGATTTAGATTTTAGATCACCTAATTCGGAAGGAGGTTTACGCGTCAGGGTCAATCCTAGAAGCGCGTGAAAGGATTGAACCAGTGCAACGCCAATTTTTTTTTAAAAAAAATAATAATTATATACTACTCCGTATTATAATTGCGACACTGTTTTGTTTTTAACAAAATTCTTAGTTTGATTCTTGAAGATTATGTAAGTAATAATTACTTGGATAGCTTTGGTAATCTATCCCATGTTTTTCCTTCTTTCAGAATTGACAGCCCTCTTCTGGGTTGAATTGGGTGTTGTGTTCCAAGGTGGTGGTGCTATTGGAATCGGTTCCTTCATAAATGAGACTTTCCCCACGATAGAACCGCAATACTGGAAGCTTTTGGTGGTACTCTCAATGCTTCAAGTTCTGTTTCTAGCCTTGGCATTTTTTAAGAATCGTCGAAATGCGGCGGTTGCTGCGGCTAGTCAGTCAATCGGAGGCGGTGCAAGATGTGGAGTAGATGTCATTACAGTGTGTGCGGCAATACTAGTGCGATATGGTGTTCATCATAGCTACTTCTGCATCTTGACCTTGGTGTCATACACCCTCGTGCTTCATTCCATATGGCACCTCTTCCGGCCTATTTCAGACCTTGGTTTTCAGGATGCATTCTTGGGAGCCCTAATGCAGATTTTGGTTTATGAGGCTACCAACATCATGTTTGCAGCATCCATGGCGGTTGCGATGCTATGTAGTGGTATAATTTTGTTTAGGTATTGCTCCTACTCAGCCCCTGTTGCCCCTCTCATCCCTCCACAGAAGTTGGAGAAGTTGCCCTGTCAGATTTTTAGCCTTTTGTAGGTTTGAGTCCAATTAAATGATTTAAGTTCATTCAATTATTTTTTAGACAATTTTTTCTGCTAGCTTGTTTATTAATTTGCAGAAGTTAATTAGGCCACGGAGAATTGAGTCCATTTTACTTGTGTGCATTCACAAATTCTTCATCCTTGGATTACTTTGCCACTTGACTTTTTCTTGTTCGAAACTTGGAATGGCAATATGTAGCAATTATTAACTTTTTGCCGGTTACTGTTATATATGAAATGTTTGAAAATTGCAATATGCCCATAAAAGAACTCTATATTATTGTCTATGCCTCAATGGGCCCTTGTAGTGCGTAAATTTAGCTGAATTTCTTCAAAGATGGGTCTAAGGGCAAATGAAAAGAAAAATTCCTAAAGTGGCTATCTCGAGTGGAGGTGAAAGATTCTAAATTCGAGTCCCAGTACTTTGAAAAAAATCTTTGAGCTAGCAATTTAACATTGCCCACCCGTTGCAACAGTGATTAGTCCCTTGGTTGTCAACCTTGGAGATATACTGGGTCAAAGACAAAAATAAAATAAAAATAAAAAACTAAGATAAAATAAAATAAAATTTAGAAAATTAAAAAATTAAAAAAATTAAAACTATGCCACCCAAGCATGGTTTTACACACTAGTGTTAAACCCTATCAATCACTTATTGGGCTTAAAGGTCAGCCCAGCACAGCCCATTTACATCACTACTTCTGTGCCACCATAATAGGTTTAGAGAGAATAAATGCACACAAACACGCAAGTCTTAATGAGGGCTTAAGTATTTATTTTTTAACCAATTAATGAGGTAACTGTTGGATAAGTACGCATTTCAGGTACTGTTACTTTTCACTAAAATTTTGTTTCATCCACTATGTTCCATTTTGCCTCATGTGGTGTGTGTGTGAGTGAAAAATAAGGGTGATTTAGTGGATGGAACGAAGCATTAAAATTCTTACTCAATAAAAGAAAAAAATATTAAATGAAAAAGGGGTGCAATTAATAACAGAGATTTGAGACCTACCAAAAATTAGAACGTCATAAATTCAAATCTTGACTCTTTTCATTTCAGTAAATATATCTTAATATGTTTCCTAAGAACGCACCTTTATATGACCATAAAATTAAATGCATTTATTGTTTTTGGTTTTTCAAATTTAAATTCTCCCCATGAAAACCAATAGGCTTCAAACATATTCTAGTTTAGTGGGCCCACTAGAAATCTTAGTGGCCTGGAGCCCAAACAAGAATCACTCGAATGTCTCAAAAGGTGGTACTTAAATTTTTAAATGAAAAATAATTACACAGGATGCTGTTTTTGTATTGAGAAACACTTGGGACACGTGTCTGTCATGCCGGATTCCTTTTTCGTTTGGAGAATGTAGACAAATTTGGTAGGTTAGGTCTGGTATTCTTGAAACTGCGACACGGTCAAATTGTGTCACAAGTTAATAGGGGTTAAGTAAAATAGGATTATAAGATCAAAAAATATGTTAATAATTTTATTTTACTTTGTTTTCATTAACTTGTAACATCATCTGACCATATCATAGGTACATAAAAGTTTTTCTCATAACTGCCAACATTTTTAGTGACTATTGTCTTTGAATGTAGAGAGAAAAGCTACTGCCATGTGACGTGGCAACATTTGTTTGACCAGCTTGTTCCAATGGCGTGACATAGTAAGCCAATTTCTCCAACTGACCTTTTTAGATCAGTAAATTAGAGTTTTATTTATTTATTTATTTATTTGAGTAGCGCCATTGACAACATTAGAGATTTGAAGGCTACGTACGTATTTTATATAGTTATAGTCTTATAAATATTAGGGTTATTAGGTAGGTTCCTCCGAATCTTTTAATTTATGTAATGTTGGGTATGAGATTGGAATCCATAGTCTCCTTCTCTAGGAAAAGATGTTAGACAATTAAGTCATTAATAGTCAACCAGTTCTTATATGTCCTTTTTTTTCCTTTTCTAATCATTTTTTGGGTTTTTTTTTTTTTTTTGTTTTTTTTATTATTTTATTTTTTGGGAAGGGGGTTTGTAAGTTGCATTTTTCATTTGTTTTGTTAGCATAAAGTTAATAAGGTAGCGTAATCAAACATTAAGAAAAAATCACTAGGATAGCTTAGGTGATCAAGGACCACAGTTAATGAATTTGAAGTACTCTTATTACTGAATTTTGCTATTTTAGTTATCAAATGAACAAGGTTCGCGGGGATAGGCTTAAGATACGCCCCCCTCTCTCTCTCTTTATGCAAGGGCCATCGATTAGGATACCCTATATTTGTTAGGGGAAAAAAACCTAGCATTGTGAGAGGGGAGCCTGCTTGTATGTGATTTTTAGGTGAAGTTCCTAAATTTATTTGGCAAGGCTCTAAAGAGGATACCCTAGCTTGTCTACTAATGACAAGCTTTCCTTCCTCTCTCTCTCTCTCTCTCTCTCTAAATTACTTTTTATTTTTGCTAAGCGTGAGTTCTCCCGGTCGTTTGGATTAAAACTAATCTCATGGCCTCGTGTAGTCCCCATTGCAGTTGCATGAATCTTATTACAAATTATTTAAATTAACCAAGAAAGAAAAGTGTTGAACTTTGACCCTGTGGGTTAAAATCATTTATAAAAATCTGATATGTTAAAGACTTAAGAGGGAGACGATCATGTTTTGTCTTCAAATTTTGTTGGCAGCTTAAGAACCAAGTAGATCTCGATTTAACGAAAATTAAAATTTTGAAGGTGTTCGTTGGGGCATTGCCAAATCAACATAAATCCAAAAGGGGCCGGCTAGTTCCACCTCTTAACTTGATTTGCACTTTCCACTTATTTTAGACTTCTCCAGAATATATATATATATATATATATATATATATATATATATATATATATAAGAGTTTCATGAAAAATGATCATGTTATCCACTAAAAAACATCATTTCAAATAATTTTGTAATAGAAAGTTTTTCCAAAATCAATCATCTAAGTGGATATTTTATCGTTTTCATGAAATATTCTGTAGAAAAAATAAAACAAATTAAACCTATAAATGGCCAAAAAGTTCACTTAAATGATATATTTTGGAAAAACTTCTTTTTACAAAATTATTTGAAATGATGCTTTTTGGTGGATTGTGCGGCTGATTTTCATAAAAACTTTCATATTTTTCATCACTTTTTATATTTTTCAACAGCTTCTCGGATTTGAAAATTCATTTTTGGTCCAATACAGAGGAGCAGCTAAATAAGGAAGAGGACACCCTAATAGGAAGATATCAGCAAATCCAAAAGAAAAAAAAATGAATGAAAGAAAAAGCTAAATAAGCAAGTTTACAAGCTCGAAGGATCTCAGCACATGCAAGCTTGACATGCTCCGCACCAATACTACGCCAACTCAATAGAAGGAAGGGTTCAATGAGCACATTATTGTCCTCACACAATGAAAGGGAAAGAAAAAGATTGATTTTCAATTTGGGTTAGGTTGTGCTTATGCAAAATAGATGCAAAGAAAAGGGGGGAAAAAATTAATCCATGAAACATCGAATTACATATTCCTTTTCTTTTTTTCTCATCCTCTCTCTCCCCAGCAAATGATTGAAAACAGTAAGATATCAAGAAAAAACTGAAGTAGTTAAAGAGTAGGTAGTGCCCTTGAATTGCTCACTTGAATAGTTAACTGGTTGTCTTGGAAAATACTTACTTTTATAGTTAAAGTAACCTAAAAACGGCTAGTGCCCTTAGAGACGCTATGACATTACGAGAGCTTAAAATTTTTTTTAGAAGACTAAAAAAAAGTTGACACCTACCTTTAATGGTTCCATTAAGATGGCATATTTTTAAAGGAAAATGTTTAATGAAACTCTATTATTCAAATATGTTTATTCAATTGGCGTGACAATTAATTTATCAATCACATCAACTCACTTAAAAAATTAATTAGTTGACTTGACTAATCAATTACCAAGTCATTTTGACGAGTGACTGGCTCTTTTATAGATCCTTTTTCATTATATGAAAGAAAAAAAAAAATTATAGATTACATTTTTATGTCCTATTATATGTCCATTTTAGTCCAACGATAAACAGTTCTCAATCGCCTAGTTAAAATCTAAGAATTCACAGTGTGCAACGTCATGTACCTTTTTTATTCTTACAGTTTACTCTCAATAGTGGCAACATTCCATTACATTAACATCAAGTTCTTAGGGAAAATCATTTCCACATTTCCGAGACCCTTCTTTCCTTATTTTCTCTAAAAAATATCTTCTATTTTTAGAGCTCTACAATTCTTTCCTCATTCTTTGCAAAATCTCGTCCATTCTTGGCTCTGCAAATCACTTCTATTCATGGAGTGATGAACACAATTCTACTTATAACTTATACGAACTCATATTTTTATTGATTCCCTCAACTGGATTTGGGAATCTTTGGCGACAAAAAATCCCTTCATCATATTTGTGGTGGTTTTGGGCTTTGAAGAGCTAAAGGAATTTTAGAAACCATTGGCCCACACAAGTGCAATGTTTAGCAGTAAGATTTGCATGATAGCATGAAATTGCGCTCAACAATCTTTGAAAAGGGATTCAAATTTGGTTTGGAGAGATTCGAACTAAACTTTGTCTAGGATCAATTTGCTCACAAATACATCAAAATCTGGTTGAGGGCAGACATATATGGATCTGGATTTTTGTAAATTTGGGTAGAAATAAATTCAAAATGATAATAAGGGGATGCTATTCACAATTGCGGTGGTCTAACTATCGCACTATGATTGGACTGTGAACGACACGCACGTGTGAGTCTCACAGAGCATGTCGTGCACAATCCAACCACAGTGCGGTGATTGGACCACCACGATTTTTGCTAGCATTTCCCATGAGAATACTTAGTTTAACAAATTGATGAGTAGTAAAGAAGGAAAGAACCTAAATTTTTGGAAGGAATTTTGCGCCTTCCTTGTGAACTTGACATTAACAAAACTGAGTGTTAGTCTTACTGAGAGTAATATGTGAGACTAAAAAGGATTGATAATGTGACAAGTTGTAAATGGTTGAATTTTATTTGGCTCCTGAAACGAACACTATGGGATTGGAGGGGATCCAAGCCCTCTTTTTATTATCACATTTTTTTGTTGTTTTCATCATGTTCTATAAACTATTCTAGAGTGCCTCAAGATTAGGAAATTTAATTTAATCCTTAGATTTCCAAATTAAAAATAAAATAAAATTACATATGCTAGAATTTACAAATATGTAAAATTTAAAATTTATTATTTGGATAAAGATGAATGCTATAGTCAGCCACGACAATCAAACTGTTGCGCATTGATTGATGCATGTCATGCAAGCAGTGAAACAAGTCACTATTGCGTGTTGATTTGTGCATGTCATGCACACTTACGCCAACCCACATTTATGCCATGCACTAATCAACCTGCAACCATTTGATTATCACGACTGATCATAACATTCTTCTTTCGATGAATTATTAGAAATCCAATTCTTCTTGGAATTGGAACTAAATTTAATATTATAGGAAGTAACAGTGATGAAAGGTGGGTAGTCTGTACAAAAGTGGTGATGGTTGGGATAGATGTTTTTTATGTGCCTAAAACTCTATTTTTAATTAAATTCATGACAAGTATATGTACCACTTGCAATGACTCGTAACTAATACTTACAACCATGTTCATGGTGTTGCTTTCAATATCGATCTTAACCACCTCCACTCTTGTTGCGACCTATCAACACTAAAACTCTAATTTTAATAATAATGTAGTTGAATTCAATATCAAGTATTTCAAAAAAATTTTATATTTTATAATTTATCCGAATAGTGAAATTTAAATTACAAAATACTTTCAGATTTTAGGATCCATAATTCTTTAATTTGGAAATCCAAGGATGAATTTAATTGAATTCCTTACTTCGAACGACCCTTGTTGTTATTAATATTATTGTTAGAAAAGACATAGATTCAAGAACCATTAAAAATATAATAAATACGGTGCCAAATTTCAAATAGTTTCTTCCTATAAGGTGAAAAGGAAAAAGAAATAAAATTAATTGTACAGTCTTACACTAACATGATGATATCATTAATGCTTGATATATATAATTAGTATGCCTCATTGGCAAACTTCGGCCATGAAATAAAATAGAGCTGTGATCGAAAATGATGGTAAATAATTCAAAAAACAATATCATATGATGACCTAAAAATGATTATCTACATGCAATCATATGGACTTGTTTAAAGTTTAAATGAAAATAATTAAATTGAAAATTTTCAAACACAATGTAAAGCGCAGCAGAATGATTTATGGCCATGGGACGTTCAACACAAATACATTTTAATGATGCAAACTCCTTTTAAGAGCTGTTCAATTATTTAAGTGCTAAAGATTGATTAATTTGTTAATGTCACATCACCTGACCAATAATTAAGATGGATTCATTTGTTGGATGTAAAAAAAATAAAAAAATAAAAATAAAAATCTCATTATCTAATTCACATGGGAAATGTTTAATTTCCTATAAAAGTAAAAATATCACAATCTTACATGAGGCGTAAGACGGTATGACTGGGTTCCACCTCATGTGAGGGTGGGATTAGTGTAGAATTTGGGTGAAAATGTTTAATATCTAGTAAAAGGTATAAATCGAGTAAAAATATCACAATCTCAAATGAGGTGGGATAGTGTGGGTTCCACCTCATGTGAGGGTGAGATTAGTATAGAATTTTGATGGGTTCTTATCCACATATGAGATGGTAGAATTTTCACAATTGATTTTTTAACTACCCATAACCCGTGAGTCCTATGTAGGATGTCAAGTATCCATTCACGTGACGACACGTGATTATTTTAACAACTATTTGGATGGCATTTGGGGTAGGGGACTACAATGATTCAACAAAGTGTAGGTATAAAATTGGAAAGAAAAATAGTTAAGATACCTCATTGGGATTTTAAAAAAACGTTTAGGATACTAAAATAATTTTTATCCAAAATTCTCTCTCCCTCCCCTCTCTCATCCTGAAAAATGATTAAAAATAGAAAAATATAAAGAAAAATTTGAATTTAGTAGCTAAAGAGTACGTGGTGCCCTTGAATTGCTCACTTGAATAACTAGTTGGGTATCTTAGAAAACATGATTTACTAGTTAAAATAGTTTACAGGTAGCTAGTGCCCTTAGAAATGTTATGAGAGCTTGAAAATTTTTTGAAAGATTTAAAAAAGAGATAATACCTACCTTTTATGGTGCCCTTATGTTGGCATCTTTTAGAGGAAATGTTTAAAGGTCGTATTCTTTTACTCAAATCTATTTATTCAATTCACATGACAATTGTGTGCCAATCACGCCAGTCCACTTTAAAAATTAACTAGTAATTGACTTGATTAATCAATTACCAAGCCAATTTAACAAGTGGATTTGGACAAATGACCATGTAGCCTTGGTCTTTTATAAATTATTTTTCATTTTAGGAAAAAAATTGTCTGAACATTTCCTAATTCAAAAACACTTTAAAATAATTTATAAAATACGATGAAAACAACATTAAATGTCAAGTTTTTAATATTACATCAAATGTTGTTTTTACTATATCTTATAAATTATTTTAAAGTGTTTTCGGATTAGGAAATTTGAGTTAATCCTTGGATTTCCAAATTTTTTTTTAAAAAAAAAATTATAGATGTTCGATTTTAGATATGTAAAATTTAAATTTTATTATTTGGATGAAGATGTATGCTATATATAGTAAATCATGATAGTCAAACCATGTTGTGCATTGATAAGTGCATGTCATGCATGCGAGAGAATAGATCCACCCATCTCATGTGCATGACATACACTAATCTGTGCGCAACGATTTAATTGTCGCAACCTTTCAATGAATTATTAGAAGTCCAAATTTTCTTAGAATTGGAACTAAATTCAATATTATAGAAAATAAGAGTGATGAAAGGTTGGTACAAGAGTGGTGATGGTTGGGATTAGATGTTTTATACGTGCCTATGATGGTGATGGTATTCGAATTCATTACAAGTGGCATTGAGTCATGGATGGTGGTGGTGGCATATTATTCCATGTTACCAGCGATACGTGGCCCTGTCGCACAGATCGGGTCACGTGACTATGGGTATGCGAGAGACGGAAAGCATATATGCTGGGGATTCGGATTTGCTGTAGTTTGTAGCTTTAACTGCAGCATACAGTTATCGTAGCTTTAACTGACGCGTGGCAAGAGGGGGGAATCAACGGTTGTAGATGGCTGACTATGGGAGACGTTAAGAGGGTTAACGCTGTTTCAAAAATCAGATTACATCTGAAGGAACCCATTCACACCAACATCTCCGTCGTCGACTTTGGATGCACCCCGATGCCGCACGCAATAAGCTCACTGGAGTAATACAGTCACATTGAGCCAAGTAGTAGCCGTGGTCGATTTCTCAAAACTCACGGTCACAAGGAGCTGTTTTATCTCTATCTTCAAAAAACACCCAAAATGGGTCTAATTCTTGGCTTTTCAATTGGAATGAGAGAAGAAGAGGGTAGATCGGAGGGGGGGAGAGAGTCTGCAAAGAAAAAGAAAGAAAGAAAGAAAGAAAGAAGAGGAAGAAAGAAGAAGAACAGGGGTTGTCGACGGGAGGGAGTGCGTCGACGGTGAGGAAGAAAGAAGAAGAACAGGGGTCGATGGAGGCGGAAATGGCGAAAACGGCGTCGGATCAGAGGGAAACAAAGGGGTTATGGAGCGAAACAGGGTAAAGTGACGAGCTTTCGTCGTTGCAGAGATTTCAAGGGCTGATTGATGCGGCTGTGAAGTCGAATCTCATTAGGAATTTGAAGAAGGGAGTGAAATCAACAGCGGAGGCCGAGATGCGCGAGAGAGAATGGAAGAGAAGAGAGGAATTTGGCTCTTTTTCTCCTCCAAAAAACGGCATCGTTTCGGGTCCAACCCCAATAACCAATAAACTGCGTTAACCCTCTTAACGCCTCCCATCGTCAGCTATCTGTGGCCGTTGATTCCCCCATTGCCACGCGTCAGTCATCCTGCGGTAACTGCGTGCTACAGTTAAAGCTACAAACTGCAACAAATCCGAATCCATACGCTGGTTACACACAATAGAAATCTGTGGTGTTGGTGACGGTGACAAGGAAATATTCAAATAAAAAAATCAATTAAAGGCATAAATTTATAATATTTTTCACGCATAATAAGTACATTTTTTTAATAAAAAATATAAAAGCAAAATGAAAATTATAGTTGAAACCATTACAATAGTACACATATATACATATGCATACTTAATGTTCTATATATATTTATCAAGGATTAGGGGTTTTTTAAACCATATTCTCACCGAGGTCTCAATCCAGACTATGTCCTTGATTGGCTCACACTGACAACGATTTTGAAAGGAGTTAAAACAATAATCTCTGAGAGTACACTTAGGCTATGTTTGGTATACCGAATACGCCGGATTAGATAAACATATCATTTTCATGTGCTTTGTGCTATTTTCAAATAAATGATATAACTATCCATATTATCCATAGGATAGTTATATCCTCCGTATATGGGATATAATAAACCCATCAAGAAAGGTGGTATACTTTTATCCTATGATACTATCTCATTTAAAAATAACAATGGGTAGAAAATTATTGAAGAACTGTCTTTCCCACTTCAAACAAAGCTACTAAAGACTTTTTTTTTTATCCAACAATCATATCCTATCCAACCTTTTTATCCAGCGTACCAAACATAGCATTAGGGCTTGACCGCTCAACCAACCCACAGGGGTCTTAATGTTCTATATATGTAAAGTTAGTTCTCTGATTAAGTCGATTTAACAAAATGCCTCAATTTAGAATCAAACTAAATAGAGGTTAGTTCTTAAAATTTTAAACAATGACCAAACTAAGCCAAAGCAACTCAAAGAGGTCTCTTTCTATTGGATTCTCAATTTACAACTACAAGTTGCACCCTTAAGGCTACGTTTGGTTTGAGGGAATGAAATGGAATGAGAGTGGAAATGGAATGAAATGAGAATGGACATTCCATCCCAATATTTGGTAAGGGATAGGAATGGAATGAAACAGCATAGATGGGACTCTTTTTTTAATGATTTTTACTCATTGAAAAACCGGAATAACCATCATTTTTTTTTTTTTTTTTTTTTTTTTTGGTTTGGGAAGAAATGGCTATTCCCTCGTTGGAGGGAATAGACCCCCACAAGGGAGTAGCCATTCTATTCATTTGTGCAACCAAACACTCACTTTTTTTTAGAGAATGAAATCATTATTCTATTCCTTCCCTCATTCCCTCATAACAAACATAGCCAAAGTGTCAAAATAAGGATGACAATCGTAGTAGTATTCTTTCTTCATTTCTTTTCTTTCTTTCTCATCTTTTCATTTTTATTTTTTATATTCTAATTTATGTTTTATTTTTTTTCTTTACTTTCTTCAATGTTTTTAGTTATTTTCTAATAAATGTTAAGAATTTAGTTTAGTGGAATTTGCAAAATTACGTACACTTCTACCTTTAAGATTTACAAATCTCTATTTCTCCTACAACTAAAACCCAATTCTTTTGAATTGGAGTGAACTTTAAATCAAATAGTTGCATCTTAAATACAGGCTTGGGCTCGGATCCTCTCCAGTCTCATAGTGTTCATTTAAGTCCAATTGACAACTCTAAATAGCCAAATAAATCCAAAGTATTTCACAATTCACCACATCATCAACCTTTTTTATTCTTGCATTTTACTCTCAATAAAACTAACATTTCATTCCGTTAACGACAAGTTCACAGGGAAGGCACAAACTTCGTTTAAAAAATTTAGGTCCCTTACTTTTCTACTACTGATTAGTTTGGTATTATTCTCATTTTGAATTTCTTCCAAACCAAATTTACAAAAATCCAAATCCATATATGTTTGCCCTCAACCAAATTTTAACTTTTCCCAAACAAAGTTTGGCTCAAATCTCTTCAAACCAATTTTGAATCCCTTTCCAAAGGGATTTTCCCTAGAAATCTGACGTTAACGTGATAGAAAGTTGTTGTTGTTGCTGTTGCTGAGAGTAAACTGTGACAATAAAAAAGGGTACATAACATGACACATTGTGAATCCTTGAATTTTGTTGAATTTTGAGAGTCATCAATTAGACTAAAATGGATGTTATAAGGCTGGAAAGGATCCCAACCCCCCAAACACAAGGGAAAGGATTTAGTACTGTAACAGCACCATGCTGTTCGTGATTGTACGATTGATGTATTGTCATCCATGCGATCATGCATTATTCATTGTGTATGATTGTATGATTAGCAACATAACAACCATGAGATCACGCATAGCATGGTGTTGTAACAGCACCAAATCCAAACCCCCAAACACAAGTATAGGATTTGATTAACTCCAAATCCACATGTAATGTCTTGAACCAAATACAACTCAATGCCACTACCATCAAACCACGATTATTAACCTAATTCACATGTACCACTTGCAATGAATTGTAACAAATACTAACAACCAACATGTCTATGGTGCTACTTTCAATATCTATCTAGACCATCACCACTCACCGCAACCTATGAACACTAAGGGCTTGTTTGTTTGGTTGGAATCAGAAGAATCAGAATGGAATGAAATGAGATTTCAATGGTAATTGGCCATGCACACCATTAAAATCTCATTCCATTCCATTCCAAATGCCCCCGATTCTAACCAAACCAATGTGCCGTAAAACTCTAATTTTAATCTCTAATTTTAATATTAATGTAGTTGAATTCCAATATCAAATTCAAAAAGATTTGATTTTTTATAATTCATCCAAATAGTGAAATTTAAATTCCATATACATTTTAGGATTCATAATTCTTTAATTTGGAAACCCAAGGATCAATTAAATTCAATTAATTCGAAGGACCCTTATAATTATAATTATATTTGTATATAACATTTGGTGTTCTAACAGCACCGCGCTATGCACAAACCAGCCATGCAAATAAATACTGGGCACACATCACGGTTAGCAACACACCAGCCACACGATTGTGCACAGCACAGTGCAGTTGCCCATGGTAGGAAAGACAAGGAGATTCAAGAACCATATAAAATACAATAATTACAGCACCAAATTTCATATGGTTTCTTCCAGAGGAAAGAAGATAAAAAAGGAAAAAGAAATAAAACAAAGAAAATTTAGAGAGTTGAACTTACTTGATGATATCATTACTGCTTGATTGATATATATACACAATTAGTAAACTTTTTGGAGGAGAAGATGCCATATGCCTCAATGGCAAGCTTTGTTTGGGCCCTAACGAAGCCATGAAATAAAATAGAGCTGTGATCAAAAATGATGGTAAAGAATTAAAAAAAATATATCATATGATGCCCTAGAAATGATTCTCAACACGCAATGATACAGTATTATTTAAAATTAAAATGAAAATAAATTTAAAAATTTCGAACACTGTGTAATGCGCAACAGAATGGTTTATGGCCATGGGAAAGTGCGAAAGACTAATTATTCTGTGGCAAAATTACCTCATAATGTCACATGGCCTAATGGATGTAAGAAAAACTCATTATCTAATTCACATGGTAAATGTTAATATCTAGTAAAAAGTACAGAGTAAAAATATCGCAATCTCATGTGAGGTGGGATGTTGTGGGTTCTACCTCATGTGAGGGTGGGTTAACATAGAATTTTGGTGGGGGTGTCATTCCCGTAGGAGATAGTAAAAATTTCATGAGATCCTCTGTACAGGATGCTGAGGACAATTCAGTTCACCTAGTAAAGTTGCATTTGGATGAGACATTTAGATTTTACAAGGGAATTTCAAAATGATAGAGATTTAAAATCCTATCAATTTGCTAATTTTCTTGTCTTTGTGAGTAATTGGTGATGTTAGGTGGAGTTTGTAGTGTTATGCCTCGCGCCGCCCAAAAAAATAAATAAGATGGGACCTTCAAAATCTATTCAAGAATTTTATAAATCCCACCATTAGTTTCCCAAATGAGATAAATTATCTATGCCTCCGACAACTTAATACCCCATCAACGCATGATATAGACACAATTCAGGTTTCTTATGGATGCTCAAAAAAATAAATATGACTGTTACATTACCCATTGCTCCTTGTTTGGAATTGGCATGCAAGCAAAACCAACATAATAGAAATTATAACTCTAGCTTGTTGCTCACTGCAGGAAAAGAAAAATGGGTCAAGATCACTCAAATTTTATAGAAGGGGAAAAAAAGAGAGGAGAGAATGAAAAATTGATTAGTAATGAAACTTCATCACAAAAGATATAGGGTTTGGAATTACAAGAGACAGCTGAGGGAACAAAGTTTGGGCAACTACATAGTGATGGCTCACACACCAGAACCAAGTCTAGTAGCATATTTCAGAGCTTGTACCCTACAAAGAAATAAGACAGAAGCACATACTTAACCCACTAAGTACTCTCTTATGAACACGTGCAATTTCATCAAGATATCACCAATAAACCCTAAAATAAAATAAAACAAAATAAAATGAACATGAAAATCTGACAAGAAAATGAATTACGTATGGAGTAAATTGAATTTTATCATTTTCGCAGCAGGGAATTAAATAGCATAACATGCAAGACTCTAGATTAATTTTCCTCCATTTTCTCGGCTACCAAATAGATCCTTGGTGTATGTTTCAAACCCATGGTTAAACAACAGTAATAATCTCAACTGCTCCATAAGACTAAAAACACAGAGAATTAAGCCAAAGAGTCCAAATCCTCTGTTACCACTTGGTGTCCCCCTTCCCCGTTACTATGCTTAAAAGCTGACACCAAACGGCAAAAAATTGGGCCCCCTTTCCTCCTTTAGTGCAATTTATGGAAATAAAGATACCGATTAAAAAAGGAAAAAATCCAAGAAAAATAAAAAATTTTGTTAAAGAAGCTAAAACCAAGAAAAGGTAAGTTTATTGATTCTCAATTCCTCCGGATCCAGAGGAAGGGGTTTACCAAATCAAAACCATTTCTTATTAAAGGACGGAGAAATTAGAGAAAGGGTTTAAACAGCATGACATGCAAGACTCCAGATTTCTTTTCCTCCACTTTCTTGGCTGCCAAACAGATCCTTAGGGTATGTTTCAAAGACAGATTGAAAACATATGATTAAACAACAGTAAAAATAATGGAAGATGTCTTGGACAGTGATTGCGTAAAATCAATAGGCATGACACAAAATCAATAGGCATGGCACAATCTCAACAGTTCCACAAGACTAAAAACACTTGGGATTGAGCCCAAAAACCCCCTGAAAATGAGTTCGCAAAACAAGAAAACATGTTACTGAAAATGCAAACAAATTATTACCCAACAAAAAAAGAGAAAAAAAGGAAAGAAAGAAAATGCAAGCGAAATCCATCAAAAGACAAGGGTTTTTTCATATATATTTTATAGATCGGCAATAAAACCATCGAATTTTTGAAATAAAATTGAAGAGAGGATGAAGCGAAGAGGTACCTCATCGTACATCGTCTGAAGGAAACCGCTAAGGAGACCTTTCTGGATGTTGAAGGCCATTCTAGAAGGGGAGAGAGAGACATACAGAGCTCTTCTCTGCCTCTAGTTTTTTTGCATGGTGCCGATGAGTAACAGAAGAGAGGGTATCTATATGGATTTTTCCAAAGCGTGAAGTGTGGGGTGTCTCTGTCCCTATTGTCACTTGGCAGAAGGGCCAACGGGCGATGGAAAAAGGTTGGGCTAATGCTCTTTTTGTGTGCCCTATGGTCATGGTTTTGGCGTGGTGATTGTGGATTTCACCCCAACAAGTCCGAAAATAACAAGTATGCCATTGTTGATTAGGGCAAACTATTTTCCACTTCTTGATTTGATAAATGAACCTTTTTTATTTTTTATTTTTTTTATGTTGTGGAGAAATTTGGAATGTTAAGTTTGTGAGAAAGGCAAGTTCAAACTTAAAAAGGGTCTAAAAAAAAGTTACTCTCTCCCTTTCATAATAACTGTCTCCTTTGAAAAAAGACGTTTTTTAATAAAATCCTTTTAAATGCTTTCACATCAATGCATATATTTTGAAATTCTAATTTAGCCCTCGAATTTGTAAAACATTAGAAAAAGAAAAAAAAAAACCTTTTTAAGGGTATTTTAGGAAATGAGTAAAAAAGGTTCATTGACTTTTGAAATGAGACACTTATTTTGATACATCCCAAAAAAGAAAGTAGGACACTTATTATGAAACAGAATAAGTATTTACGTGGAAGTTTCGAGGGTTCTAAAGTCATTTCAAACTACTTTAAACTGGTATGATTTCGGTTTTATCGGACTTCTAATCAAAAGTTATAAATGTTGATTGTATATGATATTAAAATCCTTTTAAATGCTTTCACATCAATGCATATATTTTGAAATTCTAATTTTGCCCTCGAATTTATAAAACATTAGAAAAAGAAAAAAAAACCTTTTTAAGGGTATTTTAGGAAATGAGTAAAAAATGTTCATTGACTTTTGAAATGGGACACTTATTTTGATACATCCCAAAAAAGAAAATAGGACACTTATTATGAAACGGAATAAGTATTTACGTGGAAGTTTCGAGGGTTCTGAAGTCATTTCAAACTACTTTAAACTGGTATGATTTCGGTTTATCGGACTTCTAATAATAAGTTATAAATGTTGATTGTATATGATATTTATGCGAGATTCTAAAAAACAGTTGATCGACTGTTATTTTATATTGTCTATTATAGTGGTTGGAAAGATTTGTCATTTAATCAAGACAGTTAATTTAACTAAGATTCAAATATTGAGTTCGTGTACATACTTCTACTCACACGTGGAGAAAAATAATAGATAAAGGAAAATATTAAGTCACGTGGAACACGGCCAAACCATTAAGGCAATTAAATGATTAAGATTCATTCAATAATTCTTGAACAATTTTTTCCATTTTTTTCTTATTTAACCCGACAAATTACTCTATTAAATTATGGACCATGTTACTTTGCAGAAGTTAATTAGATGACTGAGAGTTGAATATGAACAAATACACTTGGTGTGAAAAAAATTCTCATTTTCTTAGCCAGTAAAAGGGTAAAACAATAAAAAACCATCCCTAATAAAAGACATCATAAACAATAATATAGCACTGTCTAGAGAAATTTGGACTACGCATACTATGACGGTTTCACTTGTTTTGGTAGGTCCCATGTGACATGAATGGTTCAAATTTTACTAAACTGTCTAGTAATGAAGTAAAGGAAGAGAATCTCTTCCCTAAACTTTATATATAAAGCATAAACATTATACCATTCAGACAAAAAAATGTGAGTTGTAAAGAGTGTTTTCTAACTAGTGAAATAAATAATTTTACTTGAGTCCATTCACAAATTCCAATACTTGAATTACTTTGCTACTTAATTTTCTCTTGTGGGAAATTTGGAATAGCAATATGTAGCAATTATTAACTTTTTTGCCGGCAATTGTCACATATGAAATGTCTTAAAATGGCCATATATAAAAGAACTGTACACTATTGTTTATGCCTCTATGAGGCCCTTGCAGTGCGTAAATTCGGCTGATTTCTACATAGACGGGTCGAAGGGTAAATGAAAAGAAAATTTTTAGATTAATCTTCTGTCAACCAAATATGAAACACTGCTACCCACTGTTTTATACAGAACTGTTAAAGGTTTAAACCCTATCAATCAATCCACACTCCACACTCGTAAAATGATATATAGCACCCTTCTTAACACTACTTAGGGAATGGCTATTGCAACCCCCCATTCTTATCACCCCACCCCCCATCCTTTAAGTTTTTAAGGTTTTATAAAAAATATAAAAGGTTTTTATGAAAATCGGCCGTGATGTTCACTAAAAAAATCATTTTGAATAACTTTGTAAAAGAAAGTTTTTCCTAAATCTATCATTTAGATATATTTTTTAGCCATTTATAGTCTTTATTTCATTTTTTGCCAAAAAGTCTACCTAAACGATAAATTTTGAAAAAACTTTCTTCTGTAGAGTTGTTCAAAATGATGTTTTCTAATGGACTATGTGACCGGTTTTTGCAAAAACCTTTTATATTTTTCATGAAATCTTAAAAACCAAAAAGAAAGGGGTGGGGTTATAAGAATGGGGGGTTGCAATAGCCGTTCCCCACTACTTATTCAGCTTAAAATTCAGCCCAGCCCAACTAAGCTTAGCTCAGCCCATTTACATCACTATTTCTGTGTCACCCTAAGGCCATGTTTGTTTGATTGGAATAAAATGGAATTGGTGGTAATGACATCTAATTTCACGCTCAAAATAGTTTGGAATGGAATGAGATTGAAATAAACATTATGGAATTGATATCATTATAATTCACTACTATTGTTAGATTCATTTCCATTTAATTACCTCATTCAAAAACGTTTTTTAAAATCAAATGGAATGTAATTCTATTCCATCCATTTCATTCCAACCAAGCAAACATGGCCTAATTGGTTTAGGGAGAATGAATGGACGCAAACATACAAGTCTTAATGAGAGTTTAAGGCTTTTTTCTCTATACTAATTAAGGAGGTAAAAGTTGGATAAGAATGCATTTAAAGTATTGTTACTTTCCACTAAAATTTTGCTTCATCCACTATGTCACATTTTGTCTCATGTGGTGTGTGAGTTAAAAATAAGGGTCCTTTAGTGGATGAAACAAAACAATAAAATTCTTACCCAATAAAAGAACAAAAAGTATTAAATGAAAAAGGGAGTAATTAATAAAAGAGATTTGAGACCCGTAACTTGGAATTTCATTTGCTATCTCTCCCTATCTTGTAAGGAGAAGTCATAAATTCAAATCTCATCCTCCATTTAAAAAAGAAAGAAAACAAAAAAAATGGTTTAAACGTAAGGGTTTTTTTTTATTTAATTTTTTTTTTTATTTTTAATAACGTGGGTAGATGTTAGAATAGATTTAATGAACCAGAAAGTACACGAAAAATTGTATTTGTATAATTTCCTATAGATTTTCACATTTTTTATTGTATGCATTTTTTGTTTTTATTAAATATATCTTAATATGTACCCAAAGGACACACCTTAATATGAATCTAAAATTAAAAACATTTCCTGGTTTTGGGTTTTTATATTGAAGTTCTCCCCATGAAAACCAATAGGCTTCAAAGGTAGAGGACGGCTATTGCAGGCCCTCAACTTTATTTGTACGTAAATCCTGCTTCTTTCCACTATTTAAGATTTTATGAAAAATATATAAGATTTTCATGAAAACTGGTTGCCTTAGCTAATAGAAAATATTATTTTAAACAACTTTATAAAAGATATTTTTTCCAAAATCTAACGTTTAATGAGAATTTTTTGCTATATTTACAATCTCTAATCATTTTTATAGAAATGAAAAATAGAAATGGCCAAAAAGTCTAATTAAACAATAGATTTTGAAAAATTTTCTTTTACAAAGTTATTCAAAATGGTGTTTTCTATTGGATAAGGTGACTAGTTTTCGCAAAAAAAGAAAAAAAAAAAAAAAGAATTATATTTTTCATAAAACTTTAAATAGAAAAGAAAAATGAGATTTACTAACAAAGTTGAGGGATTGCAATAACTCTTCAAGCATATTCTAGTTTAGTGGGCCCGCTAGAAATCTTAATGGCCTGGAGCCCATACAAGAGTTACTCAACGTATATCCACGCTCTTATTTAAATTTTTTAACTAAAATTCCTTAATGAAGAACGATTAATTACATGGACGTTATCACATTACTATTTTATTATTATTATTATTATTTTTGCTGCGTGTCATTTAGGTGGATGTTGACATGTTGTGTTTGTATTGACGAACACCTGGAAGATACATGTGTCCCCTCATACTAGATTATTTCTCGGTCAAATCAATATAAATCCCAATAGGTCAGTTATTGCCACCACATAAAATATTCCAAGCCCTTAACTTAGTTTATATTTTTTAAGGTTTTACGAAAATATAAAAGATTTTTACGAAAACTAATCATGTAGTCTAATAGAAAACATCATTCTGGGCAACTTTGTAGAAGAAAATTTTTTCAAAACTTATCATTCAAGTAGACTTTTTGGCCATTTTTCATGGAAAATGTAATATAGATTATAAATGCCCAAAAAGTCCATTTAAAAGACAAATTTTGAAAAAACTTTTTTCTACAAAGTTGTTCAAAAATGATGTTTTTTTAGTGGACAACACAGCTAGTTTTCATAAAAACCTTTCATATTTTTCTTAAAATCTTAAAAAATGTAAACTAATAGGAGGCTTAAAATAGTTTATGGGGATGGCAATAGCCTCTCTCATCTCAATATAAAAAGTTTGGGTTTTATGTTAATATATAAGCATATATAAAAGGATAACTTTTATCAATACTTGGTACGTAATGTACGTATGAGAAGGGCACGAGGGTTTTTATGAGGAAGGGCCTTTCTGTTTTTTTATTATTTATTTTTCGTTATTTCCTTTTTGATATGAGAAGCAAAGGGCCTTCAAATAACTCAGTTCAGAAGATTTTTATTACATTTCTTGGAGTAGAATTTTTCATTCTTTTTGTTTTTGCTTTTTTTTTTTTTGGCTTTCAAATGATTTAATTGGAGTGCAACTTGTAAAGGCTTTATCTGACGAGATGCAAGGCTTCTGACGAGTCTTACAAACCTACTTGTTTTGTTAATTTAAGTTATTATTGTAAGATATCCGGATTTTTCTGGCCCGATGAGAGAAAGTGACCACTAGACGTATTTATAGGCAATTTATTACAATGGCTAATTGTATTGTTAATTTAAGTTATTATTGTAATAATTAATGATATTAATCTATGGGAGTGGGAGTATAGATTTCCTAAGAAATTATGCAATGTAATTCTTAAAGATTTTCGTAGTGTGGTCATCCTAGATGTAAATATTTTACTTGTTAATGAATTAATATTGTTGTTTCAAAAAAAAAAAAAAAAAATGAAGCTAAATGATATGAACCCCAGATTGACCCATCTAAACAACAAAAACCAAGAAATACTAAAGCAACAAGAACAACCAACAGCCCCCAAACTAACCCAGGTAATTAGGTAAACAACAAAAACCAATACAAAAATACGAAAGCAAAATGATACAAACCTAAGTAGAACTCATCGTTGAAAACTGGCTTGTAAGATAAAGGAGGGTGCTCAAGAGCTGGATTTTTAAGGATAAGTTTTACCATAGTGTTCATATCACAAAACCAGATCGGGAATCCATAATTAGGGGCACCAGTAAGGCACCAAAGTAAGGGATACTCTAAGTCAGCCCAAAAATAAAAAATAAAAAAATAAAAAAATAAAAGAAGGTAAGGGATACTCTACTTACAAAGAAAGCATCAAGCCATGCTAGGCTGGCTAGTTTCCAGGGCACGAAGGCTTACAAATTTCTTCTCACCTTCAAAAATCTCTATAAAAGGAGGCATAAGATGAGAACCATAATTCAAAATTCCAAGTGCCTAATTTGTTTCAGCATTGATTAAATGGGTCGAGTTATGGTCCGCCTCTGCTTCTCTGTGCTCCTCCTCCTCACGGTGGCCGTGTCAAAGGGGGATGCTGCTATAACCAAGTACGGTAAGAAAGTGAAGTGCCAGAACAAGGCCTACCCTGACTGTTACCACTTGAACCTTTATTGTCCCAGCGATTGTCCCCATTACTGTGAGGTCGACTGCGCCACCTGCCGTCCCGTTTGCAGTAAGTTTTTTTTCTTGTTTCCTCCTTTCCCTCTGATGTAACAAAAAAAATGTGATCATTTACTACCAAGATTTGAAGTTACAAAAAATGTAACCATTAAGGGTACGGCACGTACCCTTTTTTGTTTTTTTTTTTTGTGGGTACCATAAAATTCCCCCATCAAATAGGGCTACGGTTTATCTCCTTGAGGAAGAAGAACTAGTTAAGCAGAAAAATTTTGAAGGGGAGCTTTTACATTAGAAAAAAATATTTAACGTTTAAAGAGATCGATATGGTGTTTTGTTTTTTAACCGAATCAAATTGAGAAGAGATGAAATGTCCCTTTGGTTTCAAGCAATCAACTGATTGAGGTTCAGTATTTTGTTTCAACTTCATGTTACATTAAAAGATCATGCATGTGGCCGTGGTTATACATATATCTCTTTTGACAACTAATTAACATACCTGCTATTGTGAGCAGATTGCGATAAGCCAGGGGCAGTTTGCCAGGATCCACGGTTCATTGGTGGCGATGGAATCACTTTCTACTTCCATGGCAAAAAAGACCGAGACTTCTGCCTAGTTTCCGATTCCAATCTACACATCAATGCTCATTTCATCGGAAAGAGGAATGAAAACATGACAAGGGATTTCACTTGGGTTCAGTCCCTAGGAATCCTCTTCGACGACCACCAACTCTACATTGGTGCCAAGAAGACAGCAACTTGGGATGATTCAATCGACCAACTTGCTTTAGCCTTTGATGGAGAAGCCATCTACCTTCCTGGCGGCCAAGGCGTCAATTGGCAGCCTTCAATGTCACCAGGTGTATCCATTACAAGGCTGGACACTAATGCTGTAGCCATAGAAGTGGAAGGGAATTTCAAGATCAAAGCAGAGGTGGTGCCCATCACAGAAAAAGATTCGCGTATACATAACTATGGCGTAACAGAGGACGACTGCTTGGCTCATCTTGATTTGAGCTTCAAGTTTTACTCGTTAAGTGGAGATGTGAATGGTGTTTTGGGGCAGACATACGCGAGCAACTATGTGAGTAGGGTTAAGGTGGGAGTGGCAATGCCTGTTTTGGGTGGCGAAAAGAAATTTGGCACATCAAGGCTTTTTGCCACTGATTGTGCTGTTACTCAATTCACTGGTCATGTAGCTGGGGGTGATTCTTCGAAGAACTATGAGTATGCTAACCTGAATTGTGCTAGTGGCATGGATGGCCGTGGAGTCGTCTGCAAGAGATAAATCATTCCCTTTCTCTTGATCTCTGTGGATCGATTTGTGTTTGTGTGTGTCTGTTTGTCTGTCTTGTCTTTCTGTTTGAAGAACTGGCCAAAGCTTCCTCTTGTTGTGGTCATGCAATAAGGTCAGATTATTAATGGTGTGTGGTCTGGCCAATTCTAATGGTGTTTTTGTAAACTTGGTTTCTGAATAAGGTTCTTCAATCCAGAAAATGTTAATTAATGTGATATCGATGGTTTATGCTGAATATATAGCACCAACCACTTTTGCATGGTTGCACCCCTTTAAATGCTTAAAATAAGAAATGCTGAATCAGATCATGATAAAGGAGGAGGCGATCATCATGTTTATGTGTTGTTTTATTTTTTTTTTTTTTTGTGCCAATGATGGGTATCCTAAGTTATTAGGCTTAGACTAATCCTTTATGATATACAAATAAACTCATGCATCCAATAATGAAACCATGTACCATTTTAATTTTATTAAAATTGGAAAAAGTACAGTCATTTTAATAATTCTCATAGATTGAATGTAAGTCATGACAATGACCATGATTGGATGCAAAGAAAATGTGATCAATCAAAATATGTGTGATGAGAAATTACTACAAATATTAAAGAGGTATATTTGTCAGCCCTATGAATTACTCCAAAATTTTTAAAAATATAGCCATTAGATTTAAAGAAATCAAGGGCTTAAAAAGGTGTAAGAGGTTTACTCTTATACTATGTCTCAACGAACCCTCCCCTATATATATATATATATATATATATATATATAAAACCCATTGGCTGTGCAGGTGACTAGAACAGTGGGTTGATTAGACCAAGCTTTGCCAGGCTGATGGAGTTGTGATAGGCACACGGTGAGCCTAACCCAAATGCAATGTATACAATTGGATTCGGTTAAAACTCAATTGAAATTCAACCTACAAGAAATATTGATTCAATGGCCAAGACGAGACTCATCAAGCTGGTATTGAATCCGACTCGGCGGTGGTAGTCTCCCCAGGGGCGGATCCAGAAAGAAGAGAAAAAGGTATGATCACATATCGACATGGTTGACTAGAAGTGGTGAAATAACATAAAACGATAGGGATGCCATACTTTAAAATGTGTAGACAACTTTTAGAAACGTGGAACCTTATATACTACTCTTAACACTCCTAACCCCATCTCCTATGTTGGACAAAGTCTCAACAAAATGGGAAAAAAGGGAAGGTCACAGGACTACATATTAACATGATTGAATAGAAATTATAAAATAGTATTTAAGACCAACAAGTACGCTATAAAAACCAATTCATAAATTAAACCCAACTTTATATAATCTAAAAAGTGGTGTACATTAGTAAATTTAACCAAATTTAATCAAAATTAACCATTTTTTTCTCAATGGGTTAAAGCACTTAAGTAAATTTTAATAACATTACTTATTCTGTTTTTTTCTTTTTTATATTTGAGTGGTTGCACGTGGGGCAGATGCACCTTAGTGCATCCGCCCCTGAGTCTCCCCGATTTATGGGATTTCTAGAGTTTGGAAACATAATTTCGTTCTTAATGAAATCTTCTCCTTGATGCATGCATCATCTTCAGATTGTAGTAGTCCATCATGAGCCAGGGGTGGACAGAATGGTTCCATTTTTTTATTTTTTGCTTGGTTATAGCTGCTGTGGCCATGTGGGCATCACCTTTTGTGGTTCTTCTTCTGGTCTTTCAAGCGGCTGGTGCGGTTTGTTGCTTTTGCTATTTTTGCTTCGTACGGGTATGCGTGTCTGGCAATCTGATTGTTTCGTTTTGGTGGTGTCAGTCCGTCCTGGTGAGGGAGCAGATGTTTAGTTGGTTTGTGTGCTATTGTTTCTGTTTTGTTTTCTCTGTGGGTTTTGTGCTGGAGTTCCAACGGTTTAGATGGTTGGGTCTTTCGAGTATGCAGCGTTGGTGTTTGAGGTTATGCCTATGCGATGGTTACAAAAAGAGAGAAATACCTTTAACATTGAAGTGCACACTAAATTAGAGGAAACACTTAGGCCATGTTTGTTTGGTTGGAATGAAATTGATGAAATAGAATCTTATTTTAATTCATTTCAAACAACATGTTTAGATGAAATAATTAAATGGAAATGGAATCAAACAATAGTAGTAAACTATAATGATATATATTTATTCTGTAATGTTTATTTCAATCTTATTCTATTTCAGACTATTTTGAATATAGAATCAGATTCTGTTCCCACCCATTCCATTCCAACCAAACAAACATAGCCTTAAGTTGTAATCTGTCATTGTTTTATTAGACATTTGGACACATATTCATAAAATTACATAGAGTCTACGAATCAAACATGTCTAGATGTCCCGGTACGGTATTCATCATGCTAGCTAGATTTCATCCTAGCTATTTAGACTCCTAAACTATTACCCCCCCCCCCCCCTCTCTCTCTCTCTCTCTCTCTTCCCCCAAACAAAAATATGGGCTCAAAATTGTTGCGTAATTGCATCCAAGTCGAAGTAAGGAAAAAACTAAGTTGGTTGGATGAAGTCTTCATAATGGTAGTTGGATTAACTTAAATTTTGAAAGTTCTGGTTGAAAGTAAGACGGGTGTTGGTAGTACAAGAGTTATTTTAAGAGAGTTTGGGTATGCAAATTGCTATTCAAATGATGGTTTGATGGAAAGATGCTAGTATTTCCAGAATGGAAGCGATTGCTTTGAGAAATGGCATTCTTTTGGCTAAAAGGAGGAATTCGTAGTTAATTATTGATAGCTTGAATAATCTTGACAGTTGTCATAGGAGAATTTACAATATAATCAGGTATTATATTAGGATTATTACAAAATTGTACGGAAGACAAGTTAAAATGGAGATGTAGAGCCTATTGTAGATGGTGTACGTTGATTGTTCCTCTTAACTAAACAACTCCCTAACACCCCTCTTATAAATAAAAATAAATAAATAAATAAAAATAAAATTGTTGCTCCTAAGTCCTAACAACTGAACTGCAGTAAAGATTAAGGTTTGTGGTTTTGTTTTGTTTGTTTGTTTGTGTCTTCTTCTTCTCCTTTTTTTTTAAAATTTTTTATTTTTTTTGACAGCAACAAAATTCCATTGAATAGCAAGAGCCAACAGCAGCTTAGCAACAAAAACCACAACAATACTAAAGCAAAACCAAAGGGAATCCATAATTCAGGGCACCAATAAGGCATTAAAGTAAGGGACACTCTACTTATAAAGAAAGCATGAAGGCTTACAGACTTTTCTCAGCTTCAAAAATCTCTATAAAAAGTTCATAATTCAGGGTTCTAAGTACCATACATAATTCAGAGTTCCAAGTACCTAATTTGTTTCACCATCAAATGGGTTGTGCTATGGTTCGCATCTGCCTCTTTGTTCTCCTCCTCCTCCTCCTCATGGTGGTTGATGCAAGGTGGGAAGTACACAGGTACGGTAACGTCGGTAAGAAAGCCAAGTGCCACAATGAGCGCTACCCTCACTGTCACCAGATGGAGCATGATTGTCCGCCCCATTGTCGAGAGCACTGTGAGATCGACTGCGTCACCTGCAAACCTGTTTGCAGTTAGTTTCTCCTTCCTTTATTATGTTTTTTTCTCAGGAAAATATGATTTGTATGATTATAATACATATCTCTTAACAACATGCATCATATCTGCTAATTAATGTGAGCAGGTTGCAATAGGCCAGGGGCTGTGTGCCAGGATCCACGGTTCATTGGTGGCGATGGAATCACTTTCTACTTCCATGGCAAAAAAGACCAAAATTTTTGCCTACTCTCCGATTCCAATCTACACATCAATGCTCATTTCATAGGAAAGCGGAATGAAAACATGACAAGGGATTTCACTTGGGTTCAGTCACTAGGAATCCTCTTCGACAACCACATATTATACATTGGTGCCAAAAAGACAGCAACTTGGGATGATTCAATCGACCAACTTGCTTTAGCGTTCGATGGAGAATCCATCTACCTTCCAGACGGCCAAGGCATCAATTGGCAACCTTTCATGTCACCAGGTGTATCCATTACAAGGTCACTAGACACTAATGCTGTAGAAATACAGGTAGAAGGCAATTTCAATATCAAGGCAGTGGTGGTACCCATAACAGAAAAAGACTCGCGTATACATAACTATGGGGTAACAGAAGATGACTGCTTGGCCCACCTTGATTTGAGCTTTAAGTTTTACTCATTGAGTGGCGATGTGAATGGTGTTTTGGGCCAGACATACGCGAGCAATTATGTGAGTAGGGTTAAGATGGGAGTGGCAATGCCTGTTTTGGGTGGCGAAAAGAAATTTTCCACATCAAGCCTTTTTGCCACTGATTGCTCTGTTGCTCAATTCAGTGGTCATTTTTCTGGGGGCGATTCTTCGAAGAATTTTGAGTATGCTAACCTGAATTGTGCAAGTGGCATGGATGGCAGTGGAGTAGTCTGCAAGAGATAAAACTCTCTCTCTCTCTCTCTCTCTCTCTCTCTGAATTGATCTGTGTGTGTTTCTGTCTTGTCTATTTGTTTCATGAACTGTGCAAAGCTTCCTTGTGTTATGGCCATGAATTCAGGTCAGACTATTAATGTTGTGTGATCTGGCCGATTCTAATGGAGTCTTTGTAACCTTGGTTTCTGAATAAGGTTCTTCAATTTTTATACTGAATGTATAGCAACAACCCTTTAAATACTTGAAATGAGAAAAGCTGAATCAGATCATGATAAAGAAGGCCATGCCATCACCATGTTAATTAATTTTCAAAACCCTTTTGACATTAGAATTGAATAAATTACAGTCATTTTAATAATTTTTTTAGGTTGAATATAAGTCATGACACTTCTTCCATAATAAAGGAGACCAATGCCCTTGTGGCACTTCTTCTCCACTATGGAGGGAGGTCCTGGGCTCGAGTTTTAGTATAGATATATGTTGATGTAATGAATTTCTTATCTGTGTTGCAAAAAAATAAATATATAGGTTATGACAATGACCATAATAGGATCCAAACAAATATGGGTGATGATCGAGCAATTACTACAAATATATATTAAAGAGGTACGTTTGTTAGCATGCAAAAAAAAAAAAAAAAAATCAGTTAAACTATCCAGTTAATGGCCGTGCAGGCCGGTGTTTATGAACAGTGGGTTTATTGGAGCAGGCTTTGCCCGGTTGATCGATTTGAGTTGGGCATACGTTGAGCCTAACCCAAATGCAATGTATACAATTGGATTCAGGTTAAAACTAGAAAATCAACCTATAAGAAAATATTGATTCAATAGCTAAGAGGCTAAGATGGACCAAGAGAAGACTCATCAAGTTAAGATGAACAAGGGCTCACATGCAAAATCTCATGATCGACCACTCATTTTATCCTTTGGAGATACTCTTATTATTGGAATTAAATTGGCTTGGAAACAGGGTTGGAGAAAGTTTTTTTTTTTATTTTTTAGTTTTTATTTTTTTATCAGAAAAATAAATAATTTATTAAAAGCTAAAAGAAATTACACCCTATTACCTCCAAGAAACAGAAATGCAAACCCCCACCAAATTAGAAACTCAACTACACCAAAACAGCCCCCAATACAAATACAACAGAAAAACAGAGAAACCTTACTACTTAAAGCCACATTCTCACCCAAATTAAAGTATGATTCTTTTTCAGTGGTTCTTTGTCTGGTTAATCCATCGTTTCATCCTCCTTGGCAAATGCAATTCGGCTGGTTTAATTGTTTACATTATTAGTAAATTATGTAGTTTCATTGTTCTCACATTTTTGGAGAAGGAAATTTTGTGAATGACTCTTGTGTTAAGTTGGGCTTACAATTTCTTGCTTTGCATTGGTGGGACGACTCTCCCCCAATGCAATTGCTTCCTTTTGTTCATCATGGTATATTTAATCTTCCCTCTTGATTATAGGTTTCGTGCTTAATCTTTGTGAGATGCATTGTGTTAGTTATAAGTCATCGAGACTAGACTACTTTCTTTTCCTTTACTATTTTAGGGGAATTTTAGAATGGTCGGGCTATAGGAAAATAGTTACAGTGCAATACAAATTACTATTCACTTCCTAGTAAATGACTACTAACTTAACTAAGAATGACTACTAATTGTAATTGGTTATCGTAGCTCAACCAATCTATAATTGCCCCTACATTTTTTTCCTTTTTTTTTTTTTGGTATTCTTTTCATTTCTTTTAATAAGACTTCTTGAGCCTATAGTACAAACTTGATTGGAGGTATTTTATGGTGCCAACCAAATTGGGATCCTAATTTACTTTATGATGCTTATTGCCCTTTTTTTTTTTTTTTTTTTGAAAATTTCAAAAATAAAATATTCCACAAAGGACGGAATGAAGTAGCTTTTACCGAGGAAAAAAAAAATAGAGAAAAAATAGAGTAGAATAACTGAAGTTTACACTAAATTAGAGAAAACACTTATCATACTTGGATCGAAGTCAAAAGTAAGGAAAAAACTAGGTTGGTTAGATGGTGTCTTCATAATGGTGGTTCGATTAAATTAAATTTTGAGACTTCTGATTGAAAGCAAGACAGATGTTAAGTTGTCACTACAAGAGCTATTTTAAGTGAGCTCGGGTAAGGCTATTGCTATTCAAACGATGGTTTGATGGGAAAATGTTAATATTTCTAGAATAGAAGCGATTGCTTTGAGAAATGGCATTCTTCTGGCCAAAGATAGGAATTCTAAGTTAATTATTGATAGCTTAAATAATCCCGTGAGTTGTCATTGGAGAATTTACAATATAATTAGGTATTGTGTTAGAATTATAACAAAATATATAGTACGGATTAAGGTTTGTGGTTTTGTTTTTATTTTTGTTTTTAACAGCAAGAAGAATGCTGATGAGAAGATACACTCAACAACAAGAGCCAACAGCCCACAAAGTAACCCAGCTAAACAAAACAAAAACCACAACAATACTAAAGCAAAACCCAAGGGAATCCATAATTCAGGGCACCAACAAGGAATCGAAGTAAGGGATACTCTACTTACAAAAGAAGCAAGAAGGCTTAGAAACTTTTCTCGCCTTCAAAAATCTCTATAAAAGGTACCCAATTCAGAGTTCCAAGTACCATACATAATTCAGACTTCCAAGTACCTAATTTGCTTCACGCTCAAATGGATCGGTTTATGGTTTGCCTCTGCTTCTTTGTTCTCCTGCTCCTCATGGTGGTTGATGTAAAGGGGGAAGAACCCCAGTATGGTAAGAAAGCGAAGTGCAAGAATGAGCGCTACCCTCACTGTCGCAACATGGAGCACAATTGTCCGCCCCATTGTCCCCATTACTGTGAGATCGACTGCGTCACCTGCAAACCCGTTTGCAGTAAGTTTCTCCTTCCTTTATCTATCATTTCTCTTAGGAAAATATGTTTTGTTCATATAATATCTTAAAGTCTATGATCTTGAGGTAGTAGTTTCAAGGAAGAGACTCACTATTTAAATTTAAGAATGCTATAGCCTTGTCTCCTCGTTTGAGAACATCATACCTGCTAATTTATGTGAGCAGATTGCAATAGGCCAGGGGCTGTGTGCCAGGATCCGCGGTTCATTGGCGGCGATGGAATCACTTTCTACTTCCACGGCCAAAAAGACCGAGACTTTTGCCTAGTTTCTGATTCTAATCTACACATCAATGCTCATTTCATCGGAAAGCGAAATGAAAACATGACAAGGGATTTCACATGGGTTCAGTCCCTAGGTATCCTCTTCGACAACCACCAACTATACATTGGCGCCAAGAAGACAGCAAATTGGGACCATTCAGTCGACCAACTTGCTTTAGCCTTCGATGGAGAACCCATCTACCTCCCTGACGGCCAAGGCATCAATTGGCAGCCTTTCATGTCACCTGCAGGTGTATCCATTACAAGGTCACTAGAAACTAATGCTGTAGAAATAGAAGTGGAAGGCAATTTCAAGATCAAAGCAGTGGTGGTGCCCATCACTGAAAAAGATTCGCGTATACATAACTATGGCATAACAGGGGATGACTGCTTGGCTCATCTTGATTTGAGCTTTAAGTTCTACTCATTGAGTGGCGAAGTAAATGGTGTTTTGGGGCAGACGTACGCGAGCAACTACGTGAGTAGGGCTAAGATGGGGGTGGCAGTGCCTGTTTTGGGCGGCGAAAAGAAATTCGTCACCTCAAGTCTTTTTGCCACCGATTGCGCTGTTGCTCAATTCAGTGGTCATTTTTCTGGGGGAGATTCTTCGAAGAATTTTGAGTATGCTAACCTGAATTGTGCTAGTGGCATGGACGGCCGCGGAGTAGTCTGCAAGAGATAAATCACTCTCTTTCTCTCTACCTGGATTGATTTGTATTCGAGTGTTGTGTCTGTTTCTCTGTCTTGTCTATCTGTTTGAAGAACTGCGCATAGTTTCCATGTGTTATGGTCATGCAATAAGGTCAGACTACTAAAGGTGTGTGGTCTGCCCAATTCTAATGGTGTGTTTGTATACATGGTTTCTGAATAAGGCTCTTCAATTGGATTTTGTTAATGTGATAGTTCATCCTGAACATATAGCAACAACCACCCTTGGTTGAATGCCTTTAATAAATGCTTAAAATGAGCAAATTAAGCTGAATCAGATATCGATAAAGGAGATCATCATCATGTTAATTTTCACATCCTTTCTAACATTAAGCATTTATTAAAGTAAACTCCATTATGATCTCAATAATAATGGAGTTCAATAATGTTAATTTTCATACTCAGGATGAGTCTCGGCCATGGGATCTAGATGGGAGAATCTATAAGCATCTAATCCTGTTTCCACCATCAGTTCGACATCATCCTCTAAAATACATGAACCTAATTACACACAGACCAAACTCCGACAAGACGTGGTGTGAGCCTGTGAGGTCA
Organism: Liquidambar formosana; assembly: GCA_039720395.1. Lineage (NCBI taxonomy): Eukaryota > Viridiplantae > Streptophyta > Magnoliopsida > Saxifragales > Altingiaceae > Liquidambar > Liquidambar formosana. Next base: position 28,760,486 of record CM077827.1, on the reverse strand, counting down.
CACAAATGAAATCATCCCATTATGTTGTGACGTAGGTCATGGTATGCATAAGTACAATATGAGGAAAGAAGGGAGAGCGACGAGCAAAATGGTAATTAGAATGTACAGGGCTAACAAGGCGACCTTCATCACGATTGGACTCTTATCTGTTCTGAGGGACGAACATGTGGGGATCTCCTGTGGTTTATGGGGCTAACTTGATTTCGCATGGCTAAATTTTCTGTTGATGAAAACATTGGTTGATGATCTGATTGATCCCTGTAGGAGGAAGAATGTAACTTCGACCTATCACCATTCATGCTCTCAACCATCCAGGGGAGGAAAAAGTTCTTCCGAGGGAACTCGGGATTCCCCTTGTAGACCAGCCGAAAACATACAAGATTGCACCATGGACAAGAAACGAAGAACGGAAGCTGGATTGGTAAGGTGGGAAATTTCACTGAGCCCATTGCAGCCCAATGACACAATTCTTACAAAGGGTGTGGCCACACCATAAAACGTAGGCCACATTCCCGACATTCTTAGGAATGTTTCTTACCGGGGAATGGCTATTGCAACCCCCCATTCTTATCACTCCACCCCCCATCCTCTAAGTTTTTAAGGTTTTATGCAAAATATAAAAAGTTTTTATGAAAACCGGCTGTAATGTTCACTAGAAAACATCATTTTGAACAACTTTGTAGAAGATACTTTTTCCTAAATTTATCGTTTAAATATACTTTTTAGTCATTTATAACATTTATTTCATTTTTTGCCAAAAAGTCTACCTAAACGATAGATTTTGGAAAAACTTTCTTATGCAAAGTTGTTCAAAATGATGTTTTCTAGTGGACTATGTGAACGGTTTTTGCAAAAACCTTTTATATTTTTCATAAAATCTTAAAAACCAAAAAGAAAGGGATGGAGTTATAAGAATGAGGGTTGCAACAGCCGTTCCCTTCTTACCGTGCACATGCAATGGCCCAATAGACAGGATTGGGCCGGAGTGACCCGATTTGGATAAGGCTGGGATTGAAGAACCTGGTTTGGAAGGTTATGCGATGCTTGTACAACACAATATTAACTACTAGGTATTTCATGGCTTGTAACATGCGTTTATGCCGACCACAAAACCGATCAAAGCTCCTCTTTGGCATCACACTACTACGTGACTTGTAATAACATGCTTTTAGGTCGGCCAAGAAACCCATCGGCCCCCAGATGGCTTGCGGACTCTAACCACATAAGGAGCATCAAATGTGACTTGGATTATAAATTTTTTCCATGGACCAGCATGGCCTTTGCTTACTACTACAATGTTTGTTTTGGGAAAAGTCTTGCTGCAATGTTATGGCAATGAACCCTATGAGGTGAACTAGTGGGTCTTAGGACTAATGCTTTAAAAATTAGGTGTTAAATTTAACCTAGCTTCCACCAACTCTTGGGTTAGTCGCCAATTCCTAAGGCGTTAATCGATGGGGGCATTGATGATGGCCTTACTTGTATTTAGGAGATTAGTTGAGCTGAATCTTTTTTGAGAAAAAAATTTATGACAATGGCCTTATTTGCATTTTCATTTATTTTTCCTTTTTGGTTACTAACAAATCCAATGGTTGTGTTGCCGCTTCTTAATATTTCTTGATGGGAAATCCATCTAAGGAAAAAAATTAATTTTAATGAGAAAAAATCTACAATGTTGTGCTGCCCAACCAAAATTAATTGCACTTTATCTTTATACACCAAATTATGGGTTTATATAAGAATCTAAACTTTTCAATAATTGAGACCTTTTATATGTGTGACAGCACTGAAGAAGTTCAAATGAAATTATTATCTTAATCTCAATCCTTGTTGCTTAAACAAGTAATTGTATTGTCTGCTTGAACAAAAATAAAGATATATAATATTTTGTATTATTAATTCCTGTGAAATTGAGGATATATATATAAAGATGAATGTGAGAAAAACTTTTGATTAACTAATATACCCTTATTATAATTTTTAAATACACAACTACCCTTCTGCATATATAGGAAATATATTATTATAAAACACATATCTTAATAAGAATTTTAACGAAACTATACAACAACCCTTCTACATATATAGGAAATATAGTAATATAAAACACACACCTTAATAAAAATTCTAAAGAAATAGAAACTATAATTCGTATATAACAAATAAATAAATAAAACAAAAAGCCATGTGCAAAACACGTGTGCACTAACTAGTATATATATATATATATATATCCATTTTAAATAAAATTGGATCAAATTGAATGGTCTAGATTCATACATGGTGATTGATGCAATAAAATAACTATGGTAAAGCCTCAATAGGTTAGCGCAGCATCATAGATTCCCCCTCCCCTCTCTCCCTTTTTTTTTTTTTTTTTTTTTTTGGTTTGAAAATATACCACATCTCATATCGCTCAAATATTGGGTTTAACATAACTCCATATACTTTTTTGGGCTCTCCACTTATAATTTTAAGCTTTTAAACTAAAAACTTAATATGGTATCAGAGCATGTCATCTTTAGGCCTATAAGAGCCCCGTATTTGTTGCCCACGTTATAAGCCTATATTAACCCTGCACATGAGGGGGAGTGCTAAAAATATACCACATCCCACATCACCCAAATATTGGGTTTGACATAGTTTCTGTACGGGGTAAAATCTTTCTCCCCGAACTACGTGTTGATGATGGAGCTTGCTCCCTCGCCTGGACCTGCAATCACAAGCTTGGAAAATGGGTCAGAGGGTAGGCCAAGGTGGGTTTTGGCCGTGCCCTCTCCGAAGCTTAAGTCAGAAAGCTGCACTGTGGAGAATGAGGCAAGGAAAAAGATGAATCTCAGAGAATTAGGGTACTGTAGCTTACCAAATTAGGCTGTATCGTATTCTTTTTATACCCACCTGTACGGACTGACCATGTGAGGTCAGATAACTGCTTGGGTTAGGTCAGATCTGACCATGGTTTACCCATAACCGTCTGACCATAGTTCAGTGACCATGGTTGGCCAGGGAATCGTGGTTTCTTGTAACCGCTGTGTCAGGGATTACAGCTACTAGGACAGTTTTGGACTGTAGTAGGATTTGGAGTGTAGTGTGAGTCATAAGACAGGTGTCCCGAGGTGAAAGCCAGGAACCGAGTTGGGAGATCACGTGCCTTGCAGCGGGTCCTACTGTGCAGGCCTCCCACGTGTCAAGCGAAGTGATTTAACTTCTTACCTCGAGCTGGATCTTCGGAGGTGAATCACGTGCGTTGTGGTTGACCTGGTTGAGCAATCTTCGCCACGTGTCAGCGTTTCAGACTTGAGCCTTCCATCCCGAGTTGAGACCTCAGTTCAGATATATTTCCACACAATTTGCCCCAAATTATGACATTCCCGAGCTGGGACTTGTCATAATTTTATTTTGCTAAGTGTTTTTCCCTGTGCCCCTATGCCGTTTGGCATTCTAGGGCTTACCTGGCAAAGAGGCGGTTAGGCCTTTCCGTATTCCAAGGCGCTGACGTCATGTGCCTTGGGACCGTACGATCTGCATTTAATGCGCCAGAAGTATTATGTCTTTGGAGGGAAGCAAATTACTGCTCATTTTATCTTCTGCACTCTCTCTCTACTTTCTGCCTTTGCTCTCTGCATCCTGTTCTCCGTTTTCTCTCTCTACTTTCTTTGCTCCTGCCTTCTGTTTTTTCCAGGAAAGTACCGTATTTTCCACCGGAATCCACTGTCTACGCCGTTCGCTTGTGGGAGAAGATCCGTTCCTCTCTTCTTTGTTGCCCTTGCGAATCGTTTCTCCGGCGCTGTTCTCTGTTGGTGTTCTTCTTGCTCGCTTCCACCGTTCAAGAGCGACTTTTGAAGTTTTCAGCGCCGTGCCGTACAGTTTCTCCGGCGAAGCAGCTTTTTGACCACCGCTTAATCTTCTGAGAAGGTATAACTGGTTTTTGTTCTTTGTTCTTCAATTTGTTCGGTGTATTTTTCTCTTTGCGGTTGCTGGAGGTGTTCTTGGGGTTTGCTTCGTAATCCTAGGGTTTCCCTCTGGTTTTTGGGGCAAATCACCAAGATACTGATTTTCCCGCCTTTTAGGGTTTGAAAGACTCCATCTCGGGGTAAATTTGAGAAAAAGGTTTTGGTGCCCTTTTTAGTCTTTTCCCAACTCCGAGCTGAGTGCTCCCCGAGCTGACACTTAGAAAAATTTTAGGGTCTGTCAAGGCAGGGGTAACATACCTGTTAGAACCTGACCATGGAGTTTTAGGTCGGGACATATTGTCATGGGTTGAGTTATCCTTGGATTTAACCTTCCCCTTTCGTCTTGGCAGATGTCTTCTTTTTATGATATTAGGGGGAACCCTGCAAAGATAGCAGAGTTCAATGCCTTATACGGCTTTGAAGACGGGAAGTTTAGCTTCCGCTTTGCTGAGCCCGGGGAGGACGTCTTTAGGTCGGACGCCAAGGGTGGCCTCCCCGTTCCTATTGCTGCTTTCATGGAGGGTGGAGTTCGTGTCCCCTTCCCAGACCTTCTCAACGACTTCCTCCTCTACTGTGGAATAGTCCCGACCCAACTAGGGCTGAACTCGTTTAGGATCATCATGGGGGTTCACGTCCTTAACCAGCTTCTAGGGACTTCTGTCGGGGTGCGTGAGATCCTTCACCATTACAAAATCTGCGCCCTTAAAAACAAGCCCGACGTTTACCTCTCCCTCAAGCGCAGAATGAAACCCTTTGTCACCCACATCCCAGACTCCAACCCGGGAGCTCATGACATTGTGGTCTTCGTTTATGGGCCTGTAGATGGGACTCTTCCCCCTGATCCTCCCATCATTCCCCGAGAGAGAGGCTCTAGCTGTAAGAAATCAACGACGTCATTTAGCTTCTTTCTGTTTTATCTGACTTCGAGTTGAATCTTGAACTTAACATTGATATTCATGTGTCATGTTTCTTTCTAGCAGCTCCTCACGCCAACGAGCCCGCTGACGCGCTGAACAAGGAGGATATCCAAAGATTGCTTGGATATCAAGTCAGCCAGCGCTGCCGTGCGGCGGAGACCTTGCTCAACTACCACGCGCGGTACCAGACTTGGGGGAAGGCGAGTTACCCCCATTGGGAGCAGCCTGACGACGAGCTGACCCGTGTGGTGGAAGAGGACCTTGAGAGAGGAGAGCAAGAGGAAGAGGAGGAAGAAGGGATCCGCCTCCGACCTGAAGGGGAGGGAGCTGAGGAGATTAGGCCCTCAGACAAGACGGCTCGCCGCGCCCCCTTCGTCATTGAGAGCTCCAGCTCTGAGGAGACTGTCTCCCAAGCCATGGAGAGGAGAGGCTCCCGTCCCCCCCCCGCCAAGAGACAAAGAACAGACTCCAGCAGCCAGAGGACCCAGAAAGACTCTGGGATGAATTTGAGGGCTCTGGTTGCTGAGAGAAGGGCGGCGGAGAAAGAGGCCCAGGAAAAGAAGGCTGCTGAGCAAAATCAGCAGCAGCAGAATCAGCAGCCGCAGCAACAGCGGCAGAATCAGCAGCCGCAGCAGCAACAGCGTCAACAGCTGCAGAAGACTAACAAGGCTGCTGCTGTTGTTGCTCCTGGGTCAGGTCGGGACGCTGGGAAAAAGCCCACTGACCCCAACAGCGGAAAGCTCATGTCCCACGCCATGAGGGGGCAGGACGTGGGCAGGCCCCAAGCGCCCGAGGCTACCGGGAAGGGGAAGGCTCCTCTGGTTCCCCCTACGAAGCCCCGGAAAACCTCCGCAGTCCCCGAACAGCAACCCGTTGTCCAAGGGCCTGGACAGGGGGGTTCCAATGCCTCGGGGGCCGGAGATGGGAGCGCCGCTGCCCGTGCTGATGCAATAGCAAAATTCCCCGAGGTAAACCTTCACTTCTTTTGTGCTTTTTATCCGGAAGTCTATTATGAACTCTGACTGACTTTATGTCTCTGTTCGCGTGTGCAGTTCCCCGTACCCACAGATAGGGGTGTTACCAGCTCTTTCTCTGCGGAGTACAACTTCAGGCAGCTGGGGAATCCCATGAGGTTGCCGGTGGACATGGAGCATTTCAGGAAGAGGACCGCCCTCGACAACCTCCGCTTCGGGTTTACCAGCCTTTACCGAGTAAGCTCCGTTCTTTTGTGGTTTCCGTTACTTGTTGTCCCACCTTATTTTTGACTTGATGATGTCTGCATAGGGCTGCCAACAAATCCTGCTGGCGGGAGATCGACTTGAAGAGGAAGACAACAAATTGCAGGTCGAGCTCGCCAAAGTCCGGAGTGAGTACGATCAGAAGCTAGGGGAAGCTGAGGCCAACTGTGCTGCGGCTATGTCTCAAGTTCAGAAAGTAAAGTCTGAATGCGAGACTCTTAAGTCTACAGCCGAGAGTGCCATCAGCAAGCTCGAGCTCACGAGGAAGGACTACGCAGACTTGGAGGCTGAGCTGAGGAAGGCAAAGGATGCCCAGGATGGGTTGGCCCGGGAGAAGCGCGAGCTGGCGAGTAAGGTCCGGGCCCTTGAGGCTGAGGTAGAGAGGGAGAAGGCCTCCGCGAAGAAGGCCGTGACTGAGGAGAGGGAGAGCGTGACGGCTTCCCTCGTTGGGCAGATGACCACCGAGCTCGAGGTCACCTACAGATTTGCGTGGGAGACCTTGGTCGAGTTGGCATCTGCCCAATTTCCTGGCATTGCCGATATTCCCTTTGAAAGGAGGGATGTTCCCCCGGATTACAATCCCGAGGGAGGTGATGTCGGGGAAGCTGAGATGGAGGTTGCTGGCGGCGATGAGGCCGGGGAGAACAATCCCGAGGTCACGTCCCTGCCTAATGCCACCATTGAAGCCGAGGGGACTGTTGACGTCCCCGATGACACTTCAGTCGCTGCCAACGGGGACCCACCCGTAAATGCAACGGAAAGCACCACGGAGGCTATCCCAGATCTTCCTCAAACTCCCGTGGTTCCGCCTGTCTCTACTGATCCCGTTGCGGCTCCCGAGGTCATTGCTCCAGCTGCCGGGAACTCGGGGGAGAATGTAGCTACTTAGGTTTTTTCCTTTGTTTTTTGTTTTTGATTTCTTCTGGCTGAATGCCCCAATATGTACAAAACATTGTAATACTTTTTCTACTGGAATGAAATACAGAGTTTTTCTTTCTCGTGTGCATGTGTCTTGTATTCTCATATTGGCTGTGCGTTTGAATGTATTATCGGGATGAGATCCCTTGCTGCTGTGGTGAAAATAATTAGACCCAATCTGATTATGGGTTTTAGTTTGTTGAGTGAGAGACCTGAACACCTGCTGGTCCTTGTTTATTTAGACCCCTCTCTTGGTATGTTGTTGCGCTGAACCTGTTAGGTGAGAATTCGCTGTGAACCCATTCTTAGGTTCGGTGTGCTCAAGCCATTTAGTAGGTGAGACTTGTGCCCATTCTTAGGCCATTTTGCTTGGACCCGTTCTTGGGCAAGACTTTGTTGTGAACCCATTCTTAGGTTCGGTGTGCTCAAGCCATTTATTAGGTGAGACTTGTGCCCATTCTTAGGCAGTTTTGCTTGGACCCGTTCTTGGGCAAGACTTTGTTGTGAACCCATTCTTAGGTTCGGTGTGCTCAAGCCATTTATTAGGTGAGACTTGTGCCCATTCTTAGGCAGTTTTTGACTTCGACCCGTTGTTGGGGAAAATGCCTTTAGCTCAACTAATAAACAAGCGATGACGTTCTTGAATAATCTCTGAACTTGTATTGAATAATCATTGAATGTAATTACAACTTTGGCTATCGGTAAAACAATCTTAGGTTAGCTATGTTAACTGATCTCGGGAGCTCTTGCCCGGTCTCCAAGCTCTTCAGTTTGTAAGAACCTGTACCCCCGACGTGGATGACCTCGTAAGGACCTTCCCATGTTGCCCCGAGCTTCCCGTCTGCAGGATTTCTGGTTCCAGCGTTGACTTGTCTGAGTACCAACTCTCCGACATTGAACTCTCTTGATTTTATTCTTCGGTTGTAATATTTTTTTAGCTCTTGTTGGTAAGATGCCATTTTAATTCGAGCCCTTTCCCTTCTTTCTTCTGCTAAATCCAGATCTTGAGACAGAGTTTGATCATTCGTTGCCGCGTCATAAGATTCGGTTCTGAGACCTGGTAGACCCATCTCTATTGGTATAACTGCTTCCATGCCATAGGTCATAGAAAACGGAGTTTCTCCAGTGGACCTCCGCGGGGTAGTTCGATATGCCCATAGTACAGAATGCAGCTCGTCGGGCCAAGACCCTTTCACGTTGTCTAGCCTCCTTTTTATCCCTGCGACTATAATCTTGTTGGTTGCCTCTGCCTGACCATTGCACTGCGGGTAACTCGGATTAGAATACCACCACTGAATTCCCTGTTCTGAACTGAATTCCCGAGTTCTTTTACTGTCGAACTGAGTCCCATTATCCGATACGAAGGCTCTCGGGATCCCGAAGCGAGTGATAATATTTTCCCAAAGGAACTTGATAATATCAGAATCTTTAATTGAAGCAAGCGCGATAGCTTCTACCCATTTGGTAAAATAATCAGTTGCAATGAACAAATACTTCCTGTTCCCCGAGGCTGTGGGCAGTGAACCCACGAGATCTAACCCCCACTGCGCGAAAGGCCATGGACTGGATATGGGATGCAGCTCCTGAGCAGGTTGGTGTATCCTGTCAGCAAACATCTGGCACTTCGGGCACTTCCTGACATACCTGATAGCATCTTTCTGCATGTATGGCCACCAGTAGCCCTGAGTGTTTGCCCTATGGGCTAATGATCTTCCTCCTGCATGACCTCCGCATGATCCCTCGTGGAGTTCAGCCAGCAGGTCTAGCACTTGGTCTGGATGTACGCACTTCAAGTATGGTCCCGTGTAGGATCTTTTGTAGAGAGAGCCCGACGGAGATAACCAAAAACGAGCTGACTTAGCGCGAATTCGGTGACCCGAGATTGCGATCATCGGGTAGTTCACCTCTTTGTAGATAGGCAACTATCTCATCCATCCAGCTCGGGGTTGAAGGCTGAATGTCCGAGATGAGCTCCTCTGTCCCAATACTGGGTTCTTGCAAGATTTCGACATTTATGGCTCGGGGGGTGTCTGTTTCCAATGCTGCAGCCAGGGCAGCCAACCCATCTGCATGTCTGTTTTGATCCCTGACAAAGCGTTTGAACTCCACACTGGTGAATTTCGCAGCTAATTCCCATACCTTGTGCATGTACGCAGCCATCCTTTCATCTTTGGCTTCATATTCTTTGTTCAGCTGGTTAACCACTAGCCTGGAGTCACTGTATACTGTCAGCTCTTTCACCCCCATTGCTTGGGCCATCCCTAGTCCTGCCACCACTGCCTCATACTCTGCTTCATTGTTTGAGGCTGGGAACATAAGCCTCACTGCTTGCTCGATGATTTCTCCTTCAGGATCCGTCAGTACAATTCCCAGACCTGCGCCTTTCGCATTAGATGCACCATCCACTTTGAGCTCCCATCTCTTCCTCTTCGCTGTGTCTATATTGTCTTTCCCCCCCAGTTCGGGCAGAGAGGATTTGAGTGCTGTCTGTCCCGAACTGGAAGTAGGATCCGCGAATTCAGCCAAAAAATCAGCCAATATCTGTCCCTTTATGGCAGGTCGGGGCTGGAAGTGAATGTCGTAGGCATTGAGTTCTACCCCCCACTTCGAGACGCGTCCTGACAAATCAGCTCTGCGGAGGACATCTTTCAGTGGGTAGTTTGTGAGGACGATGATAGGGTGAGACTGGAAGTAGTGTTGGAGTTTTCTGGAGGCTGTGACAAGGGCTAGAAGTAGCTTTTCAAGTGGCAGATAACGGGTTTCAGCGTCTAATAGTGTCTTGCTAATATAGTAGATCGGGGCTTGAGTAAGGCTGCGCTGGGCTATAAGAACGCCACTGAGTGCATGAGCTGAGACGGCAAGATAGAGGTAAAGGGCTTCCCCGTGGTAAGGATGGGTCAGGGTGGGAAGTTTTTCTAAATGAGCAACTAACTTTTGATAAGCCTCTTGGCATTCTGTGTTCCATCCCGAGTTAGTGCTCTTCTTCAGCATCTGAAAGAATGGGTGGCATTTGTCTGATGACCTCGAGATGAATCTACTGAGTGCTGCCACCATCCCGTTCAACTGTTGAACATCCCTGACTGTTGTTGGAGTGCGTAGGGTTCTTATCGCCTCAATCTTACTTGGATTTGCTTCGATCCCCCTTCTTGAAACTAAATGACCAAGGAATTTTCCCGAGCCTATGCCAAATGAGCTTTTCTTCGCATTTAACTTCATTCCATACTCCCTGAGTCGGGAAAAAGCCTCAGTTAGGTCTGTCAGATGATCTTTCTCTGTGCTGCTCTTAACAATAGTGTCATCAACGTACGCCTCAAGGTTTTTGCCAATCAGTCCTTCAAACATCCTGCTAACAAGACGTTGGTAGGTGGCCCCCGCATTCTTTAACCCGAACGGCATCACCTTATAGCAGTACGTTCCTCTAGGAGTAACGAACCCAGTCTTGTCTTGGTCGTGTTCTGCCATAGGAATCTGATGGTAACCCGAGTAGGCATCAAATATGCTCAGTCTTTCATACCCCGAGATAGAGTCTATAAGTTGGTCAATCTTAGGCAAGGGGAAACTGTCCTTTGGGCACGCTTTATTGAGGTCTGTGAAATCGATACAGACTCGCCAGTCCCCTGTCTTCTTTCTTACACATACGGGATTGGCCAGCCAACTCGGGTACTTTACTTCTCTGATGAACCCTGCTTTCAAAAGCTTATCAACCTCGGCAGAAACTGTTTCGGCTCTATCATCTGACAACCTTCGTTGCTTCTGAACCACTGGCTTGTAATTCGGGTTAACTTGCAACTCATGAGTAATAATTCTGGGATCAATTCCTGGCATTTCATGGGGTGACCAAGCAAATACATCAATGTTATTCTTCAAGAATTTAAACAGCTCTGCTGCGTCGGAGTCACTCAATGACTTTCCTATCCAGAAAAACCTCTCTGGATCATCCGGATTGATTATCTTTTTAACTAACTCCTCCCCTGTTCTGTCTGCGGGTTCCAGAGCTGTCTCCTCTACTCCGGGCCGTTCTCCCTTTCGTTGCTACAAGGGGACCTCATCAATCTTAGCTTTTTTCTTCTGCTCAGGCTCTTGCCTCGGGGCTTTGAGTTTGCCAGTTCCCGAGCTGGGAAGGCGTGGGACCTTGGACTTCAGTTTGTCCTCGGAAGGCGCTGAGTGGCCTGCATATTCCGCCAGAAAACACTCCCTGGCCGCTGCCTGGTTTCCCTTTATCTCCATGATTCCCTCTGGGCTCGGGAACCTGATGGATTGGTGGTAGGAGGATGGGACAGCCTTTATGGCATGAATCCAGGGTCGCCCGAGTATAACATTGTAAGCTGACCTCTCCTGGATCACCACAAACGTTTCCATGGATTGCACTGGCCCTGCCCGAACTGGGAGCGTTATCTGCCCCAATGGGAAAGTCATGTTGCCATTAAAAGCTTTCAAGCTGACGTGGCAGGGCTTCAGGTCGGAGTCCCTAAGCCCGAGTTGACTGAACAACTTCTGGAACATGACGTTCACAGATGCTCCGTTATCCACATAGACTTTGCCCACGTCGTAGTTCCCTATGAGCATGCGGACAACTAGAGCATCGTTGTGCGGGCAGCGCACCGTCCCATCAGTCTCGGCGTCCCCGAAGAAAAGCAGTTTCTCACCATTTTCTCCATCACTCTGAGGTAGTAGTACCGGCTCATCCCCAATATCACTGACTTCAGCATCTTGACAGGCCATCCTATATTGCGCCCTAAGCTGGCTGGTTGACAGGGCTGTTTCCTCATATCCTCCGGTGATCATGTCTATCCTCCCGAGGATCTTTGGTTGAGTGGATTGAGGAGCCCTGTTCTCGGGTTTTCTCTGTTCGGATGGCTGTCCTTTGTCCTTTCGGACTATAAATTCATCGAGCTTTCCTTCCTTGGCCCAAGCCTCGAGATTGTACTTCAGAACCTTACAGTCCTCGGTTCTGTGGCCATGATCCTTATGGTAACTGCAAAACAGCTTCTTATTTCTCTTCTCGGGCTCTGCGAACATAGGTCGAGGTTTTTGGAAGAAATCCTTGTTCTCCAGTGCCTTCATTAACTTGTAGATGGGGAGAGTAAATACGGTGAAGATGGCCTGGTTCGGATTGGTGGGTGGCCTGGATTTCTCTCCTCGGGGGTTGTCTCTTTGTGGCCTAGAGTCCTTCTTCTTGTCATCTTTTTCGCTAGCTTTGGCAGACTGTGGGGTGTAAAAATCATCCAACTTGGAATAATTAGCTACAGTGGAGAGTAGCTTGGCTAAGTTTCTGGGAGGATTGACGGTGAGTTCCTTAAACAGAGGTGATGGCTTCCTCAACCCGAGACGAAACAGATCCATTGCATTCTTCTCGATGGGCTCGTCGATCTCATTGTAGACCTCCCAGAACCTCTGAGAGTACTCCCGAAGTCCTTCCCCCTCCTTCTGTTTCAGCTCATATAGGTTCTGCATTGTCCTCGGGAATTTACAGCTAGTGATGAACCTTTTCTTGAACAGCTTGCTCAGTTCGTGCCAGCTGTCAATAGACTCATCTGGGATCTTGGCCCACCATTTTAGAGCCACTTCCCCCAAACTCATAGGAAATATTTTGCAAAGAAAACCCTCATTTCCAGCATATAACGACATACGTTGCAAGTAATAATTCAAATGATGATCGGGGTCTATCGAAAGAGAGTAAAGAGTAAAGGTTATCTCGGAATACCCTCGTGGGATTGGGACCCGTTGAATCCATCGTGTGAATGGGCTCCGAGCTATAGCGAGGCTCTCAGGTCTTTCTCCCCCTCTACTCTGGTTGCCCCGGTGTCTCTTGGAGGCTTCCTCCTCGTTTCTTTCACGCCTGGGTGACCGAGAGTGCTTTCTGCTCGTCCCCCCAGTACTTCTCTCCCCCCTTCTTTCAAGAGACCGAGACCTGTGATAGCGTCTCTCTTCTCTGTGAACTTCGTGCCCAGAACGCACCTGAGAACGAGGTCTTGGGTGGTCCTCATTCCACCTTCGCGCATGTTCTGAACGCCTTGAACTGCGTTCTGGGGACCTCTGAATCAGCGCATGATGTTGTTCATCTCCCCCTCCCCGATGTCTCTGTTCTGGATCAGTTAATCGTGGTTGATCGTCATGTCTGCTGTGGTGGTGGTGGTGTGAGGCCCCTGGCCTGGGTGAGCTCTCCTGATGCCTGGTGCGACGGAGTGGACTGGTTTGGCTAGCCTCCTCAGCGACAATATTAACTCCGCGAGGAGCAAAAGTTCGCTGGAGGTAGCGGTGGTAATTTTGCTCCGCATTTAGCTTTGCGAGCTGCGCCGATTGAATCTCCGATTGCATGGTTGCAATCAGTTCCACTACCGCCGCTGGGTTGGGGTTGTTTGTTACAGCCTTATCGAAGGCGGCTTTCAGAACAGGCTGGTCATCGAGAGAATGTAGGACAGCAGACATTTCAGGGGAGATATGATGTTGTTGAATCGGAGGAAGCTGACTGGTTCCCGCCGCAAGCAATGGCGGGTTGGTCTGTGGAGGCTGGGTTTCTGCTCGTTTCCCAGCATCGCCTGTAATGGCTTGGTCTACGCGAGTAAAGTTCGCTCCAGATCTGGTTCGCCCAAAGGTGGGCGGAGGTGGTGTAGCCATCTTATCGCGATGGTTCCCACAGACGGCGCCAAATTGTACGGGGTAAAATCTTTCTCCCCGAACTACGTGTTGATGATGGAGCTTGCTCCCTCGCCTGGACCTGCAATCACAAGCTTGGAAAATGGGTCAGAGGGTAGGCCAAGGTGGGTTTTGGCCGTGCCCTCTCCGAAGCTTAAGTCAGAAAGCTGCACTGTGGAGAATGAGGCAAGGAAAAAGATGAATCTCAGAGAATTAGGGTACTGTAGCTTACCAAATTAGGCTGTATCGTATTCTTTTTATACCCACCTGTACGGACTGACCATGTGAGGTCAGATAACTGCTTGGGTTAGGTCAGATCTGACCATGGTTTACCCATAACCGTCTGACCATAGTTCAGTGACCATGGTTGGCCAGGGAATCGTGGTTTCTTGTAACCGCTGTGTCAGGGATTACAGCTACTAGGACAGTTTTGGACTGTAGTAGGATTTGGAGTGTAGTGTGAGTCATAAGACAGGTGTCCCGAGGTGAAAGCCAGGAACCGAGTTGGGAGATCACGTGCCTTGCAGCGGGTCCTACTGTGCAGGCCTCCCACGTGTCAAGCGAAGTGATTTAACTTCTTACCTCGAGCTGGATCTTCGGAGGTGAATCACGTGCGTTGTGGTTGACCTGGTTGAGCAATCTTCGCCACGTGTCAGCGTTTCAGACTTGAGCCTTCCATCCCGAGTTGAGACCTCAGTTCAGATATATTTCCACACAGTTTCATATACTTGTTTGGGCCCTCTACTTACAAGTTTAGGTTTTAAGCTGGAAACTTAAAAACAGTGTGATGACCTCACGTTATGTTGCCATTAAAAAGGTCAAATAATATAAAAATAATATTCTGAAAAGGAAGAAAAAAAAAAGGGAGAAGCCTAAGAAAACTTAGATCTGTTTGGTCGTCTAATTTGAAATTAAACAATTTAAAAAAACTTACATAGTATTAAAGGCACATCCATCTTTTTGAATTAACAAATTCAGAAAAATGATGATCATCACCACAAATAAGAATGGAAATTCAAAATAGTGACGTTTAATGAATTCCTTAAAATTGATTCCACAACATCAACTATGGCGATTATTCCAACGTTTTAAAATATTCTAATTCAAAGTGATAGATTTATATCTTCAATCTTATATAAAATTTTTCAAATTGTTTAAATTTGAATTGGACGGCCCTTATTAATTACTAATGTTTAGCTGGTTATTGCTTAGACTGATCGATATGTGGCACCGATGGATTAGCAACTAGTGACTTTGCAAGCCAATCAATAGCTGTAAAGGGGCTCTAATTAGTTGAGTCCTGGAAGGAAACCGACATATTTTTTGGACGGAAAAGGAAAGGGCCTTTATTGTTCCTCATCATAGTAAGGAAAGGGCATTTGTATTTTTATATATATATTTTTTACTGAAAAGGAGAGGGCCTCAAAGGATTCTTTTAAGATTTCTTGGAGTAGAATTTTCACATTCCCACGCTTTAATCTGGGTTGCAACTAGGTTAGGTCAGTCTGCAACAGGGTCCTATAGGTTCACTTATGGTTGACAATTTAAATTGGATCAATAACAGGGTCGTATAAGTTGAGGCATTGGTTTCTGACTTCCTTCTGTGGAGGAATGGCTCAACTTGAGATCCGCGTGTGATTTTTTATTATTATTATAATTATAATTATAATTATTTTTTATTTTTTATTTTTTGTGATTAAATACTCATTCAAGTATGCTTATTTGAATAAACGAGCCATTTGAGCTCAGCCAGGCTGTGCACCGTGCATATATGATTAATCTTTTTGTTTTTTGTTTTTATAAACAAAATAAGTAGAAGGGGGTAATTAGTCGTGCCGACTCTGTTGATGAGATGTGATCATTGTAACTCCTCTATCCATTAAGAAATCAATGACAGGAGGGGCCTAAACAGGCTTACAAAGTGAGAAAATAACAGATGCGTTCTTTCAAGTCGGTTGAGCCATAACTTACAAACTTCAGCCTTATCAAAGATTAGTGGTTTTAGTGCATGAGTATGACTATTAAGGGACAAATTCACGTCACGCCATCATCTCCGAGACTCAAACCTTGACTACCTGACCTCCTACACTTTAACCACTAAAATATATATGATTAATCAACTCCACTTAATTGGGCTTGGGTTGGCCTAGCCTTCAAATACATACTAAAAAATGTATGCTATTTTTCTCCCCCTTTTTTTTTTCTTTTTTGTTTTTTTTTTTGGTTGGACGGTCAAGGTGTCCGGGCTAGCTTGCGCGCACCTCGACTAATCCCCTTTATTTTTCTATCCTTTGTTGCTACGCCAAATGAACTTAGTATTTAGGTTTACATAAAATATATATATATATATATATATATATATATATAGCATTTGCAGCCAAATAATATAAAGAGTAGAAGTACAACTAGGGTAGAATTCAAGCATACACTCCAAAGGACCTAACCTTAAAAGAGGTGATGATATAACTAGTATGACAAGGTCAAATATCGGCTTTTTGAACTTAGCCTCAAGAAACAGAGCATCCGAATTCGAATTCTGACTACCCATCAGGATCAATTAATAACCAGTGCAGTTTATCTTCAGTGTGAGATAAAAGTTTAGATATCCTTTGTAATAAGCTGTGTTGATCGGAGTTATGACTTAAGCAAGCTTGAAACATTGCCTACGTGCCCCAGTGAACCCACGACCCTTCTCTGTTATGTTTCAATAGCCAGATCACATACATTACCTCCATTATCTCTGTGGGTCAGGGAATTGCCAGAATTAGTGCCATAAAATTGGAACACCCCAGAGAACAATAATTCTCCCACAAATTAAAAGAAGAAATTAAAAGAAATGAAGACAACTCCACAGATTGTTAGAGCCTATGCAAATTAAGTCATCATATCATGCACCACAGCTTATTACAAAGGATCGTTTTCCACAATCCAATGGGAACTTCTAATTCAGGTCAAATGTACTAAAAATATCATGGTGTTATTTCAAAGAATTCCTATAATGGATGTATCTAGATTCTATAAAAATTCTCTGAATGGCCGAAATTTATTAGTAAGCTAGCTAGCTTAGACAAAAAATAAAAAAGGATATCCAAATTGAATGGTTATAACTCGAAAAATTCATTTGATTTTTTGCACCTTCCATGTACCAAATGAAACATGCACATGATACATTAATTTCGTTTCTTTATTTTCATACCAACACGGCATGATTTATGATCAAGGATTACGCGGACCTATACAATTGTGTAAAAAAAAAGAAACTACGTAACCCAAAATAAAATCTCATATGATTGTAGATGGTTATTTCTTTAAGATTTCAAAACACATTTAGTCTTGTTTGTTTGTTTGTTTGTTTGTTTGGTTTTTTTTTTTTTTTTTTTCAATTGATAAGTGAACACATACACTCACACACGCACCCACTGCATGCGGAGTCAAAATCAAGACTTCGATCCACAAACCTCACATCCCTATAGAGATAGGATATGTCATTAAAACCATAGGCCATTAACAAAAAATATATTTGATTTTAAAAAGTTAATTTCTTATAGCATGTAGCATTACACCACCTCATTTATATGAGATTTTATTTTGAATTAGAATAGAAGGGTCGTAAATCATAAATTTTCATGAGAAAATGAAAACTACAGAGTAATAACAATTTTGCTGAAATGTAAATGTGTAGATTAAGGATAGAAGTTGACTTTAATTTGGAAGGGCCACTTGAGAGCTAACCCCTAGTGTACGTATCAAAAGTCGGGAGTACTACACTTGAAAAGAAGGCATGCACCCATGCAAGATTTGAGGACACGTATGCTCTCATAAAGCTATCCGTTAATACCTCTATATAAGGAGGCATTAAATAAGATCCGAAATTCACCCACTCCAAGAGACCCAATTAATTGTTTTGAGCAACAAATGGCTCCTGCAATGGGGCGCCTGTGTGTGTTTGCAATCCTCCTCGTCTTGGTGGTTGTGGCAGAGGGCGCTCCAAAGGCTAAGAAAGTGAAGTGCCAAGATAAGAGTTACCCAGATTGTTACCATCAGAAACTCGAATGCCCTGACTCATGCCTTCGCACATGCCAAGTAGACTGCGCTTCGTGCCAACCTGTTTGTACCCTTCTATCACCACCACCTCCGTCGCCTCCACCACCACCACCGCCAAAAAGACAACATTCACCTCCACCTCCGCCACCACATAAACGACATTCACCTCCACCTCCACCTCCACCACCATCACAAAAACATCATTCACCTCCACCTCCGCCTCCTCCACCACATAAACAACATTCACCTCCACCTCCACCTCCACCGCCACCACGAAAACATTATTCACCTCCACCTCCACCTCCACCACCACCACGAAAAAATCATTCACCTCCGCCTCCGCCACCACATAAACGACATTCACCTCCACCTCCACCGCCACCACGAAAACATCATTCACCTCCACCTCCGCCAACACATAAACAACATTCACCTCCTCCACCTTATACTCCTAATCCCAAACCGCCTCCTCCTACTATTCCCACTCCCCCTTCTAACTTTTCTCCTCCTCCACCTCAAACTCCCACTCCCACACCATCTCCTCCTACTATTCCCACTCCCCCTTCTGACTTTTCTCCTCCTCCACCTCAAACTCCCCCTCCCACACCATCTCCTCCTAATATTCCCACTCCCCCTTCTAACTTTTCTCCTCCTCCAGCTCAAACTCCTACTCCCACACCATCTCCCCCTACTATTCCCACTCCCCCTTCTGACTTTTCTCCTCCTCCACCTCAAACTCCCACTCCCACACCATCTCCTCCTACTACTCCCACTCCCCCTTCTGACTTTTCTCCTCCTCCACCTCAAACTCCCTCTCCCACACCATCTCCTCCTAATATTCCCACTCCCCCTTCTAACTTTTCTCCTCCTCCAGCTCAAACTCCTACTCCCACACCATCTCCTCCTACTATTCCCACTCCCCCTTCTGACTTTTCTCCTCCTCCACCTCAAACTCCCTCTCCCACACCATCTCCTCCTAATATTCCCACTCCCCCTTCTGACTCTTCTCCTCCTCCACCTCAAACTCCCACACCACCTCCTCCTACTATTTCCATTCCCCCTCCTAATTCTTCTCCACCTCCTACTATTTCCACTCCACCTTCTAATTCTCCTCCACCACCTCCAACTACTTGGACTCCGCCCTCTTCGTATCCTCCTCCGTCGCCTCCTTCAAATTCGCCTCCACCTGAATCGTCGCCAAAGAAAGTCAAGTGCACTGACAAAAAATATCCTCACTGCTATGGTATGGTGCTCAATTGTCCTACTGCATGTCCTGATCAATGTGAAATTGACTGTAACACCTGCAGTCCTGTTTGCAGTAAGTTTCTCCTCCCTCCATATATTTTCTAGTATGGTATGCTGGCCTTCACCTTTTTAACATAAAGGATGTTTATTTTTATCTTTTACTAAACTTATATATATGCCACCCATAGTCCCACACACACAACAAGTAAGCATAATGAGTATAACCAATAAACATAGCATTTGAAAAAGTTTTTCTTTTTTTTGGTACCCATGTATAACTAGGGTTGTACCATACAATGTACCCACATTACCACATATGTACGTGGTACAACCTCAAGGTATAATGCTACTAATAATTAGATCAGCACTTGTTAACCTGAAAATCACTTTTATATACATATATATATATATATATATATATATATATATATATATATATATATATATATATATATATATATATATATATATTTGGGTGATGACATAAATATACATAGTTTGATGATACATAACACCATACTTTGTTGATGTGAGCAGACTGCAATAAGCCAGGAGCTGTGTGCCAAGATCCACGATTCATCGGCGGCGATGGCATCACCTTCTACTTCCACGGCAAAAAGGACCGAGACTTTTGCCTAGTCTCCGATTCAAATCTACACATCAACGCCCGTTTCATCGGAAAGCGCGACCACAACATGACGAGGGATTTCACTTGGGTACAGTCTCTAGGAATCCTCTTCGACACCCACCACCTTTTCATCGGCGCCAAAAAGACAGCAACATGGGACGACATGGTCGATCGCCTTGCCCTAGCCATCGACGGAGAACCCATATTCCTCCCCGACGGCGAAGGTGCCAAATGGCAATCTGTGGTGTCACCAGGTGTCTCCATGACAAGGTCTAGAGACAGTAATGCTGTGGTAATAGAAGTGGAGGGGAATTTCAAGATCAAGGCTGTGGTGGTGCCCATAACAGAAAAGGATTCACGTATACATAGATATGGGATAACCGAAGAGGACTGCTTTGCTCACCTTGATTTGAGCTTCAAGTTTTACTCATTGAGCAGCGATGTGAATGGTGTACTGGGGCAGACATATGCGAGCAACTACGTGACTAGGGTGAAGATGGGAGTGGCAATGCCTGTTTTAGGTGGCGAAAAGGAATTTGCCACTTCAAGTCTGTTTGCCGCTGATTGTAGTGTTGCTCGATTCACTGGTCATATTGCTGGGGACGATTTTTCAAAGAATTATGAGTATGCTAACCTGAATTGTGCTAGTGGCATGGACGGCCGTGGAGTGGTCTGCAAGAGATAGTTTTCTCTTATTGAAGAAGGTCATGTAATAAGCTAGGGTCAGACTTTTATAAATGGTGTACTCTCTGGCCAAGTGTAAGGGTGTGTCAGCGAATTTGATTTATGAATAATTAATGGACATTATGGTAAGATAGCCCTTTCAGTGATTCAAATGATTTGGATCATGACATATATGGGAGACCATAAATTTAATAAAATTTAAAAAAAAATTAAAAAAAAAAAAAAAAGATAATAGCACACGCAGGATGGGTGTGGGCACAAATAGTTATCTACCAGAATGTGGGAGATAATTAATTATTGGTACTATATTCGAGTTTTAATTAATATGATGCTATTATTTGCTCCCTCTAATATTTGAGTTTTAATTAACTAACCACCCACTACCACCTCCTGGCCACCACCATCGAAAATCACCACCCATCCTTCCATCACCGCCACAACCTAACATCACCACCCACCTAATGCCACACCTCCCTACTACCATCACCCACACAAGCCTCCCATCACAATCTTCCCCACTCATCACTAAATTAAACCCCACCACTATTACTAATCAGATGTCGTCACCACTCCCTCACCACCACTACCATAGTTAAATCCTCATGTGCAAAACTCTTAGCAAAATAAGAAAATTTCCAAACGAAGGGATTTTGCATCCCATCATTTTAAGTTTCCCTTGTAAACTTGAAACGCTTCATCCAAATGCACTTTCAAGGTTTATCAGAGCATGCTTCATCGAGCTAGTTGAGTTGGGTTGACTTGAGTTGAGTTGATTTATTATTATTATTATTTTATTTTTTTGTTGGGGTTCTTGAGGAGAGTCCAACGGGCTTTTGAATTACGCGACCAAAGGTTTGAAAATTCCTACCCAAAAATTCCACTACGTAATAAGAGAGAACCAGCAGGCCACAATGAGTTGAGTTGACCGCACGCAGGCACAAGCCTGCATGGTTAGCCCAATCCAAACCCAGTGAGTTGAGTTGACCACATGGACAAGCTTGCATGGGTGTCCTAATCCAAACCCAATGCATATGCACAATCGGGTTTGGGCTAAAGTCAGTCCAAGATGCAAGGTCTTAACCCAGCTTGTCTACGGGTCATAGGATTTGACCGGGGTCTTCTCCCCCTTTTTAGTTGTTTTTTTAAACCAAACCAAGAGAACACACACCCACATTGAGTCAAAACCAAGACAGACTTTCAGGGAGTACTGATTGGCACAAGTCATGATATTTTACCTATGATTAGTTTGGTTAGCCTCTTATAAATTACTTAACTAACTAATTGAAAGACTCCTACCAAACAAACAACACATAATCTCCTAATTAAAGCATGTATTACCTCCATGTCCAAACTGGACCAGCATTTGTCCATCATGAACCCAAACTCAACTTCGGGCCTAGAACACTACCCTAACCCATCCTAAGCCTATTCTAGTAGGGAACGGCTATTGCAACCCCTCATTCTTATCACCTCACCCCACATCTTTTAGGTTTTTAAGATTTTATGCAAAATATAGAAGGTTTTTATGAAAACCGGCCATGAGGTCCATTAGAGAACATCATTTTGAACAATTTTGTAGGAGAAAGTTTTTCCTAAATCTATCGTTTAGATATACTTTTCAGCCATTTATAGCTTTTGTTTCATTTTTTGCCAAAACGTCTACCTAAACGATAGATTTAGGAAAAACTTTCTCCTGCAAAGTTGTTCAAAATGATGTTTTTTAGTGGACTAAACGACTGGTTTTTGCAAAAACGTTTTATATTTTTCATGAAATTTTAAAAACCAAAAGGAAAGGGGTGTGGGTTATAAGAATGGGGGTTGCAATAGCCGTTCCCATTCTAGTATTCTGGCATGGGAACGGCTATTGCAACCCCCCATTCCTATAAGCCCACCCCCCATCCTATAGGTTTTTAAGGTTTTATGCAAAATATAAAAAGTTTTTATGAAAACCGGCAGTAATGTCCACTAGAAAACATCATTTTGAACAACTTTGCAGAAGAAAGTTTTTCCAAAATCTATCATTTAGGTAGACGTTTTGGCAAAAAATGAAATAAAAGCTATAAATGGTTAAAAAGTATATTTAAATGATAGATTTTGGAAAAACTTTCTTCTGTAAAGTTGTTCAAAATGATGTTTTTTAGTGGACACTATGGCTGGTTTTCATAAAAACATTTTATATTTTGCATAAAACCTTAAAAACCTAAAGGATGAGGGGTGGGCTTATAAGAATGGGGGGTTGCAATAGCCGTTCCCTTCTGGCATGTCTAACCATTCGGTTGGGCTAGCCAAACTTTGCATTGTGCACATTGGTGGGCCTATAGCTGACCCAAGGTAACTGGGCCTACCATGAGTTGTGGCTGATTCCATATAACTGGATAAAGAATTGATATCATATGATTTGTATCAAGTAAGGAAATCAAAAACTCGTGATTCAATGCAATCATGTGTTTTTCATGGGTAGGCTTTTCGAATTAATTGCAATTAATAACACTGTTCTGTGTTGCACTAGAATTTTCATTTTCTGGCTGTGGCCCATTCTATATATCCTAGTTATTGCCCAACTCACCCCATGATAGATATTGAATTAACGATCTATTAATGGACCACACATCCTACAAATTAATGGGAGCCCTCTGTTGGCACCCAAAGACTCACTTTTCATCTCCCATTTATTTTATACTTTAAGGTTTTATGAAAAATATAAAAGGTTTTCATAAAAACTTATTACATATTGTATTAGAAAACATAATTTTGAACAACTTTTTCATAGAAAGTTTTTCCAAAATCTATCATTTAAGTAGATTTTTTTGCCATTTATAGTATTCACTTCATAAATGACTAAAAAGTCCACTTATACAATAGATTTTGGAAAAACTTTCTCCTAAAATGTTATTCAAAATTATGTTTTTTAATAGACAGCGTGATAAGTTTTTATAAAAACCTTATATATTTTTCTTAAAGTCTTAAAGTGTAAAATAAGTGGAGGATGAAAATCAAGTCTTTGGGTGCCAATAGAGGCTTTCAAATTAAATTCATCTCTTTCCAGCTCCACTACGTCCTTCTTTTAATCCATACATTCCATTACCATATATTGATTTTGCAAGTGGCAAAAAAGTGTTTTAGAAAATAAAGCCAACAAGTTTTACGTAATTTAACCTACAAATCTTTTAAATGTCATATATATATATATATATATATATAATGGTTATGTTCCCATTAACACATGTTAATATAAGTTATATCAATACTATGCATTGGGGGCTATACCCCTTGCATTGGTCCAATGTATCTCATATCCCACTAATGCACAAGGTACAACTCTCAATGCGGGTGTTCATATAAGTTATATCAGGACGTACTTACTTGATCATCATCCTATATATTTATGTTCCTATTAACACGTGTTGATATAAGTTATATCATCACCATACATTGGGGGTTGTACCCCTTGCATTGGTCTAATGTACCTCATATTTCACTAATGCACAAGGTGTATATATATATATATATATATATATAGGATAATGATCAGGTAAGCACTATATCAACAATCGCATTGGGAGTTGTATCTCGTATGTTACTGAGTTAAAGGACACATTAGGTCAATTCAAGGGGTACAACCCTCAATGCATAATGCTGATATGCCAAAGTTACAGTGGTGACATAAACTGGAAATAACCAAAGTTACAGTGGTATATCCTGAAAAATCTCTAATTGCCCGTGTGAAATACCTTATACCCGAATAGACAACAACAATTACAAAGAGTCAAAACGATAACCCCTACATGCCTATTTAGGGATCACGTAGCTTTACAAACATTTACAGAGTAAATTGAGAAGAGGACTAAGCTTTTTTAACCGGGTTTGGTAGCTTAATTAATCGCTTATAAGCTATCCCTATAATATTTGTGGAAGAATTATATAAAATCAGACCTTTGTCATAATTAAAATTCTACCTCCATCGGATCCTATTCTTGAAGTGAATCAATATTAAAATTCTAAAGCGACATGAAATATTGATCGAAGAGATCATGGAATCATTTCCATTAATCGCTCCTATTAATCTTCAATCAATATATTTGTGTTATTAATCCTATCGATATCTGCGTAATTAATCCTATCGATTGCTCTAATCATGAGATTTTCCAACACCCCACCCCACAACCCCCAAAAAAAAAAAAAAAAAAAAAAAAAAAAAAAAAAAAAAAAAAAAATCATATATGCAATTTCTGACACCCCCAACCCAAAAATAAATAAATAAAATAAAATAAAATATATGCAAACAACCATTATTGGAGAAAATCCAATGTCTTTGTAACATTCCAATTTTTGAATATTGCATTTTGTCCCTTCCAAAGATTGTGCAATGTTTCTTAGCACTTCAATTCTATGGTCCCATTCCAAGGAATCTCCCAAATAATCAATTTATTGATGAATTATTGAATCACTGGACCACTTGCACATAGCTTAATTTCTCTATATTAATTCCTTTCTTAATTCCACCTTTCCATGCATTTCCTCCTATTGATTTCGCAAATGCCATATTAGGGAGAAAGTTTCTCTAGTCCCACATTTAACAGTGACATCCCTCTTGAGTACTCTTGACAATATTGCATGTTGACATTTAATTAATTAATTGAGTTATTCGTATTGATTACAGAAGGGTATATTTCAGTAATAATTAAAATAGCAATATTTGGCTCTAGTTTAATTTCTAACCAATTATTGCAT
The DNA here is from genome assembly GCA_039720395.1 of Liquidambar formosana. Lineage (NCBI taxonomy): Eukaryota > Viridiplantae > Streptophyta > Magnoliopsida > Saxifragales > Altingiaceae > Liquidambar > Liquidambar formosana. Next base: position 28,735,492 of record CM077827.1, on the reverse strand, counting down.
TTTGATATAAACCCACACAACCCCACAAACCCAAAGAGAGAGAGAGAGATGACAATCACATTTGTCTGCGATTTCACGCCTTCCACCTAACACATTCCATTGCTTAATTAGGTTCCATCCTTTTGCATGGGTTCCATCCTTCTACATGGAATCCTGCAGACAGAGAAAGAAAGATGAAAATCACATTTGTGTGTGATTACACGCCTTCCACCTTTCACATTCCATTGCTTAATTAGGTTCCATATTTGGCTCTCGTGTCACATTTTCAAAGAGCACTAATTTTGTTAAAAATGTGCGCGTTGATCAAGAAATCCTTTGGTTCCATAGTTACGAAGAATACGAAACATATGTTCCTCTCTCAACAAACCCTATTTATTCCAATCATCTATTTAAAACATTTAAAACATATTGCCTCAATTAAGATATAATTAAAAAAATTAGCACACATCCAAGAAAAGTTGACCTCTGCCACAACAACTCAACCAGATAAACTATGCTTTTGCGTTACCTAAATTGGGTCATAAAACGTATGATTCAACATAGTAAACTCAGATATTGCGGGTTCAAAACCAAACACTCTCTCTTGATCAGCCACCAATCAGGGCTATTAGCCTGGACGTTAAACGACCTCATAAGGCAGTAGGGAGCGAGGATTAATCGGGCTCTAATAGTTCAGACACCTCGTTGCTTGACAAAAAAAAAAAAATATATATATATATATATATATATAGTTATAAATAGTTATATATTATTATTGGTAACTAAAAAAACTACTCTATTATCCAAGTAACAGTTAGAATTGCTGGATTTTATTTATTTATTTTCTTTTTTGGAAACCCTAATTGTTCCCTAGTAAAATACTTTCTATATAACTACCTCAAAAAACAGAAAAACTAATGAAAGAAATCATTTTCGAAAAATTTCAAAGCATAAATGGGCCAAAACGAATTAGGTGATCGACCAAAAAACAAATGGTAAAGTTGTTTCAAGGTGTTTCTTTTTACCATAATTTACAACTTAAGCATGTTTCAATCAAGTCGAAAATGTTTTCTTATGTAGCCGGTTTAAGGAAAAGTGATAAACGACATAGCAAAAGAAATTTTTATTTCTGCACTAGCTTATCTGCATCATGTTTAGATCTTTAAATTAAATAGCAAAAGAAATTTTTATAACTTCTTGAAGGAGAAAAAAAGGAACTTTCCGTTTGTCCAGTCTCTTCAAAAAACATCATTCCTGACCTCGACCTAATACAAAATTCACAAGGCCAATGGTCATGGAAATGCTTTCAGTAGTTTAATCTTGATCTGCATGAAATGTTTTCCAAGAACTCCTCTCCTTTCTCTATATGACTGTGTCATCGGTGGACTCTTATCCTGAAATGATCTCACGCAGGATGGCAAAGAGTCGTGCATATATGTCAGCATGTGGAGACATACCAACATAAGTTGGGGAAACCTCACCAATACTACAGACCCATTTTTTTAGCCTTCAAAGGATGCATATGTAGCTGAGCTAATTTCCCCCTTGACACGGGTTGTTTTTTGGGGCTTGGTTTCATGAAAAATCCATGAGACCGTTGATTTAATTTCCATTTTCCTTTGCTTGGGTAAAGCATAGGAGGACCACTTGAGAAGAAGCCTTTTTAAGTGTAGCAGGTGAATGAACTCCAACTGCCTCACGAGGACACATGCACATAAAATTAGAGAAAAATTGACTGGGAAGAGGAGTGGTCCAGGCTCCGAAAGCAATGCTCATCATCTATATCTTAAGAAACACACTTAAAATACAAGATACCCAAAGCCAAAACATGACAAAGGTGGCTGAGTAGATGTTCCTTACATGCTCAAGGGAGCTCCACATGAGAAGCAACAAGAGGGAAACTGAGGCATGTTCTAAAGGACTGTTTACTCTCCATTATTCAATTTTTATGATCGTTTAAAATCGTATATATTGTACGTTTTTTGTCAATTAATCTAGCATACAATGATCCACACAAGATACCCACAGGCAAAAAATGACAAAGGTGGCTGAGTAGATTTTCTTCATATACATGCTGAAGGAGCTCCACATGAGAAGCACTGAGAGGCACAATGAGGCATGTTCTAATTAAGGACTGTTTACTCCCCATTACAAAAGTTTAATCGAACTCTCAAAATTATGTTGTTTTGCTGAATGTAGCCTATAACGATACACACACAGACGTGCTTCGTGGAGAGAGGGGCCAGGCACTTCATTACGAAAAAAAAAATCTCCATATCGAAAAACCTAAGTAAGCTATTGATATTTCGTTAACATTTGAGTATTATTATTTATTTAGACACAAAATTTAAGTTACCCTCTGAACTTTCCAATGCGTTAGATTGATGAGGCCAGTGTCATCTCATTGATTTGAAATTTAGAGTAGTGGTAAGTTTACCTGCCAGAATCGCACTGAAAGAATAATAAATTTAATTTGATGCCTAACCAACTTTATCATAACATAATTAATTTATATAAGCTTCACAAACCCATGTAGAGAAAGGGTAGATTTCGATGTCAGACTTATATTTAATATGGTTTAAGCCTTCCTCGGATGGAATTAATTAAAACTAAGCTTTAACAGAGGATGTCAAAAATCCACTAACCATGATTTTGGGTCTAATACTGCTTCATAGTATTGGAGAACTATCGGATAAGATACTCCACTACAGAGAATATGTATCCGACATGCACGATACCGTATCGTAAGCTTGTCGACAAAGTTAATATTAAAAAAAAAAAGAATTAAAAAAAAAAAATCATGGGGCGGTAGCCCACCTTATCCATATATGGCATGATGCTGGCATTGGAAAACTTTAAAACCTCGTGCTTCAAAGTGCAACTCCCGTGGTGAGATTGTGGGGAACATGTGAAGATCTCAAGACAAGTACGTTGCATCTTCATACCCAATTAAGTTTGGCAGTCCCAACTAACTTTTCAACTGTCTAACCCCACTTGAGCTAGTTTATTATATATAGTTGATCAGCAGTGCTATATATAGATATATATATGTATATATATACCATCGCCACATTTCCATCGGACCCAGGCCGACTCAATCGTACTGTGTAGCAATTGAGGCAGTCAATCGCCTTAGGCTCCAGCCCTTGAGGCCCAACTCATTTAATTTATTAAAAATTCCATATATGAAAGGCCCCATTTTAAATTTTGGCCTTACCCCCATTTAAAAATGCCTTATTTATAATTTTAGTCTTACCTTATTTATAATTTTAGCCTTAAGTCACAATTTGTATTGGTCATTCTTAATTGGTCCGGCATGATCCTACATCAATTGTCTTTTAAAACAAAAGAAAGTCATAGCCTACATGACATGTCATGTCAACAAACTTGTTGACGTAGAGCATGTTTAGTTGACATGACATGGCATGTGAGTTGATAGGTCGGATGAATGAGAGTATACAAGCATTTTCTATATTGAATCTCTCTCTCACTCTTATGAACATATATACAAAAGGGAAAACATAACTTTTGGCCTAATAAAAGCAAGTACTTAATAATGGATTGGATACTTCTCGTTTGGGAAAAAAAAAATAAAAAAAATAGAAGTAGGTACTTAATACATACATCTATTTCATGCCTCCCACCGGTACCTCTCTAAGATTTAGATGGGAAATAAGTACTGAACTGATAAAGAAAAGAGTACATAAATACGTACATCTAATTTTTGTTTCTCTCATGAACTCATAACAAACATCAGATTCATGTACAGTACGATAAAATCAATCACTCCACTTACAAGATCAAACTAAAGATGTCATAGCAAACAAATTCCCATTGAGCTCTATATATAAATGTACATTGATTTTGCATGATTTTTGTTGTCTTGAGCTTCTTCCCCTCACATCAGTAATCGAATGAAGCATATTCAATTCTTTGGTGGGAAAACAGCGATCCCCTATCTCTATATCATGGTTCTCATCCAAAAAATTGGATTTGTGTGCTGTATCATTCACTTCAAATGCTAAGTCGTCTAGAATTGCCAAAATGGGAGAGGCAATTTATCGAATTACGTAACAATGGTGGTGTGACAAGGCTCTCGCTCCCGAATCAAAACTGGAAGGCCGCCTCTCACGGTGGCCGTAAGCCCCGGGGCAAACCGGGGAGAACCACCGGAAGAGCTGGCGACTCGGATATCAAAACGCCGGACCAGCATAAGTGCAACACATTTCATCTCCACCAGTGCCAATTCCTTGCCCAAACAAACCCTAAGCCCAGCTTGGAAGACCGGGTATTTGAACGGGCTCTCCGGCACAAAAACGCCTCTCTGCAACCACCTTTGGGGCTTGAATTCAAGACAATCTGGACCCCATACTTTTTCCATCCGACCCATTGCATACGGATGATATGTAACCCTAGTATCCTTCTTAACCAACGTACCGTCCGGCAGTATATCATCGTCCACAGTGAATTTCGAATCGAATTGCACAGGCGGATAGAGCCGCATACTCTCGTACAGCGCCGCCTGCAAGTAATGCATCTCTCTCATTTGTTCGAAGTTAATTGTGGATGCGGTTTCTTCAGTCGTCGGCCCCATGACCCCATCAGATTCTTTCCGAATCGCCGCCTCGACCTCGGGGTGTTGGGCTAACAACCAAAAGAAGCTTGTCAAGGCGGAAGCGACAGTGTCACGTCCAGCTAATAGGAAGCTAACGACGATGTCTCGTAGGTAACGGTCGTCGTTGATGGAACCCATGAACCTAGACAGAAGGTCTTTTTGGGTGGAAAATCCCATTATACGCTTCTGCCTTATCACCTCCTCGGCCAAGTCATTCACCCTATTGATAGCTCCCCTCAGTTGCTTCTCTGTGCCTAAATTGAACAACCGTTTGATCTTCCAGATCAACGGCGAAGGCGTCAACGCCCGTTCTGCCGACAACTTCGACGCGAGATCGAAGGCCATTGCAAATTCCGAAGTGGGCAGAGACAACCGGAGGCAACCGGGGTCTAACCCGAAAGAAAATCGACATATGTTGTCGAATGAAAATCGGCGAAAAACATCTTGCAAGTCCAAAACCGCATCGTTTTCTTTACCTGCAAACGATGATAACAGAGGCAGGAGCCTGTGCTGAATCTCCGAGGTAACGATCTCGAACGCATAGGACCGTATCGAGAGACGTCCGAGCTCTAAACTCGCCATTTTCCGTTGAAACTTCCACGAATCGCCATCGACGTTGAAAATACCCCGACCGAGAAGATCACCTAGGATAACCGAGAAGGGCTTTCCTTTTGGGTAATTGTCGAACCTCGTTTTGAGCATGTACTCGACGTTTTCCGGGTTGGCCGTGATCGTGTTGCCCAGCACATGAACGTGAATCGTCTGGGTCGGCGATTTTCGAAGGAGATGAGTGTACCAATCGCAGAGATTATCGAACTCCATCGACCAACTAGAGGTGAGATAACTCCGGCAGATTTCGCAGTTACAACATGGTTTCAGCCTGAGAATGAAGAGCAAGAAAGAGAACAAGGAGAAGACGGTGGAGAAAAAGAAGAAGAAGAAACAAAAAATGGTGTACACAGATTGTAACCACAAGGATGCTTCAGACTCCATTGCTGAATAAGACAAATTCAGAGAGAGATGAAGGAGGGAGGAAACAGGGAGGTAATGGGATATGGGAGAGGGCAATGGAGGGCCTATATATATAATATATAAATATATATATTGACCGTGGGGGCGGGGGTTGATGTGATGTAGAGTGGGCACAGTAATTTAATTCAGTGTACGTTGTTTTCTCCACTTTTTTTCCACCTAATGGACACGAGTGGTCACTGGTACGAACGTGGTATAACGCATGAGTAACACGTGCACTATATGTCACAACTCGCAACTCGCATTGACAGGCGTTTTAGCCTTTTTTAGACGTCATGGCTTTGGTTTCATTCGACCACGTGCTCCTATATTCTTAGAACACATCATAGCCCATTGACAGTTGTGAGCCTATTTGTTGTTCTTTCTTTTCTGTTTTACCCTTTTGGGAATTAGAAGAGGATCGTTTTTGGGTAAATAATTACAATTAGTAACCATTTTTAGTTAACTTAATATTTATTTATTAAGAATGTAATTGTTTGCTCATAGTCAAACTAAACTATATTTTCTCACTTTTCTTCTTCTTCTTCTTTCATTAATTAATTATTTTTATTTTTATTTTTATTTTTATTTTTTCACTCAGCAAAATAGCAAGTAGGGTTGGAGAGATCATTATTTAAGAGATATGTTTGATTTTCTGGGGAAAAATTATCTTCCTTATCCAAAAGGCTAATAATTGTGTTGGCATCTTTCCCCATCTTGTAAGATGCAAAGAGGTTTCCCCATTTGAAGCAAAGAGGTTTCCCCATCTTGTAATAATTGTGTCGGCATCTTCCTTATCCAAAGGTGTTGGCATCTTTCCCCGTCTTGTAAGAAGCAGAGAGGTTTCCCCATTTGAAGGATTTGGGTGTGGTGTGCCAAATGAAGCTTAGATATTGTCAGCAAAGCAAATTTTGTTTTTGCAATTTAATTAAAATCATGACTGTTGGTAATGTAAAATTAACTTTTTTTTGTTATTTGTGTTTAAAATGTATTTCCGATGGTTATGGTTGCCCGTGGACAAAATTTCTTACTACTTTATTGGTAAGAAGAAAGATCATTGGGAATAACAAACAAACAAAACAAAACAAAAATAAATAAATAAATAAACAAGAAGAAGAAAGAACATCATTTCAAAAGAAGAAACAAGATACAGCTTGACTATAGGTAATCCACTGGGAAAAGTATAGCTGCCAATTTTTGGAAAAATTGAGTCCTAATTAAAATAAATAAATAAATAAATAAATGTTATAGAGTCCAACTCATATGCCTAAATAATGCGTCAATTAAGCTGCTAACCAACTGATAATAACAATAATAATAAGGGAAAATGACAAAATAGTGGGTCAAAATGAAAGTAATCCCACAAAGATAGCTAAAACTCCGATATTTTAATTGAAATGGCAATAATGAATTTTAATTCCTAAAAAATGGGATTTAAGATTGATTGTCCATCATACCTTCTTACTATATTTTTTTTTTCACCACACCCTAATTATCCCCTTGTCAAACCCTTCTTCTCTCGCATTAATCACAAACTTTCCTAGTTTCACTAATCTTTTTCACCATAGACAAAGGGGCGACAAAGCAACGAAAAGTGAACCAATGAACAACAATGGACTCTTATCTATCCTACTACTTGGCAAACTCAAACTCTTTACATAGAACCTAGGAAGCACGGACACTCCGAAAATAGTGCCGTGGCTGTGTTGGACACGTGTCGGATACGGACACGACTCCGACACGCTCCGTATGTGTCGAAAAAATAAAAAAATCAAATTAATTTAGGACACAGGAGGGACACGGGAAGGACATGCGAGGGACACGGCAGGGATACGTGAGGGACACGGGAACGGACACGACGGGGTAAAAAATATAAATTTAAATTGTTTTAAAATGGGTAATTTTAGTTGTTTTTAACAATTGAGGGGTGATTTTGCAAAAGCCCAAAATTTCTTTTTGTTTTAAACTCTATCTTTCAATTGAAAAATAAAACTACAATGCTATAATGCTATAATGCTATTTTAAAAGGGGTAATTTTAGTTGTTTTTAACAATTGAGGGGTGATTTTGCAAAAGCCCAAAATTTCTTTTTGTTTTAAACTCTATCTTTCAATTGAAAAATAAAACTATAATGCTATAATGCTATATATATATATATATATATATATATATATATATATATATATATATATATATATATATATATATATATATATATATATTTATTTATTTATTTATTTATTTATTTATTTATTTATTGCCGTATCCCCGCCGTGTCGTGTCTTGGGTTTTTTAAAAATTACCGTATCGAAGTGTCCGTGTCGTGTCGTAACCGTGTCGCGTGTCCATGTCCGTGCTTCTTAGCATAGAACGTACAGAAAAATGTTGGTTGATTTTAATTTATTTTTTTATTATCAAAATATTGAAATATATTATAAAAAATAATAATTTATGTCTATTCAAATACATGTCTGCAACTGTTTGAGAGATGAGTTATTTCCATTAGCATCTCAACAATTTGTTACGACAATGTGCTTGGACTTGGCCATTAAAGATTTTCTCTCTTGAAAGTTCACAGAATAGGCACTATTGTTGAGAAGCTTTCTCAAACTTATTCCCATTAGTTTTAAGTGGTGAAGAAAATCATATGTGGAAGAGAAAACTAGTATTCATCGAACACTTTTGCTCGACCACTGCATTGCCCTCTTTTGTCCTATTCAACCCATTAAAGTCAATAAATAAAAAAAATACAAGTTATACAATGGTAATTTTTTTTTTTTTTTTTTTTTTTTATTGGCTAGTTATATATTGGTGCTTCTACCCTAGTAAACTTCCAGTCAAAAAAAAAAAAAAAAAACTAGCGAACTTCTTAAAAGAAGAATTATAGCTGCATATTGGTTATAATAGTAATTTAATTTATTTACATATTTCCTTATACATAGATCACTTTTTTTTTTCTTTTTTTTTTTTTTAAGAAAGAACTTCCATTTGATACTAGAAAAAAAATATATGAAAATGCTTCTCTAATGTATAAATGATTATTATTTAATTTATTTTCAAAAAAACTATGATTCTATGAAGAAAAAAAAAATGTTGGGTCTATCTTATTTATGGTTTGGGACTTTTAAATTGAGAAAGAGGTGAATGGTTTGATGAGAGAGGAGGTATTTAGGTGGGGTAAAGGTACAAATTTAAGTAAAAGGGCAAACTAGGCATTATAAAATGATAAATGATAGATCCCTTCTTCAAGGAATTAAAGTTCATTGTGCCATTTTGAATAGCATAGATGAGTTTTGGCTTTCTTTTTGGGATATATTACTTTTATTCTGACCTACCATTTTGTCATTCTCCCTAATAAAAAATATGGGAAATAAGCAAAAAGTCCATTTACAAGGAAATATTGAAGCAGCAATATTCCTAATTTTCTTGTATAGCCACAAGTCTAAAAATATCTTTAAACCTTAACATTTCATACAGAAATTAGAGTTAGTTTTTTCTTTAATGCTTTTTTTGCCCTCTCAACTGTTATAGTAAAGCCCTCTCGACTGTTATAGTAAATATTCAAGGTATTAATGCTTATACTATGTTAGGATATTTTTTAAAATTTTCCCCACAATTAACTCAATCAATTAATGTCCATCAATAATTTTCCATCTCGATTGTTATGGTAAGTATTTAAGGTATTAACACTTATATTCTGTCAGGATATTATTTTGAATTTCATTCAATCAATGACAAAATTTTTGTTTTTAATGTCCATCAACATTTTTTCCTCTCAACTATTATGGTAAATATTCAAGATATTAATGCTTATATTTTGCTAAGATATTTTTTTGAATCTTCCCCCACGAATCCACGATTCACTCAATCAATATAGAATTTTCGCGTCTAGAAAACAGTTACATAAATGGTGCAAAATTGAATGAGATATCACTTTCGTTTTTTAATCAATGGTTATTTTACCCTCATAATATATTTGGTACCATATTTGGATATGGTAAGTATAGCTATCGCAATTTGAATTTTTTATTTTCTTCCATTTTTAACGCATGAGATCACTTGATTTTTATAAATTTGATACCATATTCGGATATGGTATCACTATGACGATTTTTGTTGATTTTCTTCTATTTTTAACGCAAGAGATTAATTGATTTCCACCAATAATCTCCAGTTTACATATAATGATGTAAATATTCTTGCACAAAGTACATGCATGTAACTCTTGTGTACTTTTTTGAATTTTTAAGTTATTTAAAATAGTTACGAAAACAAAAACAAAAAAACAAAAACAAAAACAAAAAACAACAATTTACTACATTTTTCTAAACCCAATTGTAACTGTTTTCAATAAAAAATATATTTCAGATTTAAAAGATTAAAAATTAAAACAGTTAAACAAAGTACATGTAAGTTTTGTGAACTTTTTTGAATTTCAAAATTATTTGAAATAGTTATTTCCAAACAAAAAAAATTTAATTATAATTTTCCAAACCCAAGTGTAACTGTTTTTAATACACCCTTGAGCCACAAATATTTGCTTTCGCCCTAAAATACCCTTACTTGGTCATAAGAAAACCAAGAGGATTTACCATCTAGAAGAAAGGTTTTTTCCTTTTTGTTGAGGGCGGGCACTTAGCCGGGGAGTGATGTTGAAATTTTGGATAATCTTGGAAGTTACTACATATATAGAACGTAAATTCAGATCTTGGTGCACAAATCTTCATAATTTTGCTTGTAAATTTTGCAAATTGCAAGTTATAAATAATTTGTCTCACACGCACGTGCATGGAAAAATTTAAGGAAATTTACATTTTTGTGAAAATTGATTATGCGACCAATATCAATCAGGAATCCTTAGATCTCTATGGGGCTAGCCTAGTAGTGAGGGAGGATGAGGAAAAAATGTAGGAGTAGGATAGGTTAGGAGTTCGAACCCCTCGCAATGTACCCAAAAAAAAAAAAAAAAATTAGTACAATTTGTTTATGATTGATATGTTCACAGCTAAATTATAATTAATAAAAATATAAACCCATTTTATTTATTAAAAAAATGAATGTCATAAACAAAAATAGTAAACTGCCTTTTAAAAAACAAAAAAACAAAAAACAAAAGCAAAAAGGAGAGTAAACCGTACGTATGTACGAGAATATAAGATCAGTCAAGATCATGGTTTGATCCATTTAGTGAAATCCGATCCGGTAATAGATCCAATTCAATAATCCATATCAATGATCGAAATTCGTTTTGTTAATTATCAACCAATTAGATCTTGAGGTAGGTGGATCGAACCCATTTAAAATGTATAATCTTTGGAGGTAATGTTGGGAGAGTATGTTTTTGGAGAATGTTAGATTGGTCGGGCCATGGGTAAATAATATATTACTGTTAGTAGTCATATTCTTAATTAAGTTAGTAATTATTTATTAAGAAGTAAGTAGAGATTTATTAAGAAGTTAATAAAAAATTGTACTAAATTGTAATTATCTTCCCCTAGCCTGATTAATCAAAAGTTTCCCCTATTTTGAAATATCGTGGAACACATCTTGCTGGGATAGGATGCCTTGATTGTCGCAGGATTGTATGCATGAATTTACCTACAAAGCTAATGTCATACTGGCACTTGATATATAGTTGACTGCAAGCTAATGAAGGAGAAGGAGGATTTTTTATTTTTTTTTAAAAAAAACTTACTAAATGGCTGACTAGTGGTTTTTTATTTTAATTTTACTTTTGAAGTGTAGTCTACCCGTCGGTCTTATGTAATATTTCATCACTTCTATTTTATTATACTCATGTATAATCCTATAACTTTCCCCTTTCTCCATCTTACCCTTAGGAAAAAAAAAAAAGAAAAAAGAAAGAAAAAATGAAAAAGAGAGACCATATCACACTTAGATCTTGTCCCACATCGCGTAGGTGTGAAGCGTTAAGAATGGGTATATAAGTAGGATTCTGAATCTCTAAAACTCACATAAGCTTTTGGAGTGTAGTGTACCTATCAGTCTTATATAATACTATTTTATCATCTTGTGGGGGGTGGGGGTGGTTGATTGGGTTGGTGTACCAGTACACCACATATCAAATTCCTCCCATTGTTCCTAAATTATTGGCTTCTTTTCCCAATTTGGGATGTTTCAAAATTATTGTTACATTTCAAAATCAATAATTTTTTTATTTCATTTCCTAAAATATCCTTAAAAAATTTATTCTCTTTTTCCCAATGTTTTGAACACTAAGAGACAAAATTATAATGTCAAAACATACATGTTGATGTAAAAGAATTTAATAAAGTTTCCTAAATAAATATGCTTTTTTTAAAGGGAAAAGTCAATTAGAAACAAGAGAAGTACCATTTTGGTAGGTTTACTAGGGCCCTACTTTGTACAGAATTTGATTCTAATAATTATGGCAACTTGTAGAATTGTGTATTCAAAATTTTTGCAATAACCCAGATAAGAATATGGGGCCAGGAATGATTAATGCAAAAGATATTTTTGATTGTTCCGAGAGATCATCAACTACTTTAAATATATGAATGTGGAAGCAATAATTTATCAATGGGAATAATACTACGTGCACTTTGGAGCCATTGGACTAATTCTGTCAACCTTCAGCATGATTGAGTTCAATGTGACTTTGTCCAAAAAAATAAAAATAAAAAACCTTGTTCAATGTTACCAACATTAATTAATTGCCATAGTCTTTGAGAGCATGTTCATGCCACTTGATTGAATTTGAGTTCAGAAGAGGAGATTGACCCATGAAACTTACTTCCAAGCCTGTTAGTCAAAAGCTATAAGTCCGTAAAGTATGGAAATTTATTCCATGTGTTAGGCGTAGTGTATCCTCTTCTTATATTTCATCTCTCACGTGTTGATGATGGTGAATGCAAGAGAAGGGACATACATGGAATAATATTTTTTTTTACTTAATTATGATCGGTAAAAGATTAATATTACTAATATTGAGAAAAAGAGAACCAGAAATCAATTCAAAGCAAGTGTCTGGATTATCCCCATATGAAACATTTTATTAAGGGCATCATATATCTATGTAGATATATATATATATATATATATATATATATATATATATATATATATATATATATATATCTATCTACATTTTCTATGGCCACAAACTAACCTCTTTGTTTTCATGTTTTCAATGTACGTACATGGTCATTCTAGGAAGTGGTACTTGAAGGGTCACCTTCATGTTGGTGATTGCCAATGGTGGCCGCCGCTGACGCATGTGAAAGGAAAATCTATAATTCCACAATTTGTGGGCTCTTAAATGTGATTTCTACCGAGAATAGCCTCCATGAGCCGGGTAATATGATGAAATATGACGCATACTGAGAATTTTCAAGTAGTGCTCCTTTAGGTAACTTGCATTTTTTTTCTTTTTTTTTTCTTCTTTTTTTTTCTTTTTTCAAATTAATGCAGTTGTTAACATGACATCATCAAATTAATAAACATGTCATTTGATGTAGTAAGCGATAGGAAACTGCCAAAGTCAATATCATATCGTAAAATCAGATTTTTCATTTTTAATATGATGTTGAAGCGTTCAATGGTCAAAGGGTTAAAAAGAGTAGCATTTTCCTTTATTTTCAATTGACCAAAGAGCACAACACATTTATCATAATAAAAACATAATATTCTCCATCATGAAAATGGTAACCCTTTATCCATTGACTACATTTTTGTTATGAAACATCTTTTTTTTAGACAATAGATGGAACCCAACCCTAAACCTAATCCTAACCTTAACCTTTCGTAATATCAACAAATGAGTTTTATTATTCTTTTATAAAATTAAATATAAAATCATTCACTTAACAAATAAGACAAATGTTATTAGTTATAATATCATTGTCATTCCTGTTACAAAGCTAAGAAAATGAATTCCCGCGGAACAAAGATCACATGCATATGTAGAAAATGTTGTTGTTTGGTGCAATTAGGTTACTAAATCTCCTTTTATTTTTTGTAGGACTTGTCGGTGATCCAACTGACATGCGTGTCAATAACGTCACTTCATGTTTTGCATGAGTATAGTGATGTACATGCAATCCTACCACATGGACTGTACCTTTGCTTCCAATATTGTCTTGTTAAATTAAGGGAAATGCTAATTACCTCAACCCAAATTCTACCCTACAAATCTTATCTTATTATATGTATTTAGTTTTGTTTTAATTTTTAGAGTTTAAGTATCAATTCCATAATTTTATCCTTACACTTTGTCCTACAAATCTCATCTACTATATAGATTTAGTTTTGTTTTAATTTTTAAAATTTAACTATATCAGTGGGTCTCATAAATTTACCCTTTATACTCTTAATAAGACAAGATTTATAAGATAAAATATGAGGCAAACTAGTATTTCCTTTAAATTAATTTGCTAAGTCTACAAAGTGTGAAGTACGTATGTAGAGCCAAAGAGAGGGAAGCCGGCCTGTCTGGATTGTAGTCCTATTTGGAACTTTGTGAACACACTCTCTCTCTCTCTCTCTCTCCACAATATTTTATGTATATAATCCTTATAGTGTTGTTGAAAATAGTTGTTTTGTCGGTTGAATGATGAAATTACTAGAATATTTCTGTTTTTTAGTTATGAGTATTGGGTCATGTGTAACCATTTTTTTGTTTTTTTAAATGACAAAATAGAGTAAAGTGTAAACTATCATTTTCTAAAACAGTTTCAATCAAATACTCTTTCCGTCCTACAAAGATAAGTCATTTTTGCTAACTTTTTTTTACTCCAAAATGTTTATCCACTTTGCAAAGTCACCACTTCTATAAGAAATTTTTTTTTCTTCTTCTGTGTTTTTTTTTTTTTCAACTATGAAAAAAAAAGGAGTTCGCCTAGAACCCCAAAGAACTCAGGACCGGCCCTAATATCCTCTTCTTATATTTCATCTCTCACATGTTGATGATGGTGAATGCGAGAGAAAGGACATACATGGAATAATATATTTTTTTTCTTAATTATGATCGATAAAAGATTAATATTACTAATATTGAGATAAAGAGAACCAGAAATCAATTCAAAGCAAGTGTCTGGGATTATACCCATATGAAACATTTTATTAAGGGCATCATATATAATTCCGCGACTTGTGGGCTCTTAAATGTGATTTCTACCACTTTCTATTGCCACAAAATAACCTCTTTGTTTTCAATGTACGTACATGGTCATTCCAGGAAGTGGTACTTGAAGGGCATGTTTGTTTGGTTGGAATGGAATGGGTAGGAATGGAATCTCATTCCTTGTTCAAAATAGTTTGGAATGAAATGGGATTAAAATAAATATTGTAAAATGAATATCATTATAATATACTACTACTGTTTGATTCCATTCCTATTTAATTACCTTATCCAAACATGTTGTTCGGAATGAATTGGAATGAGATTCCATTCCATTCATTCCATTCCAACCAAACAAACATGGCAGAAGGGTCTCCTTCATGTTGGTGATTGACAATGCTGGCCGCCGCTAACGCATGTGAAAGGAAAATCTATAATTCCGCAACTCGTGCTCTCTTAAATGTGATTTGTACCAAGAATAGCCTCCATGAGCCGGGTAATATGATGAAATATGACGCATACTGAGAATTTTCAAGTAGTGCTCCTTTAGGTAACTAGCTTTTTTCTTTTTTTTTTTCAAATTAATGCGGTAGTTAACATGACATCACCAAATTAATAAACATGTCATTTGATGCGGTAAGCGATATGGATTCATTAAGTCAATATGATATCGTGAAATAAGATTTCTCATTTTTAACATGATGTGGAAGTATTCAATGGTCAAAGGGTTGGAAAGAGTAGCATTTTCCTTTATTTTCAATTGATCAAAGAGCACAACACATTTATCATAATAAAAACATAATATTCTTCATCATGAAAATGGTAACCTTTTACCCATGGGCTACATTCTTGTTATGAAACTTCTTTTTTTTTAGACAATAGATGGAACCTAACCTTAACCCTAACCCTAACCCTTCTTAATGTCAACAAATGAGTTTCGTTACTTTTTTTATGAGATTAAATATGAAATCATTCACTTAACAAATAAGGCAAATGTTATTAGTCATAATATCATTATCATTCTTGTTATCGAGCTAAGAAAATGAATTCCCTTGGAACAAAGATTACATGCATATACAGAAAATTTTGTTGTTTGGTGCAATTAGGTTAGTAAATTTCCTTTTATTTTTTGCAGGACTTGTCCGTGATCCAACTGACATGCGTGCCAATAACATCACTTCTTGTTTTGCATGAGTATAGTGATGTACATGCAATCCTACCACATGGACTTTACCTTTGCTCCCAATATTGTCTTGTTAATTAAATTAAAGAAAATGCTAGTTACCCCACTCTTTGCCCTACAAATCATACCTTACTATACGAATTTAGTTTTATTTCAATTTTTAGAGTTCAATTATGTCTTTATTGCATAATTTTTTAAACATTTTTATAATTTTCTAAGCAATTTGATATGTTAATATATATTCCGGTGTGCCGCATTTTCTTTTTTAATCATCATTGTCTCTGTTTGTCTCCCTTTCTGATTATAACTATTTATAATTTTATACGTTCAATTTTTGGGAAAAGAGATGAATAGACATAAAGAAAGAGAATAAATATGGTATAGTCTACTAAGTTTGAGTTGAACATTGTACAGTATAAGTTTTCCGATTCTCTCACATAAAAATAAAGAGATATGCAGTGTACACCAAATGTCAACCTATCTATATTGCGTGAAAAAAAAAAAAAAAAAAAAAAAAAAAAAAAGAGGAAGGAAGGGGTAAGTTAGAGAATTTACCTTTTGGTGATCACTTCTCAACTTAATACCAAATATGAAACATTAGTAGTCCTTTTGAAGCATGTATACACTCAATTTATAACAAGTTGGCGGAGAATATTCTTTCTTTGGTATTAAGTTGGAAATTAATTACTAAAAAGTAATTTCTCCAAAAGTTATTAAAAGTAACTTTTTTTTTGAAAAAATTACTTTTTAGTGATTCTTTCCCAACTTAATACGAAAAAAAGAAAACTAATAGTTTTGCCATAAGTATATAGTTAATTTGTAACAAGTTGACAGATATTATCATTTTTTTGGTATTAGATGGGAAAGTGGTCACTAAAAGGTAATTTTTACCTTTTTCTCTACTTGTTCACAGACTCAGAATGTGATTTGAAAAAAAAATAAAAATAAAAAAAAATAATTTCATAAATTGACACATAGCATCAACAGAGATTCCTCCGTTATATATATATTATATAGATAGATATGACGCATACTGAAAATTTTCAAGTAGTGCTCCTTTAGGTAACTTCTTTCTTTCATTTTTTTTTCTTCAAAATTAATGTGACAGTTCACATGACATCACCAAATTAATAAGCATGTCATTTGATGTAGTAAGCAATATAGAATCACCAAGTCAATATCATATCGTAAAATCAGATTTTTCATTTTTAACATGATGTTGAAGTGTTCAATGGTCAAAGGTTTGGAAAGAGTAGCATTTTCCTTTATTTTCAATTGATCAAAGAGCACAACTTGCACATTTATCATAATAAAAACATAATATTCTTCATCATGAAAATGCTAACCCTTTACCCATTGGCTACATTCTTGTTATGAAACATCTTTTTTTTAAACAATAAATGGAACCCAACCCTAACCCTAACCCTTCTTAATCAATGTCAACAAATGAGTTTCATTACTTTTTTATGAGATTAAATATGAAATCACTCACTTAACAAGTAAGGCAAATGTACGTTATTAGTTATAATGTCATTGTTATTCTTGTTATGAAGCTAAGAAAATGAATTCGGAACAAAGATTGCACGCATATATAGAAAATTTTGTTGTTTGGTGCAATTGGGTTACTAAATTTCCTTTTATTTTTTGCACGACTTGTCGGTGATCCAACTGACATGCGTGTCAATAACATCACTTCTTGTTTTGCATGAGTATAGTGATGTACATGCAATCCTACCACATGGACTTTACCTTTGCTCCCAATATTGTCTTGTTAATTAAATTAAAGAAAATGTTAGTTACCCCACGCTTTGCCCTACAAATCATACCTTACTATATGGATTTAGTTTTATTTCAATTTTTAGAGTTTAATTATGTCTTTATTGCATAATTTTTTAAACATTTTTATAATTTTCTAAGCAATTTGATATGTTAATATATATTCCGGTGTGCCGCATTTTCTTTTTTAATCATCATTGTCTCTATTTGTCTCCTTTTCTGATTATAACTATTTATAATTTTATACGTTCAATTTTTGGGAAAAGAGATTAATAGACATAAAGAAAGAGAATAAATATGGTATAGTCTACTAAGTTTGAGTTAAACATTGTACAGTATAGGTTTTCCGATTCTTTCACATAAAAATAAAGAGATATGCAGTGTACACCAAGCATCAACCTATCTATATTGCATGAAAAAAAAAAAAAAAAAAAAAAAAAAAGAGGTGGGTACATGCAATCCTACCACATGGACTATACCTTTGCTCCCAATATTGTCTTGTTAAATTAAGGGAAATGCTAGTTAACCCCACACTTTGCTCTACAAATCTTATCTTACTATATGGCTTTAGTTTTGTTTCAATTTTTAGAGTTTAACCATATCAATGGATCCCACAACTTTCTCCTCACACTTTGCCCTACAAATCTCACCTACTATATGGATTTAGTTTTGTTTCAATTTTTAAAATTTAACTATATTAATGGATCCCATAAATTTACCCTCTATTCTCTCAATATCGCAAGATTTATAGAACAAAGTATGAGGCTATCTAGCATTTCCTTTAAATTAATTTGCTAGGTCTACAAAGTGTGAAGAAGGTATGTAGAGCTAAAGAGAGGGAGGCCGGCCTTTCTGGATTGTAATCCTATTTGGTATATAATCCTTATAGTGTTGTTGAAAATAGTTGTTTCGTTGGTGGAATGATGAAATTACCAGAATATTTCCGTTTTAAAAAAAGTTATGAGCATTGGGTTATGTGCAACCATTTTTATTTTATTTTTTTTAAATAACAAAATGGTGTAAACTATCATTTTCTAAAACAGTTTCAATCAAATACTCTCTCCGTCCTACAAAGATAAGTCATTTGTTAACTTTTTTTGTTCCAAAATGTTTATCTACTTTGCAAAGTCAAATCATAAATTTTTTTTAGTTTTTTACACTACCCTTTATTATTTCAATAATTACTTTTAGCACAAAACACAATACAAAGAAGGAGATGATATTTTTCGAAAGATGAAGTTTACTAAAAGACAAGTCAATACAATGATAATCTTTTCTTAAATTCCATGTTTTGTCAAACATGATTTACCTTTGCGGGATAGAGAAGGGATTAGTTAAACCAAACTTCATTGAATCATCTTAATTACTCAGTTAATTTAATTTTAATAAAATTATTTGAATGATGGTGAAATGTTTGATAATATATGTCTCATGGAAAAAAAAATATATATATATATATATATAGTTTCAATCAAATGGTTAAAAGCATCTAAATGAGTTGATCTTTTAAAGACAAACAAATTGAGTGGGTCTCATTATTTGGTAAGTTCCGCCGTAAATTTTATGATACTAACATGGCCTAATCAAATTAATAATCATGTTTAGGGTCATGAAAGGGGGCATGTATAGAAGACGAGTTTGATGAATATCTCGGTTCTGAATGTACTAAGCTGCACTTTAAAAACTAATTACGTAGATAACTAAACCATTTCAATGTTTCTTAACAAATGATCTCACAATATCGGTTGGTCGAGGGACAATCCTCCCCCTTTCTCTTATACTTTTATGGCCATCTTTTCATAACAATCCCATCAAATCACCACTCTATTATGTTATGTCTTTATTAAGAAACTGACATTTAAGACAAATTTAAAGAAATTCCAATGAACCTATTAAAGTCATGTTTGTGTAAAGGGTCTCCTATTGTAAGATTCAAGCCACAAGCGAGGGCTGCAGGCTGGATTAGGTGGCTGTTAAATGGTGGACTGATAACAAGTAATTAAGAGCAGCAAATTAATGAAGATTGAATGGTGATGCTATATTTCATGGAAAATCCTATAGAAATCAAATAAGTTTACCTGCTCAATTTATCGGCCGGTGTACAAAAGTAAACTAAAAATTAATATTAAAAAAATTCAATTTTTTTTTTCTTTTGTTTTGAACTTAAAGAACAATTTTGAAATCTATGTTAACCAATAAATAATTTATTTATTATATCTAAGAGAACTCATACTGGTTTTTGTTCCCCATTTAAGGTCACCACTTCTATAAGAAATTTCTCTTTTTTTTCTTTTTTTTTCTTTTTTTTTTTTACTCAAAATAATGAGTTCGGTGGGAAAACTAATGTAAACACAAAGCCAGTCCTCTTTGGAGCCTTGGAGGTAGCTACCACTTAGACACAAAGTCACAAAGCTGATAGCCTGAAAAAAATAATAATAATAAATATCACATTGTTATTAATAAAAAAGATATAAAATATTATTTTTAAAAGGCAATAGAAAAAAAAAGGGGTGACAGTCCAAAACATTTTTGAAATACAGAATCATTGCATTTAATTCACTTATATTTGCTGGGCCTTCTTTGATATATTTGTCACTTGGGGTGAGAGACTGATAAAAGCTCATCGTATATATATATATATTTTGATAACGGGAGAGCCATCTTACAGTAGAGTTTTTTAGACCTATCATGGAACCTATACTTTCAAGATGCTCTCCCAGTAGAGTTTTTTAGACCTATCATGGAACCTATACTTTTAAGAAGACTAGTGCAACAACTTACTGTTACAACCCCTCACTTAACTCTCAAATTATCCTAATTGAGAATCGAATTTATAACGATACGTCTAACCACATAATCATAAGTTCCCCTCTATTAATTGGGTCACTCAAGAATAAATGATAAAGGCACATACATTTCTCGTTTATAATTGACAGACCATTTACTGTCGCAGGAGAGAGATCGGAAGAGAGGCACTCATGAAAACGAATTGACGTGAGTTTTTCAACTATGAAAAATATCCCCTTTTGAAATTTTTTTATTTTTATTTTTTCCCTTTTAATCTCTAATTAGACAGATTCCACCTTTGAAGTCAGACAGACAGGACAAAGTCGCCCCACTAGAAATCTTTTTGATCGTCATTTTGAGGATGTAATATGGACCGAACAGGCGGTTACGGAGCCGACAACGTATGATAGAGGTAGTTTACTTGTTATCCACGTTTTAAATGTGGAAGGATAGAACCACACGAAAAGTACATGCATCTTAGGAATCACATGCACGCGGCTATGCACATAGCTCACTTTCATGACTTTCTTCTCTTGTTTTTTTTTATTTTTTTTGAACACACTGAAAAATTCAACTCTAGCTACAGCTCATGTGTGCATGGACCACAATTTTCATACATTTAGGCCACATACACACGCTGCCACTTCCATATTTTATCCTAAACTATGTTGAGCCATTCAAGGGTGAGCATGTCATTTGACCGTGACGTGGGTTCATCCTAACATGGCAGTGATTTAAGCCATTATATAAGGTGCTACCCTTCTTTTTCTTTTTATTTTATTTTATTTTATTTTTCCTTGAAATGGTGGAGGGAGGGAAAAAGGTGGTGTACACACACTCTGCATTCGAGATGGTTGCCACTCTGTAAATCATCACCATAGGATCAATTTTGGGAATTCCTCAATTGCCCATGTACATTTTAGATTTCTTAATTAATTACTACTTTCGCTTTTCAACAAAGATTATTTATGTTTCACAAAACCCGCAGATGAAAAAAAAAAAACACTCTGTTGACTTATTATTCATTAAATTTTGTATTTCTAAAAGTATTCTTCTCTATTTGGGATTCGGTTTTGTGTTGAAAGTAATACTTGAAATAACAAATGATAGTATAGGAAAAAAAATTATAATTTACTTTTTCAAAGTGGACAAACATTTGAAAAAAAAATTAAAAAAAATGACATATCTTTAAAGGAGGAATGGATTATCATTTATAATGATGATTGCCACTCTATGAATCACCACATTTAAAATGATGGACCTGTTCATTATATTATAAAACGATTTAAATTTAATGGAGTATCTTTAATTTTGAAAAGGCATGCATATATAATAAAGCCAGGCATTTTTGCTAAGTTCCTTTCATCATATCATAATCTATTAATCTATATATCCTCCACATCTTAGGAGCTCTCTCTTACCTAAATTTCTAAAAACTTACTCATAAGCCGCGCGTGTTGCATGCTTGCTTTCATTCTCCATTCTTTTATTTCAAAGGTTGCTATGAAGTTTCTTTTAGGCAATATCTACAGCTCTAATTTTTCAATACTGTCCATGACTGGAAAATGCGATTGATCAATCTTTAAAATTTTCCTATATATGGTTACTGATGTAGCACCCATAAAAAAATATATATATATATCAAAAAGTTCATGTGATGATGTCGTTGTGTGCACGTTATTAAGGAATGAAATTAAAGATAAAGATTAGTGATGAATTAATTACAAAGATATGAATGCATTGACATTCTTTTTAAGTTATGAAATATGTTCCAATAACTGAATATTGTTGTTCCCACCGTTTTTATTAGTTAAATCCTAGAAAGCAAGAATTTCAGGATTTTTTTTGTGATTAAAATCAACTGCACTCTAATTTGTTTTTAATAATATATCTACTATTTTTATTTTTTATTAACAAATAAAAGTATTTCAATTCTTACTCCAACTAAACCCTTAATAGCCCATGTGAAACCCTCTCATTAGTCAAAACGACAACATTTGAAGAGCTTATTGTTTGACCTTCACCACTTCGAGCACCACTTAACAATCATGAGGGGACACATGGGACACGTGGAAGCTTCTCGTACAGAGCATTTCAACCTCTTTCTCTATACTTATCTAAAAATAAATAATAAAAAAACCTCCTTCTCCATCTCTCGTGCACATAAATTCTCCACCACGGTTACCATGAAGTGTGTGGGGTTCAACATTCATGCCGTCGCGTGTGTGAATGGGTGATTTGACAGTCCTACCCTATGTATACCATCGTCCCATTCTTGTAGTGTGGCTAAATGGGTGATGTTGATTAGTAGCTTTACTCCAACAAGGAGATACCTATCCACTCATGACTTACCATCATATGGTGCCCCATTTCTTGTCACCCATTTACACCGTGAGAGAGAGAGAGAGAGAGAGAGTGAGAGTGAGTGAGTGGCGCATAAAACCCATGTTGCTTGAGTTTGAAATTTGAGCAAGCATAATGGGAAATAGCCCCCCAAAAAAAAATAAAAAACAGAGAGAGAGAGATCGAGAGAACGGTATAATTGGTCTGCATGTATTTGAGAGCGACATGAGCTGCGGTGGTAGTTAAGATTTTTAAGATGCCGACCTCTTTGACATTTTCACATATCCCACATGTTTCCCACGTTTTAAATGAGTCCTTCGTTTTTACTGTTTACAATGACATAACCCACCTTTAGCACTCTCAGCATGTTTGAAATTGGCACAGCATATATTGACTTATGGCAAATATTTTAGATATACAAAGATGTGGACGGCTGAGTTGGTAAAAGCTCTACTCTATGTGCCACCCGCGAACACAGTCTTCACCTACTAAAATACTTTGACAAGTACCTAATCAAAAAGTATTTGAGAGAGAGAGAGAGACAGACAGACAGAGAGATAGAGTGAGTTGAACTTGAGTTTCTTTTGGGTGCATTGACCACCGAAACGGAGGCCAAATCCGTTGTGTATGAAATGTCTCCATTTTTGTTTTTCATTCAAAGATATTAGAATATTCGTCTTTCTTATCTATTAAGATTAGGATACTTCTAGTGGCACATGTAGAATGTGTTTTTTAAATGATATGTAAAAATAATTCTTCTTTCTTTATAAGTGTAAGACTTTTGTAATTAATTATCATAAACTATTAATTACGTAATATTAAATTATGGGGGACTTCTAGATTCATGGGGCCGGGCTATGGGAAAAAAATTATAGTTCAGTCTAATAAATGACTATTAACTTAATTAACAATGACTACTAACTATAATTATTTTTTTGTAAGCCGACCAATCTAAAATTCCCCCTTAAATTATTTAGAAAAAATATATATGTTCAATTTCATTCATGATTTTGTTTTTGTTGTCTACGTGACAGACCCATAATATGGGAGTGGTATTTTTTCAACACTCTCGTTCACGTATAAGCCTAACATATAGGCCTATCGCATGAGCAACAACAATGAGCTAAAAAACGGCCCAAGATTGGACGATATGCACTGATACCATGTTAAGTTTTCAATCTAACAGCTTAAACTATTAAACAAAAGGGCTTAACATTTATATGAAGTGATGTCAAATTAATCCAATATTTAAACAATGTAGAATGTGTTATTTTTTCAACAATGGGTCCCCACTTACCTGATCCTTTGATCGATCAAATTCAATTAAGTGGTTTTTGGTTTACCATTGTGGCCTTGGGCATCATCAAATTGTACAACCCAGAAAAGTGATACGCGATAGGCCCAAGAGAGAGAGAATATCTATCAATCAGCCTAAAATAGGTTCTTATTACAATCTACACCGACGTGGAGCAGTTAACACTGAATTATTTCAATCAATACCATTTTTATGTGCATTTATAATAATGACCTTAGGGTGCGTTTGGTTCGGGGAATGGGAATGTGAGTCCTGGGAATGAGACATTACTTGGGAATGGGAATGTTATGAATATTACCATCCCCACGTTTGGTTAGTTGGGAATGGGTAGTAGGAATCTTTTGAACATTCCCAATTCCTATGTTTGGTTGGGTCAGGAACATGATTCCCATTTGGATGAAATTCCTACATTACCCTTTGGCATGAGAGAAAGTAGATTGAAACTACCTTTTAATACGGCCATAGATGCTTGGAAAAATTTCTTGGTTCTCTTGATCATGGTAGATGAGTGGGTGTAAAATAGAGTTAGAAAATTGAAAATAAAGAAGAAAAAGATGGAAATCCTGTGAAAAGGCACTGAAATAACCTAATTTGTGTGATTTAGTCGATTATTATATAATATAGTTGACTAAATCAGCACAGCAACTATACCAATGGAGCAAAAAATAAATAAATAAAGAACCCACCACCACCACCGTTCTCTTCATCTCCGTCTCTCTCTATACCCAGGAAGAAGAAGACCCAAAACTCCACACCTTCATCTTCATCTTCATCAAACCTGATGGCCATGCTCTGGTCTACCTAATCCGAGCCACCACCACCACCGTTCTCTTCATCTTCATCAAATTTGCACCTAATATACACCCATCAAACACCTTGTTCATCTGCAACCAGTAACCCCACACCTTCTTCATCACATCATTCCCAACCAAAAAAATTGATTTCAAAAAACCCAATCTTAGATCTATAAAAGAAGATATAAAGAGCAAAGAGACACGGGTAGAGAAGATTGGATTGTCGAAGGAGAGTATGGAGATGGAATTAATTGGAAGAGGAGAGGGGAGCGCCACCGCAGACGAGTAGATCGGCACTGTTGCGAACATGCTGCCATGGCAAAGGAGTTGAAAAACTGTTGAAAACATCACTAGGCAAATCGTAGGGATCGTCGTTGTCGCCGTTGTCTCTAGTGATGAAGGTTGTCGTCGTCGTCGCCAATGATGAAGGTCATCCTCCATGGAAATGCAGAGGTCTTTTGAGTTTTGGGTGCTGCGTTTGTGAGAAGAGGCGAGAAGTGGATCGCATTGTGGGAGATTGGGAAGGGACATGGCTGGAATTTCATTTTTGTTGTGTGTAATAAGGGAGGGCACGCTTGTCATATTGGTTTATTGTAAAAACCATTCCCGGGCATCCTAAGTTAAACCCACCTCCATCATGGTATTCAGATACCCAGCCTTGGTGGGAATCTGAAGGTAGCGGGAATGCCACTTTGCTGGGAATGTGGTCGTGCCAAACAGGGGAAAGGGGAATGAAACCCCTTTCCCGGGAATCATACCCCCGAACCAAACACTGCCTTAGTGGGACCTATAATCATCTCTTTCCTCTCATCTCCCGTCTCTCTCTCTCTCTCTTCTCTCCCCATTGTCCACGCTCTCTGTTCTCTCTCCTCTTTTCCGTTTCATTTTTTTTTTTTTTTTCATTTTTCTCTGCTGACTCTCTCCCTCCCTCCCTTTCCCTCATTTGCTAAGCCACTACTAAAAAACAAGTATATTAAGGGCTTGTTTGGGAACACTATGGCTTTTGCAACTTTTGTTGTAGAAAAAGAGAAGTAAAACCTAATGCTACTAATTGACTATTGTGCTGTGTTTTTTTTTTTTTTTTTTTTTTGGAACTATATTTTAAAAGTGCTATTAGATACTGGAAGAATATTTTCACCTATTTGGGAAGACAAGTCCTGAAGTGACTTATAACCCTGAATTGACACTATTGCCCTCACAGAAAATATATATATTACCTATTTGGCATAAAAATCTATTGCAGCTAGTGCTTTTGATATGATTTTATTAAACTGCATAAATTAATTAAAATGATTACTTAAAAAGAGGATCATGTCATTAACCATAAGCCAACTATTTTGTTCAAAATGATCGTAGTTTGAAGTTGTTTCTCTACCCAAAAAGAAAAGGAAAAAAAAAAAAAAGGAAAGAATAAAATTAATACAATAACATATATATAGCATCCATTCACTAATAAATTAATCAAAACAATCATAGTTTGATGAGTCTGCAACATTAAAATGAGAAGAAAGAGCATGTAACCTATTAGGACAAAGTTGGTATTCTGTTTTATCATGTTCAATTGAGGAGGGCATTTTTGGTATTTTTAAAAATTCATTAAACCAAATTCTGGCTTCCCGATCACGTTCACGAAGAAGCAGGTGTCCCTTGCTTCAGGCCAAACGCACTTTTGGGCCCTTAAGTGCTTTTTGTTTTTCTATCCAAACAGGTCGCGAATCACGTTGGGTGGCCTAGAAACGCGTTTAAGCGGCTGGGAAGCGTTCCCAAACATGCACTAAGAACGGTGCAGCCATAGCCACCAGATCCGTTGCCGACGATTATTATTTTATTTATTTATTTTTTGTGTTGGGGATGGCTACCGCTAGCCGTGTACTAGGATGAAGACAAGGGGGAGAACGGTGATGACAATGGGGTTTCAAACCAGTTGCCGACAGTCAGGTTTCAAACCAAACCCACCTAACTTCTACTAAAGGATTATTGTTGATGGGGTCATCGGCAAGGATGAGAAGAGAAATGGGAGAATGATGGCAATGGATCTAACGGGTGGATTTAATGGTGACGATGGTGGCGGATCTGATGGAACTTGTCGTCACTGGCGTTTGATTAAATTTGGGTTAGGTGGAATTTTTTTATTTTTTTATTTTGAAAATTTTGTGTTGGGGATTGCTACTGCGGGCCATGTACGAGGATGATGAGAGAAGAGGGAGAATGGTGGTGATGGTGGGGCTTCAAACCAATCACCGACGCCATATATCCATGTATAACTAATGCTTCTCCCCTTCTTCAATTTTTTGTGTTTTTATTTATCTTTATGTCTTTATATTTTTGTTTTTGTTTTTGCAAAGGCAAGCAAACTCCATGGATGAGTGTTCTGACAGCATTAGAAGTTGGCCATAAAAATAAAAATGGAGTAGTTTTTCTAACATTGAATGGAAAATTAAATTAAATTAAATTTTTGAAAAAAGAAGCCTATTTGAAAGGGCTAGTCAGAAAAAATGGAAATGGAGTTGTTCGGAGTGGGGGAGTTCAAGGGTGGAGTAGCCCGGACTGGGGGAGTTCATGCATAAGAGTATGGAAGGGGCAATCTTGACGTTTTCGAAAGTTGAATATTGTTTGTAGTTGACTGAAATTAATGGGGCTAACATATATTTCGATCGGACTGTAATTGGAACTAGATTTGTGCTGCTTTAAAGTTATTCTCCTGTCACTACGCCTATCCGTAATTCTCCCTTTCTTTTTTCTTTTCTTTTTTTTTTAAATGCGTGACATAATTACAATCACGTGATTAAATAAATAAATTAAAAAAAATTTTAAGGATGAATAACATTTTCTTTTATTTTCTATTGTTGAACGATTTGCCTCTTGGACGCCTATGTATCTAGAGTGGATGAAACTGTAGCTGATGAGAGGCCCTACAGTTGGTAAAATGGATGGGTCCATCTGTTCAAAAGTTTACCACTAACCACCTGTTCTCATACTTGAGTGTGGACAAGACATGACAACACCCTCATTATTTTTTTCAATTTGCACTTCTTATGGCATGAGAATGGGATGATTTACATGTTTTTTTTTTTTTTTTTTTTTTTTTTTTTTTTGTTGATAAAGATATGGATTTTATAGATGATCAAAATTGAGAACAGCAAGAAATTGATCCCTAGTACAGGAAGGGACATCTTTAATCCAAACACAGAAATTCTCAAAAAACCTAATATGTTCAGCAAGTCCTTGTGCCACTGTATTGCCATCAAGCCTAATATGAGAAAAGGACAATTCAATAAAAAAATGGGCCACATCATGTAAGATATCTTCAACAATAAGCCCCAACGAAGTCAACAATTCCTCAGTAGCAGCAAGAGCCTTAACCACCTCCAAGTTATCCCCCTCCACTTCCAGGGATTGCAACCCCAAGTCATGCGCCAGCGCCACAGCAAAACGAGAAGCCATCGCCTCCACCAAGGATGCTGAGAAAGAGCCATCCAAACGCTTAGAAGCTGTAGCAATAGCTTGTCCCTCCCAATCCCTCATTACCACCCCAGAACCGACACACTGAAGTTCCGCAAAGATAACCCCATCAACATTGCTCTTGTAAGTACCTAGGCGCGGCAGTTGCCACCTTGCGCGGGGATGAACACCAGATCTCACCTGGCCTTCCGCCGCTGCAGAGTAATCCGTCCAAATTGAAGCTGCCTTGTCCACAATTGCGCTAGCCTCGTCCCTAACACCATCAAACACAAACCGATTCCGCGCAGAAGTTAGGTCTAAGCATGCCAATCGGTCAAACTTTACCCATCAATGTCATCTAGCAAAGAAGAAATAGCATAAAACTTTTGACTTTTATTCCTAGAGTTTTATCATGAAATTTATACCATGAGCCATACAATCACCTATCCAATGGTGTGACCACTG
Source organism: Liquidambar formosana (assembly GCA_039720395.1). NCBI lineage: Eukaryota > Viridiplantae > Streptophyta > Magnoliopsida > Saxifragales > Altingiaceae > Liquidambar > Liquidambar formosana. The sequence continues at coordinate 28,706,684 of CM077827.1, read as the reverse complement.
CATGTGTTTTATTCGATGTCATGATCAATTGATCACTCCTTTGAAAAGGTACCCTAATTTATGATATCCATGAAAAATAAAAATAAAACTTATACCCTACTCAATATATATATATATATATATATATATATATATATATATATATATATATTATGGCACTGTATCTAAAGTGGTAACCAATTAAATTTTGTAATAACTTGAATCATGTAGATTATCACAAAGTATGACTAACCTATCACAACATGTGATCGATTATTACGTAATATACAGTTGCCCAAAAGGGCCAGGAATTTCTCCTCTTTTTTAAAGAAATGGCGCCTAACATGTAGCATTTTGATTCATAAAAGTGTTTTGTTTCTTGAGAAAGGATCAATACTCAAGAAAAGGATTGGGATTTGGTGTCATAACAATATCATGCTGCATGTTCGTGATCGTACGATTGGTGTGTTGCCAGTCACATGATCATACACTAATTATTGTGTATAATTGTATGATTGATAATACATCAGTGGTGTGATCATGCACAATATGATGATGTAACCAAATCTAAACCCTAATACTCAGTAGTGCCTATTACTTAGGTAGCATCAACTAGGACATCTACCAAGAAGAAGAAAGAGAGATCATGGTGATGTAGTGCTGTACGCAATCCACTCTATCTCAAGTCCATACCAAGGCCAAGCTGTCGCTCAAACGGACATTGAACCTTTGTTTTCTGCGCCTAAAATTAAAATAAAATTATTACTAGAGACTACCAGCAGGGCTAGCTCGACCTACATTCCTTTTGTCTTTTTCGATTTTATTTTATTTTATTATAAACCTTATCAAATCTTTGAATTAAAAAACCAAATCACTCGTACTAGCCCGTTTGTCTTCATTGTAGAAAAAGTAAGTAGACCATCATCTTGGGATGATTTTTTTTTTTCTCCCCTCATCGATCTTGTCCCTCATTGATACATGCTAAGTTATAAAATGATTTTGTTCCTTCTCTCATCCTCTCCTACATTACCTACCCTGGTAGGCGGATCCAGATACAGGTCTATGGGGAGTGCCCCCACCCCACTCCTTAAAACTTTTTTATTTTTTTATTTTTAGCAATAAATGTTTGAGTTCTTGAAAGCTACAATCAATTCTAATTGTTTTGATTTGTTGACTTTATTGTCATTGTAAAATATTATAATCATCTAATTTATTTTTTATTTTAGCATTTATAAGATCTTTAATTCGGCTTTTCACTCTTTCTTAAAACTAATCACTATTTAATTTATGTTGAGTATCAATTAATACGAAGTGAGTAATGGTTTTACCTATCTTCTGAGGATTAGTCAAATTAAAGGGTTGGAGGCCTTTGTTAGCCAAAATAGTAATAATAATATATTTAATTTAAAATTTTAAGATAAAACTCTAACAGCTGATTAAAAGGAGACCCAATAGAGTGAATTCGTGGCTCCACCCCTGCTGGCTACCATTTATCAACTCAACATCCTCATTACAGCTATGCTCATTTCATGGGACATGATGCCTCTTGACTACCATATATATATATTATTGAATGGTTAAAAGAGCACGTGTTGATATAATTTATATCAGTACTATACATTATACCCATTGCTTACCCATAGGACTTGGGGTAACTTAGGACTATTTGGATTAGGGGTGGTCACAGATCGGGTGGGTGCGGGTTTGGAGTTCATCTATTATCTACCCACGTCTTGATGGGTGAATTAAATTCGCATCTACTTCCGCCCACACAAGCGGACGGTTTTGACCCATGTAACACATCGAGTTATGGGTGGGTTGCGGATGGGTCTACGGATTTGGATTTTAGTTGGATCTTGCTTGGTTGTTATTTATTTATTTATTTAATTTGGCCATACCATTTTATACCTTAAAAACACAAATAGAAAAATAAGACAAAAGGATAAATAATTCAAGACATATGTTGATTATATATATATATATATATATATATATATATATATAAAGAGGGAGAAAGAGCACAGACAATAAAATAAAAATTACAAAACATATATTGATTCTTTAAAAAGAAATAAAAGTCAAGAATCAATGATACACCTTCACATGTAACATATATAATTTAATAAATATGAAAATATGTTGGTAGGTGGGTTTGAATCAGTTTTTTTCTCTTTTAAAACAGCGAACCACCTACGAAACCGAAAAAAAAATAATATCCTAAATCATTACCCACTCACCCCATCGGTTGAATCCGCCCAATACCTTTGGGTAGGGTTGAATTAGGCGGTTTTCACAAACTGAGCGGATCCGTGAGCACCTCTAATTTGGATTATCCACATTGGCTAAACCGGAAATTTATGCACTACATAAATTTTTGTTCTTTTTTAAAAAGAGGAGTGATTAAAATAACTGCACCCTGTAAAGGAGAGAAGATTATTCTGCTATGAAATGGTTGGAAGACAAATCAAATACCAACGAGGAAAGTGGTTGGAAAACTGAAAATATATCTTTTTTTTTTTTTTTTTTGTTGGTTGCAACACTTTCTTTCATGCATGCTGTGTCATCAACTAAAATGCATGACGCATCCATCTCAAATAGCATGACGAAAAGGCTCCTTTCTATTAACATCAACACTTGTGCTGGACCATTCACTTGCACCAAAATTAGTCTATTCCTAATAAAGGGTGTTCACAAATTAGTTAAACAGTCCTTGTCCGGTTACAATCAAGATAGGAATACGAGAGGTAGAATGTTACCCAATTTAAAAAAAAAAAAATTTTTAATCCATCTATAACTATCACTAACAAATGGAAACAACCTATCTTTTGTTTATATTCGAATATATATATTTCCCAACAAACAAAAATAAAATAAACTTGAATAGACCTATGGGTTGAAATATCGATATGATGATCCACAGATTCCAGACAAGATAGGTACAGCGAATATCTAAGTTCTTAATCACCCAAGTTATTTTTATTTTTTACGGAGTATTTTTTTTAAAATATTTTTCTAGAATATGAGGAAGAATCCTTGAATAGTAACAGCAGTGAGAGATATGCATGTTAAGCAATGTGTAACATACTTGCCCAAAAAAATAAAGAAGCAAATGTGTAACATAAATATTTTCATAAATGAATAAAGCAGCCAAAAAAAGGAAAAAAAAAAAAAAAAAAGCCTCATATTCTACATATGCAACTCAACAAGTATGTTGTCCTTTGCACCCAACAAAAAAAAAAAAAAAAAAAATCTCAACAAGTATGTTGCACATGTGATCATTCTTCCTTTTTTATTTTTTTATTTTTTTGGGTTCTTACACATGTAATCACTAGAAAACATCGTTTTAAATAATTTTGTAAAATAAAGTTTTTCCAAAAACTATCGTTTAAGTGGACTTTTAGTCATCATGAAATAGAATTAGTAAATAACCAAAAAATTCTACTTAAACAATAGATTTTGAAAAAAAATTTATTCTACAAAGTTGTTCAAAATGAATTTTCTAATAGAGAGTGCCATCTGTTTTTATAAAAAAACTTTTTATATTTTTCATATAACTTTGAAGTATGAAATAAATGAGGGGTGAAAAACAAATTTTGGGGTGCCAATGGAGGCCCCTTTCAAGAATGGGCCGGTTCACAATTTCAAGCTCGGGACTTTGGTTTTGGGTTAATATATTTTTGAATCATCCACAACCCAGAAACTAGGTCATGAGTATTGGGCTCAAACACATAAACCACTATTTTCTTTTTCTTATCCGGTGTGGGTTCCAACACTTTCCCTTTCAACACATTTTTTTCCTTTTCCATTTCTTAAAACGGTCCCAATCGACCATGTTTGATACTTTGATCAACCATCAACCTATGCTTATAGGGTTGGGCCTTTCTTAACTTGGGCCAATATATGGTTGGATCATCCATAAGGGAACGGCTATTGCAACCCCCCATTCCTATAAGCCCACCCCCCATCCTTTAGGTTTTTAAGGTTTTATGCAAAATATAAAAAGTTTTTATGAAAACCGACCATAATGTTCACTAGAAAACATCATTTTGAACAACTTTCTAGAAGAAAGTTTTTCCAAAATTTATCGTTTAGGTAGACTTTTTGGCAAAAAATGAAATAAAGGCTATAAATGGTTAAAAAGTATATTTAAACGATAGATTTTGGAAAAACTTTCTTCTGCAAAGTTGTTCAAAATGATGTTTTCTAGTAGACATCACGGCCGATTTTCATATAAACTTTTTATATTTTGCATAAAACCTTAAAAACCTAAAAGATGGGGGGTGGGCTTATAGGAATGTGGGGTTGCAATAGCCGTTCCCCATCCATAAAACCCCAAAGCTAGCTTTTGAGTTTTGGGCCCAGGCACCTATATAAACCACTTTTTTTTTTTTCTTTTCGTTTTCTTATCCGATGTGGGATTAGAGGCTAGGAGTTCGTACATGAACTCCTGACACTCTCCCTTTATGTGTAAACACCGACTTCTTTTAGAAGTTGATCCTCTTTGGAGTCCTCCTTTAAAATTTTAATCTTGAATTTTGTTAAGTATGGGTTAGTACTAGTAGGGGATTGGTTCGGGTAAAACTGAAAACCAAACCAATCTGGGCAATTTAGTATAGTTTGGTGCGGTTTTGATTGAGGAGCATTTCAGACCTAATTCTAACGTTTGGAGATCAATGAATTAGGTAAGTTTCTTAATTTAGAGGTTTTTTGTAACTAAAGCAATTCGCTGGAAGTTTGAAACTGAAGATTTTTTTTTTGAGCAGATAAATTGAAGAATTAAATATATTATTTTGAATTTTTATTATTTATTATACATATATAATGTGTACAGGGTTATTTTCCATACGATGAATGCTGGTTTCTTCCGAGAAGAACTGCGCCTCCACCAATGGACTGGCCTGCACACAATAAACACACCGTTAAGGGATGACTGGAGTGAGTTCGGTCGTCACCTCTCCGATGCCGAAGTCAGTCAACTGTATATGGCTAAGGGGAGGATTTTAGACTAGGGTTTGTGTACAGCTTACCTCTCTTAGGCTTAGAACTGTTCTATTTATATCGGTATCTTGATCTAACCATGGTTTGGTTAGATAGCGGTTTTCCTCTGGTTAAACTCAACCAGAGTCCAATTGATAACTGCGTGACTAGGGTTGGCTTGACCATAGTCAGCTTTGAACCGTAATTAGGATAACTGCTTGCCTGTTTGTTACGCGATAGCTGTTTTACTCACGTGTTTCCTTCATGTAAGGCTTGGATTCGTTACCCATTTTAGTTCGTGATTAAAAGAGTTCGGGTTGGCTTAGCTGTCATGGCTGATCATTCAGATCCTGATCTTCAGGTCGGGTCGTAAAGGGTAATGGCAATTTACCGTGCTGTTATACTCTGAGCTCGGGGTTCCTACATTGCATGTTGCTGGCCTTGCCAGTTCGAGATCACGAAGTGCCGAATGTTCACCTCCGAATTTATCCACACAACTTGCCCCAATTATGATTATACCATACTGGGAGTAATCATAATTCTCTGGAGATTCTTCGGGCTCACTCACCAAGGTCTAGCTGTCACAGACATGCGGTGCCGCTTCGACTTTCGAGATGGTGACGTCAGAAAACTGACGCGTGTGTCTTATCTCATTAAATGGCATTTAATGCTAATGAGTGCTCCGGGTGTATTTTGTCTTTGGCTTCTCTCTCTCTCCTTTACTTTACTCTCTTGCACTCTCTCTCTCTTCTGTCTGATTGCCGGAATCCTCTGTGTTTTCTTGTTCTCTCGCTGGATAACCTTCATCTCTGCCATCTTTTTCACCGTTCGTTCACTGTGATTTTCTGTTTGTTGTGACTGTTGGACTGAGGCGAATCTACTTTCGTTGTTCTTGGAGCGCTTCTTTGGCCTTGAGAAGTTCTTCGGCGGTAGTGGTGTTCGATCCCTCCGGTGACCTTTCTTTCAGCGCTTGTGACGGTAAGTCTTCTTACGATTTGATTCTTATTCCTCTGCTTTCAATCGTAGAAACTATTTTTAGGGAAGAACATAGCAAAACTGTAGTTTCCCGCTTTTGGATCTTGAAAACCCCACTTCGGGATTGAATTTAGGGCTAGAAAACTTTATATTGCTCTGACAACCAACCGTGTTAAAACATTAGATGGAAGTAATGTTTTACTTAAGATTCCGGACTGGACTTATTAAACCTAGAAAACTGCATACGAACTGGAACATAGTAACAGACCTTAAGGATATTATCCTTAGGATAACCCGTTCTGCCATGTTTTGATTGGGAGTGATTCTTTACCTGGGGTACCGTGCTGAGCCTTGTCCAATTTTGACTTTGGCAGATGGCTGCTTTTGTGATAAAAGACCGACCAGACAGATTAACCAAGTTCAAGGCTCAGTACGGGTTTCAAGATGAAAGGTTTAGCTTCCGTTGTGCTGAGGAGGGGGAGTGTTTGTCAAAGGAGGACTCCCAGCACGGTCTTCCAATTCCAACTGCTGCTTTTCTTGAGGGAGGTGTTTGCATCCCGTTCTCACCCCTGTTTATTTCCTTTCTCCATTATACTAATTTGCTTCCCACCCAGCTCGTACTAAATACCTTTAGAATTATTTCTTCTATTGATGCCTTGAACCAAAAGTTAGGCGTTCAAGCCGGGCTGGTAGAGATCTTCCACCACTACAAGCTCATCCTTAGTAGTACTCATAACCAGTACTACCTTTCACTTCGTGGCAAAAGAGAACCATAGGTGACTCATTTGCCGGACTCAAATCCTAGAGTCATTGAAAATTCCATTTTTGTGTACGGGCCTGTTGATGGGTTTACTCCTCGACCTGAGGATGCCCCGACTTGCCCACGCGTGGCTGGTAGACTATGTAAATAGGTTTCAGTTTGTGTTAATGCAATAGATATAACACTCTTCCATATTCCCGTGCTGAATCTTCTTTTATTTTTTTATTTCAGCAAAAACGATCAATCACTTCGTTGATGAACAAGCAAATGCTGAGACCTTGAAAGCCATCACTGAGTATCGTGTTGACGAGCATTTCCGAGCTCCACACACACTTCTGAATTATAGGCTTAGGTACCACAGCTTCTCTCAGGCTACTATTCCTGAGTATTGGAAGGAAGAGGAAGGGAATACCAGTGAAGTGAAAAAATCTCGTGCTCAACCTTCAACAAAAAAGGTTGTCAAGCAAAAGAAGCTTCCTTTGAAGAGGAAAACTAGGGAAGCATCTCCCGAGCTTGAGGAAGAAAGAGAAGGAGAAGAAGAGATCCAATCCCAAAGGATCAGTTTAGATTCTGAGGAAACCGAGATGGATCCTCCTCAATTCTCTGCACCTCCCTCAAAGAGGCAGAAAAAGGGGACTCAGACCCCAAATCTGAGAAATTTATTGGCTCAACATCAGAGCCAAAAGTCAAAGAGCTCCACTGCTGGTTCGGGATCCTCCCATGCTGGGAAGTTTTCTTCTGTTTGAACGGGAAAGACTTCAACTCAGACAAAGGATGCTGCTACCCCCCGAGCTCAACAAAAAGAAACTTCAGCTCAGGATCAAGCTGCTCAGAAGGGGAAGGGGAAAGAGCCTTCTAAGGCTACCCCTAGGACACCTCCTGTTCTCAGCCTTGGAGGCTCTAATTCTTCCTCTGCTCAGCTGATCCCGAGCCAAGCAGATATAGATACCTCCAAGCTGCCCCAGGTAGTTTCCTCTCATAAATGTACTAAAGACTATTTTTTCAGATCTCCTCAGTTCATACCTAATGATCCCGGGATGGTTGATCTTGTGTATGATCACGTGCAGCTCCCAGTGCCCACTGACAACACCATCTCCGGGCTTATTCTGCCCGAATACACTTTTCGGAGCATTGGGAATCTTTTGCGCTTCCCAGCTGACATGTCAATTTTGAGGAGGCAACCTCCCACTGACCTCTCCCATAACGCTTTCACCTAGCTACTTAGGGTAAGTTCTTGTGTGTTTGTTACTTATTTTATTTTTTGTGAGCTCGGTATAAACAAGCAATTTCCCACCGTGCAGGGTGTTCAGCAGGTGTTGGTGATGGGAGACATACTGACCTCCCAAGAGGATCAGTTTCAGCTGGAAGTTGCTCGGCTGAGGAGCGAGCATGAGCAGAGGCACAAAGAGGCTAAGGAAAACCTGAACTCTGCCTTGGCTCAACTGGAGAAGGCCAAGTCTGAGGCCAGTCATTATAAGAAGGCTGCTACCAGCTCAGCTAAGGATTTGCTATTGCTGAAGAAAGACTCTGAGGATATGGAAGCCGATCTCAAGAAGGCTCGAGCTGAGAATGAGGAGCTGACCCGTTCTAAAGAAGCTCTGGAGCAAAAGAACTCCCATCTCTCTGCCGAGCTGAAAGGGTTAAAGGCCTCGGTCTCCGCTAAAATGGCCAAGGCAAGGGAGAGCATTGAAAAGGCTCTGATAGAATAGTTTGATCCTGTTCTAGAGAGCACCTATAAGCTTGCCTGGGACACTTTAGTGGAGTTGGCACTCCCTTCCTTTCCAGAAATTTCCTCCATCCAGTTCGAACGCAGGGCACTTCCTCCTGTTCCAGAACCCGAGGCTGAAGATGAAGAAGGTGAAGATGGAGAAGAAGATGTGCCAGCCGGGGATGAGATCGGTGACCGTCCTTCTAAGATCGTGGCGATTGATGATGAAAACAATCGAACTGACCCACAGACAGTTGAGAATAAACCTGTAGCTCCAGAAAGTTGAATTTTTTTTTTTTTTTAATGAAAAAACCTAAACTTTGTTGGGGGGCTTTTATGCCCATTGGATGTAAATGGTACAATTTGTTGATAATCTTTGAGCACTTGATTTCTGTTTTGGATGCTTCCGTTTGATTTTCGCTTCTGAATAACTGCTAGCATAGCTATTTTCTTTTCCTGAATGTTTACAAGTATTAGCTCGGGCCTCCCACAGTGGAGCTGAAGTAAACCATTTTCTAGGCATTTGGTAGCTCGATCGTGTTCCTTGGTAAACTGAATTAGGCCCATTCTTAGGCTGTTTTAGTTCGAACCCATTCTTAGGTGAACTGAATCTGGCCCATTCTTAGGCATGTTTTAGTTCGAACCCATTCTTAGGTGAACTGAATCTGGCCCATTCTTAGGCATGTTTTAGTTTGAACCCATTCTTAGGTGAACTGAATTACTTAAATAATAGGAACGCAGGGAATCTACTGAATAACATCTTTATTGATATCTTTGAGTACGATTACATTATCTAATGGTAAAATAATCGCAAATTTGAGATGTTTACCGACCTTTGGAGTTCCAACCCAGATTCCAAGCTTTTCAACCTGTAAGAGCCTTTGCCACCTGTACTTATGACTTCATAAGGTCCTTCCCAAGTTGCCCCCAGCTTACCATGAGTAGGGTCTCTAGTTCCCAAGTTAACCTGTCTAAGGACCAATTCTCCCACCTTGAATTCTCTCGACTTGATTCTTCAATTGTAATACTTTTTTAGCTCTTGCTGGTATGATGCCATCTTAATACGAGCCCGCTCTCTCCTCTCTTCTGACAGATCCAAGTCTCGATCAAGGATCTGATCGTTCGTGTTAGCTTCGAACTGTTCTACTCTTAGTCCAGGCAGGCCAAGTTCAGTTGGGATTACTGCTTCCATGCCAAAAGCTAATGAGAACGGTGTTTCACCTGTTAACCTTCGGGGCGTAGTTCTATATGCCCAAAGGACGATGTGCAGTTCATCAGGCCAGGATCCTTTAGCATCGTCCAACTTCCTTTTGATTCCTGCCACTATAATCTTGTTGGTGGCTTCGGCCTGGCCATTGCATTGGGGGTAGCTTGGGCTAGAATAGAACCATTACACTCCATAATCTGAACTGAACTGCCTTGTCTTTTTACTGTCGAACTTAGTTCCATTATCCGAGATGAAAGCTCTTGGAATCCCGAACCGAGTAATTATATTCTCCCACAGGAACTTGATGATATCGGAGTCTTTGATGGATGCTAACGCTACTGCCTCTACCCATTTTGTGAAATAATCGGTGGCGATGAACAAATATTTTCTTTTCCCCGACGCCAAGGGCAAGGAACCTACCAGATCTAATCCCCATTGAGCAAATGGCCACGGACTCGACAATGGGTGCAATTCTTGAGCTGGCTGGTGGATCTTGTCAGCGAACAGCTGGCACTTTGAGCATTTCCTCACATATTTCACTGCATCCTTTTGCATATAGGGCCACCAAAATCCTTGCGAATTAGCACGATAGGCTAAAGATCGACCTCCCACATGACCACCTCATGATCCTTCATGCAGCTCGAAAAGGATGCTTTGAACCTGATCAGGGTGAACGCATTTAAGATAAGGCCCAGAGTATGATCTTTTGTATAAGTTCCCTGCTGGAGATAACCAAAACCGTGCTGCCTTCAGTCGAACTCAGTATCTTTGGTGCTTGTCCACTGGCAGCTCGTCTCTCTGTAGGTAGGCGATAATTTCATCCATCCAACTTGGAGATGACATTTCAATATCCAACACAATTTCGTCTGACCCAATGCTGGGTGATAAAAGAATTTCAACCTGTATTGTCCTTGGACTGCTAGTTTCCAGCGCGGTTGCCAGGGTGGCCAGTCCATCCGCATGTCTGTTTTGATCTCTGGCAAAACGTCTGAATTCGATATCTTCGAACTCAGATGCGAGTTCCCACGCTTTTAGCATATATGCCTTCATTCTATCATCCTTTGCTTCATATTCTCCGTTTAACTGATTTACGATGAGCTGAGAGTCGCTATAGACCGTGAGCTTTTTAACCCTTATAGCTCGGGCAATTCCTAATCTAGCTATTACCGCTTCGTACTCAGCTTCGTTGTTTGAGGCAGGGAATAAAAGCCTAATTGCCTATTCGATGACTTCTTTGTCTAGTGCTATCAACATGATCCCCAGCCCGACACCTTTTTCGTTTGATGCTCTATCTACTCTGAGCTCCCATTCGGTCCCTTCTCCCCCCAGATCGAACAAAGAGGTATTAAATGCTGTCATGTTCGAACTGGAATTTGGATCTGTAAACTCGGCGATAAAATCCGCCAAGATCTGTCCTTTGATTGCAGTGCGGGGTTGAAAATGAATGTCATAAGCATTAAGCTCTACCCCCAATTTTGAAACCCGACCTGAAAGATCAGCTCTTCTCAGAATATCTTTCAGTGGATAGTTCGTAAGTACGATGATGGAATGGGATTGGAAGTAATGCTGCAACTTGCGTGAAGCCATTACTAGGGTGAGAAGTAGCTTTTCAAGTGGAAGATACCGCGTTTCAGCGTCCAGTAATGTTTTGCTGATGTAGTAGATCGGCTTCTGTTCAGTTCCTCTTTGGGCAATTAAGACGCCGCTAAGAGAACGCATGGAGACAACCAGATATAGGTGCAATGTTTCCCCTAGATGGGGATGAACAAGAACTAGAAGTTTTTCAAGGTGGTTTATGAGCTGGAAATAAGCTTCTTGACACTCAGTATTCCAAGTTGATTGTTGGCCTTTTTTCAGTACTTGAAAAAACGAATGGCATTTGTCTGAAGACCTTGAAATGAACCTACTAAGTGCTGCCACCATGCTATTAAGCTGTTGAACGTCCCTGACCCTTGTAGGCGTTTTCAAATTTCTAATTGCATCGATTTTACTGGGATTGGCTTCAATTCCCCTTCGTGAGACCAGATGACCCAAAAATTTTCCCGAGCTTACTCCGAACGAACTCTTTTTAGCGTTTAACTTCATGCTGAACTCTCTGAGTCATGAAAAAGCTTTAGTAAGGTCTGTGAGGTGGTCCTTTCCCGTGCTGCTCTTAACTATGGTATCATCAACGTAGGCTTCTAGATTTTTGCCAATGAGTCCGTCGAACATCCGACTGACTAACCGTTGATATGTCGCTCCGGCATTTTTTAGCCCGAACGGCATGACTTTGTAACAGTACGTGCCTGTTGGAGTGCTGAAACCAGTTTTATCCTGATCATGTTCTGTCATTGGTATCTGGTGGTATCCGGAGAATGCATCAAAGATGCTCATCCTTTCATAACCCGAGATGGAGTCTATCAGTTGATCTATTTTGGGTAGGGGAAAACTATCCTTTGGGCAAGCTTTGTTGAGGTCGGTAAAGTCGATGCAGACTCTCCAATCTCCGGTTTTCTTTTTGACACATACTAGATTGGATATCCAGGTCGGGTATTTCACTTCCCTTATAAACCCAGCTTTCAATAACTTTTCAACTTCTTCAGATACTGCCTGAGCTCTTTTTCCTGCTAAGCATCTTTGTTTTTGGACAACGGGTTTCTTGGCAGGGTTCACTTGCAGCTCGTGTGTGATGATCTCGGGCTTTATCCCAGGCATTTCGTAGGGCGACCAGGCAAAAACATCAACATTCATTGCCAAGAACTGAAAAAGCTCAGCGACTTCCTCCTTGCCAAGGTTGCATCCAATCCAAAAGAACTTTTCTGGATTGGATGGGTCAATTATCATTTTCCTCAGTTCCTCCCCTGTGCGGTCAGCTGGTTCTAAACAAGTTTCTTTGACCCCAGCCGACCCTCCTTTCGTTGCTATAACGGGTTTGAGCTTTTCTTTGCCTTCTTTTTCTGATCGAGATCACACTCGGGTGCGTCAGTCTGTTCGGGACTGGGTAGTCTGGGGATCTTGGCTTCCAAGTTTTTTGTAGTTGGATCTGAATGCCCGGTGTATTCAGTTAAGAAACATTCCCGAGCTACAGCTTGACTTCCTTTGATCTCCATTATTCCCTCGGGGCAAGGGAAGCGAATTGACTGGTGATATGAGGAAGGGACAGCTCGAATCGCGTGGATCCAAGGCCGACCCAGTATGACATTGTAAGCTGATTGCTCCTAAATCACAATAAAAGTTTCCATCGTCTGCATTGAGCCTGCCTGTACTGCCAATGTAATTTCACCAAGGGGAAGGGTGGTATTGCCATTAAAAGCTCTTAAATTAACATGTGAAGGTTTGAGGCTAGACTCTTCTAGCCCAATTTTTTCGAAGAGCCTTTGAAACATGACGTTTACTGAAGCCCCGTTGTCAACGTAAACCTTCCCGACGTCATAATTGGCTATCAGCATGCGAATTACCAGAGCGTCATTGTGTGGGTGCTGCACTCCAGAACTACAATCGTCCTCCTTGAAAAAAAGAGTTTTCTGACTGGAGCCTTCATTTGATGGAACTAAAGTTGGTTCACTTGTCACTTCGTTCACTTTTCAGCAGTTGGTTGGCTGAAAAGGCAGTTGACTCGTACCCTCCCGTGATGACATCAATTGTTCCCAGTACTTTTTGTTGCCTGATCTGTGCATTTTTTGGGTCAGGAACTTTTTCCCCGAACTGACCAGCTTTTTCTCCCCGATCTATGAATTCATTAAGCTTGCCTTCTTTTGCCCAAGTCTCCAACTTGTACTTCAGAGTTCTGCAGTTTTCAGTCATGTGACCATGGTCTTTGTGGTAAATACAATACAATTTTTTTATTTCTCTTCTCGGGGTCTTGCGCAATTAGCCTAGGTTTTTCGAAAAAATCTCTATTTTCAACTGCCTTTAGCACTTTGTAAATTGGTAGAGTGAATACTGTAAAAATGGCTTGGTTCGGGTTGCTTGTTCCCCTTGTTCGATCTTCTCGGGATTGATTCCTGTGAGTTTGGGAATCCTTTTTCCTCTCGTCAGTTTCGTTGTTTTTCGTATTGGATTTGCGGTATACATCGTCGAGCTCGGCATATTTCCCAATAACGTGAAGTAGTTTGGAGAGCTGCTTTGGAGGATTTAAAGTAAGTTCGCTGAACAATGAGGACGGTTTCTTCAGTCCGAGGTGGAAGAGATCTATGGCATTTTTTTCTACAGCATCATCAATCTCATTGTAAATTTCCCAAAACCGTTGTGAGTATTCACGAATTCCCTTGTCATGCTTCTGTCTCACCTCATATAAATTCTGCATGGTTTTCGCGAATTTGCAGCTTGTAATGAAACGATTCTTAAATAGCTTGCTCAGTTCGGTCCAGCTGTTGATAGACTTGTCTGGAATTTTGGCCCACCATTTCAAAGCCACTTCCCCCAGGCTCATAGGAAAAATCTTACACAAAAAACCCTCGTTCCCCATATACAATGACATACGTTGCAGATAGTAATTCAGATGATAAACAGGGTCTATGGAAAGCGAGTAAGAGGTAAAAGTAATTTCAGAATAACCTCGAGGGATTGGCGTGAGCTGTATCCACTTTAAGAACGGTGAGCGGACTATAGCTGAGCTATGAGTTCGATCTGGCTGCTCCTCGTAATGATTACGGAACTTTTTTGAAATACCGGACTCGCCGTCAACCAGAGATCGGGAGCGTTTTTGGTGGCTCTTCATTGAATAGTGTTCCCACTCCCGATCTGCGGACCTTGATCGACGATGAATTTTTTCAGTCCTACTCTCTCGACCTCTGCTGTCAGCTCCATGATGGTGCTCTGATCTTCCTGAACACCTTTGGCTGTTAGCTCGTAGAGTAATGTTGTCCCTAGCTCCGTAATTCTTGCGCTTAGGCATCTTTCTTTCAACAATTGGAGATCTGTATCTTCCATCTTGGTCAAAATAATGAGGATAAGAATGCCTATTTCTGGCCGAATTATCCTGGTGGTGTGAGTTGTTCTGGCGATTAGTGTGACTTGCTGCCTCTAACTCTGGTGTTTCCCCTTGTGCGACTGTACGGTGGATGTGACGGCGATAACTCTGCTCCACCGCTAAACGTTCGAGCTGGACTGCTTGGATTTGATTTTGCATGGTGGCCAGCAGTTCAACCACCGCCGCGGAGTTGGGGTTGTTCGCCACTGCTCGATTGTAAAGAGCTCGTAAGCTTGGTTGGTCATCCAAAGTTTGCAGGATGGCCGAAATCTCCGGAGAGAGTTGATGGGAGGACTGCGGTGGAAACCCAGTGGGTGGAGGTGGTAGTGCTGCCACCGTTGTTGGATGCGGAAGAACCAGTCGTGTTCCGCCATTTCCTCCGGTTGCTGTGTCATTCCTGGTGAAGGTTGCTCCAGATCTGGTCCGACCTAGGGTGGTTAGAGGTGGTGATGCCATCTTTCGCGATGGTTCCCACAGACGGCGCCAAATTGTACGGGGTTATTTTCCGTACGATGAATGCTTGTTTCTTCCGAGCAGAACTGCGCCTCCACCAATGGATTGGCCTGCACACAATAAACACACCGTTAAGGGATGACCGGAGTGAGTCCGGTCGTCACCTCTCCGATGCCGAAGTCAGTCGACTGTATATGGCTAAAGGGAGGATTTTAGACTAGGGTTTGTGTACAGCTTACCTCTCTTAGGCTTAGAACTGTTCTATTTATATCGGTATCTTGATCTAACCATGATTTGGTTAGATAGCGGTTTTCCTCTGGTTAAACTCAACCAGAGTCCAATTGATAACTGCATGACCAGGGTTGGCTTGACCATAGTCAGCTTTGAACCGTAATTAGGATAACTGCTTGCCCGTTTGTTACGCGATAACTGTTTTACTCACGTGTTTCCTTCATGTAAGGCTTGGATTCGTTACCCATTTTAGTTCGTGATTGAAAGAGTTCGGGTTGGCTTAGCTGTCATGGCTGATCATTCAGATCCCGATCTTCAAGTCGGGTCGTAAAGGGTAATGGCAATTTACTGTGCTGTTATACTCTGAGCTCGGGGTTCCTACATTGCATGTTGCTGGCCTTGCTAATTCGAGATCACGAAGTGCCGAATGTTCACCTCGGGATTTATCCACACATAATGTAACTTGTCTATCTAATTCGTTAAAGGAAAAATAAAATAAAATAGAATAGAGAAAAGATAAATTCAAAACTTAATAGTTAGGGTTTACTGTATATCACATTTCTTTTTCTTTTTTTGGTTTGACGGTCAGGGTGTTTGGGCCAATTTGCGTGCACCTCGACTAAATCTCTCCCTGTGTGATCTTAAGAGTGCGCTTCCCCACATTGGCCTGGTACATTTAAAAATTAATTTCTTAAGTGCTTCCCAAAGGAATCTAACTCAGGTTGATAGAATAGAAAGACTTTCCTCCTACCAACTGAACTAACTTCCTTGGGTAACTATATCACATTTCTTATTTCTCATCTCATCTCCACATTTATCGTGGCACAACAGTTTCCATAGTAAAAGGCTTAATATTTTGTATGATTGCTCTTTGAATATTTACATAAAAGAGGATATGGGAATGACAAACCTATTCTATCATGTGGAAGTTAGTAGTTCTCAATTGAGAACGGATCCTTATAAGCATTTGGATAGAAGAATTAAATGCTAATAAGGATGAGTATTTTTCATGTTTTTCTCTTGGTTTATTTTCTTATTTTCTATTTAAGTTTTGTTCCTCATCCAACCGAGAATCAGACCAAACCATTCCAGTTTTGTTCGGTTCCATTTCATGTCAGGATTAGTCCGGCCCGTCCTCTAATTCCAATTTTCCAGAATTGTTTTAAGTTAGTTCAGTGGTCTAATCTTGGTTCTAATTTTCTAAAACCGATCTAGATCGATTTGATTTCAATTTCCCTTAGAATCGAATTGAGTTGCCACTCTAGTGGTTAGTTCATGATTTTAGGCTTGGGTGTTTCTTAATAAGGGTTAATGTTTGGTTCAATCATTTATAACGCTAGTTTTTGATTTTTGGGTCAAATCACATATACAAAACCACTTTTATTTAAATTAGTTTTTTGTAGTTTTGTAACCATGTTCGTGTGCCTACCCTCTTTCTTCTTCTTTTTGCAGATTATTTGAAACTCTAGTTGAGTTTTGAAAGCTAGTGCCTTATATATGTTTTTTATATAAAGCCAATTCTCTTTGTCATTGGTATTTACTTGAATTTACCAAAAAAAACTTTCTTTTAATTACCTCACTCTCAAAAAGACTTAAGGATAATATAATAATTATGAAAAATTATAATAAATTATTTACTCTCAACTAGGCGTAGATTCTCACTTCCCCATTCTCCTAAGATCTCTCTCCGAGTCTTTATCTTAAAACTGATATGACACTTTAAAATTTGAAAGTTGACAGTTATCAAAATTAAAATTCAATTAAATTCCAAATTAATTTCCTGAACGTGTGTTGCACACACATTGTATGTGCTCGATGGCTAGTATGTTTTATGTACATGGGTTTAGTCTTTTTGTTTTTTCTTTAATATATATTTTTACTTCATAAAAAAATTAAAAACAAGATGTACATAATTTTTTTTTTTTTTTTTTTGAAGTTAGTGATTAAAACAAGATGTATAGAATTATTAATAAAAAAAATTAGGTATTTCAGGAATAATTTGAAAATCATTCAGAATATTTGAAGCATTAGAGAATAATTTAAAAATTACTCATTTGTTTGATGATAAATTTGAAATTGACTTAAAAGATTTGGAAATAATTCTAGAATTTGGTTAAAAATAATTAGAAAATCATTTAGAATATTTGAAGCATTCGAGAATAATTTAAAAATTACTCCGTATTAAAATTCATGATTTCATTTGATTGATACAAAATTTGAAATTGACTGAAAAGATTTGGGAATAATTCAAGGATTTGGTTATTATTATAGCGCAAATAAAACTTATGGGTCCCACTTTTTCAACAGATGCTGACATGGCCAAATTCCGTTGGTAACCTAACGAACTGTAGACAATATACCAGAAAGCAACTCCTCAATTAGGGTTTAAGATTTAAAGAGGTTTGCACTCTCACCTCTGCAACAGAAACACAGCCATGGAGATCCCGAATCACTCCAGCAACTCCAGCACCAACAAGAAGATGAAGAAGAACCAAACCCTAGAGGGAAAATTTCGCTTCGACCTAGACACATGCTCCAAGCACAAGAACCTCTCCGGCGCAATCTCCCTCTACGAAACCGCGCTTTCGCAAAACATACGCCTCAATCACTACCACTTCAATGCCCTCCTCTACCTCTGCTCCAACTCCGTCACCGACCCGTCATCGAAAGCCTTAGCCCTCGAATACGGTTTCCGCATATTCGATCACATGGTGTCGAGCAAAATCAACCCGAATGAAGCGACGGTCACGGCCGTCGCTAGGCTCGCCGCCGCGAAAGGGGACGGCGATTATGCTTTTGGTTTGGTGAAAGAGATGGGGAAGTATAACGTTGCACCGAGATTGAGATCGTATGATCCGGCATTGTTGTATTTTTGTGGGAATTTGATGGCCGATAAGGCGTATGAGGTTGAGGAACACATGGGTTCGATGGGGGTGATTGCAGAGGAACCGGAGCTAGCTGCGCTATTGAAGGTGAGCGCTGAGACGGGGAGGGAGGATAGGGTTTATTCGTATTTGCATAAATTGAGAAGCTCTGTGAGGTGTGTTAGTGAGTCTACTGCGGAGATTATTGAGGGTTGGTTTTGTAGTGGAGCGGCTTCGAAGGCGGGTGAGTCGAATTTTGATTTGGGTCGGATTGAAGAAGCGATTTTGAAGAATGGGGGTGGTTGGCATGGGCAAGGGTGGATTGGGAAGGGGAAGTGGAGGGTTTGTAGATCAAAAGTCGATTCTAATGGGTGCTGTTGTTCTTGTGCCGAGCGATTGGTTTGTGTTGATATTGATCGCCTGGAGACAGAGAAGTTTGCGCAGTCGGTGGCTTCATTGGCTATGGAAAGGGAAGTCAAGGTGAATTTCAGGGAGTTTATGGTGAGTGAAAATCTGTGGCTTTGTTACTTTTAATGTGTGTTTTTCTGAGTTTTTTGTCCCTGGTCACTTTAAATATGTTTGGTTGATGAGAAAACTGTTGAAAAGAAGAGGAAAAATATGCCACTGTCATTTCTACTATTGGGTAGGGAAGTAACAAAAACGCCCTCAATACGTTATTTAAATTTCTTTTATTCTTTTATTTTTTTAAAATTATTTTTTATTCTTTTCCTCTGCTTTTCCAGTAACCAAATGGTGCATTAGAATAGTAGAGTTAACTCTATCTTATATATGCTTTCTAGGAATTTTTATTCTAATTACTGAAACTGTCTTACTTCATAAAAAAAATTACTGAAACAATCTAGATGGTAGAGGTCACTCTTTCTTAGATACAGGATAGAGTGATCTTAAGCCACTGCGTTTAGCCTAGTGGTGAGGGAACTTAGATACTAGATAGAGTGACCTTAAGCCACTGGGTTAGCCTAGTGGTGAGGGAGGGTGGGGTGAAGGGCAGGAGTAGGATGTGTTAGGGGTTCGAACCCCTCCCATTGTACCCAAAAAAAAAAGAAGAAAAGATACGTTTTGTGGGGATTTTAGTTTGAAGTGCTGGAACTACCTTTTTGAAATCAAAGAGATGTTTCCCTAAGTCACTTTATATATATAGATGTATATTCACAGCTTCTGTGCAGAAAGTAAATTTTTTTCTAGAATTTTTTTTGGGATGCTGTTATTTGGGGGGTACTTTTTCATCTACTCTTTGTATACATTGTGTATGTATTGGCCGTAGGCTTTCTTTTTTAATATAATACATACTTACATAAGAAAAGAAAGATTATCAAATTCCAAGGTATGCTATTTGAGTTATAATAGTCCTCTAAACTTTAGTAAACTGAGTTTCTCTACATGTTAGATGATCTATATAAGTTTTTAATTAAATTACTCACATCATTCCAATAAATAATGCGAGACTGACAATTTATTTGAAATAATGTGAATGTATTCAATGAAAATCATGATAAATAGATATATTTTAGAGTTCAGAACAGTCTCAGAAGCTTAGTGGTATGCTTTCTTGTGTGTTCTTACACTGTTAAATGGAGTTGTCTTCATTTATTTTATTTTATTTTTTACATTTTTAACCATTTTATTAAAGGATTGGCTGGAAAAACATGCTGACTATGAAGCTATAGTGGATGGAGCCAATATTGGACTCTACCAACAGAATTTTGCAAATGGCGGGTTCAGTCTTTCTCAGGTTGAACATCTCGAATCATTGGTTTGTTTTATTTTCTATTTTATTTGGCATGGCTTTCTTAAACAGCCATTTTGTTTGACTCATTATGTTTATCTACTCACAATTGCAATAGAGCAGCTTGATGCTGTCGCGAAAGAACTATCTAATAGGAGCCAAAATAAATGGCCGCTTGTTATCTTGCACAATAAACGTCTTCGGGCACTTTTGGAAAATTCTTCTAACCAGAAGCTGCTAGAGGAGTGGCTGGCTCAAGGAGTGCTTTACACAACTCCAAATGGATCAAACGATGATTGGTATGAACCACTATACTTGTGCTTGCCTGGCCTTTTTTCTTTTTTTTTTTTTGGGGGGGGGGGGGGGGGGGGGGGGGGGGGGGGGGGGGGGTGAAATAATCTTTTCTACTAAGATTTTATGATTTTTCTTATAGCACTAGTTTTCTTCTCCACCAATCCTTGTGATGATTTTACCCTTGTGAGTTGTGACGCTGATGGCACATTTCTTACTGCAACATTTGTAAACTCTTCATTTTGTTGATGACATGTTATGTTTGAACACGTGAAGTGGGTACTTCTGTTAGTTCATGTGTATTTTTATTTTTCCTATCATTTTTTTTTTTTTTGATAATCAACGAATTTTATTAATCACAAAAGGAGAAATACAAACAAAAGAAGGAAGAGATGTCCTTCATAGAACAAAACCAAAAACAGCAAAACCCCAAAAAATCTAACCACCAAAAAGCCACCAGCAAACACCCCAATATATTATGTCATATATTGATCAATTTTTCTGTTTAATATGTTTATGACATTGCTTAATATTTTTTGATGAAGTATGACATTGCTTAATATAATTCAGGTATTGGCTCTATGCTGCTGTAAAGCTTAAGTGCTTGCTTGTAACGAATGATGAAATGCGAGATCACATTTTTGAGCTCCTAGGAAGCAGCTTTATTCTCAAGTGGAAAGAAAGACATCAAGTATGTGCTGTCTGAATACCTTATCATTATTATAATCAGTTTTGTTCTCATATTTATGTTGTGCTTTGATAAATTTTTATTCATAATCTTTCAGGTATGTTTGATTTGGTTTGGTTTTTATTTACTGATTATATCAGAAGACTTATTAAATCAGATGTTATCCTTAAAAAAGAGCATTTGGTTAAGGAAAGATTAGATTTACCAAAATTGTTTAAGAGGGAAAGATTGATTAAAACAAAATTGAGTGGGAACCTATTTTTATTTTAAGCGAGTGGCCTTGAAAATGATTCCGCTATAAATATCTTTAAAAACCGAGCGGTATTCTCTATTCTCTTTCCTGTTCCACCATGAGAAACCCGATGGGTCTCTCTTCAATTATGATCTCTTTCATGAAGAGTGTTTGTCAACCATACTATCCTCTCCTCTCCTCTCTCTCACTCAGCCTTTCCCTTTTAAATAATGGTCTTTTACACCATCCCATCTCCCTCATCTTCATCTGTTGTGCACAAGACAGCAAGCATTTTTTTTTGTCCATTTGTTACTTCCTATGTTGTACCATTTTTATTTTTATTTTTTGCTATGTGAAAGAGGAACCTGCGATGTTGTACTTTCCTCCCTTCTTTGATGTAGTGTCAGATCAACTCATTCATATATAATATATCATACATGGCTTAAAAATTTGATGACAAGGAAAAATAATTTTTTTCATAAAGGGATTGGTGATTTGCGAATTATTAAATTGCCAATAAAATCAACATCTGCCAGTAAAACGTAAAGGGATTGGGACCCATTACCCCATGGATCCTATGTTTGCGAATTAATAAAGCTTCACGTAACTGCAACATATTGTAAATGGATTTGACTTGTTAAAGGAAAAATTAGAGTCATTAGTAATTTTCTTATTCGTTTTGTAGTAGATTATCTTCTTACGCTTTTATGGACATTCTTTGATATTTTACTCTAGGTAGTGATTTTACAAACTTACAGGGTCATGGAAACGTACAGATTCTATGCCGAAATCTGAATGGTCATGACTTCTTGTTTTAAAATGTTGTATGCATTTCACATGTTAGCACTCTTGCATAATTTTGAGTCCAACATTTCAGTATAAATTATTAATTCCTCTTGCTACCTGTTTTACAGGTTCGATATACTTTTGTGAAAGGTAACCTGGAACTTCAGATGCCACCCTCATATTCTTCAGTTATCCAGGTAATATTTTAATGTGACCAGTTTCAGTTATCCAAGTTTGGTCAAGTAGTGTGGTGTCTTGGTGTTAAAGGAGTGTGGCTATCATGTGTGGCTGTCATCTCTCTCCTTTTGAAATCCGCCAATTTATTAGGGCTGGTAAACAAACTAAAACCTTTTGTCAGCTGCTTGAGCTTGACTCATATTCAAGCTCGGTTAACAAATGTATCTAGCCAAGCTCGAGCATGGAAATTTTATATAGGAGCTGTGTTTGTGTTGGACCACTGGAGTCATGTTGGTTGCGGACACTAATTTCAAAATGCGTGGTCATTTGTCAGACATGTTGCAAATGTCCAGAATGTATAAAATGTATTTTTAATTTTGGAGAAATGGCCTGCATGATTTGAATATGCAGTGGACTCATCGAGACACTTTTTTTTTTCCCCTTGACTTAATATAGAAAAATATTATTTTTTAAAAAGATAACATTCAATAAGGGATTTTATCTAATTTTGTTCAGAGATTACACTCTGGTTTATTAAGTTAATGCTCTAACTTGGTTCAGAAATGGCACTCTGGTTCAGAGATAGCACTGTAGCTCAATAAGTCTCCTCCTATCCTTTTTTCCTCTCGTCTGAATTTTGAGTCCTTGAAGATCTGTCACACACTCATACTATAACTTGGATACCTTTCTTAAGAATTTACCTTTTCCTTGGAGTGAGGGGACATGAAATTGGGAATGAGGGTGGGGATTTTAGATCTCATCCACGGATTTCATTTCTTGATTGTGCAATCAAGGTTCAGCCAAGTTCTGGTTTGGCTAAACAGAGTTGATCGGAAATCAAACAAGCTTAGCCCAGTTTAACTTCAATTTCAAGCTTACCCTGAAGCAGTCAAAGTACAACTGAGCCAAGGTGGCTTGTTTCATACTTTATAATAATTGGAATATTTATGACACTTTAGTTTTTGTTGCTTATATGTCATGAAAGGATCTCTGTCTCTTATCAAAGTACAACCACCCAGTATCTAACGGCTTGTTTACAGCTCTTTTTTCAATTGCAACCTTTTTTTTGGATGAATGTCACCTTTAGTTTAAAACATTATTTGTCATGGTAGGACTCGTACATGTGCCCATCCATCCATACATGTGCGTGTGGCTCTGTGTGTGTGTGTGTCTTCCTACTGTGATGGTTGGATTTGTTGTGCATAGACCCATGTTTACTTGTGAACCTTCTTTTCCTTTTTGTTTTCATTTTAAATTATGTCTATATTTTAAAATGTGGAAGTCATCCTTAGAGCCTTGATGCTTATGCCTTGTCTCAAATTTTTGTCCTCTACATGACCTTTTCCTTATTAATGTGGGACTTATTTTATTTTGTTATTTTTTTGTGTGCACTAACAGCGAGTTTGGTCTCACATCCATTACATGGGTTCCTTATTAAATGCTTATGATTGATTTGTCATTTCATTTGGGGGTTCTGTGTAAATGGATCTTTGATCCCTTAAATGGCGTAAGCATGACAATTTGCTTGAGGTGCTGTGTGCTCATAACATTTTTTACGGGGGAAAGAACATACATACATACATATATATAATTTGTATGATTTTGGCTTCTAATATTATTTTTGAAGAGAACTAGTTCACCATTTAGCTTCCTGTGTGGAGGATTTGAGTCAACACTTTTTGTTCCAGGAATCAGAAAAAGGAACATGGCATGTGCCCCTAGCAAGTGAGAGTGATGACAAGACCTCAAAAGCTTGGCTTTGTATTAGCAGGACAAGTACTCATGGACATTTAGGTGAAGGTGTGGAGAACTTGGAAGCATCTGAAATTGATGAGCCTGTCCACTGCGATTTTACTATATCAAACTCATACGAGTCAGAGAGCATCACTGGTAACATTGGTTCAAATGGCAGTCCAGGTTCATGTCAGAGTTTTGATAATATAACTACATCAATGACAGGTAAAAGAAAAAATAGGTCTCCATCTCCTTCCCGCCTGCAACCTTTGTCTCATTAGTGCTATTGTGACTACCTTTGCCCACTTGCATCATCCTTGTGACTCGTCAATAAATCCAATAATCCTGAGATGCTCTTGACCCAGAAAAAAGGTGGGTCTATAATATGACGAGCACACTCGACCTGCTGAAAATCGATTAATCTTCAGACTTGCAATGGTCTTCACCTGGACAACTACCCCAATCCCCCTCTCTCTCTCTCTCTCTCTCCTCTCTCCTCTCTCTCTCTCTCTCTCTCTCTCTCTCCTTTGCCTGTGAGGAAAAATGGTAATAAAACAAAATAAAACTATCCTGTATTTTAAAGATGGCATCTAATTATGCCAATGTTGTACTATAACTTATCTGATTAATTCATATTTTTCAGGAATAATGATACATTGACCCCCTGTTTCTGCATCTGTTTATTTATCTATTTTTTAAAATTTGTTTATTATTCTCTTTTAGTTTCTATTCTATCCTATGAATAAAAATTGATTCACCTTCTGAGGTTTATCTCGAAGGCCATATGACCAGATTCACCTTCTTTACTCATGCAATGTTATGAAAACATTCTTCAGCTATTAAAATATGTTGTTGCCAATTTGACAGTGAGGAATGGAATTAAAAATGTATGTATGTATGTGAATGCATATCTATATATATAGAAAGATACTGAAGAGGAAAAGAGAGGCTGCTGCAATATTTATCTGATCCACTGTTGGGGTCTAATATTTACAATTGTATACCCATATATACACAGTATAAGGTAAATTTTTTTATACTCAAAAACTAGAGTTCACAATATTAGAGTTGACGACCCCCTCTTGAACAATTGCCAGTGCAAAACAAAAACAATCTGTTTACTATCCAGCTGTGTTGAGAAGTTGGAGACTCTCTGAAGGCATTGACATGTTGCTCTATGAATGGGATGGAATCCGGTGTAAGTTCTCTCCTTAAGTAGTCTTCCTATGGATAAAGTGATACCCTTATTCTATATGTTTGCTTTGAGCATGGAATAGACATTAGCTTAAGCTTGATTAATTGCACTTTGAAATTTGACACATCGGATTGTTGCATGTTGAATTTAGGTTATGGCTCTGTTGCAAATATTTACGGATTTACGCACTCACTGCTAACAAAAAAAGAAAAAAAAAGAAAAAAAAGGAGAGTTATGCAATGCAAGATAAGCTCACTATTTAGAATAAAAGAGCGTCTAAAACTGATGAACTTGGCAGCCACTGTAGAATCCTTTTTTTTTTTTGTTTTTTCCTACCGCTCTCACATATTGCATATCAAATCAAATCTTTCCCAGCATTAATGCTTCGAGATATTAATTAGGAAAATAGATTAGTAAATCATAAATGATACACTTGACGACAGTTTTCAGATAGGTCAGCAGCTACATTTATACTGCCTCCGAGTAAATGACACTAAGCAGTAAAGCACCTTCAGAGAAACACCAGTAATGCAGAGTACAAATTATAGAGAAAACACTATATATATGAAATCCTTGAGGATTATCATTTGAAGACGTATTTTACGATTCCAGGAAGGTGAATATTCAAAGAGTAGTCTTCCCAAACGATGCACTTGGGATCGAAGTAGAACAAATCCGACTCAGCACAGCTCTCTCTTGCTGCCATCTGCAGTTTCTCTGTGTTCATGTCATCAAATCTGCATGCAATTAACAAAATTTTCATTATTATCCATAGGTATAATCATAAAAATGGCTTTTTATTTTTGCAAGAAGAGAAAAGACGTCATGCATCATCATAAAGCAACTTGACATCCCAACTAGGTTGGCACCATAAGTGCTTTAGATCCTGTGAGCACCAAGGTTAAAGCTTACGTACACTCCCTTAAAGAACAAGTAGGATTTGTATAAGTCTACTAATCGCATCACGAATTTGATCTTCCGATTCATCTCGATATATGTGCCTTGGAAGTACTGGCAAAATGCTGAATTCACCACTTGTAATCCCTATTTAAAGAATTTTAATCAAACAAAAAAATAAGTGAAAAAAAAAGACCAGAAAAACAGATCATTAGTGTGGCTAAAATTGAATGGTCCATGGGTAGTGAGAACAAACCTTCTATGGTAGCAAGTAACGAATGCCTATGTATCTGTGGAAGCTATCCATGGCGCTCAACACTGTGACCTTGCCAACTTTGACAGGCGTTCCATCCTTATTGATCCATGGCTTTTCAGTGAAGTAACGTTGGCCTATATCTTGAATACTAGAGAAACTCTCAGGGTTTCTCACTGAGGACCCTACGTGGTAAATGATCTCTGATGGTTGATTTGCATTAGTCACCATGGCCACAATTATAGCATTCACCACCATGTCAGCTGGTATCTGCATAATTTTTCCCACTTCATATATATTTGGAATGCCAAAGAGAATATAAATGTAGATGAACACATATAGTTAAGTATATTATTACCAGACATAGGGCCTAGTGGATTAAGGGAACCTTTTCATCTGTTATGGGCTAGAGGTTTTATGTTCGATTGTTTAGACTTTGGGTAAGAGCGGGTATGAGATTTTTTATTTTTAAACAAAACCCAATTGGCCATGTTGGGTTCGGGATGGGTAGGATCTACCATACCCATCCCATCCTGAACCTACCCCAATTACATCATGACATTACTCTTGTTACTTCTGTCAATTAATTATAATACAGTTTTTCCCCAAGATGGCTAAAACCCTATGGTTTTGGTGCGCAATAATAAAAAGTTTAACCCTAGGTGTAAGTCAATCTTACCTCATTGACGAATAGATTGGTAGTCCTATACCAAACAAATTTATCCTACACTAAACAAGATGTTAAGTTTTTATCTTAAAAACCTAAACTGATAAGTGGAGGGTCTAAACAGGTATATAAAGTTATGTCAAACACAATATTTAGACGATGTGCAATGTGGTATATTTCCAACACAAGACTTAGCAATTATGACAAATATGAGAGGGCGTGAACACTATAACAAGTGAAAAATGGATTTGACTCACCAAATCAATGATTGAATTAGGATCGCCGGCGAAGCACGTCAATTTCCCTTTACCATAACCAACTGCTAAGCTATCAATGGTTCTGTAACAGCAAAATATATATATATATATATATATATATATAGCACAGATAACTTGACCACAAAAAAAAAAAAAAAAAGAAAAAAAAAAAAAAAAGAAGGTCCACTACATTGTTGAGAAGGTGGAGGAAAAGCAACTTTCTATTTGGAATCTTAACAACTTTTCAAGTTCTCTTTTCTTGACCTCCATTTTTTCAGTAAACAAACAAGACAAAAGGTGGTACTCGATTTTTTTTTTTTTTATAATATTTCTAAAAAGGGTAAAATTCAAAAAATAATTTTATAATCATAAGCTTTTTTTATTACTGTAATTGAAAGGAAGATTTCTTGTAGATTACCTTATACCTTCAACCCAACCAGGGAAGGGTTCTTTGTAAGTACTGGTTATGATGGAAGGGCGTAAGATGACTAAGGGTACATTTTCTTTCAATTGCCCCACAAGCATTTCTCCCATTGACTTTGTGAACACGTAGGTGTTTTTCCATCCATATATCTTTGCCCTGATAAATCATTCGTTGCAAAGATTATTAGAATTTGAATATATTCCCTCTTCAATGCATTATTATCAGCAAAATAGGATTATTTGTTTTTTCTTTTTTTCATTTTCGTGTCTTTAAAGAAATCGGAATATTGCAGAGTGCATCAAAATCTTCGGTCTGATTAATACCTTAAAACATCGATAAGATTGTCATCTATTCTATGTTAGTTAACGTTCAAAATAAATTTAATTAGTAACTCATCTTAAAAGAGAATGAAGAGTTGAATTCAAAATGTTCGGTTTTTTAAAAGTGTAGTCCAAACTAAGAACTATAGGTCAATAGGTCATCTATTCATGCTTATCTTGTTTGTATGCCACTTGTCATTTTAAGAAAGGGTTGATTGAAAACCCCCCCCACCCTAAAAAAATTGGGAATTACAGACTGATTCAGCTACGGGAAAGTAATTCCAGTTTGATATAGATGATTACTAACTTCTTAGTCAATGACTACTAACCTAACTAAGAAAGACACTAAGTATAATCATTTATTTGTAGCCGGACAAATCCACAATTGTCCCCAAAAAAAAAAAAAAAACAATCAAACAAAGGACCGTTGATAGGTAGGGGTGCTTGCCTTGCGTCAAACGTAGTACGTACCTCCATTAAATGGTGTAGGAAGGGGTGCTAATCACCGTCGTGAGACCGTTCTGACCTCGGACTTTCATATTATGATGAAAATGACTGGTGAGTACATTTTGATGAAAATTAATGTCCTAATCATTATATTAAAAATGATAAAAATGAATTATAAATAGTGAAAGTTTATTGGAAAAAAAAGGAATACCACAATTAGTCGTGATAGTTAGACCATCCCGCCCCTATTGATGCGTGCATGATACATGCATGTGAATCTCATGGTATGTGTTACGCATACACCAATGGGTGCAAGACGATCCAACCTCCATAACTGATTGTAGCATCTTTTTAGAAAAATATGAACATACTTAGAAAACTATGAAAACATATTTTTTTATGCAATGATTAGATAATTAATTATAGTTTAACATACGTTAAGAAAACTCATTAGAAACCCTCCTATGATAGCAAAATGACGAGTGAGGACCACATGTTTGGCTTGGGGTAAAGATGATAATGACAAAAGAGAGAATTAAAATTGCCGGGAGGCGTCACAGTCTAGTTCAATCTGGCATTGAATATGGTAAATAAACAGTTGCACTTAATTTAAGTGGTTGGGAGGTTGGGAGAATGGATGAGTTTTAAAGTCAAGAATAGAGGGCCTCGTACCACCAACGGTCATTTCACCAAATTCTAGCCACCCCACTCAACCAGGATTATTGGGTCCCAGTTTTGTCAGAATATCCCTAACTCTTTTAACTATTTCATCAGAAAAATAACTTTTTTTTTTATTTTAAAATTTTAAAAATAGTTAGTCTGGTAAGATTGATTTTTTTTTTTCCCTGTAATTTTCTATTCTAACCAATTCCATATTTTTTTTTCTTTGTAACTTTTTTTGTTTTTTTAATCTTTTGGTGGATATAGAGACATCACACAATAAAAATGAAAAATAAATCGATAAATAAATAATGAAAAGAGAGAGGTGGAAAGTCTAAGAAAGTTGATTTGCAAAAAAAAAAAAAAAAAAAAAGCTAGTGGATATCGATCCCTTGGTTACTTTTATAACCAATCATATAATTAGCCAGTTAATTTGTATAATAGCTAATCTAATAAGTAGTTATTTGGAGAAGGAAAATAGTGATTTGGGCATCTAATATAGTCAATGGGACTTCCCTTGGAGATACTCCTATAAATCTTTTTCTTTCTTTTTCGTAAATAAAATATAAGGTAAGATTGTATATATAAGTTGTTTGGAAAGATTGAAGTTTCAACACCTCATGTGTAGGGAGGAAGGGGAATATCGCAGCATATTAAAAAAAAAAAAAAAAAAAAAAAAAAAGGAGGAGGAAGGGGAATAGACTACCACCTTGTGTGACCCAAGAGCCCATTAGGCTCCTTGCGCTCACACACACACACACCCACACCACACAAGGGGAATATCGCAGCATATTAAAAAAAAAAAAAAAAAAAAAAAAAAAAAAAAAAAAAAAAAAAGGAGGAGGAAGGGGAATAGACTACCACCTTGTGTGACCCAAGAGCCCATTAGGCTCCTTGCGCTCACACACACACACACCCACACCACACAAGGGGAATATCGCAGCATATTAAAAAAAAAAAAAAAAAAAAAAAAAAAAAAAAAAAAAAAGGAGGAGGAAGGGGAATAGACTACCACCTTGTGTGACCCAAGAGCCCATTAGGCTCCTTGCGCTCACACACACACACACCCACACCACACAAGGGGAATATCGCAGCATATTAAAAAAAAAAAAAAAAAAAAAAAAAGGAGGAGGAAGGGGAATAGACTACCACCTTGTGTGACCCAAGAGCCCATTAGGCTCCTTGCGCTCACACACACACACACCCACACCACACATAAAAAATAAAAAATAAATCTAAACTTCATTTTCTCGAAAAATGAGTTGAGGAACCTAACCTATAAGGAAAGGGTTAGAATATAAGAAAATACAAGATTACAGTTGGTAGTCATTCTTAGTTAAGTTAGTAATTATTTTTTATTAATAAGTTAGTAATCATTTGTATTGAACCATAATTGCTTGCTTTTATCCGGATCTATATGTAATTCCCCCAAAATAAAAGGGAGAGGGGTGACTGTAGGGCTTTGCTTCTCTAATTCATTTCTTTCATCGTGAAATTTGTTCAATCCATCTATTATTAGTAAATCCTGTTAATATGTCAGATTCAATTTGAGGTTTGACAAACCACAAGCCTTGTTTAATTCTATTATTTAACTTTTAATTTATTTTGTAGTGTACCATTCTTTTGGTTCCAAATATAAAAATCATTTTGATTGAAATTTTTAAAAGTTCAAAGACAAAAATATAAAGAAAAAGAAAAACGATGAAAAAGAAGAATTGAATAAAAAGTGGATACTTATTGATAATGACGGCATTCACCGAAGTCAATTTTGTATCCAATTAATGAGATGGTAATTTCATGTATAAGATCATGTATTGTTAGCGCTATGAAACTAATTTTATGTATTATTAGTTTCATGTGTTTTTTTTTTCTTCAGATTCAATGAGTTTGCTTTCCCCATATAATTCATTTGTTTGGTTGACGAGAACCGAACATAGCAATTATGTTCAGTAGACATGAACCGAATATATGTCCTTCGTTCAGATTTACAGAACCGAACATACCTGCAAAAATCTCAAAATTTTCTATGCACCCAAACAAGAAAAAAAAATGCAAATCCAAAAAGAATAAAAATAAAAAAGAGAATACGAAGAAAGGGTCCTTTTTGAGACAATCGGTGGTATTAGTGACGGATATAATTTAATAGCTTAATAATCTATTATCATTGGTTAGAGGTATTTTAGAACTTTGATAGAGTGTGTTTGAAAAATCGGTAGATTAAAACTAAGTTGGGGGTTATTGATCAAAATGGGGTGGGCAAGAGCCAGTCCCTTTGCAATTTGAAAAAACCCAAACTATTATGTGGCTATGTTTTTCTGGGATGATTAAGGCCTAAGATTTTGAAGAAGGTTATATAATTAATGACTAATGGGTCCTCCCTGCATGGCTTGTATCTATCAATTGTACTATGCCTCCTTTTTAGATCCAACAAAACAGGTGGTTGTTTGCTGCTTTATGCAAAGGGAAAGGCTACTCTTTCTTCTCATATCAACTGGGCAAAGCTGAGATGGTTGGTCTGCATGTGTTTGGTAGGATATTAAATGGAAGTTTAAATAATGGCGTAGGGGGTTTGCCCTCTTCCAACCTAATCATCCAATGACCCTTTCAAATGAGATAAGATTCTTTTAGAATTGAAAACGCTAGATGGCAAAAAATGAAAACGCCAAGTCACTAGGATTAGCCTAGTGGTGAGGCTGTGTGGAAGGGAGAAGGGATAATAGTACGATAGATTAAAGGTTCGAACCCCTCCTATTGTGCAAAAAATTAAAAATTAAAATAAAAAATAAAAAATGAAAACACTATGTCTACTGCCACTTGAATCCGAAAAACAAAATTGATATGTATAACCATATGTGCAGCATTTATGCCTATGAGAAGATAACTTTAGAGCATTTCCAAGACAGGTTCCTATTCTCTCCTTTTTAGCAAAGGAGAAGAACATTTTAAAAAAAATTTAAAAAATCAATACAATGTAATAATAATGAATAAGAACTCTTTATTTAATGGGACTCCAAGAGGTTTCCTAATTATTATTATTCAAGACAAGACTCCTTATTCTTTCCATGCCTTTCAATTTAAAATATTAAAATCTTTATATCACAAAGGATTTTTAAGGAGTTGCCTATTTAAGTACAATAACTCCCCAAATGTGGAGAGCCTCATAAAAAGGCTCCTTAATTTAGGGAGTTTGATCAAGAGCTTCTGGAAGGATAAAATTTTGTCGTTTTCTCGTCTATAATAGAGAGGGAGCCCTCTTGGAGATAGATGCACTCAGAGCTTATTTTGAGATGCGTCTAAAAATGAATATCAACTGTAGTGGCAAAGTCAGGAATTCACTCTAATGAGAGTCTTTTTTAGTCAATTGTTAGAGTTTTATCTTAATTCTATAATTTAAATATATTATTATTAGTAAATTGTTATAGTTTAATCTTAATTCTATAATTTAAATATATTATTACTATTATTATTATTATTTTGGCTCCGAACCTTTAATCAAACTAATTTTTGGAGCACGGATAAGGCAACTGTCTACTCTAGATTAATTAACATTTAAGATATATAAATCTAGTTAGTGACTGGCCTCAAGAAGAAATGAGAAGTTGAATTC
The DNA here is from genome assembly GCA_039720395.1 of Liquidambar formosana. Taxonomy (NCBI): domain Eukaryota; kingdom Viridiplantae; phylum Streptophyta; class Magnoliopsida; order Saxifragales; family Altingiaceae; genus Liquidambar; species Liquidambar formosana. The sequence goes on along the minus strand of CM077827.1, from coordinate 28,674,197 downwards.
TTGAAGCTTTAGTCTAAAGAAACACTCATCTACTTCTTAATGTTAAATAAAATAAATAAAATAAAGTAGTTGACTACAATATCTGTACAAAATTTAATTGATAATAATGATCAACAAATCGAGACAATTTGAATTGATAGTAACTTTCAAAAACTTAAACATTCCTTAATAATATTTCTACTCTAATAAAAAAAAAAATTTCTATTAAAAAAAAAAAGACATTTACTATTTTCAGTACATATGTAATAAATAAATAAATAAATAAATAGGCATGTGTAGGTGTCTGTAAAAGCAACTCTTGACTACCATATGAGTGGTCCCCTTTCACTTCACGACACCTACATCAATTCGATGCATATAGTAATAAAAGAAAAATACTATAGACAGTTGCGATAGTCAACTATCGTGTCAGTAATTGATGTATGTAGGTAACGCTATTGGTGTGAACATCACAGACCAAATTACAATCAAAGTAGCGACCGTCCTTAATTAGGATGCCCTAATAATAATCCTATTAGCCAGCCACCGATATGATGGCTAAAAAAAATTGACTCCTATCATCATTTGTGTCCTTATAAGTGGGGAAGTCCTCTTTCGTATGGGTTTAAATAAGGCTCCTGGCCCAGTGGTATGTTGATTCTTTTTTACAAGCATTATTGGAACATTGTTAAGGCTAATGTTATCTCTTCTGTTAGGAGGTTTTTTATTGGGAGATTTATGCTCAAGTAGCTCAATCACACTAACATTGCCCTCATTCCTAAGAATGAGTCTGCTTCTAGTTTTAAGCACTTTAGACCCATTAGCCTTTGCAATGTTATCTATAAAGTCATTGCTAAAATTCTTGCTAATCATCTCCAACCATTGCTCCACAAGCTGACCTCTCCTATGTAGGTTGCGTCTGTCCCTGATAGGAATATTTCTGACAATTCTATTGTGGTTCAAGAAATCATGCATACCATGAAGCTTAAAAAAGGTAAAGCTAGTCTTATGGCTATTAAAATTGATATGGAGAAAGCTTATGACAAAGTGGAATGGCCATTTTTGCTTGAAGTTCTGAGGTGCTTTGGTTTTAGTCCCACTAGGGTTAAATTGATCTCTCAATGCATCTCTACTACTTCATTCTCTGTTTTGGTTAATGGAGGTCCTTTTGGGTTGTTCCAACTGCATAGGGGTCTGCGGCAAGGGGACCCCTTTTCCCCATTTTTATTTATCTTATGTTCTGAAGTTCTTTCTAGACTCCTTCTCAGGGAGGAAGTGAATCACACTATCATGGCATCAAAGTAAGTCGTGGGAGCCCTACTGTTTCACACTTGCTGTTTGCAGATGACCCATTCATTTTCTGCAGGGCTTTTCCCACTAAAGCAAAAGCTGTCAATAATTGTATTAATACATATGGTGCGTGGTCAGGCCAATCTATGAATCTCGACAAATCTCAGGTCCATTTCAGTAATAACTTTGGAGGGCGTGATGCTTCGATCATTAGTTCCATTTTGAATCTACACAAAGTTGGTTCTGATGCAATCTATCTTGGGTTGCCTTTGTTTATGGGTAAGTCTAAAAGATTGGTGTTCAACTCTATTTGTGGAGAAGGTGCACAGTAGAATCTCTGGTTAGAAAGCTCGAACCCTATCCCAGGCTAGTCGAATCACTCTTATTCATTCAGTTGCTTCTGCCATTCCTACTTATGTGATTTCTACTCTTTCCCTCCCATTATCTACTTGTAAAGCTTTGGATGCGAGATTTCGTAATTTCTAGTGGATTTTTTCGAAAGACAGTGGCAGGGGTCTCTTTCTTAAGGCATGGGATTCTGTTTGCATCCCCAAGTATGTGGGTGGCCTTAGATTTCGTCGTGTTGGTGACCTGAATAGAGCGTTGCTTGCTAAGTTGGGTTCGCATATTCTTACGGGCAGTGAGAAGTTATGTGTTAAGATTTTGGTTTCGAAGTATTGTAGATACTCAGCTTTTCCTGAGGTTTCGGCTTCTAGTAAAGATTATAGTTGTGGAAAGGTATTATCTGCTGCAAAAATTTTATTCTTAAAGGCGCATGCTTCATGGTTGGTGATGGATCTTCTATTGATATTTGGAAAGACCCTTGGGTTCCTTACTCTTCTGGTTTTAGGCCTATTCTCAGAGGTGAGCGTAGGTTGGGTCTTAACTTAGTCTTTGATCTTTTATTGCTTTCGGGGGTGGATTGGGATATTGATAAAATTCATTATGTGTTTAAACCTGAGGATGTCACCAATATTTTAAAGGTTCCCCTTACGCCTAATAGGAGTGTTGATCGGTATGTGTAGATCCTCAATCTTACAGGAAAGTTTTCTATGAAATCTGCTTATCTTACCAATATAGCTAGCCGGCTTTCTTTAGGGGATCCATGCACTAGTCAGGTGTGGAATGCTCTTTAGAAAGCTAATATCCATGAGCATTTTAAGGTATTTCTTTGAAAGGCTCTCTGGAAAATTCTTCCCCTTCGAGCTGTCCTTAATTCTAGATTCCCTATTCCAGATGTTTCTTGCCCGCTTTGTGGTTCTCTTATTGAGTCAGCCAAACACTTGTTCTTAGAGTGTAAGGTGACTCAAATCCTGTGGCTAAATTCTAGATGGGCTTTACGTATCGCAGCTTTTAACCATTTGGACATCTCAGAGTGAATTGCCATTATTCTTTCTAATGATCTAGGTCTTCATTTAAGTTGAGAGGATGCCCCTAAGTACGTTTTTGATTTTTGCAATGGTTTTGATGGACTTATTGTGGTTTACTAGGAACCAAGTTGTTTTTCAAGGAGCAAAGATTGATCCTATGGCATTGTTGGGGCGTATTGAGAAAGTTTCTTCTGAGCATTTTGAAGCTTGCTCCCTACTTAGAAGAGCCCCTTTGATCCATCTTCCTTAATGGTGTCCCCTGCCCAATCCATGGTTAAAGTTTAATTTTGATGTTGCTATTCGCCCTCAGTTCACTGTTTTGAGGGCTATTGTGAGAGATTCTTTTGGAGATTTCCTTTTTGCCTGGACTGGCTTAGAAGGTCCCCTTGAGCCCAAAGTAGCTGAAGCAAAGGCTGTTTGCTTTGGGTTACAAGAGTGCATCAAGCTTGGTTTTTCTTGTTTGGTGGTGGAAGGTAATGCTTCTCTTGTTATGGATCCCCTGTCCAATTGGAGTACCTACCCCCATTGGTCTATTAGTGCTGCCATTGTTGATGCCAAAGTTTTGCTAGGTTGTTTTCCTTCATAGGTTGCTAGATGTATTCCTAGTGACACGGCCCACGCGCGAGAATGACCCATGGAGGGTATTTATAGTGGGAAGTGGCTAATTCTCCTACTTTGTGGAATATTCTAGAGTTCTCTAGGAGGCTTTAGACTTGTACATATGTAGAAACTTCTAGAATAGGGTCTAGAGTAGTCTTTATCTAGAAAGTTCTATTGAGGAGGTGGGAAAGCTTCTAGAGAATGCTCTAGAACTCTCCTAACATTTATTATGTTCTACAATAGTCCATAGGAGCCTATAGAAGGAGGTATGCCTCATTTGGCCAAACCATCCAAGCCTTGTAGCCTACAAAGAGTTGTAAAGTTTCCATAGTGTAATACAAGCATACTTTCCACAAAGTGTCCGAGTACAGTTTCCTTCTTTCTGGTACAAGGAGTACTTTGTAAAGTGGAAAGGCTTGCCAGAATCTGAAGCCAGTTGGGAGTCAGAAGCATCCTTGTGGCAGTTCAAGGATCACATTCAGCGCTTCAGAGAAAAAGGCGCGACGAGGACGTCACCAGATTAGGTGGGGGAGAATGATACGGCCCACGCACGAGAATGACCCATGGAGGGTATTTATAGTGGGAAGTGGCTGACTCTCCTATTTGTACTAAACCATCAAAGGAGGTAGACCTCATTTGGCCAAACCATCCAAGCCTTGTAGCCTACAAAGAGTTGTAAAGCTTCCATAGTGTAATACAAGCATACTTTCCACAAAATATCCGAGTACGGTTTCCTTCTTTCCTAGCTTGGTGGTGCGCTTGAAGGCTTACTTAAGATTTACGAGTAGGGCGTGAAGATTAAGTGCCGCACGGGTAGTGGATTGAAACAACAAACCTGTGACAATAGGTTGGCTAACACAGCAGCCCATGAACTTGCCCTTTGGGCAGCTTTTTGTAATTGTTATGGTTTCATCCCCATCAGCTCTTTGCCTAATACTATTATCTTGACTGATAGAGTTAATGGCGTTGGAAACAGTGCTCTTTATTCTTCCTTTTCTATCTAATGAATTGCTTATCAATGAAAAAAAAAAAAAAAAAAAGAAGTTGTTGCAATAGTTAGCTAGACCCCCATAATGACCACAACCAATTTAACATTTTCCATTTATATTATCGTACGAATTAAACCTTCTAACATGAGTACAGATATAACCTATGAAATTACCAAACCTTAACAAAAGAATGGAGACTTTAACATCAACCTACTCTTGAACTTTTTCACACTTTCACATGAGTATTAATTGGTGACCAAAGTAGGTATGTTTATACTAGCTCGCTATGGACACATTTAAGAGATTACTTGGAAAAGTTTTGAAAATCTGGCTCGAAAAATAAGTCTAATCAATTTTGATTTTACACTATTTAATAAGTCCGTTTTTATTATTAATAAGTTCAACTTTCTATTAATAACAAGACATAAACACTTTTTTTTTTTTAATAACCAATTGTAAATTAGTTTATTTTAAAACCAGTTAACAGTCATGCCTAAGTGTCAAAAGATTTTTCGGGGAGACTTTGATCGTTTTAAATTTTATCTATGTTTGATGAGTTCTTTTTCTTGTGAATCCATCTGCAGTGTCAAAAAATAGACAAAAATTGATTTTTTTAAAAAAAATCAATTATGACTTTGTTTATTAAAAAATCAAAATAGCATTAACAGAATGGACCAACCTCATTCTAATTTTCAAAATCCCTAAGTAGGTCGAAAATCCGACCAGTTATTTTGTACATACAATTAAAAAGAGAAGAAGGGGGAAGGGGTGGGGGGGGCGGGGGAATGTTTCTAATGCGTGAATTTAGTTCCTGCTTAGGTTTTCTATGATTAAGACTTGTCTTATCACTTGGCAAAAATAAAAATCTATGTTAATCTGTAGGGAAAGATAAAGCAACTTCTATGGTTTAACAGATACTATACGTTAGATTATCGATCACCAACCGTTTTAATGCCCAAATCCTTCATGGCCGATGTAATTTCTGCCTCTGTAGCTCCTTCTGCTCGAAGTTCATTCAATTTTTGATCAGCTAGTTTTATTTCTGCATCAATGTCTAAGCCAGAGGTCCCATTGAGCGATTCGCCCATGTTGAAAGAGTTTTCTAGTATAACTCCTGCCCTTTCGCCGCTCACATAAGCTGAAAATAATCCGTTGTTAATGCTAATTAATAATATATTTTTAAAGAAAAAATAGAAGCCGATAGCATCATCAAAAACCCTATGATCCCAAATTTTAAAAGTAATTATCAAGGAAAACAATGATTTAAAATTATACTGACCAGGTCGATACACTGGAGAAATGTCTTTAATTTTGCACATTTCTTTGCAAAGCTCAAAACATGCTTAGGCCCCAATGCATTGATAGCCAGTGGAACTTCATATCTATAAAATATTTATAATATAAATTAAAAAAAAATTGAAGTTATTAAGAATGTTTATGAAATTTTATTTCTTTATTTAGTTGTCAAAATTTGTACACTTGATTTACCTCTCATCCAAGTTGGTCGTGGCAGCTAAATTAAGAACAATATCTACCTCTCTCCACATTTCTTCCCTTAGGGTTGAGTCTTTCACTCCCAAGTCCTCACAAGAGATGCCTCCGGCCACCGGAGTCACCTTTTCCGAAATAAGGAATTTAGATTTGCACCGTATTTCTCGCTCGGAACTCTGAACAGCTCCTTTCCTATGATCTATGAATAGTAATTAATGGTCACAAAATTATACTAGCACATATCAATATAGAGATTAATTTGATAAGTAATTTTGAGTGTGACGTGACCTTACCCATCTGTGCTTGCCCAGATTCTTTGTTAAGGTGTTTTTTTTTTCTTTTTCTTTTTTTTTTCCTAAGGAGGCATTGGAAAGCCTTATTAAAATTGAATGTGGGAGGCATCGGAAAACCCATAATTTGATAGGCATTTCAGAGCGGGAAATGACTTTGGCCATTTGTGAATACCCAAATTTTCATTAAGTTATAAAATAATTTTTTGTAAAAAAAAAAAAAAAAGGTGGGGAGGCATTGGAAAGCCCATAAAAATCGAATGGCACACAATTTTGGTATTTAAAGCACATGAATTAATAGCATGTTGTGGCTATTAGAGTGACATGTGACTCATCCAAATGACTGCAGTTGATACACTGACCATTGACTGCTGTTGCATTCTTAGAAACAGTCGTACGTTGCCTGAGAGAATACGAAAGACGCTCGCAGCAGAACAATTTAAATTTAGGGGAAATTACTGGTTGAGTCCATGATTCTATGAAATTGCCTCACAATTGTAAAATTGGTAATGACCATTCAGGATTGCCTTAACTAGCCTTAACTAAAGATGGGTGTGGGGTTAAGTTGCAGTTTCTTATTTTATCCTTCTACACAATACAATACAACACCCATCTTTTCTCTCTCTCTCTCTCATCCCTTCTCAGCATCTGTCCAATCTGTCTTCATATGTACAAGCTCTCTCTCTCTCTCTCTCTCTCTCTCTCTTCCCTTTAAGCTCTCGTTTACATATTGCAAATAGGATCCCTACACTTGCACATAGGATCCCGGATTTTTCTTTCCAGTTAGCACTAAATTAACCTAAATTTATTTAGGCATTAAAGCACATAGGATCCCCATTATTTGAAGGCGAAAACCAATTGAATTCGAAGAAATGCAAATGCTTACCCATTGCACATAGGATCCCCACACATACACATAGGATCCCCAGATTTTTCTTTCCACTTAGCACTAGATCAACTCATATTTACATAGGCATCAAATCACATAAATCCCCATAATTTGAAGGCGAAAACAAAAAGAAAGAACGAATAAATGCAAACGCTTACCCATTACACATGGGATCTTCACACATGCATCTAGGATCCCCAAATTTTCACATATAATCCCCAGATTTTCATATATGATCCCTAGATTTTTCTTTCTACTTAGCACTAGATCAACCCAAATTTAGTCAGGCATCAAATCATATAAGATCCCCATAATTTGAAGGCAAACGCAAAAAAAAAAATTCGGATAAATTCAAACGCTTACACATTGCACATTGGATCCCCAGATTTTCACATATGATCTCTAAATTTTTCTTTCCACTTAGCACTAGATCAACCCAAATTTAGTCATGTATCAAATCACATAGGATCCTCATAATTTGAAGGCGAACGCAAAAAAAATTCAAAAAAATTCAAATGCTTACACATTGCACATTAGGATCCCTACACTTACACATAGGATCCCCAGATTTTTCTTTCACTTAGCATTAGATCAACCATAGGATCTAGGGATCATATGGTTGATCAATGTGTGAGCGTTTTAATTTCTCCGAATTTTTTTTGCGTTCGACTTCAAATTATGGGGATCCAATGTGATTTGATGCCTAACTAAATTTGGGTTGATCTAGTGCTAAGTGGAAAGAAAAATCTGGGGATCATTTATGAAAATCTAGGGATCCTATGTGCAAGTATGGGGAATCCAACTGTACAATGTGTAAGCGTTTGAATTTTTTATTTATTTATTTATTTTTTTTTTTGCATTCGCCTTCAAATTATGGGATCCTATGTGATTTGATGCCTAACTAAATTAGGTTGATCTAGTGCTAGGTGGAATAAAGAAAAATCTGGGGATCTTATATGAAAATCTGGGGATCCTATGTACAAGTATGGGGATCTAATGTGCAATGTGTAAGCGTTTGAATTTCGCCGAATTTTTTTTTGCGTTCGCCTTCAAATTATAGAGATCCTATGTGATTTGATGCTTGACTAAATTTGAGTTGATTTAGTGTTAAGTGGAAAGAAAAATATAAGGATCATATATGAAAATCTGGGGATCCTATGTTCATGTATGGGATCCCATGTGCAATAGGTAAGAGTTTGCATTTCTTCGAATTCATTTGGTTTTCGCCTTCAAATTATGGGGATCTTATGTGCTTTAATGCCTAAATAAATTTGAGTTGATTTAGTGTTAACTTGAAAAGAAAAATCTGGGAATCCTATGTGCAAGTATAGGGATCCCATTTGCAATGTGTAAGCGGGAGCTTGAAGGGAAGAGAGAGAGAGAAGGGTTGTACATATGAAGACAGATTAGACGGGTGCTGAGAGGGGATGATAGAGAGAGAAAGGATGGGCGTCCTATTGTATTATGCAGAAGGGTAAGAGAGGAAACTGCAACTTGACCCCACACCCACCTTTAGTTAAGGCAATCTTGAATGGTCATTACTAATTTTACAATTTTGACGGCAATCCTTTTGAGGCAATTCTATGGAATCATGAACTCAATCGGTAATTTTCCCAATTTACACCGAAAAACCCTCAAATCATTAATGCCTTGTTTGGTTGCCAAGAAAGTAGAAAATTAAAAATTAAAAATTAAAAAAAAAAATGGAACAGAAAAGGTTGCTATACATGTTCACCTGCAGTGGAGTAAGTAGATGCAGTTATTTTTACGTGTACCTCATTATTCAGGCGTTGCGTGGCTGATTTGGTATCTGCAGCTCTAAGGAGAAGAAAGAGCTTCTTCACGTTTGGTTGAATCCTAAGTATTTTCTCCACAAAAACTCCATCAAACAGAAGCAGTGTTACATCAAACATCAGACAATGTTCAAAAACATTCAATCCTTAAATAAAGTCTATAGATGGAATCATGGTACCCATAAGATCAAAACAAAGCGAGTTGGATCAAAATGGAGAGTGAAATGCAGATTTAAATGACCAAAATGCCCTTGGAGGACCTTCAAGCTCCAAAAGTCGCAATAAGCATGATGGACTTCAAAAATACTAATTTGATGAAAACAGAGGTCCAACGATAAAATAGACAATATGCCCTAGGGGGCATTTTTTTGCCTTTATTTTCTTTCTAGGACCCTTCCAAACTCAAATTAACAACATGACAAGGTACATTACATTAGCTAGTTATGGACTAAACAAATCACTGTTCGAACCAAACAAACACAAGGGGTGAGGCAGACGCTGGCACCCCTTGTGTCTGTTTGGGCATCTGAATTTGGGATACCTAGCAAGCTCCAAGCCAGAAAGGAATGGAAACCAGAAAGGCCAAGTTCGCTAGGCAATCATCAAAACTATTCGATCCATAAGAGTTATGCAATGCAAGATAAGCTCAGTAATTTAGAATAAAAGAGCGTCTCAAACTGCTGAACTTGGAAGCCACTGTAGAATCCTTTTTTTTTTCTTTTTCCTACCGCTCTCACATATTGCATATCAAATCAAATCTTTCCCAGCATTAATGCTTCAAGATATTAATTAGGCAAATAGATTAATAAATCATAAATGATACACTTGATGAAAGTTTTCAAATAGATCAGCAGCTACATTTATACTGCCTCCGAGTAAATGACACTAAGCAGTAAAGCACCTTCAGAGAAACACCAGTAATGCAGAGTACAAATTTTGCAGAAAACACTATATATATATATGAAATCCTGAGGATTATCATTTGAAGACGTATTTTACGACTCCAGGAAGGTGAATATTCAAAAAGTAGTCTTCCCAATCGATGCTCTTGGGATCGAAGTAAAACAAATCCGACTCAACACAGCTCTCTCTTGCTGCCATCCGCAGTTTCTCTGTGTTCATGTCATCAAATCTGCATGCAATTAACAAAATTTAATTACTATCCATAGGTATAATGAAAAAAATGGCATTTTTATTTTTGCAAGAACAGAAGAGACGTCAAGCATCATAAAGCAACTTAACATCCCAACTAAGTTGGCACCCTAAGTGCTTCAGATCCTGTGAGCACTAAGGTTAAAGCTTACGTACACTCCCTTAAAGAACAAATAGGGCTTGTATAAGTCTACTAATCGCATCACAAATTTGATCTTCCGATCCATCTCGATATATGTGCCTTGGAAGTACTGGCAAAATGCTGAATTCACCACTTGTAATCCCTATTTAAAGAATTTTAATTAAACAAAAAAATAATTTAAAAAAAAAAAAAAAGAATCAGAAAAACAGAACATTAGTGTGGCTAAAATTGAATGGTCCATGGGTAGTGAGAACAAACCTTCAATGGTAGCAAGTAACGAATGCCTATGTATCTGTGGAAGCTATCCATGGTGCTCAACACTGTGACCTTGCCAACTTTGACAGGCGTTCCATCCTTATTGATCCATGGCTTTTCAGTGAAGTAACGTTGGCCTATATCTTGAATACTAGAGAAACTCTCAGGGTTTCTCACTGAGGACCCTACGTGGTAAATGATCTCTGATGGTTGATTTGCATTAGTCACCATGGCCACAATTATAGCATTCACCACCAAGTCAGCTGGTATCTGCATAATTTTTCCGACTTCATATATATTTGGAATGCCAAAGAGAATATAAATGTAGATTAACACATATAGTTAAAGTATATTATTACCAGACATAGGGCCTAGTGGATTAATGGAACCTTTTCATCTGTTATGGGTTAGAGGTTTTATGTTTGATTGTTTAGACCATGGGTAAGGCCTTGTTTGGGAAAACTATAACTTTTGCTTTTAGACAAAAGCAGAAGAGAATCAAAAGTTACTAGAAGTAGAAAAGAATCAATCTCTGTTTAGAAACTGTATTTCAAAAGTACTGTTAGAGCTAAAAGTGATTTTTTATCTGTTTGGTAAGAACATTTGTTGAAATTGTTATGACCCTAAATTGATTGAGCTATCCCTTATAATAAATGATTTTTTTGTTATTTTTATTTGCTCTATTTGGTATTAGTAATGATTTTTTATTTTTTATTTTTTTAATATTAATGATTGGGCGTATCCTAGGCCATATTTTTATTGAAATTTAAACTCAGACTATTCTCTTAACAGCCTAGGTGAGACGTCCAATAACCACATAAACAACAAGAGCAGCGAGGAGTCAAAATGATTACCTTTAGAAAACACACACAAGAGTACTTGACCTCTCAACCAACCCCACAAAAGTGTATTACTAGGGATTTTGCTTATGTTTTTTTTTATTTTTTTATTTTTTTTAAACAAAGAAGAAGAAAAAAAATTTCAACAAGTACAAATCAATGAATATATGAAGGGAGAAAAAAAAAAGATTTGAAGTTTAAATTAGTATCCTACTGATCCAAGTTGATTGAAGTTACCAACAAATTGATGCCAGTAGGAGGGAGGAGTACAACTGCAAGAGAGAAGAGGAGTCGGGCTTGAGGTGGAGCTATTATCATTTTGTTAAAGGATATGGGTGGAAAAAATTGTTTTCATACTCAAGTATTAAGGACAGCTTTGGAAATATGAAAAGTTATTAAAATCCTCTGCAAAAGCTGACACCAGCTTTTGATTAGAAGTTGGAGACAGTCTACTTATTATAAAATCACTTTTTGAGGTTAAAAGTGATTATGATTTAGGTTGCCAAACAGGACCAAAAGTGATTTTACGCTTCAAAAGTGATTTTGGACCATCTAAAAGCCTAGCCAAACAGGGCCTAAGAGCAGGTTTGAGATTTTTTATTTTTAAAAAAAACCTGATTGGCCATGTTGGGTTCGGGATGGGTAGGATCTACTATACTCATCCCGTCTTGAACCTACCCCAATTACATCATGACATTACTCTTATTACTCCTATCAATTAATTATAATACAGTTTTTCCCCAAGATGGCTAAAACCTTATGGTTTTGGTGTGCAATAACAAAAAGTTTAACCCTAGGTGTAAGTCAATCTTACCTCATTGACGAATAGATTTGTAGTCCTCTACCAGACAAATTTATCCTACACTAAACAAGATGTTAAGTTTCTATCTTAAAAACCTAAACTTATAAGTGGAGGGTTTAAACAGGTATATGAAGTTATGTCAAACCCAATATTTAGACGATATGCAATATGGTATATTTCCAACACAAGACTTAGCAATTATGACAAATATGAGAGGGCATGAACACTATAACAAGTGAAAAATGGATTTGACTCACCACATCAATGATTGAATTAGGATCGCCGAGGAAGCACGTCAATTTCCCTTTACCATAACCAACTGCTAAGCTATCAATGGTTCTGTAACAGCCAAAAAATATATATATATAAGCACAGATAACTTGACCAAAAAAAAAAAAAAAAGGTCCGCTTCATTGTTGAGAAGATGGAGGAAAAGAAACTTTCTATTTGGAATCATACAACTTTTCAAGTTCTCTTTTCTTGACCTCCATTTTCTTAGTAAACAAACAAAACAAAAAGTGGTACTCAAAATTTTTTTTTTTTATAATTTTATAATCTTAAGCATTTTTTAATACTGTAATTGAAAGGAGGATTTCTTGTAGATTACCTTATACCTTCAACCCAACCAGGAAAGGGTTCTTTGTAAGTACTGGTTATGATGGAAGGGCGTAAGATGACTAAGGGTACATTTTCTTTCAATTGCCCCACAAGCATTTCTCCCATTGACTTTGTGAACACGTAGGTGTTTGGCCATCCATACATCTTTGCCCTGATAAATCATTCGTTGCAAAGATTATTAGAATTTGAATATATTCCCTCTTCAATGCATTATTATCAGCAAAATAGGATATTTGTTTTTTCCTTTTTCATTTTTGTGTCGTTAGGGAAATCGGAATATTGCAGAGTGCATCAAAATCTTCAAGTCTGATTAATACCTTAAAACATCGATAAGATTGTCATCTATTCTATGTTAGTTAACGTTCAAAATAAATTTGATTAGTAATTCATCTTAAAAAGAGAACGAAAAGTTAAATTCAAAATGTTCCGTTCTCTTAAAATAGTAATCCAAACTAAGAACTATAGGTCAATAGGTCATCTATTCATGCTTATCTTGTTTGTATAGGACTCGTCATTTTAAGAAGGGCTGATTGGAAACCCCCCCACCCCAACAAAAGGGGAATTACAGATTGATTCAGCTGATGGGCAAATAATTACAGTTTGATATAAATGATTACTAACTTCTTAGTCAATGACTACTAACCTAACTAAGAAAGATTCTAACTATAATAATTTATTTGTAGCCGGACAAATCCACAATTGTCCCAACAAAAGAAAAAAAAGGAGCGTTGATAGATAGGGTGCTTGCCTTGTTTCACACGTAGTACCTCTATTAAATGATGTAGGAAGGGGTGCTAAGCCTTGTGTCACACGTAGTACCTCTATTAAATGATGTAGGAAGGGGTGCTAATCACCATCGTGAGACGGTTCCGACCTCGGACTTTCATATTATGATGAAAATGACTAGTGAGGAGTACATTTTGAAGAAAATTAATGTTCTAATCATTATATTAAAAACAATGAAATTGGATTGTAAACGGTGAAAAGTTGATTGGAAAAAAAGGAATACTATGATTAGTCACGATAGTTGGGCCGTCGCATCCCTATTAGTACTTGCGTGACACACGTCATGACATATGCATGTGGGTCCCAGGGCATGTGTCACATACACATTGATGGGTGTGTGACGATCCAACCTCTACAGCTGATTGTAGCATCTCTTTGGAAAAATATGAACATACTTATAAAACTGTAAAAACACATTTTTCTATGCAATGATTAGATAATTAATTATAATTTAACGTACGTTAAAAAGAAACCCCGTTAGAAGCCCTCATATGATAGCAAAATGACTAGTGAGGACCACATGTTTGACTTGTGGTAAAGATGATAATGACAAAAGAGGGAATTAAAATTGCCGGGAGGGGTCATTGTCTAGTTCAATCTGGCATTGAATATGGTACATAAACGGTTGCACTTAATTTAAGTGGTTGGGAAGATGGATGAGTTTTAAAGTCAAGAATAGAGGCCTAGTACCAACAGCAGTCATTCCACCAAATTCTAGCCTCCCCACTCAGCCAGGATTTTAGGGTCCCAGTTTTGTCAGAATATCCCCAACCCTTTAACTATTTCATCAGAAAAATAACTTCTTTTTTTTTTTTTTTTTTAAATAGTTACTCTGGTAAGATTTTTTATATTTTTTTTCCTGTAATTTTCTATTCTAACCAATTCCATTTTTTTTTCTTTGTAACTTTTTTTTGTTTTTTGTTTTTTTTATCTTTTGCTGGATATAGAGACATCACAATAAAAAAATAATTAAAAAAAAAGAAGAAGAGAGAGAGAGGTGGAAAGTCTAAGAAAATTGATTTGAAAAAAAAAAAATGAAAAGAAAGAAAGAAAGAAAGAAAAATAATAAAATAATAAAAATAAAATAAAAATAGGGAGGAAGAGGAGATAGACTACCTCCTTGCGTGGCCAAAGAGCCCATTAGGCTCTATGCGCTCAAACACACACACACACACACACACACACACCACACACGTAAAAAATAAAAATAAAAAAAATCTAAACTTCATTATCTCGAAAAATGAGTTGAGGAACCTAACCTATAAGGAAAGGGTTAGAACATAAGAAAACACAATATTACAGTTAGTAGTCATTCTTAGTTAAGTTAGTAGTTATTTATTAATAAGTTAGTAATTATTTGTATTGAACCATAATTGTTTGCCTATAACCAGATCTATCTGTAATTCCCCAAAAATAAAAGGGAGAGAGGTGACTGTAAGGCTTTGCTTCTCTTATTCATTTCTTTCAGTCGTGAAATTTGTTCAATTCAATCCATCTATTATTAGTAAATCCTATTAATATGTCAGATTCAATTTGAGGTTTGACAAACCACAAGCCTTGTTTAATTCTAATATTTGACTATAATTTATTTTGTAGTGTACCGTTCTTTTGGTTCCAAATATAAAAATCATTTTGATTGAAATTTTTAAAAGTTCAAAGACAAGAAGAAAAAGAAAAACGATGAAAAAGAAGAATTGAATAAAAATTGGATACTTATTAATAATGACGGCATTCACTGAAGTCAATTTTGTATCCAATTAACGAGACGGTAATTTCATGTATAAGATCATGTATCGTTAGTGTTATGAAACTAATTTTTTTTTTTTTTTTTACCAGATTCAATGACTTTGCTTCCCCCATATAATTTATTTGTTTGGTTGACGATAACTGAACATAGCAATTATGTTCAATATATATTAACCGAATACATGTCCTTTGTTCAGATTTACAGAACCGAACATACCCGCAAAAATCTCAAAATTTTCTACACGTCCAAACAAGAAAAAAATACTCAGATCCAAAAAGAATAAAAATAAAAAAGAGAATACAAAGAAAGGGTCCTTTTTTAGACAATCGGTGGTATTAGTGAGGGATACAATTTAATAGTCTAATAATCTATTATCATTGGTCAGGGGTATTTTGAAACTTTGATAAGGGGTGTATGAAAAACTGGGAGATTAGAAATCAGTTGGTGGTTGTTGATCAAAACTTTGATAGGGTGTGTATGAAAAACCAGAAGATTAGAAATGAGTTGGTGGTTGTTGATCAAAATGAGGTGGGCAATAGCTGGGCCCTTTGCAATTTGAAAAAACACAAACTATTATGTGGCTATGTATTTTTTGGGATGATTAAGGCCTGAGATTTTGAAGAAGGTTCTATGATTAATGACTAGTGGGTCCTCCCGGCATGGCTTGTATCTAACAATTGTACTATGTCTCCGTTTTAGATCCAACAAAACTGGAGGTTGTTGCTGCTTTATGCAACAAGGGAAAGGTTACTCTTTCTTTTCGTGTCCATCGGGCAAAGCTGAGATGGTGGTCTGCATGTGTTAGGTAGGATATTAAATGGAAGTTAAATAATGGCGTAGGGGGTTTGCCCTCTTCCAACCTAATCATCCAATGACCCTTTCAAATGAGATGAGATTTCTTTTAGAATTGAAAACGCTTGATAGCAAAAAGTGAAAACTCCGAGTCATTAGGATTAGTCTAATGGTAAGCCTCGGTGGAAAGGATAAGGGATAAGAGTACAATAGATTAAGGGTTTAAACTCATGCTATTATACAAAAAATTAAAAATAAAAAACGAAAACGCTATGTCTACTGCCACTTGAATCCGAAAAACAAAATTGGTATGTATAATCATATGTGCAGCATTCATGCCTATGAGAAGATGACTTTAGAGCATTTTCAAGAAGGCTTCCTATTCTTTCCTTTTTAGCAAAGGAGAAGAACATTTTAAAATTTTTTTTAAAAATTAATACTCTGTAATAATAATGAATAAGGAAATCTTTATTTAAGGGGACTCCAAGAGGTTTTCTCGTCTACAATAGAGAGGGAGCCGTCTTGGAGATAGATGCACTTAGAGCTTATTTTAGATGCATCTGAAAATGAATCTCAACTGTAGTGGCAAAGCCAGGAATTCACTCTAATGAGAGTCTCTTTTAGTCAGTTGTTAGAGTTTTATCTTAATTCTATAATTTAACTATATAATTATTAGTCAGTTGTTATAGTTTAATCTTAATTCTATAATTTAAATATATTATTACTATTACTATTATTATTATTTTGGCTTCGAGCCTTAAGTCAAACTAATTTTTGGAGCACGGATAAGGCAAATGTCTACTCTAGATTAATTAACATTTAAAATATATAAATCTAGCTAGTGACTGGCTTCAAGAAGAAATGAGAAATTGAACCAAAGGTTTTTCACTTCTTGAAACTTTAGTCTCAAGAACCACTCATCTACTTCTTAATGTTAAATAAAAGAAAATAAAATAAAGTAGTTGACTAAAATATTTGTACAAAATTTAATTGATAATAATGATCAACAAATCAAGACAATTTGAATTGATAGTAACTTTCAAAAACTTAACCATTCCTTAATAGTATTTCTACCCTAGTAATTAAAAAAAATATTCTATAAATAAAAATCAATTCATTTACTATTTTTAGTACATATGTAATAAATAAATAAATAAATAGGCATGTGTAGGTGTCTGAAAAGCAGCTCTTAACTTCCACATGAGTGGTCCCCTTTCACTTCATGACACTTGCATCAATTTGATGCACATAGAAATAAAAAGAATGCTATAGACAATCACGACGGTCAACTATCGTGCCAGAAATTGATGTATGTAGTTGACCCTATTCGTGTGATACACTACGAACCAAATTACAATCAAAGTAGTGACCGTCCTTAATTAGGATGCCCTAGTAATAATGTTCCGATTAGATAGCCACCAGTATGATGGCTGTAAAAAATTGACTCCTATCACCATTTGTGTCCTTACAAGTGGTTGCAACAGCTAGCTAGACCCCCATAATGACCACAACCAATTTAATTCTTTCCATTTATATTGTCGTACGAATTAAACCTTCTGACATGAGTCTATAAGGTATGAAATTTCCAAACTTTAACATGAGAATGGAGACTTTAATATCGACCTACTCTCGAACTTTTTCACACTTCTACATGGCTATTAATTGGTGACCACAGCAGGGATGTTTATCCTAGTCCACTATGAGCACACATTTAAGAGATTATTTGGAAAATTTTTAAAAATCTGACTCAACGGAAAATAAGTCTAATCAATTTTGATTTTACACTATTTATTGAGTCTAGCTTTTATTATTAATCAGTTCAACTTTCTATTAATAACAAGATATAAACACATTTTTTTTTTAATAACCAATTGTAAATTAGTTTATTTTAAAATTTATTTATTAAAAAAAAATCAATTATGACTTTGTTTATTAAAAAATCAAAATAGCATTAACGGGATGGACCAACCTCATTCTGATTTTCAAAATCCCTAGGTAGGGTCGAAAATCCGACTAGTTATCTTGTACACACAATTAAAAAGGGGGATGGGGATGGGGATGGGATGGTTTTTTATGATTAAGACTTTTCTTATCACTTGGCAAAAATAAAAAAAATCTATGTTAATCTGTAGGGAAAGATAAAGCAACTTCCATGGTTTAACAGACACTATACTTTAGATTATCGATCACCAACCTTTTAATGCCCAAATCCTTCATGGCCAATGTAATTTCTGCCTCTGTAGCTCCTTCTGCTCGAAGTTCATTCAATTTTTGATCAGCTAGTTTTATTTCTGCATCAATGTCTAAGCCAGAGGTCCCATTGAGCGATTCGCCCATGTTGAAAGAGTTTTCTAGTATAAGTCCTGCCTTTTCACCGCACACATAAGCTGAAAATAATCCGTTGTTAATGCTAATTAATAATATATATATATTTTTTAAAAAAAAAAAAAAATAGAAGCCAATAGCATCATCGAAAATCCTATGATTCCAAATTTTAAAAGTAATTATCAAGAAAACAATGATTTAAAATTATACTGACCAGGTCGATACGTGGAGAAATGTCTTTAATTTAGCACATTTCTTTGCAAAGCTCAAAACATGCTTAGGCCCCATTGCATTGATAGCCAGTGAAACTTCATATCTATAAAATATTTATAATATTAAAAGAAAAATTAAATTATTAAGAATGTTTATGAAATTTTAATTTTTTGTTTAGTTGTAGTCAAAATTTGTACACTTGATTTACCTCTCATCGAAGTTGGTCGTGGCAGCTAAATTAAGAACAATATCTACCTCTCTCCACATTTCTTCCCTTAGGGTTGAGTCTTTCACTCCCAAGTCCTCACAAGAGATGTCTCCGGCCACCGGAGTCACCTTTTCCGAAATAAGGGAATTTAGATTTGCGCCGTATTTCTCCCTCATAACTCTGAACAGATCCTTTCCTATGATCTATGAATAGTAATTAATGGTCACAAAATTATACTAGCACATATCAATATAGAGATTAATTTTATAGGTAATTCTGAGTGTGACGTGACCTTACCCATCTGTGCATGCTCATAATTTGATAGATATTTCAGAATGGGAGGTGACTTTAGCCCGTTTGTGAATACCCAGATTTTTCATTAAGTTATAAAATAAATTTTGAAACAAAAAAAAATGGTGGGGAGGCATTGGAAAGCCCATAAAAATCGAATGACACACAATTTTGGTATTTAAAGCACATGAATCAATAGCATGTTGTGGCTATCAGAGTGGCATGTGACTCATCCAAATGACAGCAGTTGGTACACTGACCATTGCCTCCTTTTGCTTTCTTAGGAACAGTCGTACGTTGCTTGAGAGAATACGAAAGAGGCTTGCAGCAGAACAAGTTTAAATTTACACCAACTCAAATCACTAATGTCTTGTTTGGTTGCCAAGAAAGTAGAAAATAAAAAAAATAAAAAAAAAATGGAATAGAAAAAGTTGCAATGCATGTTCACCTGCAGTGGAGTAAGTAGAGGCAGTTAGTTTTACGTGTACCTCATTATGCAGGCGTTGCGTGGCTGATTTGGTATCTGCAGCTCTAAGGAGAAGAAAGAGCTTCTTCACGTTTGGTTGAATCCTAAGTATTTTCTCCACAAAAACTACATCAAACAGAAGCAGTGTTACCATCAAACATCACCACATACATACATCAAACAGAAGCAATGTTTGCCATCAAACATCACCACAGTCCACAGACATACATACATACTCGGTCCTTTTTTTATAAGGGTGCACTTGATGAAACTCTGCTTAAAATAACCTCCAAAAGGTATTTTACAAAACCCATTGTAGGACTAGATAATTTTCTCGTGTAGGTTATGCATACAAAAAATCAAGTTGGTTGCTCTTCCGTTTAATAACTTGAACATTTTCAATCATAAAAAGCATTCATTCAAGAATATTTATGTACGAACTAGTTCATAGTCTAATATTAACTTGATTTTTAGCATGCATAACCTACATATGAAACAAATATAATCCAATTGTTGGTTTCATAAAATACGAATCACAGTTAGAGTTTTAGAGGTGTACCTTATGCAATAAAAAAACTGCATACATACACACATATATATAGAGAGAGAGAGAGAGAGAGAGAGAGAGAGAGTACTCTTTGCTAGAAAGCCAGTGGCACCAGTGACTAAAATGGTCTTGTTGTCAAGAAACTGGAGAATACTTCCCACCTCCATTGGAAAGGAAATGAAACTGAAGAGAGAGAGAGAGAGAGAGAGAGAGAGAGAGTTGAAAGCAAAGGAAACAGGCAGTGGCAAGAGTCGAGGCAAGACAATGCTATTCATATACCTGGGGAGGGGGAGGAGGGGGGAGTGAGAAATTAAATGGTGGAGTGCACGCAAGAACAGATAATTTCTTTTTGGTAGATTTAAAGAGTGAGGTTGGTTTTGATATTTTTCTATATAAGACAGCACATTGACATTTGGCCTAGCTATTTCCCGTTTTTCGTGAGGTCAATCACGTACTTCACCCCATCATTTGGGTCACATGTGTGGCTTCTCCATGAAATTTTGTATTAAATACGGAGAAAACAGTACATTTGGTGGGTGGACAGCTCTAATCTACCCTCTGTTAGAAGTTAATTACGTTGTGGTACGATGCCGTTTTATCTTTCGTACATGGGTGCTCTTCTATTTTGAATTTTGATGCACGCATAGGCTTACACGTACTTGATTTCATGGTTTCAGTCAACCTTCAAATTATTAGACGTTCAGAAAATTAAACGTGTCTCATCTAAGTCTTGTTAGGAATTGTATTGTTTACCTACTCTTTTCCTTTTTTTTTTTTTTTTTTTTTTTGTTTTTGATAAGAGGACCTTCATTAAAACAAAAACAAGACAGGAAGGAAAAAAAGAGAAAAAAAAAAAAATGGCAAAGGAAGCAGCAAGGAAGAAAAACTTTAACATCCACAGTTACATCCATCCAACAAGCAAGCTTGCATAACTGAAAAAGGAACAGACTGGTTTGGGAAGAAGTTAGAAAAGCTAGCTATACATTACATTGTATGCAGGGAATTCATACCTTTGCATATGTACTCAAGCCTTGTAAATTTTGATGTTTTCTCCTATTCCCACTGCCTTTCTTAAATTTTCTTTTTTCTTGAATTCTTCCTTTGTGTTTTTTTCATCTATTATTGTAATTATCAATGATATGATAGTTTAGTGACATTCTCTCAACTTGTTGAGTGAGTAATCTCGGATTCAAGTTTAGGGAAAAGCATTGATACCCATTTATTGATATTAATTAGGAGCTTAAGAGTAATGATAAATTTTATCAATTGGCCATAAAAAAAATAAAACACTATCTTTCTAATTAGTCAATTTTGTCAACCAAATAAAAGCAAGCTTTCATTACTATTATTATTATTATTATTATTATTAGTATCAATATAACAAGGTTGTCTGAGGCTTTTCCATGACTAATCTCTTGAGCACATATAGTCCTCTCGTCCCATATGCACGCACCAAGCAATTATCAAATCATGAAGGTAACCCCAAAAGAGATCAATACTTTCAAAAGATTTCGAACGCTCAACTTACGCTTTTTGAGACGTTAACAAGCCTCAGCATACCACTAGGCTTGGGTTAAATGAACAAGAAGTTACCAATAGCCTTATAGCATGCTAATATAATGTCTATGCTACTTATGACGGAGGATAAGGACATGTTTGAGTGTTCAATTCAAAATTACACAATTCAACAAATTTTACGTACTAGTTAAGATACAAATCAATCACTTACAATTGTCAAATTCCATAAAATAAATAAATAAATAAAAAGAAAAGGGAAGTGATAGTTATCATTACAACTAGGAATATAAATTCAAAATAGTGTTATTTTATGAATTTATAATAATTGATCCTTTAACATCAATTACAGCAAATATTCCAACCTTTTTAAATATTTTAATTCAATGTAATAGATTTATAGCCTTCAATACTTAGAAAAGTACATTCTTTATTCTCACCATTTCTTCTCAAGATCACTCTTATGGACTTTGGTCTTTTAACTGCTTGGTGCATATGAGACAGAAGAATTGTATGTGTTCAGGAGGATAATTAGGTGAAAGGCTCTGTAACCTCCTGATATAAAAAATAAAATAAAAATAGAAAAGTACATTTGGCTATTTCAATTTGAATAGGACACTTAGATTCAAAAGGTTTAAAAATTTGACCCTACTAATAAAAGCTAGTACGAGGGAGGCCTGGCCGGCCTAACCTATTGGTTGGGAGTTTGGACTAGGATGAGATCAATCATAAATTTATAATAATTTGTTTCTTTAACATTAATTATAGTAATGTTCTAACTATTTTTTAGATATTCCAAATCAATGTGATAAATTTATATTTTGATAATATAGAAAAGTACATTCAAATATTTCAATTTGAATAGGACACTTAGGTTCAAAGGGTTTAAAAATTTGATCCTACTACTGATAAAAGCTAGCATGAGCTAACATCACGAGGGAGAAGTCTGGCCGATTATTTTAATTTAATGCGATAGATTTATACCTTTCATAATATAGAAAAGTCCATTCAAATATTTCAACTTGAGTAGGACACTTGGGTTCAAGGGGTTTAAAAATTTGACCCTACTACTAATAATTGCTAGCACGAGAGGGGAGTCTGGCCGGCCGACCTATTGGTTGGGAGTTGGGACTTTAGGATGCTAACACACCAGCTCATGATTGGAGGAGGAGGTTTTGACCCCCAAAAAAAAAAAAATGTAAGAAAAAGGAGATTTCACTAAATTCGCCTCTTCTCTACAAAACATTTATGAGGGACCTCATTGGGTTTAGCCCAATTTTGACCAAAACCGTGTTTTCAAGGTCAATTCCAGATTCAGCCAAACTTATCAAAAATAAAGGTGTCCCAAATTGTACATCTTAAAAAAATAATAATAATAAAATAAAATTCTATTGATTACTAGGGTATAAGTAATTCTATCGATTGTCCAAAGAAAAAAAAAAAAAAAAAAAAACAAACAAACAAATTTACATTTTATATTAATTGCAAACATCATTAGCATGGCATAGTACTACATGTAAGAGCAAATAAGTTTAGTAGTTCACATTTGTTGGAAATTTAAGTTGGTAATGCTGATACAACAGTTTCCAGCAGATATTGGTTGATCCATAAAAATAAATAAATAAAATAAACGATAGATAAAGAAATTAATTTCTTTTGTATGATTTTGTATTGGTAAACAAAGTGCAAACAACTTATTATTTATTCATAATATCTCCCATGCACTGATAGACTAATGATTTATAATCAAGCTATTAGTTATAAAACAAAATGAGAATGACATGCAAACTAGGATGATGAAATCACAGTACTTAAGATCTGATCTAACTTATTTAAGTATTTAACATCATAAAAAGATATCGGTTGATCCATAAAAAAGTATATATATGCAATAAAATAAAATAAATGATAGGTAAAGAAATTAATTTCTTTTGTATATTTTTGTATTGATAAATTAGCAAAGTGCAAACAACTTTTTATCATATTATGTCGCACTCATGGGCGGAGCCGGGGGGCCTTTGGGGCACGTGCCCCCACTGGCTCAACCAATTTTTTTTTTTTTTTTTGGGAGAGATATTATCATTTGATGACTACTTCTCAACATAATGCCAAAAAGATGAAACTATTAGTCATTTTAAAGTATATTTACAGTCAATTTGTAATAAGTTGACAAAATCCTTTTTTTGGTATTAAATTGAAAAATGATTACTAAAAAGTAATTTTCTTTCAAAAAAATGCCTTCTAGGGCTTTTAGTTCCCAATTCTCATTTCACATACTCATAGCACAGTGCCCCCATTGGAAATAAATCTAGCTCCGCCCCTGGTCACACTAATAGACTATTGATTTATAATCAAGCTATGACAAGCTAGGATATATGATGAAATCACAGTAGTTAAGGTCTTATCTAACTAATTAAAGTATTTAACATCATAAAAATATGAGTGTTTCCTTTTCGAAAATACTCGCCTTCACCTTGGGGTACATGGAGGTGCTCCTCCTCACCTCTTACTCATATTCCAGCACTTGTTTAAATAAAGTAAGGAGAATTAATTGTATGTTTGCATTCCTATGTTTACATAATTGTGAACACGTACATTTCTATAAGTCTATATTTGAGCATCATATGATTATGTTAACATGGATGTGTGTCCACCTGTCTGTATCCGTGTATCTATTTGTTTATGTTCTTACATTTATATTTTTCTAAAATATTTATGACACATGGCAAAAAAAATTGAATGAAGCAAGAAGGAACTCCTCCACACCAGGGTGCGGGCAAGTACTATTTCTTTTTATTTTTTATTATGATAAAATATGATTGGCACGCCATGGTAATAGTATTCAACATTAATATTTGTTATGTTACGTGCAAATAATTAGTAGCAAATACTCAGCATCTATTAATGAATAATAAGTTGGTATATACCTAAGTTTTAATCAAATATAGCATTCCGCACGAAACGTACATGAGTACATCATTAGTTATAATCTCATGTGCGCCTAGGACCAATTATGCAAATCATCATTGCCATTACTCATTCTGTTATTATTGGCTGAAGTAGTATGTGATTTACGAGTCCATATCTATTAATGATTATTATTATCATTATTGTTGGTGGGATTGGAAGACAACTCTTATTTGTACTTGCTGTCAAAATTACTTTCCTTGACTTTGAGGAGAAAATGAATCGCGAACGACCCTATGGTTACCCAAAATTTGGAGTTTGTGAAAAGATTGGACAATAGGCAATGAGAAACCGCACATGGTTTCCTAAATACATAAAATATGTATTAATTTAGAGGGATACACTGGCATTTTGACTAGTTCTTTCGAAAATAATGAAATATTGTACGAATTTCAAAACATGTACCTAATTGTTGGATGGAGGGTCCTACACATGCATGGGTCTTAGATACAAAATTTCAATGTTCTTTATTATTCAATAATATTTTATAAAAATTCTTCATCAATTTTGATGACATATTTTTACTAAATTTGTACGAGTAATGCGAATATATATAATGATATGAAGCGCCTAAAACTGTGTGCCTAAAATAGCTGAAAAAATGGGAGAGTTTGTAGGAAAAATGTTTTTGCTTCTCCTAAATTTTTTTACTAAAATGTTAGTAGTAATTTATATCGAATTGCAATTATTTTCCTGTAATCCGACCAATCTAAAATTCCCCCTTTTTTTCCCGGTCCTCATTTTTTTATTTTTTCCTCTTTATAAGAGCCTCAAACCACCCCTAGTCTCTCATTTCACTAAGAAAGACCAAAGACTCTCTTTCACAAACACTTTCAAAAGATGGGGTCTCATTGGAGACGATTGTAAATGCATTGAATTGAAATATGGTTCATTAATATATTATAAATTTTTGCAATTGATTCTACTTCAAAATCACAAGATAAAGGAAAAAAATTTGAACTAAAGATTTTTCAATGTTTTGGACAAGGATAAAGTATTAGCAACCAACTAAAGTTCACCTCCCTGAACTAAATTCCTGGTTTCATTATCAGATGAGAGCATCCTAGACAGGCTCAAATGATTTTAAATTCACCTCCATCAATATCATAAAAATGAGGTGCAGCCATAAAAAAATAGAGAGAGAAAAATCCAAGTTATATAGCAGAATTTCACCTAATCCAATTGACAAAATCCCACAAATTGAGTTTTGTTGATAAATGATTTCATTTCCTTTGGTGGCCCAATTCAGAGAAAGACCATCTTTGACTAGTAGAGTCACCATATCTCCGCTGCACACACTCCATTGAACACATAGGTCACTTGAGCACTACTGCCCCAATAAGTAATAGCATTAGGTGAGCAATTTAAGTTTTTAACTGGGGGACCATTGCCCTGATTGGTCACCAGCAGGACAATCAATCATTTTTGATACCCATTTGTTGATTCAACCTTCCCTTGTAAAACTAGGTTTCATTATCTTTATTCCTCCTCACATTGAGTCCACGACAGGTGAAGATATTAAAAAAGACATTTCGGCAATTCAAGCATCTACCAAGTCAGTTTCTTCAAGCATAAGTTGAAATTTAAATGTGCTATGAGGGGGCAAAAGGGGCGAATGGAATATATAGATTTTGTAGTCCTACAAGTCATACTGGTGGACCCCTAGGTGTCTCCCCATTTTGCATTTTTTCATTGTGGGGTGGGGTTTCTTTCTTCGAAGTCATCAATATTTTTTGTGACTTGTGAGGCAGAATTTATGTCGTACATCCCTACTTCATGTGAACAAAAATAAATTAATTAAGGGGGAGGGGGAAAAAAAAATGCAATTTGGGCACTATGACCTCAAGTAAAGGCGCTGCCAACCCAAATTTAAGACCTGAAGTCGCCTGCTGCCCAACTGAATTCAATGTTCAACTTGAGGTGTCCAGCAGAGGGTTTTTTTTTCTTTTCTTTTTTTTTTTTCTTCTTCTTTTTTTTTTTTTTTTTTTTTTTTTTTCGAGGGGGAGGTGGGGAGAGAGGTGCTTTTCGTTGTGGGGTGGGGTGGGGGGGGGGGGGGGGGGGGTGGGAAAGGCAGTAGGGGGAGCATTAACTTCAGACAAGCCTGTTAGTTTTGGAGTTGATGTCACAATCCTAATGTCCTAGGTAAAGTGTGGGTTTACCCATGTGTATATTAGTTCTTGGATACCCTTCTCTGCAAAACCTATAAGTCATACAAAAGGTTCGTACCATTTCGTATCAAAGCCTACCATTACATCACATCTTCAACCTCGGAAGGAGCGACCTAACCAATAGGCTAGATTAAAATGTCTTACTATTGTGTGTAGGCATGGTGTTAAATCATTAAATACTGCAATAGGTAGGTTCCCATAAAGTCAGTGTCGATAGAGTGGGTGGAGATGAACACATCTCTTTTTCTTTTCTTTTTTTTCATTTTCTCATTTTTTATGGTAACCTAGGTGAGAAATTTATTACACCATCATATAATTTTTCTGACTCGAAATAAAACCTTCCTCTATGTAAAAGAAGTGCCACTAGGCCAGATCATCATTAGCAGCCCAACTTAAGGCTTCTTGTAGTAAAAAATGAAAGTCCTAACCCCTTGGACTTGTTAGACCTGGGTTGGGTTGGACTTGTTAGACATGGGTTGGGTTGGGTTGGTGGGTTCAAACTTCCAAAAAAAGGAAAGTAAAGGGTAAACCTCATTGCGTGTTGGATCGACGCGTGAGGGTTCTTACACCTCCTTTGGGCACTTCGAAAACCTCTTCCATTCAAAATCCTTCTTTTTAAGTTGATGCACATTACTTGGCATGGGCATGAAGATTGAAGAGTCTGTTTTGTCAGGGAATTGGTGCACCACACTTGAACCCTAGGCATTTTAATGGAACCGATATAGAGTATAGTGCTGAAAGTCATTGCAGAATGAACTCATTTCCATAAGACATACAGATACCCCTCCTCTCAAGGGATTCTCACTTCAACTGGGAAACATGTCTACCCTTGGCAAAGTCCTCAACATTTTTACCTGCACTATTCTGGTCACCCTATCTGAAAATCTAATAAATTCTTAGGGGGTCATTTGGGATTCTATTTTCAACTTGGGAACAATTCCAGTTCCATAAACAGAAGACCACCTTTACCTTGCCGGAAATCCATTCCCCCCGTGAAAGACTTTTCCCGCACCCGCACTGGGTGCAAGATCCTAATCATAAAATAGTATAATTAGCCATAAATTAGCATAAGATACAGGTTATTGACTCTAAAAACGTTAGAAGAGTGATTATTCACAAAGCTTACCCCAAGTGAAAACTATTTAGCTAAGATCAACAGCAGGGGAAATGGAAACCAAAAGAGCGAGAGAGAGAGAGAGAGAGAGAGAGAGTTGTAACTTGAAAAGTAAGATCTAATTCACATTTATACCCAATATAACAAAGGGTTAGGATGAACATACAACTTTTTACACAAATTTTTTGATAACCCATCTCCAATTCATATTTTATGAAACCCACCTTTGGATTAGATAGTCTTCCCACATAAATCATGCACACAAAAGAGCAAGTTGATATGAGATTAAGAGCCCCTTCCTTCATCCATAAATGTGAGATTTTTAGTGATTAAAAAAGAAAAGTTTTTAGATCAGATGGCAACAAGTCTCAAACCAACTTGATATTATGTGTGCATGACTTACATGGGATTTCCAATGGTGGGTTTTGCAAAATATGAATTGGAGATATGTCATCTAAAAATTTGTGTATATTGAGATCCTGACCCTTTAACAAAATACACTAAACATTGTACAAGAAACAAGATCTGACAAGTTGATTACAGATAACTATATATGGGAGAAAGAAATCAAAATTTTTGGCTGATTCAAAAGAGAATTTTTGTTACATACCCAAGACCTGCGTGCCTGCTTCAGGGATGAGAGACCCAAGAAATATACAAACAGATGGTTCACCAGAATGCTAAAGCTTTTTCCCTGCAATCACTTGAAGCCCAAAAAAAAAAAGACACAAAAAAATCCCTTTTCGAGAGCAGGAAACCAGAGACAGGGCAAAATGAAATACAAAGCAATATATATCTTTGTCCACCACAGCAACACTATTCATTGGTATGCTTTAAATCCAACATCACCTCGAAAGGTAAAATGATGAGGAATTCAAGAACCTGTGCCTTTTGCTGATGGGACCAGGTCTACTTCATCTGTTGCTGGTGGGACCAGGTTTACTTCATCTGTTGCTGGTGAGACTAGGTCTACTTCACCTGTTGCCAGTGGGACCGAGTCTGCTCGATCAGTTGCCAGTGGGACCAGATCTACTTGATCAGTTGCTGGTGTGACCAGGTTTACTTGATCTGTTGCTAGTGGATCCAAATTTACTTGTTCTGTCATTGGTCGAGCGGATTCAGCTTCATCCATCACCAGCGGTGTAGAATCCGTTTTATCTGTTGCTCGTGGAGCAGAGTCAATTTGATCCGTTGCTGGCATAGATGTTTGTAAGACAGGAGTTTTTTTATCTAGATTAGTTTCAGCACTTTCATATTCAGATAGGAGATCCATGAACTCGTTGAGCAACCGCTGGACTTTCCTGTTTGATGCCATCGCTGGAAGAATATCCTCCTTCAGGAGCTTATGCTTGTTCATTCCCTGCGGAGGCCAATCAGACAGGTGATTTGTACAAACCATTAGGGGAAAAGAAATTAACCACGAAAGTGCCCATAAAAAAGAATTATCTAGATCTTCAATGACTGCCTTCTAATGGAAATTTTGAAAGGTTAGAATTGTATCCTCCAAACAGAGTATTTTGAGAAAAAATATTTATCCAAAATACAAAAGAGAAATCACAGTGAAAAGCAAATCAATGTAAGAACGATTTCAAACTTAACACAGAGGAGGAGAAGCCCATCCCTTAAATTATTGAGTGAAAGCCATGAGTAAAGGAAAAACCCAACCTAGACAAATGCAAAGTATACAATTCAGTGACCTCAAAGCAAAATGAATTGCAATGCAGGGATTGATCCCCAGGATGCTGTCCCACACACATATTTTGTGCATTCAACATGGCAAAAAAATGCTAAAATAAGCACGTCATTACCACATAGTCAAGTCAGGCCATTGTTTTCCATATTGGTTGATAGTTGATACTAGGATCTCAAACAGAATAGTTAACAAACAAAAGCATGCAATCGTTGGAATAACCAGTGCACTGCCACAGAATAGTTAAGTAACAAAAGATGCAATCGTTGGAAAAACCAGTGCACCAGTGGACAGTTTGAGAGAAGCTAATGATTTTGTTGCACCTATTGATCCTCTAAAAGGGGGGAAAAAAAAAGAAAGAAAAAACTGAAAGGAAACAAGATTGGAAGAGGATCTTCAATTTATTAGGTCATGACTACTACATCCGTCACAACAAAGGTTTCTAAAGTAAATCCTGAGGAATATATTGATTCTATTATACGAAAAATTGTGGAAAAGCCATACAAAAAGCAATAAAAATAGTGAAATGTCCTTACAAGCACACAAGGATCCCATGCCAAATTCTTCATATCTGAAGATGTGGCTTCAGCAATCCCAGTTGGAGGTCCAAGAAAGTTCTCACAGACTTCTCTTAAACGGGACTCATCTGCTTCTCTGAAATCATAAATATTATTAATCAGAAAAGTAGTACAAACATCACTCATTCTCCTTACTCAGATAAGTGACAAGTACTGCAAATCTCTTACAAGCATGGAAACACACAAGAGAATCAATGTCATTATAGTCTGTGAAGCTCTGAGTCCTCAATAATGACAACTCAAAGATCAAATCGATATTCCTAAAAGGGAAAGGGAAATTCCAGGCACAATTTTTAAGGTTTTCATTTAAGTGCCAAGGAAGCATCCAATAATTAACTAAAAAATAAGTAATATGAAAAGGGAAAACAGTTGGGAAGCATCAAACGTTAAAGATATCAAGGGAAAAAAAAATGCTAACAGGCATGCCTCAACATAGACCAAATCGCAGACTAATGTAAAGAGCTATTAATCAAGTGACTTACTTCAATAACCTTTTAAAAAATATGAAAACAATATCTTGTTAAATCTACTTAACTTAGCCTAGTAATTCTCCTATATTTCCTATGCATAAGCACAGGTACACGTAGCAACCAAAGTTACTGTAGATGGATGCTAAGTACATCAACAGAATACCCAAAATAGTTGCCTCAAATTTGGGATAAAGAAGTCACAGAGATATTGGAACTCTATAGCTCACATGAAACAAAGTACCAAACAAGTCCAGGCAAAGAAAACAAATTGTTCGGTGATTGATACATAGGAAAAAAGCATGAACTATACAAACCTTTCTAGAAAGCGAATGTAGGACAGAAGGCACTGGCGGTACTCATTAGGGGACTTCAATGCCAGTGAAGATGCCAACTGAGCTTCCAAATGAGCACGTGTCTGTACTCCATCATCAGTCACCCTGTACCAGCACAGAACCATTTTTAAACTTGAGCAGCACACGATACAAAAATTGACAAAGCCATTGTAGCACAGTTGTACAGGCATGGCATCTAAAGGGAAAGGATGGGGACAATGGTTCAACTCTCAAAATATATGTATATAATTACAACTTGTATGGACTATAGAATCATCTAATTATACAAGACAAATGAAGGTGTTAAGACAGACACATAAAAATAGTACAAATTCAAATTTACAGGTTTGATGACCGGAATAATTCAGAAATCAGGAATATATTAAAAAATGTGGTGAAAAAATCAAGAAGATTAAGAAAGATTTCAAGTGGTAAAAGCCACGCATGTAGAGATTAAAACAAAAAACAAAACAACAAAAAAAAAAAAAAAAAAATTCAAAAGAGTGTAGCAACGCATCCAGACCTGCTCCAACCTGGCTTTCTGGCCAAGAATTTCCTTACATCAACCTGCAATGCAGCAAGTTCTCCACTCTGAATTGAACCTAAATTCCAAGAGCTTGCAAAATTCGATGCAGGGAAACAGTCATCTGCGACCCTCAGCCAACACATGAGGCTCATATCAAAGAGGAAGGCATGGCGAGTGGCCAAAACAACAAGAGGTGAACCAGATCTTGATAACTTCGCAGATATAACTTTAATAGTGCCTAAAAAAAGGAGAATAATGAAAAACATCATAACCATTCTAATTATCACAATCTGGAATCTATATACGTACAAGTATCATGGACTAAACATAGAAAAGAATATGCTATAAATCTATAATTCAAGTTTTATGTGGTACCTGCATCTTTGGCAGATGAGTTCAGATCCAAAGTAATCAGAGAAGACAACGAGTCATGAAGGAGACAGTTCCTGTTAAAAAGGTCCCATACATATAATGATCCCTTCCTAGTGACGAGCAGCAATTTCCAACACTCATCACAATCGATAAATACTGCTGCAGATCCCATCATCATGGTTGGCATCGAACGTCTCCCACACTTTGTGTAAACCTGTACAAGGACAAACATAGAAAAGAATATGCTATAATTATTCTAACAATAGGTGAAAGTTAGTCCTTCAGCTTCAATTAAACTGAAATATTTATCAACTCATATCACCCTCTCTTTTCTTGATAGATATTCAAAGATTCAAAATTCAAGCACCAGCCTAGACTAAATATTACTAATGTATAAACAACTTTTTTTTTTTTTTTTTGATGAAGTAATTATGTGAATATAAATAGAGAAGCAAAAGGGCTTAACCCTCATACATAAGACATATACAAGTGCTAAGCACCAACCCCAACCAAAAAAAGGTCGGCAAAAGAAACAAGAGGGAAACAACCACCCCCCACTCCCATCTAAACAACTTCTATCGTTTATTACAGTCAAATTCCAATATATAAATAAGTAAATAACTTTGGCAGACTATACCATCAGCCCTGGTAGTTTAGTAGACAATAACGGATCTTTTTATTTTTTATTTTTAATGAGTAGAGTAGAGTATATCAGAATCACAATACCATTCCCTGAAATCCAGGGCTATTGGGCCGACTTCGATCTTATAGCGTGCCAGTCAAAACTTTGCAAAACCCAACATCATCATTGAACTAGATTTAAACACATAGTACCAACATATGGCTAAAAAATATAAGTTTGTCACAATAAAGTTTAGAAAGAGTTGACAAAAATCATTCACCTTTTTAATGGATCAGGTAAATGATAGTTATAAGCCTATGAAGCACAGATATGGATACAGATACAGACACGAATACAATATGGATATGCCGATTTGGAAATTCTAAAAACATGTAGAATACAATACGACACGGATACATTAATAGATAAATGTATCAAAATTAATATTTGGTCTAAAACATCTATAATAAATATGGAAAAACAATCTACAAAATCAATTAATATGTAAGAATAAATGTACAAATAACACATCCAAAAGAATCAACCATGTTCATCATTCATGCTTGTCAAAAATGTTCATCATTCATAAAAATTAAAATTAAAAGACCCAAAATGAAATAAACATTACAAAATAACCATTTAGCCTATTGCCCTAAAATAGTACAATGGTTGCCTTGGAATAGAGAGAGTGGGAAGAGAACAAATATGAGAGAAATGAAATGGGTCTATTATTTCGATCAAAGTATGGGTATTGTGTATTTTTAAAATTTACATTTAAACCACCGTTTATTTAAAAAGTAATTACAAACTAACCCCAAGTGAACCCCAAATGTATCAGATGCATGCATATCCAGGGAGTATCCAAGGCATATCTGATGACATGACATTGGGACATTGTTTGTTACTGGTCTGTTACATACAGAGAGAATCATATACGTAGTAGGGTGTATCCAAGGCATATCAGTATCTGACACCAATACAATATGGATTCATTGGGGGTTGTGAAGTATCCAGGCTCCATAGGTTATAGCTATCCATATTTTAGAAGTCGGTCTCTGTTAAAAAACAGAAAATTGAAGGAGTAATTCTGGACGTCTTAAAACATGGAAGAAATCCAGTAAGGGGTCATGACATGCAAAAGTTCTTTTATTTTCTTTTTTCTCCTGAGCTAATTATTAGAGACCTTAAGCTTAATAAAACTATCATCTTAGGCAAGAATGTGGACTGCTCATGCCCTAGAGTTGGGTTCCTTCGTAATTTGAGTTACTGATTGACTGAGAAAGAACTAAGCTGTCAATCTGAAGGTACTCTCTCCTCTCACAGCTTAATTCAGTATGACCCTTCAAGATTGATATTGTATTCTGACATTCTATTTAACAGAGTTTCCATTAATATTTTCGTGTTTTCACTACATACATACATATATGAGATACTCCATGATGGGGCATTGTCCCATCAAAATTGTTAGCACTACATTTTTATATACAAATAATGGGACAATGTATTAATCAAGACCATTGAAATAAATCTACAGCATTAGAATAGATATATTTCTAATTTTGCCAATTAATTAGCAATCATGATGGAAACTTTTATTATTGGTGGATAACAATCCAATTATATTAAGCGAGTCATATTTCTACAGGAAGAACAGGTAAAAGTGCTAAGACGGCAACATTTCAAGGAAAGAAAAGGACATAATATTTATAGTTACCTGTATGCATCCATCTTCACACCCAACAGCCCAGAAATTTGCATTTCCAGCCAAAACAGTGACTTTCCCAGAGATCCTATCAGACCAAAGGGTTTGAGCCCCTCTAGTGCAAACAATTTCTGTTTCTTTCATCATAAATGTATTTCCCACCCCAAACATGTCGTTCACAGCATGTTCCCGAGGACGAGCTTCTAAGCAAATTGGTACAGTATCATCCCCCTCTTTCTTATCACATACCCTAATTGCAAGAGTAGAACTACACGCAGCCAAAGAACCAGCAGCCTTAACAATCCCCGATTGTTCCACATTGATGCTTCCATCTCTTCCTGCAGAGACCGGAACCTTCTCAATAACAAGGCTCTCAGTAATGGTAGCCCTAGCAGTGACCCCAGAACGCTCCTTTGGATCTGAGCTTCCGCCAAATGTTCTCCTGACAGAACCTTCTCTACTGCAGCCATCAATAAGAACCACCCCATTATCATCCTTTTTATGATCCGATGACAATAGAGGGAAGTCAAGGGCTTGCGACTGGGCCACACCAGAGAGGTTTTCCTGCTGAACAGGCACACCAACTGCTTCTGGGATAATCCTCTTTCTTCCATCAGGGCGCCTGTATTCTCTTTGCTTTACAGGACTAGAAATCCGGGCAGAAGTCGCCACTTTATTCAACCCATCAACTGTAGCTCCTCCACTCTTCTTTCCATCATCAACTTTAGAATCAGAAGCCTTTATTGTAACCCCCAAATCAGCGGAAGATTTTACAGGAATCTTGTTCTGGGGGACATCCGAAGCCACTTTTTTGCTTGTGGTTTGCTTAGATGATGCTGCTTCAAGCAACAACTGTGCTGGGCTCTCTGCTAAAGTTGCCTGTCGGCCTCTGACATCACCATAACGGCTTCTCTTTAAATCATCCAATTCAGCATCACTTAACCTATGGCCAAGTTCTTTCGCCTCAAAGTGGAAAGTAGCTACTGTCCCATCCAAGGAACAAGCAAAGAGTGAATACCCATCAGGACTCCTGTTTTCAAAAGGAAGAAATCAAGAATACGGAAAGAAAAATTAAAAAAACAAAAACAAAATGAAAATGAGGAAATTTTACAAATTGGAAAATATAAGTCAATAAAATGAATGTAATTAGTTTTCAGAAAGAAGACATAAAACATTCAGCCTACCAGGACAAATCCACGACACTTTGAGTAAAAAAATGCTTGGCCACAAAAAGAGGACGAGCACTTGCAGTTGTCCAGACAGTTATAGTGCGATCCTGACTCCCTATTGCTATAACATTATATGGCTGTGATTCTTTCCCTCCGGCCTTAGAGGCACCATTACTCCACCCAACAGGTGCAGCTTTTACGTCCTGCGGATTGGAAAAATTCCTTCTAAACATTGAATGATTGAACTTCACCACGATAATGGGAGCATTGTGGCCTAAGAAATCAAAAGTAGCCGACCATTCTCCTCTCTCTAAAACAGGTGCAGAATGCCTCGGCTTCTGGAAGCCATGAGTGGTGGTAATAAAATGACCACATGGTGACCATCCAAGGCGCCTAAAAAAGGTGGATCCGAGCTGAAAGGAAAATATGTCATTAAGAACTAGAAAGGATCCCAAAAAAAAAAAAGAAAAGAAATGGAAGTATAAAAATGCCATTTATAATGAAAAATCATACTGATTTTGCCCAGTGCCCATCTGTCCTGTGCGCAAGACTCCAGTCGCTTGTTCGCCAAATAATAACGGTCTTATCATCTGACTGACTAGCTATGAAAGAGCCAATGGGATCCCAGGCAACCCCTTTAACCAGGCTAGAGTGACCCCTAAGAACAGCAGTGCAGATGCCGTTGCTCATATTCCAGATGTGGACTGTGTTGTCCAAACTTCCGCTAGCCAATGTTGAGTCATCTGGGGACCAATTAAGATCCACCTACTTTACGCATGGAAAAAACAACTCCCCGGTTAGATCGAACCCAGAGAAATCATCAGAAATTTAAGTAAACTAAGGGGGCATTTGAATGACACATGGACTGAAATCATTCCATTTCTTTTTTGATGGAGTATGAAGGCATAATCCTTACTTGGATGGAGTGACAAGTGAAGGGGAAGAAAATCATCATCGAAAATGATTATAAAATATTAAATAAGAAAATTTGTTGAAAAATAAAATCAGTATGATGCATGCAATAAAACACCATTTCAAATTTTCTGCAGAATAGGAATTATGTTCATGTGGTGTCCGAATGTCCCCTTAGAGGAAGTGCTTTTATTACCACATCTGCAGTGTGCCCTCTCAAAGTCATGGCCACTTTCCAATTCTCAACATCTGGGGGCTCTCCGCTGCCAAACTCAGTAGTTCCCGACCCAGGCTTCCTCTCATGAATTAAAATCACCTGATCATCAGACCCTGAAGCAAGATACCGACCATGCTTAGCCCACCTAACACAGTTAACTGATCCAAAGTGATCACGGAGGGTTGCAAGAAGCCTCTGACTTGATTCGTCATTTTCTAAGTCCCTGCCAACAGATTTCATATTCCAGATCCGGACCTGTATGCAAGACATAATGTAGTGGCAACATTAACTCTTGTATTGAAGTACATCAATAAGGCCATAAATAAATACACAACATATAGAAGTAGGTCCAAACTCTAAAACAACATCTTCCTTTTCAGACAAGGTTCTCTGGTCATATAGCACTACAAGTGCCACATGCTATGCACATAAAGGAAGATGAAGCAATGTTAAAATGTACTTGCATTAAAACTTTATAAGTACCTTACAAAACATTCCTTGGGAGTGAAGCTCAGTTCTTTTCAGCAAATAGTAAAATCGTATTTCATTACATTAAAAAAACTTGAACCTCAAAAATTTTAAGGCCCAAACCATAAAAATGCAATATCGCAAAGCACACTAAATTTCACTCCACCCCGCATTAAAGTACACTGAAGTATAGCCTTCAATCATGTAGCCACCCCCCCCCCCCCCCAAAAAAAAAAAAAAAGAAAAGGGGGGGGGGAAGCAAAGCCTCCAAGCCATGCTGCACCAAATCATTATTCTTGCAAAAATAGATAGGAATCCAAGAAGTGGGGGAAAAAGAAAATTTAAAATAAAAATAAAAAAAAAAAACACACACACACACACATACAAACAGAGAAATGAAAAGAAGAAGATTAGAATTTGGTATCTATTACCTTTCTTTTTATTAATTTGTTACAAAGTTCCTTCATTTTAATTTGAGGTTTTAGGAAGCGTTTTCACTTTTATTTCGATTTGCCACTGATTATTAGAATATCTACTACCCTTAGGATTTAATAAGTATATTTTTTTTACTAGATGTAGGTCAATCAAATTTTAGTAGTTTTTTAAGCTATTAAAAGAATTGTCTACAGATGGGAGCAAGAGCCTTGGTTTTTGCATAGTAGTACTAGTAACCTATTAATCACATATAAGGTTGATCCCAAATGGCATGGTATCAGTTGGAAGTAGGGATGTAAACGGGACGGGTTTTTTCGGGACCCCACCCCGTCCTGCTTCTAGTGGGAAGGGTTTGGGATATTATTTAATGGGGTAGGGGCGGGTTTGGGATTTTATTAAGAACCCGTTAAGGTTTGGGTCGGGGTTGGGATTTTCATTAAAAACCGGTCCCGAACCCGCCCCAATTATCTACTCCTTTTTGCTATTATATCTTTATTAATACATAATAATACACTTATGCCGTTCAATATATAAAGACCTCTAATTTGTTAGATTGCTTTTTGCCTTTGTTAGGAATCTTGTTTCTTTTTCTTGTCTCTTTGTTCTATTCTGTTTTGCTGGGAGTTGTGACTCTTTTATTGAAAGGAATTATTGTTATTACGTGACTCTTTTTAGTTGTTATGTTATGTTTTATTAATCTTTCATATAGGAAAATTGAAAGTAGTTTGATGAATTTAATGAATGAATTTTAAAAATTTCTTATAATAAATATGGTAAAATAAAACAATTATTTTTTCTTAAAAATAAATTTATGCTATAGAACGTAATCAATTTTTTGTTTCGTCCCTTCCCGTCCTGTCTTGTTCCACAAAGTATAAATGGGACAGGACGGGGCGGGGTGAGGCGGGAATGAGATTTTCAAATTTAAATGGTATGGGAATGGGAATTGGATGTTAAATTCAAAGTGGGTTTGGGACGGGGTTGGGACGGGAAAAATCCCAATAGGTTGGGGCCGGGAGAGGGCTCCTCGTACCAAATCCGCCCTGTTGACATCCCTAGTTGGAAGATCCCTATTCATCGTTCAAGGTCATGTATTTGAATGAATTTTTAGAAAATATGTTTTCAATATTTTAAAGGCAAAAACAAAAACATAAAAAGAAAGCGCATTTAGTTGATGTGAATTTCCAAGAACTAAAATATATAAATAAATAAAACGACAATAAAACTAAGAAAAAAATGAAACTAAGAAAAAAAAACTAAGAAACTTTGAAAAAGAAACAATGCACTGAGTCCGAGGCTCGCATTGCAATTTAAGAGGTGTACCACACCACACCACCTCTTCAAATCACACCACCATCATCAATAACCCCACCAAACTGTTATGTAGCAATGAGAACAAAAGAAAAAACATAAGTTCCCTAAAGGTTTAGTTCAACAACAAGAGTGCAAGAAACTACATTCTAATCATCATAGATTTTTTACTAGAAAACTACACATAAAATTCAATAATTAGAACTGCAAAAGTTCAAAAAACTAAATCCATTCGAGCACCAACAAGTTATACAGGTTAAACAGAGAGAGCCCATAAAACCATTTAAAATACATTAGGTTCCCGAGAAAACTGAGGAAAAGAGAGAAAACTGAGGAAAGGAAAGAAAACAAAATTTTGACCATTGCGCTTTCTGTTCTTTTTTGTTTTCAACAGCGGAGAAAACGTAATTCCACTGAACCAAATACATGTGACACGCGTAGTTGAGTATAATTTTCTAATTGCACAGATCCTAAATAATGAACAATTTTCAAACCAAAAGGGAAATTTCAAAAAAGACAGTAATGAACAAGTCAAAATTAAAAATTCGCTTTCTTTTCCTACATTTTCTCAGCAACCAAACAAAGCCTCGGGGGGAAAAAAAATCACAATCAGAACTGAAAACACCAACAAATACGACACAGCCGAGTTCAAGCAAAACAAGAATTTCAAGAATGAGAAAGATTATACCTTGTGGTCGCCTCCACCAGTAGCAAACCTAAGCCCACCTGGCTGAATATCAATGGAGAAAATCTGCATACCCTCATGCCTAACCCAACTGGGCTTCTCCGCAATCATCTCTGCTGCTTGTTTTTGAGACCCAACACAGCTTTCTCAGTGTCTTCTTTCAAACCCACCAAAGGGTCTGCAAATTCATGGCTTAGAGACCCAAAAAAAAAACCCAGGCTAGTGCATTAGACAAAAACCCCAGATGTGTACAAGAACCAAAACCCTAATTTGGGCTAAATGGGGAAAAACCTAAATGAGAATTCAGCAACAAAACCCTAGAAAAATAGCACAAGAACCAAAACCCTAGGTGGGGTTAATAGCAGGAAAAAAAAAAAAAAAGACTTTAATGAAGATTTTAGTGACAATAACCTAAAAGAAGATCATAGAAACCTCTTTTTTACAACGGTCAAATCTAGTGATGGATTGTGTGGGTGTTAGACGCAAAAGACTGCAAAGGACATATTAAAAAAAAAATAAAGACAAAAGAAAAAGAAACATGAAAAAGAAAAGTTAAGTGCAAAGTAAAGAGAGAGAGAGAGATAGATTAGGGTAAGATAGAAAGGGACGCTAGAGGTGAGTACTGTAACTTGAACGAGTGATTTTCCCTTTCAAATGGATTCTTATTTCTCTATGGAGTGATTGAAGTAGCTCTGTCATTTGTGTTCATTTTAGGTACATTCTTTCTTCGACCCCTTTTTGGCTCCCACTGTTGTATATACTAGTAAAGGAACTATTACACTATTGGTATTTACATGTGTTTGGCCTAAAGTTCAATATTAGTGCCCCTAAAATAGAAGGCCAGCATTTTTTAATTTTATTTTTTCCCAATGTATTGAAGGATATTCACTATTCAGACCCAAATCCAACCAATTTTCTGATAAAAATTCAAATTAATTAATTCACCACATTTTCAAATTAATCTTATTATTATTTTATTTTATTTTTTTTCTTTTCTATGGAGGGTAGCATTAAGTCTTGAGAACCACTCAATTACAATAATCTTTGTCTAATGGCACAAAGAGAGGGATTGCTTCCAAATGGGTTTAATGTGATGAGCATCGTAAAGGTAATAATTTTGTTTTAGCAAATTTTTCAAAAAGCCGTTGACGGACAATCATCGAAGCATGTTAACTTAGAAAAATAAAATTCTTCATTAAAAAAAAAAAAAAAAAAAAAATGTAATCACACTTTGCCTCCATCAATTATACATTTTAGCTTGTTTGTACCTTTATAGTTAAGGGTCGGCATCGAGTTGGACCAAGGCTGTTTTTTTAGGCGGGCCCGATATTCGATCGGCCCCTTAAGCCATCGTAGGATTGGATCTTCTCATAAAATGCCAAGCCCATACCCAAGGCTCGGGCAGAAGCATAATTGGGTAATTTTCAAGCTTGGGCCTCGACGAAAGCTTTGAGCTTGGGTCTAGGCTTTTTGAGCTTTGTGTTTGGGCTTTGTCTTTTGGGACTAATTTTTAATAAGAAATTAAATGCAAAAAAAAAAAAAAAAAGGGTAACACGTTAATAGTCATTTATTTATATGTAAATTATAATTTTGAAGTTATAAAAATATGTTGATAATTATAAGAATATTAGTTATACAATACTTATTAGTTATCAATTATTACTTAATAATTATAAGTTATTCAACTATCTGTGAACCCAGCAAAACGGCCCACAAGGATTTGGTAAAATATATGAAAAGACAACAAAAGAAAAAGAGTCGCCACCTCATTTTTTAAGGAAAAGAGAAAAATCATAAAAATATTTTATTTCCAAAACCTCATGACTCCATTTTAAAAGGAAAGACAAAGTTTTTAAAACCAGAAAATTGGATTCGATGGTTAAGTTACGACATGGGAAGGTTCTGGGCAAAACCCTTAAGCACCCACATTGCCCGAGTTGGTCTCTTAATTTGATTGGGCTAAATTAATGACTTAATTACATGCGAATCTATATCAATCAACAAAATACAGCATGCAAATCAATCACAAATCCATCCTACTCCTATAGCAATCATGTGTGATAGACAAATGAATAAAAGAAAAAGGAAAAGAAAATCTAGGATCTTAGTATCCTAGGCAGACTTGAACATCAATTGAGCACATACGTACCATACATAAAAATACACGGATCAAAGTCCACGTAGTTCGAATAGAATAGGGTTAAAACCTAAAATATACTCATGGTGAAAACCCTAAGTCTACTCGTTTGAAAGATAAAAAATTGATAAATAAACCAAGTTTGAAATTAAACAACTTCTACAAGATGGAAACCTTGAGAAAAAGGCACTTTATTTGACAAAGAAACCTTTGGAAATCACCATGTGTCCATATTAAGAAATAACCCTAAGAGGGAGAAGAGAAAGAGGAAAGTTAAGAAAACTGAATTAGGGCACTTCATACCCTACTTACCTTATGCAATTTTCTCCAAGTAATAGCAAACTTAAGAACAACCTTATTTGCAATAAGGCAATTATTGCACCTGTTTGCACCCTTACAAGTGTTCAAAATCATGCAAAAGGAACAAAACACTAATCTGGACAGAATCATATTAAGGCCTAGAATCATCTATTAACCATGCAAATAACAAGAATAATGAATAACTAAAAACCCTAACACAATCCTACATACAATGACCTAACTAACATGCATAAAAACTTATAAAAAACATACTAACTGTAGACACCCCATTTTCACCCCCATAAGTTTATGATAGCATTTGTTTAAGTTTAGAAGCATCTAGGAGTCCCTAAGCCTTAAAGGACACTTTTGCCCTTTTAAGCCTTAGGAGAATAGGTCATCATTGCATGCATATTTTTGTCTCTTTGTTGAGTCCCATCACTTGCATTTAATTTCTAGGATCATTTGAATATATTTGTCAAATTTGGTTCAATTTCAGATAGGTTTGGATAGTTAATTAGAACTTTTGCAACTTGAAGGGCAATTTCATCGTTTACTTCGTCTATTTTCCAATTGACCTCCAAATTTGTTCTAGAGTGTTCCATTGATCTTAGAATGATGAAATGAGCCTTATTGAAGTGCCAATTTAATTTATTGATAGGTTTTGGATTGGTTCACCACATTATCCTATGGTTAATTGACCTTTTTTCGGTTAATCGCCTCATGAAAACCCAGCCACTTGACTGTGGTCAGGGATTCTTAGTTCAAGAATATTCTAAACTTATTCTACATTGAATTTTTGAAATTTTGGCTTTTGAATCACTCAAATCGGAGTTAAAATGAAGAATTTGTGTCTATTTGAAGTTAGGAAGCCGAAACGGGTCAGGAATCCTCATAACCGAGAAAACCTGAAATCCCTCTTGGATGACCAGTTCACCCCAACCGGTCACCCAAGGCCTCCGTCCTGATTTGTCCTTCTTTGAGTTTTTGACGGAATAGGACTCTACCACTCCAAATTTCAGTCTTCCAAAGGTATTCTAAACCTATTGGGATGTGGTTTTGAGTTGTCCAACATCTAGAGGATTTAATTGCAGCCCTAAATTGGTTTTATGGTAAATTAATCTCAACCATTGGTTCATATGGTTGGTTGGTTATAAATAGAGGCTCATTCATCAACATAAGGGGGCTTTTGACATATCATATTCATAAGAAAGCTAGGGAGAACGAGTTTGCACACACCCACATCACTTAGAGAAGGCTTTCTATTGCAATTTTAAAGGAGAACTAGAAGGGAACCAAGCCAAAGAGAAGGACGAACACAGCGAAGACCTTTGCCTTGTTGTAGGTCTCCTTTTCATCCTTTTACGATTCCTTCTTCTTCTACTCCATTCTCTGCATAGTTATGGCTTAGTATTGAAGTAGGAATCATATATACTCTATATTTTACAGTGTATATGATTCAAATATGATATGAAAGTATGCTAGCGGAGTAGGATTGCGAATTGTTTGTTGTTAGGATAGTTTCTCTCTTAAGGATAGAGGTGTGTTTTGCATAGAAAATCAGTTGATGTGTTTAGGCCATTTTCTCTTCATGGTTTAATTATATGCATGATTTTAAGCATCTTTTGTATAGGACACTTGCTGTGTAAGCGTCATCTTTATAGGTGTATGGTTGATTATTCTTTTCGAGGATAATTATCGTCCTTAAAAGGTGAGGTTGTGCATTAGTGCTTTCTAGAGTGTATTTAAGTGCACTGTGAGTTTCTTTGCATTCTTAGGTATATATTTTACGTAGGATATGTGAAGAAACCATTCATGCGGAGTGATTTCTACGTAAAATTATCTTCGGATAGTTTTACTTAAGAAAGCTCACCATAAGGATGATTATTTCACATTCTTACATAAAATACTTACCTAAGGCATCATATTAGATTTTCTTTTCATGTTTTGGATTGTCATATGATATTTTCATTATGATAATTCATATTTAGCATGTTTTTGATAGTTTTATGCATGTTAGGGTGTTTAGAGCATATAGAAGCATATTAGGGTTATGTTTTTCTTTTGATTTTTGTTATTTGCATGAGTATTAGGTCATTATATGCATGTTTAGTATTCTGTCCAAATTTGAATTAAGTCTTATAATGATGATTTGAGTATGAATATGAATGGTTTGAGTATGATAATTGCCTTATAGAATACATAGGGTGATTAATTAGTGTTTTCTCGATGTTTCGGGATAATTTGCATATGGTAAATGGTTCATGGTAAGTTTTGTGTGAATTGTTCTCTTCTCCCCCTCGGGTTATTGTCTTTACTTTGGATTAGAAGTCCTAAGTTTTCCAACTTACATAAAGCTCTATTTCACTTGGAATTCTATTCTCTTTTGAATTCAAATCATTTTGAAAGTCTATTTGAGTTAGAATTCTATTCTACCTCAAATACCTACTTTTTCTCAAACTATTTTTGGAAACTCCTAAGTTTTTAAAAACTTTCTTAAGTTAGAAACTTAGGGTTTATAGTTCATTGTAAAGGGAGTAACCCCTTTCAATCGAACTACGTAGATTTTGATCATTGCATCTTTGTATGTAAGGTACATAGGCGCTTATTTGATGTTCAAGTCCGCCCTAGGATACTAAGTATCCTAGGTTTTTCTTTTTCTTTTTATCCATTTGTCCATCACATATATTCTTAGAGGAGTAGGATGAACTCATGCTTGTTCATTTATCCATCACATATTTGTTAGAGGAGTAGGATGGACTCATGCTTATTCATTTATCCATCACATATGATTGTTAGAGGAGTGGGATGGATCTGTTTCTTATTCTCTATCTCTTTACTGCTTTCCATATCTCTCCTATTTATTCATGGATGTTTACATGTTTTGTGGATATTTATATGCTTTATGAATGTTCATAGATAGATATGGATGTTTATGGATAATTTTTTACATATGCATGGTAACT
Organism: Liquidambar formosana; assembly: GCA_039720395.1. NCBI lineage: Eukaryota > Viridiplantae > Streptophyta > Magnoliopsida > Saxifragales > Altingiaceae > Liquidambar > Liquidambar formosana. The sequence goes on along the minus strand of CM077827.1, from coordinate 28,629,667 downwards.
AATTAGGAAGTGATTGAAATAGCCCATATAAATTCAAAGACCCATTTTCGGGTGATGTGGGTGCCTAGAGGATGTTTCTAGAACCTTCCCACATCGTAACTTAGTCTTCAAATCCTCTCTTGTTTTGTTAAGACCCACTTTTCCTTTATCGGAGTCATGTGGTTTGTTTTCAAAGGGTTTTCTTTAAAAACTGTTTTTATGGTTTTCCTCTTTTCCTAAAAATGAGGTGGCGACTCCCTATTTGTTTGTTTTTGTAAACCTTTTAAAAACCAAATTTTTATTAATTTAAATTTCGACAAGTCTTTTTAAAAGAAGGGCTTCCCTCCCCCCAATCGAAACTCATGGTTCACACTAACAATCATGAGAAACCCAATAATATCAATGAACATAATAACAAGGTCTATTCTAACCAAAAAGATTATATTTTATGTAAAATATGAAAAGAGGCCTTCATACGGCAAGCTTTCTTAAACAAAACTATCCGAGAATAATTTTATGTAAAAAAGTCGTTATGGGGAGGTGCTATCACCATATCCTACGTAAAATATATATCCTAGGACACGATAGTAGTGATTTCATGCTTAAAAAACATCACAAAAAGCTCTCATGCAAAAACTCTACCTAACAAAAAGGATAATTATCCTTAGAAAATGATAATCTCTCAAGCCTACTATATGAATGCAAACCTAGCATGATTCAACTATGTGCAGCATATATAAAACAACCATGATGAGCAACAACTTGAAAAGTTAACTTAAAAACGCTGTATGAAACTTGCATGAATTTAGGGTTACCGAAACCCTAATTTCACAACTATGCATTAAAACCTATGAAACGACACTAACATATGCTCAAATCATCATGAATATCATTCATATTATATATATTAACTAACAGAAACACCAATTCATGACAATTATCACAACAACTAAGATATATGAACTATGCATGATTTAAGAAGAAAGAAAAGATAACACCTTCAAAACCTTAGTAAACTAAAATTTTTCAGGCATATAAAACCATAAATCATCTTAAGATTATTCATATCACATCACAAACGCATTGAATTAACCTAACATGTGGAACTACTACATATACTAGAACTATCATAAAGAAAGAAGAAGGAGAAAAGCTTAAATTCAGCAATTGAAAGCCTATTTACCTCTTGTAGAGCTCTTCTTGCCTTCAAAATCCTTATTCTCTTGCTTGTCTAAGGTTGAAAAGCCTTCCTTTAATGTCCTTCTAGCTTTCCAAACTCGTAACTCCCTCTCTCTCTAAGTATAAAGTGCACTTGCAGCCCCCCCATGTGCTGAATATCATGTTCTTTATATAAAGGACTGACCTCCTAAACCAATGGCTAAAATTAATTCATTAAATAATGATCCTAGGGCTATTAAAGACTCTCTTAGTGCTCAAACAACTCAAATTAATTTACTCAATCCTAAGAGGAAACAACTTGTAGGGCGGAGGAATCCGTCAAAGGAGGGAAGGAGTCAGAATCCCAAACGAAGATGGAGTCCTCGGGTGACCAACTAGGCCTGGACAGTTAGCCATCTGGGCCTTGATAGCTGACCGTCGAGCCCTGTACGGTTACCCGAGGCCTTTTTCTAGTCCACTTCGATTTTGACTCCTAATCCTTATAGAAGTCCTACAGGGGTCAAATTAAGTCCGATTTTGAAGAAATAAAAGCCAAAACAACTGTGGTTTGAAGGGGAACACATTTTTAGGCATTTTAGGACAAAAATCCTTAACCATAGGTGCATGGTTAGGTTTTACAAAGGCGGCTAACCATGGTGCATCACCGTCGCAAAGCTAGGGTTTGCACCCAAGGTTGAGCCAAATGCTTTCCAAATCAAAATTCAACCTTTTTAAATATATCTAGGATGTAAATAAAGTCCAATTGAAGTTAAATAAGAGAAAATTGAGTGGGTTTATGGGTCAATTTGGGCGAACCAAGAAAAGGTATTTTAGCCAACTTGAACCGTTATTAAGCCGAATTGATCTTAAACCACTAATTCATCAAATTGAACCTATATAGAGACTCTATATATCCATATGAACTCTAAGGAATGACTCGGGACTCATTTCAAAGTCAAATGGAAAGTATACGACTTAAAAGACGATTATGCCTTCAAAGTTGCAAAAGTTCTTATTGACTATTGAAATGAATTCCAAATCACTTCAAAATTAATACACATGATATTCAATGCCATAGAAACTCAATGCAAAGGACTAAACTCGAAAAGAACACAAAAATCTACATGAAATGATGAATCCTAGCTAAGGTGACAAAAATGGGGTGTGACACTATCTATCTTACTATTATATAAAAGAGAATGCTTTACTTGGCATGTCTCTCAGGGCTTTTTCTCTCAAATATCAAGACTTTGGGAACTTACAATGTGGCACTACTCTTAAGTCATTAAACCAGTTTGACCCAAAAAAATAAAAAAATAAAAGAGATAATATCAAATGATTAATTGTTCTAATATTGTCTTTTCTTAATTGTTGCAGTGGTTAGGGTGGGATTAGCTCCACATCCTTTTTTGTTAGCCAAAAATTCCACTTAATAGCAAATAAAGTTGAAGAGTGACAATAGCCGAAACCTATTACTTCGTAACAAATATCAGGTGCATTCCAAAACTCTACCTAATATTTTGTATTTAGGGAAACTAACTATTTGATTAGATTTGATTCATATTTAGGCAATCCATAACAAAACTCTGACCTGAGATTAAGAGTTACTTCATTCAAAATGTTTATAAATAAGTAATTGCTGTTGATTAAAAGTGCAAGTTTTGGATCAAATAACAATTAATCTCGGATCAACTTAATTTTTGATATAGATCGCCTACATAAGAAAACTATCTAATCCAATGGTTGGATTCACAAAATAAAAATCACTATGTAGAGTTTTAGAGTGCACCTGATATTAATAATTAATATCAAGTGTACTAAAAAAGGAAAGATTAATATTAGTATATGTGTGTTTATAAATATACTAGAATCTAGGATATAAGTGAAGCTTGCGCTAATTTTTCATTTTTTTCTAATAATTTATAAAATAGAGAAAAATGCCAATACAAAATTATTTTAAAATGTTTGAGTTTAAAAAGGTTGTTATGGGAGAAAGAGATGAGATGGACGGTTATAGAAGGTAAAGTAACCATATTATTTAAACTAAGAGACTATTTTGACCCTAACATTTACTTTTATTGTAAAATCTAATGAGGGGGTTTTTTTTTTTTATAGTATTTTTGATATATACATCCAACCAAAGTTACAACCTTTTTATATATAGTGTAGATATATATATATATATAATATAGACACATGAGAGCACAGCTATAGAGCATCTGGCTCTGGCTACCTTTGTTTAAAGCTCTAGCAACCTTCAAGGCCCAAATTCCAATGACTTAAATGTTTCCTCCTTTAGCTCCAACGATCCTATACGGGTCAAAAACTAGACCGCAAACCGTGATGAAGGATTGGAGATGATTCCATCGTTTGATCTACAAACACAACACTCAAAAACAAGATTAGAGAGAAAAGCGGAAGTGGGTTCAGCCTAAATCTCTCCGATGCTTAAGTCAGTGACTATATTGCTCTTAGGAGAGGAGGAAAGGTAGAAGGTAATCGTTATTAATTAGGGCACTATTCATCATACCTCATTTTGCTGCATAATATTCTTTTTATACCCACCTGTACGGACTGACCTGGGACAACTATGATAACCTCCAGGGTTGAGTTAAGCTTAACTGGTGTTAGTCCAATAACCGTCAGACCATGGTTTGTGGACCCTAGTTGAATGGCTAACCCTGGGTTAGATGTAACTGCCAGACTACAGTTAGTAGACTATGGTGATAAGACGGAATTGTGGTACGATTGAGATTGCCAAGTGTCATGACCTGAGTTGATGTCAAGTTTTGAGTGATGATGCACATTTACGAACTGGTAAGAAGATAGACCGAGCTGATTCTTCAGGTCAGGCCCTGTTACACCCCATTTTTGCACCACTTTATTAGGGCTCATCATTTCATACATGTTATTGTTTTGTTTTTGAGTCTAGTCACTTGCATTAGTTTTTTAAAGTTACAAGGACAATGGATATGAATTTTGGTTCAATTTGGAGTTGATCTTGAGGGATAATAAGAGCTTTTGTGACTTGAGGGGCATAATCATCTTTTAAGTCCCAAACTTTTCATGTGACCTTGAAATGATCTCCAAATTGTCAATTGGAGTTCATATGGATGCATATAAGGTATTTCTAGGTTCAATTTGATGAATCAATGGCTCAGGATTAAAATGGCTCGATGTAGTTCAAGTTGGTTAATTGACCCTTCTTTGGGTTAGCTTAAATTGACTCACAATTACCAACCACATCTTTTCAATTTGAATTTAATTAGTCATCATTTTATCCCTAAAAGTGTTTTAGAAAGTTTAATTTTGGTTTGGAAAACATTTGGTTCAATCCTATGTGCATACCTATGCTTTGCAAAGGTAGAGCATAGCGGTTAACCGCCTTTGACAAACCTAACCATGCTCCCATGGTTAGTGTTTTTCACCCTAAAATGTTCAAAAATGTATTCCTGATTGAAACACGGTCGTTTTGGCTTTCGTTTCATCAAAATCAGAGCTAATTTAACCCCTAAAACACTCCTAGAAGCAAAAGAGGTCAAAAAAGGGCAAAAAAACTGAAGCAGGCTCGGGTGACCACCCAAACCCGGGTGGCTAGCCACCCAAGGCCTAGTGGTCACCCGAGACCACTTCCCTATTTTTGTGATAAAACAGGGATTTTTTCCAATTTTGATGTACTAGGACTCTTTTAAACGACTTTCCTTCTAGTTTTTGGTAACTTTTGAGTTTCTTAAGCACCAAGGGAGTCTCTAATAACCCTTGGATTAATTTTTAGGGTTTTAATCCTAGCCATTGATTTATCCTAATTAAACTCTATAAATACCCCCCTATGTTTCAGCACAAAGGGAGGGAATTGGAAGCCACTTTATGTATTAAACCTGAGTGTTTGAGAGAGAATAAGAGAGAGAGAGCTAAAGGAGAGTTGGAGTTCCTGCTGTAGCCTTGAAGAAGCTTGATTCAAGTCATCCACAAGAGCAAGAGAGAGTTTCTACAGCAGCAAGGAAGGCTTAATCTAAGGTATGTTCTAAACTTTTAAGGCTGAAATTTGGGTTTTCTCTTAGGTTAGCTTTATTGCATGCAACTGTTATGATTTCTACTATGGATTGAGGTTTCTATTAGTTAATATATGTGATAATAATGATATCCATGATCATTCTTGCATGTTTTAGAGTTAGTTCATAGGTTTTAATGCATAGTTGTGATTCTAGGGTTTCCATTGTCCTTATTTCATGTAAGTTGCATATAGCATGCTAGGTTAGGATTTTCAAGTTGTTTTTTTTTATGGTTGTTATGTATGTCTTACATATGGAATAATCATGATAATTATTGCATTCATGTTAGTAGATTTCTAGGTTTTTATGCATGTTAGTTGGGTCATTGCATGTAGGGTTGTATTAGGACTTATGTTTATTCACTATATGTGTTATTGGCATGATTTGTGTTTGAATTTAGGCTTTAGTACTATTCTGTCCAGATTGCTATTTTCTTCTTTTTGCATGGTTTTGAGCACGTGTAAGGGTGCAAACAGGTGCGATAATTGCCTCATTGCAAATAGGGCTATTATTGCTTAAGCTTGTTATTTGCTTGGAGTAATTGCCTAAGGTAAGTAGGGTGTGGAAGTGCCCCAATTCACTTCTTTCTTCCTTAACTTTTCCCTTCTCCCTTTTTAGGGTTACTTCTTAATATGAATCCATGGTGAATTACTAGAGGTTTCCTTGTTAAAATAAAGTTGCCTTTTTCTCAAAGTTTCCATCTTGTGGAAGTTATTTCTATTTCAAACTTGGTTTAAATACCAGATTTTCTATCTTTCAAATAAGGAAACCTAGGGTTTTTACCATAGGTTTATATTAGGATTTAACCCTAATTCTCTTCGAACTATGTGGATTTTGATCCATGTATTTCGCTACATGGTACGTAGGCACTTTGAGGTTCAAGTCCGCCCTATGGCCACCAAAATCCTTGAAAGGTTGCCTGATGACCAAATGACCTTCCTCCCATGTGACCCCCATAGGACCCTTCATGTAGCTCTGAAAGGATATCTAAAACCTGATCCGGATGTACGCACTTGAGGTATGGCTCGGAGTATGACATTCGATATAAATTCTTAGAAGGGGACAGCCAAAATCTTGCAGCCTTGACCCACACCCTGTATCTTTCGCGTTTGTCCTCTGGCAACTCATCTCGCTGGAGGTAAGATATAATTTCATCCATCCAACGTGGTGCTACGGGCTGGATGTTCAGGACAGTTTCATTAGTACCGATACTTAGCTTGTGAAGGACTTCAACATGTATGGTCTGAGGACTTTCAGTTTCCAGGGTTACCGCCAGTGCCGCCAAGCCATCAGCGTGCCAATTTTGATCTCTAGTAAAACCGCAGAATTCGATGCTCTCGAAGTCCGCGGCCAATTCCCAGACCTTGTGCATGTAAGCTCGCATCCTTTCATCTTTTGCATCAAATTCCTTATTTAGTTGGTTCACAACGAGCTGGGAATCACTATACATGATGAGCTTTCTGGCTCCAGTTGCCCGTACTATTCCTAGTCCAGCAATAATTGCTTCATATTCTGCTTCATTGTTGGAAGTCGGGAACATGAGCCTGATTACCTGCTCGATTACCTCCTTATCTGGAGTCGTTAGCACTATTCCCAGTCCAGCTCTTTTTTCGTTTGTTGTCCCGTCGACATAGAGTTTCTAGCTGGTATTATTAGTAGTGCCCCCCAGTTCGGACAAGGAAGCTTGAACTGCTGCGTGGTTCGAACTGGAATTAGGATCAGTGAACTCAGCTATGAAATCGGCGAGAACTTGATCCTTGATGGCTGTAAGAGGCTGAAATCTAATGTCATAAGCATTCAATTCTACCCCCACTTCAAGACTCGGCCAGACAAGTCCACTCTGCACAGAACATCCTTCAAGAGGAAATTGGTGAGCACGAAGATCGGATGGGACTGAAAATAGCGCTATAACTTTCTGGATACTGTGACCAGTGCTAGAAGGAGTTTTTCTAGGGGCAAATAACGGGTTTCGGCATCTAGTAAAGTCTTATTGACATAGTAAATGGGTTTCTACTTGTTATTGCGCTGAGCAATTAAGACACCACTCAAGCAATGGGCGGAGACAGCCAAATAGAGGAACAAGGTTTCACCAACGTAGAGATGTGTAAGGGTGGGCAGCTTCTCGAGGTGAGCCACAAGCTGCTAATAAGCTTCCTAGCACTCCAAGTTCCAACTCGAACTCCTCTCTTTTTTGAGGACCTGGAAGAAAGGGTGGCCTTTGTCTGATGACCTTAAGATAAACCTAGTGAGTGCTGCTACCATGCCGTTCAATTTTTGCACTTCCCTTACTTTTGTGGGAGTTTTGAGGGTTCTGATAGCCTCAATTTTGCTCAGGTTTGCCTCTATACCCCTTCTTGAGACGAGGTATCCCAAAAACTTTCCCGAGCTGACGCCAAAGGAGCTCTTTTTAGTATTAAGTTTCATTCCAAACTGCCTGAGTTGTGCAAAGGCCTCAGCAAGGTCTATGAGATGGTTCTCCTCCGAAGTGCCTTTTACTATAATGTCATCTATATAAGCTTCAAGGTTTTTACCAACTAGTCCGTCAAACATCCTGGTCACCACTCCAGCATTCCTAACCCCGAATGGCATAACTTTATAGCAGTAAGTCCTACTAAGTGTGATAAACCTGATTTTTTTTCTAATCGTGTTCAGCCATCGGGATCTGGTGATAACTTGAGAAGGCGTAAAAAATACTTAGTTTTGCATATCCTGAGATAGAATCAATTAATTAGTCGATTTTTGGCAACGAAAAATTGTCTTTTGTGCAGGCCTTGTTGAGGTCGGTAAAGTCTATGCACACATGCCAATCTCCTGTCTTCTTTTTTACACATATAGTGTTGGGTAGTAAGCCCGAATATTTGACTTCCCTGATGAACCCAGCTTTTAGTAGCTTTTGAACCTCACTAGCGACAGCCTATGCTCTTTCTTCAGACAACCTTCTCTATTTCTGTACAATTGGCTTGCTATTTGAACTAACCTGCAGCTTGTGTGTAATAGTTTTGGGACTAATCCCAAACATCTCATGCGGTGACCACGCGAAAACATCGACATTGTCTTTTAGGAACTGGAAAAACTCGTGGGCATCCTTACTACTCAAGCATTTACCCACCCAAAATAATTTCTCAGGGTTGGCTGGGTCAATTATCATTTTTACAAGATCTTTGCCAATTCAGTCTGCTGGCTTTACAGCAGTCTCTTATACCCCTAGCCTTCCCCTTTTTGATTGCTGTAAAGGATCAACATCCTTTTTGGCCTTCTTCTTCTGCTCTGGAGTAAACCTCGGCTTGTCGGCCTCCCTAGGGCTTAGGAATCTGGGTACTTTGTTCTTTAGCCTGGCGATGGAGGGGACTGAGTGCCCTACATACTCCGTAAGAAAACACTCTCGTGCTACAGCTTGGCTTCTCCTGATCTCCATCACTCTTTTGGGACACGGGAACTGAATCGATTGGTGATAGGTAGATGGGACAGCACAAATTGCATGGATCTACGGGCGGCCCAAGATAACATTGTACGCTGACCTCTCTTGAATCACAATAAAGGTTTCCATGGTTTGAATTGGCCCAACCCGTACTGCTAACGTAATCTGCCCCAGTGGCAGAGTTGTATTTCCGTTGAACGCCCTCAAACTGACATGGCAAGGTTTGAGGTCTGAGTCCACTAAACCGAGTTGCTCGTATAATCTGTGGAACATGACATTTACTGAAGCCCCGTTGTCAACATAAACTTTGCCCACATTATAGTTTGCAATGAGCATTCGAACTACCAATGCATCATTGTGCGGATGATTGAGCTCAGAGCTAGTTGCCTCATCCTCGAAGAATAGAGTCTTCTGGTGTACCCCTTCTTTTAGGGATACTAGGGTTGGTTTGCTCTTACATCGTTAACCTCTACGTCCTGGCAAGTAGCTCGATATTAGGCTCGCAGCTTGTTAGTTGAAAGGGCCGCCCCTTCATATCTCCTAGTGATTACATCAATTGTCCCCAAGACCTTTAACTAGTTAGGTTGGGCAGTCCGTGACTCGAGCTTCTTTGTCCCAGATGGCTGGCCCTTTTCTTCCTGAGCTATGAACTCATTTAGCTTGTCTTCCTTTGCCCAGGTCTCCAGATTATTCTTAAAAATCTTACAGTCTTCTGTTCTGTGGCCATGGCCTTTATGGTAACTGCAAAATAACTTTTTATTTCTCTTCTCTGGTCCCCCGCCATCAATTTCAATCTCTCGAAGAAGTCTTTACTCTCCACAATCCTTAGTAGCTTATAGATCGGGAGAGTGAAGACAGTGAAAATGGCTTAATTAGGATTGACTTAACCCTTAGTTCGTTCGGTCTTCCCGTGACTATTCCTTTTAGGGTCGATTGTCTTTCCTTTTATCCTCTCGCTCATTACTCTTTGAATTTTTTGGGTGATAGACATCGTTAAGCTGGGCATACTTTTCGATGGTTTGAAGCTAGCCTTGATAGGTGCTTAGGAGGATTCAAAGTGAGCTCACTAAACAGTGGCGATGGCTTTTTTAACCCAAGCTAAAAGAGGTCTATGGCATTCCTCTCGGCTGGCTCATCAATCTCATTATAAATCTTCCAGAATCTCTGAGAATATTCTCGCAGCCCTTCATCATTTTTTGTCTCATTTCATACAGATTCTGCATAGTCTTGGCAAACTTGCAGCTTGTGATAAAACGGTTCTTGAAGAGCTTGCTTAGTTCGTTTCAACTGTTAATGGATTGGTCTGGGATCTTTGCTCACCATTTTAGAGCAACTTCTCCGAAACTCATTGGAAAAATCTTGCACAAGAAACCCTCATTGCCCATATATAAAGACATACGTTGTAGATAATAATTTGAATGATGAGCAGGGTTTACAGAAAGCATGTAAGGTGTAAAAGTAATTTCAGAATAACCTTTAGGGATTGGGATGAGTTGAATCCACTTTGTAAATGGGGAGCGAGCTATGGCTGAACTTCAAACTCTATTGCCCCTATCCTCGTAATGAGAACGATTCCTCTTTGAGCCTTTATGACCACGGTTGTACTCCGTGGGAGATCAGGAGCGCTTTCTCTCATAATCAGCTCACCGATATCCTCGATTGCATTCTAGAAAACTAGATCGACGGCGAGCTCGCTCAGTTTTGGTGACTCGCACCTCCAATCCTTCGCGGCTTCGAGTTATAACTTCTGTCTCATCATATTGCTCGGTGCGGCCTAAACACCTAGAGTTGACCTCTGGTTGCCTCAAACCTAACTCTCTTCAGTTCCCACGATCTTCTTGGGTTGAAATCAACTTCAGAGCTTGTGGGGACTTGCTTCTATTCCCGTGCTCAAGGCAGTGAGAATGTTCATCTTTAAATGGGCTGTCTCGATGGCGCGAATGGTGTTGTGGGTTGGTATTGACTAGCTGCTTCTAACACATGCACATCTTCCTAAGCAACTGTACGGTGGAGGTATCGTTGATAGGTCCACTCGACAGCCAAATGCTCAAGTTGAGCCGCTTGGATCTGGCTTTGCATCGTGGCCATCAGCTCGATAACCACCGCTGAGTTTGGGTTGTTGGCCACTGCTTTATCGTAAGCTGGGCTGAGATTTCTAGTGAAATCTGGTGTTCATGGGCAGATTGCTGCTAAACCACGCTTTGTGGGGGTGGCAAGTCTGCTGGCGCCATCAGAGGTTGAAGAACCATAGGGCGTTTTCCGACGACGTTTCCCCCATTTCCTCCAGTTGTGGTTTCAATGCGAGTGAAATTAACTCCGGATCTAGTCCGACCTACATTAGTCGGAGGTGGTAAAGCCATCTATCGTGATGATTTCCCACAGACAGCGCTAAATTGTATGGGTAAAAAATTGGACTGTGAACTGTGATGAAGGATTGGAGCTAACTCCACTATTTAATCTGCAAACACAACACTCAAAAACAAGATTAGAGAGAAAGGCTGAAGCGAGTTCAGCCTAAATCTCTCCGATGCTTAAGTTGGTGACTGTATTGCTCTTAGGGAAGGAGGAAAGGTTTAAGGTAATCATTATTAATTAGGGTACTGTTCATCATACCTCATTTTGTTGCGTAATGTGCTTTTTATACCCACCTGTACGGACTGACCTGGGCCAGCTATGATAACCTCCGGGATTGAGTTAAGCCTAATTAACTGGGGTTAGTCCAATAATCGTCGGACTATGGTTTGTGGACCCTAGTTAAATGGCTAACCCTGGGTTAGATGTAACTGTTAGACTACAGTTAGTAGACCGTGGTGATAAGACAGAATTGTGGTACGATTGAGATTGTCAAGTGTCGTGACTTGAGTTGATGTCAGGTTTTGAGTGATAATGCACATTTACGAACTGGTGAGAAGATGGACCGAGCTGATTCTTCAGGTCAGGCCTTAGGACTGGGGTTCAGTATTAGGGCTAAGAGCCCAGGTCATGAGGATGAGACCTCAGTTCGTTCCATTGGCTTGATGACTGCTGTACGGGCTATTCTTCAGTCCTGTTGTTTTACTATGGGGAGCTCGTCCGATGGGAATTTACCCACACAGATCCTTTGATCCCTTTAAAAGAGTGCTAGAGAGTCATTCAATTAACACAACTATAATAATCTACAATTACACTCGTAATTCCTTTAAATCTAAGAATTCATTCAATTCTAATGATTTCACAAGAGAGAGAGAGAGAGAGAATCACACTATCTAAGAATAAAGAAAAATCAAGAAAACATAGCTTTTCGGTGAGTCTCCGACGAAAGCTTCGATGAGTTTTCAACCAATATAGCCATTGGACTTTCTTACCAATTTGACCTTCCTATAAGAGTATGGATTTGATAATCCCTTTATTTTAGTAAAAATTTGAGTAAAACTATATTTTGTGTAAGTTTGAGTTAAGGGTTGGAGAAGATTTTTGACCATTTTTACTCAAATTTGAATTTGATATGAGTTTTGAGTAGGTGTTGGAGATGTCCTCAAAACCTATTAATGAACTTAAATTTAATTTCATATAATGTTTATGTGTAGTCAAGAATTCGAATCGAGCACAAGGGATAGAGCTGCTTCACAGCGGCGATATACCTATAATCAGAGAAACCACAGTCGTTAGAGGTCGGGAGGAGTGTGTCCGGCCAAACCCCTCCAATACTTAAGTCAGGAGACTCGTAAGAGCTAGAGAGAGAAAATGGTACTGTAGGTCAGGTTATTGTGCGTGCCTAAGTGTGATTTATATCTTTCCTTATATAGGTAGATGTAGATCTGAACAAAGTTGGGTTAGATGATAGTTTTGGTTTAGTCAAACTCAACTGGGGTTAAGTTTATAACTGCCTAGCCTAGGTTGGTTAACCATGGTGTAGTCCAAACCGTAGTGTGTATAACTGATTGCTCCGTTTATTACGAAGGTAGTTTAACTATGTGCTTTATTATGTGGAGCTTGGCCTGTCCTTTTAGTCTTGGCCACTGATTTACTTTCGTTCTTGTGGATCGGTTCATGGTGAGTTTGTAGATTAGGCTCATGACATAGTATTCATGAGACGGGCTGGGGCCCCGCTCTGCGTGGTATATTGAGCCTGGGTTATATCAGTTAAATGTCCCATAATGTGCATCGTAGTGCCATGCTTGTTCTTGGGACCATATTGGGCCCTTTCTCATTCCAGTGCTTGTGCGTTCCCAGTCTCCCATGCACCATCTTGGGATTTACCCACATAGTTTACAAAAAGCAAACTTTTATAAGTGCACTTTAGTAAATTTTCTAAAAATCTTACATTTTATGAATATATCCTTCAATTTCTCAAAATCACCTTTTTATGGGTGCATTTATAGTAAATTTTCTAAAAATCTTACGTTTTATGAATAGGCCCTTCAGTTTTTCAAAATTTCATTGAGTGCATATGCTCACAATGCACCCATTGTGGATTCACCCCTCATAACACATGTAAATTCCAATCACCATTCTATTAACCCAAGCATTATGAGTGCGTCTCTACTTTGAGTAGTAAATTAAAAAATACTATGTGCACAAAGTCTTCCACGTACACATGAATATGAGTCACCCTCTCATATGAGAAAATTAAGATAGTTGAGGCTTAATAGAGTTGCATGGGATGCATAAAATTACTATAATTAAAATTCTAAATTGTCTCACATGGCTCCACAAATATTTTTCAAATTAAATTTTGAAACTGTTACATCTCCTTGAAGGCTCGAATCATGTTTCAACAACCACTACCACATGCAAATACCATCGATGCAAAATCAAACGTAGGGTGACCTATTCAAAAATGTGGTGGCCATATTTATCTGATGATGAATTCACCATCATTAACTTTTTCAAAATATGAAAGCGGTTTATTTTTCTTATTAATTACTTGTACAATCTTATCGTTGACGCAATGTTGACGGTGGATAAATAGAATAGGTCAATGAAATCAGTAACTTTAGTATTGGAAGCAGTTATTGCCACTCCTTAATTTTCCCCATTTATTTTAATTTATCAAGATTTTATGAAAAATATAAAATACTTTTATGAAAATTATTCACGTTGTTTAATAAAATTAATCATTTTGAATAACTTTATACGAGAAAGGTTTTTTAAAATCTTCCAGTTTAAATGAATTTTTTGACAAAAAATAAACTAGAGATTGCAAAGTGGTGAAAAAGTCGACTTAAATGATAAATTTTGAAATTTTTTTATTTATTTATAAAATTGTTCAAAATGATGTTTTCTATTAGTTGGTGGTCAATTGTATTAAAAACATTTTATATTTTTCATAAAACTTAAACAAATTAAAATAAGTACAAGTACAAATAAAAATTAGGGGAAATTTTAGATTGACTGGCCTGGTGGAAAATAATTACAGTTATAGTCATTAATTAAGAAGGTAAATTAAACGGTGGCTATAACAGGGTGGAGGCGGGTTTCCCTCCATTTTTTTTTAACCTCGGGTTTCCCTCCATAACCCAATCGTTGTCACGAGAGAGAACTAAAATACAAATCTGAGAGACGGAGAGAGAGAAAGAGAGACTCTTTTAGTCAACCAACATCAATAGCTATAGAGAGCATGATTCTAAGGCTCTCTATGAGGAGATTTCATCTTCCATTGCATAACCAACCTTTGTCTCAATCCCACGCCATCGCCTTCATTCCCAAAACTCCTCCTAGAGACTCTGAACCCATTAATATCTCCTATGCACACCCGCTGTTAGATGCAATTCCCCAACCAGACCTTTCCTCGTGTAATCACTTTCTTTTCGAGTACTCCCGTAACAATCAAAACCAAGAAGCTTTGAATCTCTTCTTGGGTCTTTGCCAATCGGGTTTATCAGCTGATGGGTCGACGCTCTCTTGTGTTTTGAAGGCTTGTGGATGCTTATTTGATCATGCTATAGGGAAACAGGTGCATAGTCTCTGTATAAAATCTGGGTTTTTAGACGATGTAAGTGTTGGCACTTCTCTTGTTGATATGTATATGAAAACTGAGAATGCTAAAGATGGGAAGAGAGTGTTTGATGAGATGCCTGAGAGGAATGTGGTGTCTTGGACTTCGTTGCTTTCAGGTTATATACGGAATGGATTGAACGATTGTGCATTAGGCCTGTTTTCTCAGATGCAAGTTGAGGGAATTAAGCCAAACCCATTTACTTTTGCGACTGTTCTTGGAGCTTTGGCAGCTGATGGAATGATTGAGAAGGGAATTCAAGTTCATACCATGGTTATCAAAAACGGCTTTGAGTCAACGACATCCGTGGGAAATTCTTTGATTAATATGTATTCGAAATCTGGGTTGGTTAGGGATGCCAAGGCTGTGTTTGGCAGTATGGAGAAAAAGGACACAGTTTCTTGGAATGGTATGATGGCTGGTTTTGTAACCAACGGGTTTGATTTCGAAGCTCTGAAACTGTTTTATCACATGAGACTTGCGGGTACAAACTTGACCCAGATGACTTTTGCTACTGTAATTAAATTATGCGCTACCCTCAAAGAATTGGGTTTTGTAAGACAACTCCATTGTTGGGTTCTAAAGAGTGGGTTTGGGTCTCATCTCAATATTAGAACGGCACTTATGGTAGCTTGCAGTAAATGCAGTGAAATGGATGATGCCTTTAAATTGTTCTCGACAATGCATGGAGTTCGAAATGTGGTGTCGTGGACAGCCATGATTAGCGGGTACTTGCAAAATGGAAAAACAGAGCAAGCGGTGAAACTCTTTTGCCAAATGAGCACAGAAGATGTTAGACCAAACCATTTTACTTATTCGACCATTCTTACAGCTCACCCTGTCATTTCTCCCTTCCAAGTACATGCTCAAGTAGTCAAAACTAATTATGAAAAGTCACCTTCAGTAGGGACTGCACTTTTAGATGCTTATGTCAAGATAGGATGTGCCAATGAAGCTGCAAAAATATTTGAACAAATTGACGAGAAGGACATTGTGGCATGGTCGGCAATGCTAGCTGGATATGCCCAAACAGGAGACATTGAGGGCGCTGTTAGTGTTTTCCTCCAGTTGGCAAAGGACGGTGTTAAACCAAATGAATTTACCTTTTCTAGTGTCATTAATGCATGTGCTGGCCCTACAGCTGCAGTGGAGCAGGGGAAACAATTTCATGCATGCTCAATCAAATCAGGTTTTGATAATGCTTTATGTGTAAGTAGTGCTCTTGTTACCATGTATGCTAAGAGAGGGAATATTGATAGTGCAAATGAAGTTTTCAAGACGCAAGGGGAGAGAGATCTAGTTTCATGGAACTCGATGATCTCAGGATATGCACAACATGGATATGCGAGGAAGGCTCTTAAGGTATTTGAGGACATGCAAAGACAAAACTTGGAGATGGATGGTATAACATTCATTGGCGTGATTTCTGCCTGTACTCATGTGGGATTGGTGGATGAAGGTCAAAGATACTTCAATATTATGATTAGAAATCACTGCATTGATCCAACGATGGAACATTATTCTTGCATGGTTGATCTTTACAGTCGAGCCGGAATGCTTAAAAAAGCCATGGATCTCATAAATGCAATGCCATTCGCTGCAGGTGCAACCATCTGGCGAACTCTCTTGGCAGCTTGCCGTGTTCACCTCGATATAGAGCTGGGGAAGCTTGCAGCAGAAAAGCTTATTTCACTTCAGCCACAAGACTCAGCTGCATATGTTCTGTTATCAAATATTTATGCAGCAGCTGGAAATTGGCAAGAGAGGGCTAAAGTGAGGAAGTTAATGGATGAGAGAAAAGTGAAGAAAGAAGCGGGGTATAGCTGGATTGAGGTGAAGAACAAGACCTACACGTTCTTGGCTAGTGATCTTTCACATCCCTGGTCGGATCGTATTTATTCAAAACTTGAAGAGTTAAGTATCCGATTAAAGGATGCAGGATATTGCCCAGATACAAATTATGTGCTTCATGATATTGAAGAGGAACACAAAGAGGTTATTCTTTCTCAACACAGTGAAAGGTTGGCCATTGCTTTTGGATTGATCGCCACACCTCCAGGAACTCCTATTCAGATTTTGAAGAACCTTAGAGTCTGTGGTGACTGTCACACTGTTATTAAGTTAATATCAATGATCGAAGGGAGAGAAATTATTGTCAGGGATTCGAACCGATTCCACCACTTCAAGGGAGGTTTGTGCTCCTGTGGGGACTATTGGTGACACTCAAGTAGATCAGTGGGAAATGGGTTTTTCTACGAACATTTTATTGGTTTCTTCTGACAGTAGGCCAGCTCACTTCTGCTAGGACCCGCTTAGCAGGACCTACGCTGGGTAATGGCCTTGCAAGATTCTAAGCCTGTGTTTAGGCTCAGCAAGCAACTTTCTGGGTGTAATGATTAGGACCAGATTACTGCAGTTACTACGAACCCGATAGTTGTTCACATCAAAGAAGAGAAATATACCAAGTGTTTGAAAATTAGACCACATGGATTTGTCAATGAAAATCAGAAAATTAGGGCCAAAGATTGACATGTCCACTCGGGTTGGCATGCTTTTTTTCTCATTTTTTTTGTCACCCCTTAATAATAATCCCATGAAGTCTGGATTTCTTTTTTCTCAAGTTGCCGCTGACTCATCAGTTAGAGAGGTATGTAACGACTACCTTAGCTATTTGCCTATTTGGGAATCAGTGCCGTTATATGATTCTTTTGTCAGCATTTTGATTCATTGAGTATGGTCTAGTTGATATGTTGTTCCCCAAAAATATATTTGGATATTTTTTCATTACAAACTGAGTCATGTGATGCCAATACCTAGCAACTTCACACACAATATTTTAAAATTATTATTAGCTAGAAAATAAAGGTAAATTATTTGAGCAACTAAAATATAGAGAACTCACATTGATGTTTAGCCTTCACTATTTTTTGAGTTAATATCAGAGCGTCCCCAAATCTCCTTGGTTTCATTAGTAGGTGATTTATTTATATCAATAAGACCTTTATCTACTGTGACTATGTTTTTTGACCAAGAGTTGATCATTTTGCATCTGCAGTAGCTTAGTTTTCCAGAAACAAATTTATGTGCAAAGCTGATATGCAGTCTTGAATATTTTTAGTTTAATTGTACCTTTTCAGTCTTCATCACAGCTAGATGCCTATCAATGTTCAAAATCCCCTTCTTGTCAGCAAAGAGATGGGGTAAGGCTCATGAGAGTTTGTGCCTTGAAACTGACAGGTTCATGAAGGAAATTCAAGATCTTAGACATTTTGATGATTTACTCCAGTAAAGACATTTAGACGTCTAAATACAGAGATGAGAGCATAAATTCTAGGAAAGTTGGTACTGTAGATTTTATAAAGGAGAAGTACTCATATGCACTATTAAACTTTACATCAGTTTTTATAGAACATGCTGATGTTACTGTGAGTCAAGCATGTCTTCATCTTGAACACCCTCAATATAGAAAGGTTTACCTGAAACCATGATATGCATCTATAGGAAATATGTCTTCATTCACAGTTCGCTACAAATGATTTTTATTCATACCATTTTTGTGCAGATATATAGTTTGAGGAATTGCTTAAAGAGAACTTCCAAATAAGACGAAATGATGTGATCTTAGCTATGACACATACAAAGGTGTTCGACTAAGTGAAAGGACTAGATTGTTTGATTCAAGTATCCTAGAATTCTATGGTATGATTGATTAATTTATGCTATATTCATTTTTACCTCTTTCAGTTTTGATACATAATAGAACCATGGATACAATCCACAGGATCAATTGAACTTCTATTGCACTCAAATATGAATCATGTATGCAGTAAATTAAAACACTCATTCTTACACAGAAAGCACATTGAGACCAATGGGACTCCTAACCCTATGGATACCATTACTCCATGTCAAAGCCCCAAACACAAAGCTTCCATTACTGTTCTTGAAAGGTGTGAAATCTACCCTAAAAGATACCTTCTCCCCCGCCTTTGTAAACTTAAGCTGATCAGGTGTAACTGTAACTTTAACACCGGCTGGGTAATCAATGTATGCTACAAAAACTGCTGGGCCTTTGCCGTAATAAGTTACTGTTCGATGAACGCATAAACTTCCATTCATGTTGGAAACACCAATCGAAGGGTAGTTCAAATCATAGGAGGGTGTGGGAGGGTTCTTGCAACAAACTAGCTCCCCTGTGAGGTTTTTCAGTTGTGCAGTGCTTGCTCCAGTACTGCATAGAAAATCAATAATGTCATTGCAATCAAAATCATAAATTAGTCCAGGATTCAATGCTGCAATTGGGTTTATGTGTCCAGATCCGTGGTCAAAAGGTGTGGTCTGGGTGCCATCTGGATCTCTTCCAATGGCTTTCCGTCTGTTATCTAGGACAGTAGCTGTAACAAGAAGACAAGTCAAACATGTTATCATTAAAGTTTTGTTGCAATTGTTGTATTTCTGCTTGCAGAAATTTAATCATCTCTGGGAGAAACAGCTAACCTGTTGTCATTATGGCAGACATTATGGCTGCTGGACCCCATGAAGGTTGGTTGGATTTTAAAATTGCAGCAACTGCAGAGACATGCGGGCAGGACATGGAGGTACCAGAGATTATATTATACATGACGGATCGTTCAGCTGTCGCTTCAGTTGCTACTGGAGACCATGCGGCCAAAATATTAACTCCAGGTCCTGTTATATCAGGCTGCAGTAGGATCTTGCATTGTCAGGTAAAAATATATGGAGGTGCATTTTGCTTTTAACTTATTAAAAATATAGCTGTAATGCTAACCCACCCCCCACCAAAAAAAAAAAAAAAAAAAAAAGAAAAAAAAGGCAGCGTTAATATTTAAGTGATTTAAATTAATGTGTGGAACTAAAATGTGGGAAATGTATCAGATTCCAATAAAACCTACTTTGATGATGTCTGGGGTTATAATATTTGGTCCCATTGAAGAAAATGCGGCCATTTCTGGTGCAGGTTTGGTGTTCAGAACTGTTATCGTTGGGGAGATTCTAGCAACCGGATTCCTGTAATAACAGAAGTATTGTGCAAGTTTAGATCTGATCAATATACTAATGTTTCTCTATGCATTTTCTTTCTTCAGTAGTAAGAGGCAATAAAGCTCTAGAACTTACTTTTCTGTAGCCATATATGCTTGTAGATCTTCAGCTTCTTCTTGACCAATTAGAGTGCTCGGTATTACGAACTGAAAGCCAACGTCTTTGGCAGCCGGATCAATGAGTATCATTCCAACACCACCAGCTTGTCTTACAAATATGCTTATTTCTATTCTAATTTCAGTAATTTTCTCGAGCATGCATACCACAATCTTCCCCTTAGTCAAGGTAGGATCTAGAGTGTTGTTCTTGCAAAAGCTGAAGAGGAAAAGAAAATGGAAAGAGACCAAACCTATTAGAACAATTGCTTGGTCTTGTTCAGCATCATGGAGCTGAATGTGCAGGCTATTACCTTAAGCCAAATTTACTTATATTTAATCATGAATGCCCAATCAGAAAGTACTAAGTTTTTAGGTGATAGTGGGAAAAGGGGCTGGAGTGACTAAAATGCTTTGGTGATAAATATAGGATTCTGGGATGATGATAAAACTTATGATAATAAGAAAATTTGAAATGAGACTCGAAAATAATGTGGGGAATTTTGAATAGATTTTAGTGGGAAAAGACATGTATTGACCGGTGAAAATGTAGAAGAAGAAGATACCTTGCATTTTTGTCGGAACTCCTGGAGCAGCTGCGGCACTCCCAGCTATTAAACCGTAAAAGGTTTCCATCATCAGAGGGTTCAAAGAGGATCCCTGTAACAGGTTGTTACATATCTTAAGTATAGATCTTATAATTGGCTATAAATCACTTTGTTTGGGAAGTAGGAGGTGAACAACATATTTTGCTAAAGATTACCTTCAATACTTTTGAATTTCCAAGATATATGTTTGAGTTGAATTCCCTGTCTAGGGTGCTTGCAGCAACTGTGAGGATCCAAGGAGCAACATTGGCTGCAGTACCTGGGAAAATGGAGTTTCCAGCCGAAGCTGAAACGAGTATTCCTTTCTGGAAAGCATGGAAAGCTCCAATGGAAACTGCATCTTCAAAGTAAATTGGCTGGGGAGGTTTAGGGCCAAGGGAAAGAGAGAGGATATCGACGCCATCGTGGATTGCATCATCCATGGCAGAAAGAATGTCAGCATCATTACACAAGTCAAACCAACAAGCCTTGTAGATGGCAAGTCTGGCATTAGGTGCACCACCTCTTGCAGTGCCTGTGGCCATCCCAAATAAGCTGACATTGGCTACCACAGATCCGGCTATTGTTGAGGCAGTGTGGGTTCCATGGCCATCGCTATCTCGAGCTGACCGGAAGAAAGTTCGGTTGGATGATTTAAGAGGTCCATTTTCTGCTTCAAACCCTTTGTAGTAGAACCGGGCGCCTATAATTTTCCTGTACATTCCAGTCCCAATGGAATTGTTGAACTCACCAGAAACTTTCATTTACAATCTAATACTTTGTTTCAAGCTTCACAATTTCATATTTTAACTATGCATTGGCATGTTTCAATTAATAAAAATCCTCATGATCGGTTTTGACTGAAAACATCGTGCGTCAACCTAGAAAATAGTAGGTCCTTAAAAAATAAAAAATAAAAAATAAAAAATAGAACCTAGAAAATGTTGATTGAGTACCTGTTGCAGTTGGCCAATGTAAAATTATCGCCAGTAAGACATTCTCCCTTGAATTTCTTGGGCACAGGACCTAATCCTTTATCATTGAAACTCTCGGACTCAGGCCAAATTCCTGCAATTTAAATTCAATATAGAAGGATTTAATTATGGCGATTCTGATGAAAATAGCTGCGGGGCTGGTATATATTTGATGATCACCTGAAATAAAAAAATTAAAAAAATAAGGAAAGAATTCAACTATATAACTATTACCTGTGTCAATGACACCAACTATTGTGTAAGATTTCGAGTCTTTTGGCAGTTGGTGGTACTGGTGAACAGAATTTAGTCCAAGAAACTCCCACGAACGTGTTGTGTGGACATGGTTCATCCTGCTCTCAAATATGGAGACTACTGAATCGCTTCCTGCAGCATAAACAAAGCGGAATTACGGGTGTTGATATAAGTTATATCAGCACGTGCTTACCTAATCATCATCTTGTATATATATATATATAGAGAGAGAGAGAGAGAGAGAGAGATTCAGCCATTATTGTTCTCCCCAGTTGGGCTGTGTGATCATCCATTTCATCCCCCAATAGAACTGACTATAGTTGCCACTACTTTGGTGTTGGGATGCTGTCAAATACTTCAAATTAAACACAAGAAAATTAAACACACTACTTTGAATTTTGAGTGAGTTGAGGTGAGGCTAGGCAATGGAACCCTATCTCAAAGATGTGATGTTCTTTTATGTCTTCCCCCACAATCAATGCACATATGACCATATGAGGTCCTACTATTGCACATATAAATCTTGTAGCCCCACCACCTCTTTTTTTTTTCCAACAAAATAAACTAATTCCTTAGAAATGGGTAAAGTCACACAAAATAAATCTATTTGGCTGCTGGCCCCAAGAGGGAGTTAGAACTCAAACCCAGAACATACCCCTCCTTGAGGCGCAAGTTCTCAAAAACTACACTACTGCACCTTGTGTTCTTGCAGGCTTAGTGCCCCTGTTCGATTTTTTATTTTTTTTTTCTTCCGGTATTTACTGCCTTCAATCAGAATAGAGTTGGTCATTCAAATATCAAAATAACATGAACATGGAACCAATTAAGCACACCTGCAAGTTGTTGAGCTTGCTCTGCTGTAAGCATGGCTGAGAAGCCTCTGAAGCTTTTACTATAATGGTGAACTACCACTTGTCGTGCTCCATGGAAACTGAAAATGATTCGACAGAGTTGTCAATAATATAGTCCATTGAAGCTGAAACTAGAAACCAAAATTTGTTGAGAAGAGTTAGTGACATGCCTTCCAGTGACCGAAGCAAGCATCTCATGGTTAGCTGTGATCACGGAATTCCGGATCCGGGTGTGAATGATCCCCCATGTAAACTATGTAATGCTGCAAAATTTTGAAAGAAAGAGGGAAGTTTCCAAATTAACCACCATAATGCCATGGCCAACTCAATAGGGTAGCAATTGAGGCGGTCGCCTTAGGCCCTAGCTCCTAATGTCCCAACCTATTTATTAAAAAGCCTCAGTGCAAAAGGCCTCATTTAAAATTTTGACCTTAGACCCCATTTAAAAAGACCTTATTTATAATTTTGTTTTAGGCCACAAATTGTATTGGACCGCTACCGCATAATTGCAAGAGTAGTCATTCTTGAAGCCTAAAAAAAAAATCTAGAGTAATCAAAGACGACCATTGGATCACCTGTGCCTCCCATGCGTGCAGGTAATGCATCCATATCTCAACTCAACCAAACTCCATATGCAAAAGTACATAGTGAATTTTTTTATGAAAAGGCAATGAACTAAGGACTGAACCAGCTACTGATAGGCCTCATCAAAAGCCCAAGGCCCATAAGCAGCCCAAAGCCCAATCCAATACCCAAAGGAAAAAGCCCAATCTGAGCCTGAAAAAGCCCAAACCTGAATACCCTTGAGCTAGGCCTAGGGCCTTTTCTTGAAGCCCCAAGCCCGACACTATAGCATAATATTTCATTATGAATATTTTCTAGTTTTTTGGGAAAGTATTTTTTAGTGACCGGATCTCAAATTAATACCAATAAAAGGATATTTTCTATTACCTTACAACAAATGGATAGTCAACTTAATACAAAGTGTTTTGGTATTACAATAGAAAGTGGTTACCAAAAGGTTATTTTTTACATTGTTTTCTTTTGTTATAACACTAACAGAAGATTACTATGGCTTAGGCTCAAGGCCCAAAGCCCAAAAAAGCCAGAGCCCATGGGTTAGATTTGGGCTTCATATTTTTCTTCAGGAACGGCTATTGCAACCCCCCAATACACTAAGTTGACCCCCCATATTTTTTAATTAAAAAAATTATGGGGCAAAATTACCAAAAAGGGCTTAAGTACCCTCACCCACCCCACCCCACCCCACCAGCGACAACGGGCTCCAGCACCCTCATCCACCCCACCCCACCTCACTGGCGACCCTCTTCTTCCCTCTTCTCTTCTTCCTTCCTCCTCTCCCGCAACAGCAGCCCTCACTCCCCTCCCTCCCGTCGGAACCCTCTTCTTCTTCTTCTTCTTTTTTCTTCTTTCCTTTTCTTTTCCTTTTCTTCTCCTCTCCCTCCCGTCGAAAGCCTCTATTTTTTTCTTTCCTTTTCTTTCTCTTCCCTCCTGTCGCCGGCCAAAAAAAGAAGGGGAAGAACCTCCTCGCCAGAAAAAATGGAGGTTTTGAAATCTTTTTTTTTTTTTCTTCTTTCCTTTTCTTTTCCTTTTCTTCTCCTCTTCCCTCCCGTCGGCAGCCTCTTTTTTTTCTTTCCTTTTCTTTCTCTTCCCTCCCGTCGCCGGAAAAAAGAAGAAGGGGAAGAACCTCCTCACCGGAAAAAATGGAGGTTTTGAAAAAAAAAACCTCCCTTGCACAGATCTGACCAGCAGAGGGAAAAAAAAAAAAAAAAAAAAAAAGAAAGAAGAAAAGGGAAGAGTCGCTGGAAAAAATGGAGTGGCCCTTCCTCGCCGGTCGCCGTCGCTGTCGCCGTCGCTTCTTCTTCTTCTCGCTGGTCCACTGACATGAGGTGTGGGGTGGGTGAGAGGGGTGGGTAAGAATGAGGGGTATTGAGGTCTTTGAGAGGGGTGGGTATGGAAATTTTTGGGGTGGGAATAACAGGTGGGGGCAATTTAGGGGATTAGGGGCTTGCAATAGCCGTCCCCTTTTTCTTCATGGCTTGGCCCAATGAATAGTGTAAGTCTGGCCCGAGGCCGGCCCAGCCGGAGAAAAATGCCCAAGACGGGCCTGATGCCAAGGCCTAGCTACCAATAACCAATAAAGCAGGGATTTGGAGTGCACAATATCCACTGGAGAGGCATGCGATCCAATAGTGGCGTTAGAGGTTTTCTTGAGTGGCCAGTGTGAAAACAATAACTCTCACACCTTTGTAAAATGGAAAATGTTTTTTTTATGACAGTCCATCATTGCTTTCACTGAGACACACACCAACATGGCAACACGTATCCATAAAAACCAGAGACCCATATGTCTGTAACAAACATTTACATCCCCACATATATGTTGTGATACATGTTCTCACGTTTGTCATCGCTAAAAACACGTCCGTAAAAGCAATGACCAACGGCAATGGTAGCTGGACTCTTGTAAAAACCCTATATCTTTCTCTCTCTATAAATATACAAGTATATATATACCTTTGTGTTGGTTGTGACTCCGTATATCAAACCAAACCTAAGCAAGAAGATGAGAATGAAAACAGTAGAAAGGTTCATGATATACAAGACTTGCTACTCCCCTCCTATAGAAGTCAATGATCTAAAGCAAGCTAGAGAATAGAGTAGTTCAAGAAGTGGAGATGGTTTCAAAGTGATATACAGGCCTTGCGTATTTATAGCCCTAACAATTCAGACTTAACCATTATAAAATAAAAGTGCACCGGCTTGACCTCACATCAGCTGAGATCTTCGAAAGAGAGAATGTGTATATGTTAAGGGGTTTAGAGGTTTCTAGAGAGCTTGGAATCTTACAGCCGGCTTCTAGTAGATGATGATTAATGGAAGCGTATTTTCTTCCTAGCCTTTTTGGAAATACGCTTTCATTTCTACGTAAGCCGGACCCCCGCCCCCAACAAAAAAATATAAAAATACTAAAGATACCAGATAAATTCATATAATTCGGGTTTCCCATAATCTTCTAAAGTAAAATCTGCAAATTTTTCTGTCATTTGGCTGGATTAAAAGCATGCCATTTTACGCCGTTGTTGTGTTGTAGATTTGTACTATGGGGCCACCACTTGCACATATGAGGAAGAGCACAAGACAGCAGCGACTGTGACGTGGAGAGTCGGACTGGCCGCTCGGCCCGTTGGCCGTATGAAGGATTATTAATGCTGTCCGGCGACGCGTATATTTAGGGCCTACACTTACCACATACACCTACGACCCTACAAGGGCTAAGTATTGGTCCAAATATTAATTATTAAATCTTTTAAATTCTATGCATGTATGTATGTAAATAGCATGTACATAAAAAATTTATACATATGTATGTATATGTAAATCTAGAAAAAAATTTCAGGTCACTACATTTTGATTTTCTTATATTAATTAGGACAACACTATGGGTTGTACCTTATACATAGACGGTTTATAGTGTTATACCATACAACCCATACATGCATGGAACATAATCCCCAATATATGGGTTGATGTTAATAATATTAGCATGTGCGGACCAAAATAAAAAATTTACCCAATCCACGAAAAAATAATGTACCAAAATTAAAATTTTCACCTTTGATTACTTTATATTAGGGCACAACAAGGTTGAGCTATGTTAACAAAATAAACTTACAAATGAAATGAAAACAAAAACAACGCTGCATTAGAGCATCTCCAATGAGGCCCGCTATCCAAGCCCTTTAGCTATTATAACCTAGCCAAATCACCTTTTTTCTTCTCCAAGGGGCTAACTATATAGCTAATTATTTTAGCTATTGTTAATTTAGTTAGCTACATTTAGCAAGTGAATGTTCACTAGCTAAACTATTTTTAGTTAAAAACAATGAAACTTGTCCTCTTTATATGCATCATTCTCTTTTTATCTATCTACCAAATGATTAAAAAAAGAAAAAGAAAGATTATTAATAAAAATTTGAAATAGTTCAAAATAACTAAGGGCTACTTGCTACTATATAAAATACTCTAAACCCCCCAATTAATTTACATTTTTAAGGTTTTATGAAAAAAAAAATTATGAAAACTAATCACATCATCTACTAGAAAACATCATTCCGGACAACTTTGTAGAAAAGAGTTTTTCCAAAATCTGTCATTTAGGTAAACTTTTTAACAATTTTTCATGAAAAATGAAATAGAGATTGTAAATGGCCAAAAAGTCAGGTTAAATGATATATTTTAGAAAAAATTTCTTCTACAAAATTGTTCAGAATGATGTTTTCTAGTGAACAATGCTATTAGTTTTCAGTTAAAATCTTTTATATTTTTTATAAAACCTCAAAAAGTGTAAACTAGTGGGGGGCTTTGAATACTTTATGTGGTGGCAATAGCCTCACTCAATAACTAACACTCTTGAAGTATTCATTTGGATAGCTAGCTAGATATTTTAAAAAATGTCATTTTACTAACTAAAATAGCAAAAAAATAACTAGTACCCGGAGATGTTATTAGATACCTAAAAATATCCACAATTCAGGGGACAAAGGTCCATTGTATTACATTTTGATCCTCCATACAGAATGGTCCTTTGATTTGTTTAACTTATCCCTCCTAACAGAGGCAAGAAAACAAGCACGGATTCGGTATTGGATTCAGAGAACTCAACACAGTGCTAAGTTAGCTCCGGTTCGGTAAAAGTTCCAAAAATTACTTCTAAAATGATCATAATAATCTCAATGGACAGCTTTTTCAACTTTTAATTCAAACCGTCCAAAAGTGATCCAACCGCGCAGATCACCTCAGCATAATGCTAAGTTTTGAAGACTAACTCAACACTGAATCCAAAATCTAAGAAAACACAGCTCTACCAGAGGCAAGAGACTTCTACCATGAGTTGCATCTCTCATGCTCAAGTTTGTTTAAGACAAAAATAAATAAATATAAAGCGAGAGGAAGAGAGGGGGGGGGGGGGGGGGGGGGGGTTCGCATGATCTGGCACGTTGCCAGGGGATGGCGGCTGTTTAGAAACTAATGTGTGACCGGCTTTGAACGTACAGCCATACAATCCCATGGGAGAAAAATTACCTGGTACAAAGATTCAGGGATGGTCTTGAATTAATATTAAAATTCAGGATAATATAGAGTTGTAAACAGCAAAATGCAAAAAGGATCCAAAGTGCCAAGGTTCGCACCACTTATGAAAGAACACACCCAACCCACCAACAAAGGAGGACCCTTTTAAAACCCAACACCCAACCCAAGAGTTGCTTTAAAGGGGTATCACCACCTATAATACGGATGCCAACAGCATTGTACCCGAAACCATTATAAGACATTTTAGAGAAAGCAGTCTGTTAGAGACTAGATGCTGGGCACATCTTGGCTAGCTGGGGTTTACCTTCTCTACTGATATCCAAGTTCACATATAAACTAGTAACAAACAATGTAAATCAATTAATAGAATTTACAAATTTGCTTATTGCTACTCCATGCCTCCCACTACCCATCCTATTATTTTTTCTAGATAGAGTTTGACGGCAAAGCAAGAAAATATAATGCCTGCTCTGAAAAATACTCGGAAACACAACAATTTTTTGGCAAATATGTCAGGTCTGACCAATGGAGGAAAATATACACACCTTGTTCAACAACATTAAAGCCATATTCTGGAAACTCTTCTTTACACAATTTGAAAACAAGCAATTTTGAAAGTATCAACCTCACTGTTTCCATCTCAATACAGGAAGAGGGAAGTCATGTCACCTTTCCCCACTTGAAGAAGCTAAACAGAAGGATATATGTCATTGAATCCAGCAGTCATAAATAGGGTACAAATTATAGCAATTGCACTCACAACCAGCGTGGGTCAATGCGGTTCCAATTCATCTGATCGATCAACCTTCCTCTCCAAACTCCTTTGTAAATCTCTCCTGCACCTCAAGGTCGGATTTGCTCACGGTCGGCCTCTGTCTCGCAAGCACTTTATCAAAATCTGCTTTTGCGATGGGGGGTGGAAGGATCTGCATGGACATTAATTAGCAACAGAAACACTTTAACAACTTTGAGGGGATTTTGGACATCCAATTGAAAATGAAATTGTTAACATGAGTTTATTCCTTTCTCATATAATTAAAAATACTTATCTCTTTATATATATATATATATCTTGAACAAGTCAAATTAAGATTTCAATAAATGATAAAATTTCTACTTTCAATGATCATCTCAGTGATGACTTCATTTATGTCAAATGACACATATAGGTGCCCAAACGGCATGGAATTCATATTTGAATCACTTTGTTTCCACAAGGAGTACCAAATGGCCCAGATAAAAATTACACAAAGTACTCAACAGGAACTAGAAAAATTGTATCAGGTCAAGGACACAGTGTACAATTTTCAAATACATTTGTATCTAAAGCATCTCCCATACCTCTGAAGCAAGTCCTTTTGCTGCAAGCTCCTGCATGGTGATTTGTACAGCACCTGGTTGCTTTGGTCCACATGGCACCCACGTACCATTAGGATTCTTAATGAAGAACATGGCATCTTGCGTTTTCCGAACAGGTTCAAAGAGGACATCCTTAACCTGGCAGAGACAAAAAAAAGGAAGAGGGGTCTCCCTCACATCAAGACAAACTTAAGATGATTAAGAAGAAAAACAATAATATCATAGACGCCTTCACTTACACAAACAGCAATATCTGAACCAGAAAACCCCTCCGTTTTGCGAGCTAAGCTTTCAAAATCACTTTCAGTCAAATTGTGAGGGGTATCTCCTAGATGCACCTGTGCAAGATTATCAAGCCAAAATTAGAAAAGGATTAAATTGGTAGCTATATAAAAGAGATGGTTGCATTGCCCAATTTTAATTTTGTTTGATTTGCAAAACAAGGAAAAGTTCTCGTACTTTGAACATATGCTGCCGAGCCTTCAAATCAGGGAGAGGAATATATATACGCTTGTCAAATCGTCGCCGGATGGCCTGTTAATACTATCTGTTAGCCACAGCAATACAATAGTCCTGATGATCCTAAATGAAGTCACAAAAACAATCTTCACATTTTTCTTTACCTGATCAAGAGCATAGGGAGTATTTGTTGCTGCAAGAACAAGAACTTTTTGATCATTGTTTCCTACACCCTAAAATGTGACAAGGTTAAGTTCAACATTAAGATTGAATTATTATTATAAACAAATTTCTTTAGACAAACAGTAATTTAAACTATAAGATATGAGTGGATAGGGATAGTTACTATTCTCTCTTTCATAACTACCTATCCCATGTGTATCTAATTCTCTCATAACCACCTTTTCAAATTCAAGTTTTTTAATTGAACAATTTTCAGCATTTATTCCCAATTTTTAAGAATTATTATTTATTTTTTTTCTTTGCACAAGCATCGCAGGGGCTCTGAAGTTTACTATATACAAGAATTTATAAAATTTACAAACCAAAGTGTAAAGTTGCCAGGGGAAAAAAAGGTCATAAAGGGGCCTTGCTAAATGGTTTAAAATCCCACTCAATCTGAGCAATATGAGTTGCCGTATAAACATATAGGGGTGGCAATTACTGACATGGCATAAGTATGACGGCTCCAAGATCCCCACACCAGAGCTGTCATTATATCCTACAACTGTGTGTGTCCATGTGTTGTATAATGTAAATATGACATCAATAATTAAAACTCGAGTTTTGGTATAACAAACTATCAAATTCTATTTGCAAAAAAGAGTAAAATCTTAATTTATAAATCAAACATACAATAACCCACAAACTAATGAATAAATATAAAACGTAAAAAAGAAAGAGATGAGGCCAGTTTTGAGATATTTGTCTCAAAAGAAAAGTTGAACTCCCCCTTAATCCTAAAATTGGCATGACTTATTAATGACAGAAATAGTCATATAAGTAAGTATGATTTGGTTTGAACTTTAAAATACCATAAAAGAAGATCACAAAAACCTCTTTTTCACAACAGTCAAATCTAGTGATAGATTGTATGGGTGTCAGACGCAAAAGACTGCAAGACATAAAAATAAATAAAGCTTAGAGGGAGTGTTTAGTGTCATATCTTTACCACAAGGCTAAAGATATGACACTAAACACGACACACATAGTGATCAAAGCCTACGAACTTACAACGTTAACCACCTCCTCGTCTAAAATAAGTTAAATTGACAACTCTAGCAATGGTAGCCTTTATTTCAAGCTTAGGTTAAACAGAATCAAAAGAACAAACTTTGAAATGTTCATCATATGCCACAGGCACATACCAACCTACTACCTCTCTCGTTAAAATAATAGATAAAGGTACGCACCTAGGGCTGTACAAGCTAGCTTGACATGCTTGGCTTGAGCTCATTACTACAGTAAAAGATCAGACTGACCTTAACTTAATTTACCTGTTACCAGTTTGTTGGGCTCAATCTCATCCTACCTGAGCCCAGCCAACTTGGATATTTGAAAAGAATTCCAATCCAAAGCCTCTAAACACAAGGCCTACACAAATCAAAAGCTAAACCCACAGACGTTACAAATGTTTTGAGCTTTAACTGCACCAAGCACACCCTAGCTCAACTTAGGGTTATTCAATCAAACAATTTTTATCTAATCACATGGATTGGCTCAAAGGCACACCAAACAAATGCAAAGCACTAATCATATCCTGAGTAACGAACACAAGCAAAAATAAATAAATAAAAATAAAAATAAAATAAAATCAATCATCAACAGAATGGGCATAAAGGAGTCATGAAACAAACACTTAAACTTAATAATGAAAAGAAGATGATTAGGTGGAAATATCTAACTTAATACATGTAATTATCAAGAATATCAAATAAACACCTATGTGGAGGGATTGATATTTTGGAACAACGGTGTTGTAATTGTAAATAATTGCCTATAAGACAACAATAACTCATGTTAGGCCACTTTTACCATAGGGAAGGCCATACCCTATAAAGTTGCATTGCTAAATTTAATAAAAATGACATGGAATAAGCAGAAAATCCATATCAGATCAAAAAAGAAGAAGAAGGACTGCAGCGGTCAAGTGCATTTAATCAAATCAATTCTAGTTTTACATGTGCAGCAGAAGTTGTTGATGATGACGAAAAAGTCACATCAAAACAACCACTTCAATAAGCTTACTAAGCCGCATAGAACCATTGTCTTGCTTTAACTGGACTTAACTACTGAAATGTTAAACCCCTTCATCACAAATACACAAAAGTCTGAAGATGTAACTACAAAACATAACTGCTATTTTATTTTATTTTATGGTTTTTTTGGATAAAAGTATAGACAGGTATAAGTAGCTAAATAAGTAGAAAAAGAGAAATTTGTGAGAATATCTGCAATCAGATAGAAAGACAGGAGTTCAAGACTTTTTCTTCTCCACCACTTCCCACAAAAATAAACATACCTGCATTTGCACGAGAAGTTCTGTCTTGATACGCCGAGAAGCCTCACTCTCATTTCCTTCTCCACGCTGGCCACACAAGGAATCTATTTCATCAATGAATATGATGGAAGGAGCACTTTCACGAGCCATTTGAAAAAGATTGGAAACTAGTTTTTCACTTTCTCCCATCCACTTCGAAACCAGATCTGAAGAAGAAATACTGACAAAAGAAACAGCAGTTGTCAATACATATCATTACTTCATCAAAAAAAAAAGAAAAAAGAAACAGTAGTTGTCACTTGCCAACTTATTGGCCTAAGTTCATGAACATAGAAAACCGACCAGAAATGTAAGCAAACAACATTATTTTTGCACAGACCAAGAAGATAGCAATGACATCAACTCATAAAAAGTCCCCTTGAGTGAACTCCTATGTGTCAGATAGTGCACCCCTTACCCCACCCAGACAAGCTGTGTGGGCTTCAATTTAGTTAATGGTCTTCTCTTGTACAACAAATCCATCCCCCCTCCCTCAACTCCCCCCCGCCCCCAACACACACACACAAAAAAAAAAAAAAAAAAAAAAAAAAAAAAGAAAGAAAGAAAGAAAAAGAACAAATATATACAAGGACTCAGATGTGATAGACACTTTCATGGTCCCTCATTTATTCAAGCTTGCAACTATGTGGGTTGGTTTGCTTTGGACATACCATATTTGATGCATGGCTGCAAAGATTCCTTGATGCTGATTATATGGCCCATGCCGTTTAGATTTTACATCGAAATTAATAAAAAATTTCTCTATTCAGTTCCTAAAATCATAATAATAATAACCACAACAGCAACCCATTCTAAGGTGACAAAGCAATCCTCCAAGTAACTTCCTAAGCTTTCATTCACTGAGGCACCATTAAACTTGCATAATACACATCCAGGCTTAACCCATACCTTTCATACCAAAATGTATCAGAAACCTAAAAAGGGGGGCACATCATACACCCATGTTCATGGGAGACATACAACCTCTTACAAGGAAACAATACAAACTCAAGAAAGCCGCGTCACTTTGTCTAGTTTCATCAGAGGAAAAAAAAAAAAAAAGGGCACGTCACTTCCAGGTAATGAAGAAAAAGAAATGATCTTTTAACTCTCAAATCTCAATTCACTTAGGCCCGCACAACAATTCTTTTTTTTCCTCCCTTTTTTTTTTCTTTTGCACTTTACTTTTGGTGAGTAAATGAGGCAAAGTTAATAATTACTTATGAAGAGATAAATCCATCTCTATTTTCCATTATTAAAAGTTCTTTTTCATTTCAATAAAATGAGTATAAAAGCCATAGAAAGAAAAATTATAAAGGAGGCCATCCACAATGCTACAGACAATCAAGAGGAGGAATTCCCCAAAGAAAATAAATAAAAAGAGAATAATACAGTGAGATATGCCTTTGGCATTAAGGCCTATGTAGCATGGATGGAAGATGCTCCACCATGGATGCAAAGTACCTTGATTCATTATTTATAGAAGAAAAAACAAGAAGGATCAGAACTAAAAATTCATCTATCACCCAAAAAAAAAAAAAAAAAAAAAAATTCCTTGCAGTTAATTTAGTCAACCAATCACCATTAAAACTTACTTATTACTGATCCTAGCGTAAGTCATTACCGATTACTTTAATACTAGATTCTGTTAACTATTAAAGAGCATGGTCATAGCTTTGTCTAACACCCAAGAAAAGCATCTACACATGAATTGAGATATAAGCCAGTTGGAAATAATAATAATAATTCTAATAAAAAAATAATAATAATAATGCAAACAGCCTTATCGATGTGGGGTTTAAATATTCTTAGAGTTGGCTTAATTAGATTCAATCTTTCAGCTCTGCAAATCTCTCTCTCTCAGATTCAATCTTCCAACCTTCTCTACATCTTTTATCAGTAATAAGTTTTAACTTAGTCACCCAGTCAACGTTAAAACTTATTACTGATACTGGCTTAAGTCATTGCTTTTATACTAGATTCCATTTTATTTCTTTAATTTAACTTCTGATCAATAACAGGTATTTAAAACCAAAAAGGAGCACACCCAATATTCACTAGAGCCAAAGTCTCCAACAAGGCGACAACACAAACTCAAGCAAGTGCATCACCTCCAAAAAATCAAGCACAAACAATAGCATCCCCAAAGACTGGGGATTCAAAAAACGTGATCCTGAAACAATCATGGACCAAACTCTACCCTGATCATCCCCTAAGATAAAATGATAATAGAGAAGCCGAAGGCATCCCCAGAAACAATTGTGAACAACCCAACAGCTATTATAAAATACCATTTAACAGGTTCTCAATCTGAACTGCCCAGCTTGTGGGAAGTTGTTAGATTACCTGTCAATCTAATTGTAAACACCTCAAGGTTGGTGGGGGATCTTTGGCAGTCACCAATTGTTTCAAAGGGAAATCCAATATTTCATGACGGTTGGCCATCAAAGATTTTCAGGCTATCATCTAAGAGAATGATATTCGTTTCTGTGAATCTGTTACAAGCTTTTGATAAAAAAGGCTAACCAGGATACGAACTTCCCAGATGAATTGGAAGGAGAATTTCCAGATATGCATACATATGGTACAGCACCTAAATGACCTTATGAGTGGCATTTGCTGTCCGACCAATCCTCTCCCTCTAGGGCCCCTAACTAAACCAAGGACTGGACCAAGTTTTCTTGTCCCAAATCAGTAAAGAAAATTCGAGTTGTTGCATTTTATAGCACCTCCAGACCCTAAATTATCAATAAAATAATATAATAAACATAATTATAAATATGAAATGCTCATATAGTACTCCCTCTGTCCCAATTTGTTTGCCCCACTTTGCCCAAGCACAAATATTTAGGCAATGTATTAAAAGTGTTGCTATGTCATTTAATTTATTTAATTTTCCTATTTTACCCTCTTGTGACTTGTGAGAGCATGTTACTTGATGTGATAGTTGGTATAATTATTGTTAAGGGTCTTTTGTGAAAGGAAATAATTAATTGCTCTGACTTTTGGAAATAGGAAAACATTTTGAGAAACATTTTGGGCATCCCAAAATGGAAAGTGTAGGCATACAAATTAAGACAGAGAGAGTAATATAAAACTATATAATCATATATATTGATATTAAATCTTCTTAATAAAACTAAGTCCAAATTGGTGCCAGTTTTTTTCCAATGAAGGTAAAATTATATTATATATGAACAGTAACAACAAAGGCCCAAAAGCCAAGAAGCCAACCACAAAGATGCAAAATCAGTTCCAGGTTTTCCCACTTTGAATCAAGTTAATTTCAAATAGATTGTCTGAAAACCAAGCCGGGCTGCATTGAGGTCACAGATATAGTTCTCATACCAGCCTAGTCTAGATTTCCGCAAAATGAGAAATTGAAGCAAACCAGGCGGCTTTGAATAAGCCATTATTATAGTCTGTCATATTAACAGATTTTTCTTAGTAAATAAAATAACTGCAAGGAGCAGCATCAGAGGGAAGGGTACCTTGAACAGAGGAAAGATGCAAAGGTAGAAATGATGGAAAATCTAAACATAAACTGTTCTGACCAAAGACTAAGACAAGCCATGGTTAAGTTGACAGGATCTTCACCGCACATATAAATATACGCAAGCTTCTAGGACTACATCTAGATGTATAAATAATTGTGGATACTTTCTACACATCAAGTAAATGGCCAAAAATGCAATTATGAATAAATTACCTAAAAAAGGTTGAGTCTGCTTCAGTTGCAACAGCCTTGGCTAAGTATGACTTCCCTGTCCCAGGTGGGCCATATAACAAGAAAGCTCTCCATGGTTGTCTCTTGCCTAAAAGAGAGCAAGGGCACAATTAAAAATGTGTCTTATAACAATAGAATCAAATTAATATCCTACATCCATCATTTCAACATTATTAACTATTAAAACACTTGAAACAAAACAGAGAATATAGAAACCAATCAGTTTCTTCTCCCCATAAATAACCAGCAGCACAAGGGAAGCTCCATATATTTAACAAAGGATTCTTTTGTTTTTCAAACATAATAGCTTCAGGATGGTTCTAGGTTTTCCAAATATCAGCGCTGTTCACCATCTTATCATGTAAGATGTTCAACAGGAAATCTTAATTCCATCCATTGAACATCTCTAGCAGTATTTTATTTATTTTTTTGGTTTTTGGATCAAGATCTTGCAGTCAAATTTTAGTAGACAATGTTGGACAATATTTTCTTGATAAATATGACCTGTTATCCACATGGCAATTAAATATATCTTGCTTTCAAGTTTATAAAGGGTCATTTAGTTGAATGCCTAACCCAACCAGAATAAGGCCTCGATGTCATATATCAAATCAACCGACTTGACAACTCAAGTAACTGTGAATAACAAATCAAGAGTAGGATTTAAGAGAAGGATGGAATTATTCCAACAAAGATGACATCATAAGAATTTTTCTTCCCTATTTTTATCCCTTTGTTTGTGAGTGTGTGTGTGTGTGTTGGGTTGGTGGTCTCTTTTTCTTCTCTCACTCTTTTTTTATTTTATATATTTTTTTTTTGGGGGGGGGGGGGGGGGTGTGAGGGTTGGAGGTGTTCCTTTTTTGACAAAGCAAAATGGCCTATATTTAAAAGACTTCAACATGTGAGGTTTTTGTATATTACACTACCACAACTTTTTGTTAATGTAGATAATAAAGACACTAAGATAGGTGCCAATATCTGATATGGCAACCCAAAACAAACTGAAATGCAACATCACTGGGCACCCAAAACAGTACCCAATAGAGATTGATGTTGGCATTTCTCTTCTTTACTCTACGGGTACTTGGGTTGCAACCATCTTAGTGCCTAGTGTTAATGCTTGTATGTCTAAAGAATGTCACACATTAATATCCACCAACTGATTTCCCAAGACAAGTCCAATAAAATATTTTTAAAATGCTATTCAATGATTTCAATTCCCATTCTTGAAAGTTCCTAAAGAGAAAAGGAGACCAAGGAACCCCACTTTTCAAATATGGTATGTAGTTGTCAAACCATGCATTCTTATCAATAACAATTCTACACAAATTGAGGTGAGCATACATTATCCAGGGGCCACAACCATTATATACTTCCATAGGGTCCCAAACATTTCCATCAACCCCATTTTAGCTGCAATCGACCACCTCCATAGTATACCCACCTAAAATCAAAATATCTAAAGCCTTTTATCCAAAGTGCCTTATTAATAGCTAAAGTGGATTGCAATCCCACGAACCCTCCTCCATTGGTGCACAGACCCTTCTACCAGGGAAATTATATGAAAAAGAGGAAATGGAACCATAAAGAGGGAAAGGAAATAGGTTGGCAAGTTTACTAATGAAGTTCAAATAAGGGTGAGTCTCCCCCACTTTGACAACTCGCATTTTTATAATTTCTTGTCAGATCTTTTGATGATGGGATCAGGGATCTCCAACTGTTTTTGCCTCCTACAGAGCTCCCATCTAAATGTGAAAACTACATTCTGCCAGAATAGCTATAGGGTTGTGTCTAGAATGAAACTTCAAAAAATAACTACTTCTAGTTAATGACAAGAAAATACAATGACTTTTCATTGTCAGCACCTGCATGTTTCTTGATAGTGATATAAAGTTACTCAGGTGAAAGAAAGTTTTTTACATTACATAAAATTATGACGTTTCATTTAATCCTTCAACTAGGGCACTATATCCTAAAAATTATTTTAAAAAATATTATTCTCACTTGAAAAAATTCCCAAAAGCCAAAAAATAAAATAAATGAATGAATAAACAATAACATTTAGGATAATAATAATAATAAATAAATAAAATGACTTTTTTCTTTTAAATGCTCCAATAATGTGGTGAAGAGCTTCTTTCAAGTGCTTTATGATTGTAAGATTTTGGTGGGTGAGAATGACTCCTTGGTGTGGCATAAGAACTCTAAAGGACTATTCTTCGTAAAATCTTTCTTAAATATTTTGAGGCTTGTAGGCATTTCCTTTTTACCAGCCAATAATATTTTGATTAATTTGGTTTCTTCTAAAGTGGCTTTCTTTTGTTGGTTGGTGGGTTGCAAGAAATGCTTGACTTTGGATCACCTTAATGGGAGAGGAGTGCTTATGCCAAATAGATGTATCTTGTGTAAGGAGAAGGCGGAAACAGTGGACCATCTTTTCATACGTTGCGCTATGCGCCTCTTGATGCTCATTATCAATTTATCTGGTGCCCAATGGGTCCTCCCTTCTTCTATTTTTGATATCCTCTCGGGTTGGTGGTTAAAAAGTGGCAACAAACAAGCTAAAGTGGTTTGGAGAATGGTCCCCCATGCTATTTTTTGGTGTATTTGGAGGGAGAGGAACCTTAGGACCTTTGAAGGGATTGAAAAGTCGGTCATTGTCCTCAAATCCATTCTTACAAAGAATCTTTTTTGGCAGTATTCTAGCTTTGCTAAGATTAGCAATCCTTCTTTTGTACACTTCTTAGATTCCCTAAAGATATTAAGGGGTCTTTTTTGTACTTTTTATTTTTGCTTTGTTCTTGTATACGTCTCATGTACTTGAGCTTTGCCTCTTGTTATCAATACATGTTAAGTTTCCAACTTAAAAGCCTAAACTTGTAAGTGGAGGGCACAAACAGGTACATGAAGACATGTTAAACTCAATATTTAATCAATGTGGGATGTGGTATATTTCCAACACTCCCCCTCAAGTTCAACCTAACAAGACAATAACGGGCTTGTCACATGGATAACAAAGACGGGCTCACAAGCGAAATGAGCCCAAAATGACATGCTCTGATACCATGTTAAGTTTCCAAACTATAAGCCTAAGCTTATAAGTGGAGGGCCCAAAAAGGTATATAAAGACATGTTAAACTCAATATTTAATCGATGTGGGATGTGGTATATTTCCAACAATACAAATTTTATTTCAAAAAAAAAAAAAAAAAAAGGTGGTGAAGAGCCTATGTATTAAGGCAACACTACGAAGCTTACAAAAGAACTAACAAGAAGACCATGGTTATTGCTTTCTCACTGACATCAATATAATCTGTTTTGTTCTAGTGCCAAATAATATCGATCTATCCCCAGTCTGAACCGTCATACCATTACTGAAATTTCATAACAAACCATCTCTACAGCAAGAAACCATAAATTGCACCACACATTCTTATATAGCAAGCTAACTAAAAACCAAAACAGGCAATAAATTTAGTTAAGTAAACTAACCAGTAAAGAACTGAGGGAATTTAACAGGCAATATAACAGCCTCCTGTAAAGCCTGCTTTGCGCTCTCAAGCCCAGCCACATCGTTCCACTTCACGTTTGGCTTCTCCCTAATTATAGCCGAATTAAGCCCCAACCGCAGCTTCGCCTGCTCAGGATCCTCCCCATCTCCGCCCTCTCCATCCTTGGGCTTCGTTTTCGGTCTAGTTGCAACCGCCGCATCCCCATTTGAAGCGGGGCCTGCTCCACCATCATCAAGCACAGCTCGGATCTCCTCCGCCCGCCGCAAATACTCGGTGAATTTCTGGGTAATAGCTTCTTTGATCTTTGGATTCTTCTCGTACTTCAAATGGGTCTTAAAGTATTCCAAAGCATTCATATAAAGTGGAAAAGCTTTGCTGTAATTCCCAGCATTGTCTTCCGTTACTGCTTGCTTCACATACTCTATAGCTTGTTCCTTGAAATTGCTATACATCTTTAAATAGCAACAAATCTCACAAAAATCAGCATCACAAACCCCGGAAATTTTTATTTTTTTGAAGGAAGAAAAAGAAAACCCAAATCCCCCGTTTGATTGCCGGGAAACCTAACGAAAAGAAAATAAAAGTAAAATTTCCAATCTCATGTTTCGCTTCCCAAAAAAAAATCAAAAACCCGAAAAGCTCACAAGAGACTAAGCAAAGTAATTACAATAGACAAAGTTGAGAGAGCGGTATAATTTTTTTCAAAAACTATTGAAAATATCAATATCTTCCTTTTCCCCACATTTTCTCGGCAACCAAACAAAACAGAGCATAAAATGCTGAGAAGATTCAAATAACTGAAATTCTCAAAAGTTCAAAAGCTGAGCGAGGATTGAGCTAGTTTTCTTATACTTATTCAAAACATCAAAATCTTCCATTTTACTGCATTTTCTCGGCAACCAAAAAGAGCATATAAATTCTCAGAAAATTCAAATCATAAAAATTCTCAAAAATTCAACGAATCCCCAACATACCTTCAAATTAACTAACCCTGGAACCTAATTGATTGGAAAACCGATGGGAATCGACCTTGAAATCACGATCCGGAAACCCTAATTTTCTCGGAAATAACTTTCCGGGAAAATCATCCTTTTTCCTCAGATTAGATAAGGCTAAGAGGATCACTTGGGATTGATGATGTATATATATAAAGAGAGATCGATCAAGCTTTAGCTAGGGTTTTGAGATCGATCGTTGGACGGAGGTGAAGAGAAGAAGAAGGAGATATACGGGGTTATGGTAAATCGTCAAGGAGACGTAAGAGGCTATACGTCTGTTTTTCTAAGATGGTGGGAGTGCGCATAGCGCACCGCGTGATTTATTCGTGGAGGAAGGTTCCCTTTGCGAGGGGTGGAATTTCTTGCCGGTGACTAGGGTGCGCGGTGACCACCTAGGCGTATTTTAGCCGAGGGGGACTCGGGGAAGCAAAATAGTCTATGGTGGCTCTTTTTTTAGGGGGACGGTCATGGTGCTTTATTTATTTATTTATTTATTTTTTTTTAGTGGTTTCCCAAGTGTCTTAGGTTTCGCGCAAAACTAATATTCTGAAATACTATCGGATGTTGAAATTAGGATCTCTTTCAAGAAAATTTGTTGTATCCAAGGGTTCGAACGTAAGACTCCTTACTTAAGCGACCAGAATCCGAGACTCCTTACTTTAGTTTCTTAATTCTTATAGACTCAAAATATAAAATGAAAATCGATGTAAAAGATTTCCAACAAGAAGTGCTAGCGCATTGAAGGCAAATAATAAAGGATCAAGAAATAGGGTATATTTTGAATGAGAAAATTTGTATTTATATTTGTATATTTTTTTTATAAGATTATTTACTATTAGGCTCAATATTATCATAAATTTATTAGAATTGTTGATATAAGATACAAGTATACTTTTATCTCAGTCAACAATTTTTTTTTCTATCGATCTAATTTCTAGTTATTGAATAGGAAAAATTATGGTTTTACCTCTCAATTTTTACTTGGAAATACTTAATTAGCACATTTTATTTGTTTTCAAACACTTTTGAATCTCTCATGTTTGAAAGTATACCAATTAAGCTTCCTCATTAACTTGTTGGCTTTACCTATATGTTGTAAGGTATCAGTCAAGGGTTCAACGTTTCGGTCTAAAAAATACGGATAAGCAGGATGATATAAAGTGTTAGTCTGAAGTGTTATAAAATAAAATAAAATGTGCAAAGTATTTTTAAGTGAAGTTTAATAGGACGAAAGTATAATTTCTCTTATTAAATACGGAATAATCCAATTCTTAAATTCATTACATTGTGGTTATAAAACTAAAAATTTGCATGTAAATATAAAAAATTATTGATAAAAATTGGAACTACGTTACATTTCCCCGTTTAGGCGTTTAGTATATAAAATGCGAAGCCAAAAAAAAAAAAAAAAAAAAATCCTAGATCTAGTCCAATCAAAACCAAATGATCATATGCAAATTCTAAAACTTCATTAAAGTTGGACATGCCAATAGGATAGGCCAAGAAGCCTAGAACAAATTTATTAATTATAATTATTCAAGGTTTACACTGATACTGAAATGGGGTTGAAGCCGAAAAAAAAAAAAAAAAAAAAAAAATTCCCATTACACATTATTGTGTGATAAAGGGCTCTTTCTCATTTCTTGTAGCTGGCGGCGGCTAAGGAACAAGGAAGCGTGAGAAATGGGAAAGCGCGGGAAGAAGCAGAGACATCCACAGAAGCCATCTCGAAGAGGAAGCTTACACGATCTAGATGGAGAAGATGATACTAGTGATTTTGGTCATGAACCACACCAACTTAGCCTACCCTCTTCTTCTTCTCTCTCCGATCAAGAAGAAGAAGAAGAAGATGTTGAGGACGACGAAACTGATCCTAACCCATCAAAGGATATCCCGTCCAAGTTCCTCCTCTATCAACAATCTGTCCAGGTCTTACCCACTGACTCAAGTCTTTTTAATTTTATCTCTTTGGGTGCTGAGAAAATGTGGGAAAAGAAAAGAAAAGAAAGTTAAAGTACTGTTCGTTTTGTTTTTGAAAGTACTTTATTGCTTAGAGCTAGAAATTAATGCAGTTTTTGAAAGTAATTTTTAAAAAAAATTACTTTGCTCAGTTTTCTGATCAGCCAGACGAGGTGTTATAATTGTCTGCTACAGAATTGTGAAAAGGGGTTTTTGTTAATTTTGTATCGCAGTCGCCGAAGGGAGACATCAGCTATCTACAGAAGTTCTTTTTGATGTATGTGGGTGGGAGGGTACCCCTCCATCTACAGGAAGATTTCTGCGGCACCGCGCTTCTTAGGTACATAATCAACCTCTTTTTTTTCTTTTTTTCTTTTTTTCTTTAGCTGAGAATTGAGAACCTCATTTTAATGTGTTGCTACTATAATTAACTTTATTAGCTTCCACCATGGTGTACATACGCATATGTGTGAGGGTTTAATGTAATAATTTTTAATAAAAGAAAGAGTGCTGCTAGTTATGATGGAAAAATTTGCTCGATTCATCCACTGGCTGACATGGTTTTCACAATCCTTTTTAATTTCAAAACAAAAAAGACTCTTAACTTATTTGTTATTTGTTACTTTGTAATTTGACCCGTCGATGTGGATTCACAGTCCTTATTAAGGTCAAAATAAAAAGGACTCAACTTATTTTACTAACTTGTTTGCCATTGTAATGTTATCTGGGAAGAGTGGGTGAATTCATATGGTATCTTTAGCTACTTTTTTTTTTTTTTTTCCCAAAAGAAAAGTGAATAATAATCATACATATTTTATGAAAAAATTTACTGCATTAGCAGTACCCACTACCTTCTTTTTTTTCCAACTGGTTACGTTTTTGGTGCTTTTTGGTGAGAGTTTTAGTTTTGTCAATTGTTTTTTTAGTTGCTTATGTTGGATGTGAAGTCGCTGAAAAATTGAAGGTCATCTATTTGATAAAACACCTAAGATGGCTGCAACCACATCATTTGACTTGCCTTTTACATTGCAGTCTCAACAACCCATTTAACTTCTTTCTGAACCAATGGCTGTTTAGTCTTAGAATATGATAATTTTGAGGAGATAATCTTCTTATGGCTTGTAGAGAGCAACTTACAGCTTGTGAGGTTAATAGTCTGGGGAGAGAGAGAGAGAGAGAGAGAGAGAGATTTTAGGAGGGGGAGACTTTAGGTACTGTTTGGGCCTTCTTGAGATTGTATAAGTCATTTTTGTTTCCATTTCCAATATGCTGTTTTAAATTTACATTAGCTTACTGCTATCGACTTAATTTTGATGAGTGATTGATATATCTCTACCAAACTTTTGTCTTTAAAAGGAGCTCAAAAGTGGTTTAATCTCATGCGCAAATCCGTTAAGCTGTTTCTCAATTGCAATACAAAACTGTTCCTTAAGGACTAACACAAATTTTATTATATGTATTTGACAGTACAGAATGGATCCGCTGTGACTCGCGAAGAACTGCT
Source organism: Liquidambar formosana (assembly GCA_039720395.1). NCBI lineage: Eukaryota > Viridiplantae > Streptophyta > Magnoliopsida > Saxifragales > Altingiaceae > Liquidambar > Liquidambar formosana. Next base: position 28,586,088 of record CM077827.1, on the reverse strand, counting down.
GTAGGACTGGATTTGGACCTTGAGGCTCTTAATTGGTGCATGGAAAACAATGTCAACAAGATTGGGTCTGATGGGTATTCCAGAATATCCCTCTTTCATGGGAATGTCCTGCAACCTCTCGAGGCCAGACTAGTCAAAGCCCAACCCCAAGATCTTATAAGGAACTTTACATTGAAAGACAGAGAAGATGATCCAGAAACTGGTCCATGGGAATGTACTGCGCAAGTCAGCCCTAATGCTTCTACCAATGACGAGTTAATGAAGAACTTTCCACTGCCTGCAAGAGATATTGTCTGCGCTTTTAACTACAGCTGTTGCTGTCTTCATAAGCGTGGAGAGTTGATTTCATATTTTAAGCATGTCCTTGATGCTTTGTCTAGAAAAGGTGGCATTTTTGTGATGGATTTATATGGAGGTACATCATCAGAGTGTGAGCTAAGGCTTCAGAGGAAATTTCCAAGTTTCACGGTGTGTTTTTCCTGTCTAAATATCCTTGAAACAGATAGCAGTTTATCTGTTTAGGTTTCACCACGATCCTTGGACTGATATGAAAGGGATGGCAGATGACCCAAATAGATATGAGAACAATTCCCATAAGGCGGGTCATATAATTTCTTTATCACACCATAACCAGAATAATGACAGTAATTTTCCTCTCTTGTTCATGCAGTCAGCACTGGTTAATATATTTCAAGAAACTATATGATATTTAAAACATAACCTTGGAACTTTTTTTATTAAACATATTTAGGTTCTAGAATTATCTATACAGATGCTTCACAGTTAGTCCTGCATCCAGGATCTTGTGTTGTTTTTTTGTCAAGGACCTTGTTTTTGTTTTTGTTTTTGTTTTGGCCATGAATTTGATCTCATTTCATTGCTTGAATAGTTCAAAACTATTATAGGATGTAGATTTGATTTACCAGCTTAGATCACATAAATAAAGATTAAGTTAAACCCTTTTAACAGCAGAGAAATTGGATTAGCATGTACAATAAAATAACTCAAAAGTATATTACACCAAGACATATTTTTGAGTTGTACTTACCTTTAAAATCTCATATTAATGTGAGGACTCTGCTAGCAATATTAATGTCAATTCACATGAATGGAAGCGCTTCTAGTTCATAATTCAAGTATTCCCACACTTCAATTACAGAATATTCAAAATAATGGCACATCATTGTCAAGCCTTTCTGTTGCAGGTCCTTCTGTCTTAGAATTTTAACTTCTACCTTCAACCTGTACAGTATGTATGGGAGCAAGCAGAATTTGACATCATTCAGCGCAAAACAAGAATTAGCCTCCATTTTCATCTCCTAAAGCAGCAGAAAAAACTTCGCCATGCATTTTCATACAGCTGGAGGCTGTAAGTTGTGATTTCTTCTCAAGATTTGTTTTCTTATTTACCTGACAAGAAAGGATGTGTCCTATCTTGAGATAAGCATATTGAGCTCTGATTTTTGTTATTTATATTGATATTGATATTTCATGTTTTTGTTAAAATATGAGAACATTATAAGATTGTTGCTCATGTGCCCAGGTGGTCGTTGCCTGAGATAAAAGACTGTTTAGAAGAGGCTGGATTTCAGTCTGTCCATTTTTGGATTCGCCAGATGCCAGACACAGAAGTAGTCAGAAGTACAGAGGGATTCGGTGTTGGACGAGACGTGAAATATGAAGAGGTCACAAGTTTTCAACAACAAGATGCATGGAATGCATATGTTGTAGGTGTTGCAAACTAATTCCTTAGCTCCATCTTTTGAGTAATCTTTGAGAAGAGTTGTGTTGCTTCTAACTGCAAAGAAATTTTGTCTCAAAAATGGTTAGTCAAGAGCTGTATTTGTAGTTGTAAACTACATTTTGGTTCAATAAAATTTTTTAAACCCTTTTATAAAATGCTATTCTGTTTTAGCATCCTTGCCATGCCAGATATAATTATGCAATCAAATCATCACTGCGGACGAGTGAATGTTGTGTTTTTCTTAATTTATTCTAGCTGCAGACTTTGATTTTAAGTCTGATATTGACTTGTCTTTAATTTGTTGCCGAATGCACATTAGAGATATCTACATGTGTATAGGTTTCTGAAACGCTCACTCTTTGATAAGGGGGTTTTGACAACTACTAGAGCTTAAACTTACGATTCAATTGTGATTCTAGGTCATACACACAACTCAATTTTGAGCTTAATTAATTAGGTGCACCTGCAAGAAAAACACGGCCAGTATATGCATCTCATTCTTCACAAACTCTAAGGGCTTTACCCAAACAGAGGACATTGATTATAGAGACATTTTTTCACCTATTTTTACGAATGACTGTTTTCAAATCATCGTAGTCCCACGAAGCTTTCTAGAATCAATTTCAGTCTCAGTAGACTCATTGCAGCCTCACGCAGCTTTCTAAACTCCATTATGATCGCAGTAACTCTTAATATCCCCAAGAAACTTTATGGACTCAATGGAATCTATTCGAAGACGTATACATGATGCAACAAGATGGTTTTTAGGTGTCTAGAAAACAACTTATCGTGTGCAAACTTAAAAAATCCATCTATGGACTCAAGCAAACATCAAAAGTGGTGTTTGAAATTTGATGAGATTGTTACTACCTCTTGTGGCTTTAAAGAGAATACCGTTGCTCAGTGCCTATACTTGAGGGTCACTGGGAGCAAATAAATATCTCTTCCTAGTGCGTGATGTAGATGATATATTGCTGCTTCCTAGTGCTTGATGTAGATGATATATTGCTTGCGGCAAATGTCATTGAGCTTTTGCTTGAAACAAAGCATATGCTGTCTTCTCATTTTGACATTAAGGATCTTGGTGAGGTGTCTTGTGTATTGGGCATACAAATTCTCTATGACAGATCTAATGGTGTTCTTGTATTATCTTTTAAAACCTACATTAATTGTGTTTTGTGAAGATTTAAAACAATCTTGTTCACCTGGAAAAGCACCCGTTGTGAAAGGTGACAAGCTCCATCTTAATGCCCTCAAAATGATTTTGAGATTGCTCAAATACAAGGGTACCCATGTGTCAGCTGTGGATAGTTTGGCGTATGCTCAAGTATGCACACACACCCTAATATTGCATATGTTGTTGGTGTACTTGGGAGATACTTGAGTTTTCCTAGTCACTGGAAAGCTACAAAGATAGTACCAAGGTACTTGTAGCACACCAAAAATTTTGTATTGATATATCAACAATCCGACATTCTTGATATAGTCGGGTATTCAAATGCTGCTTTTGTAGGTTGTCTAGATGACACTAGATCTTTCTCTCAGAACACTAGAAGTACTTCACGCTCCTAGCATATTGACAGGTCAAATTTTTTTTTAGCAAAAAATATTATATTTAATTGAAGAAAGGATACACACCCACAACCCCAACACAACAAAAAGAACCCCACACAAACACACCTAATTCAACAAAACAAACCCTCACATCAAGAGAACATAGAGAACCAACCCAAGTACAAATTGACCCAACAGAACCAACCAAATAGAAGCTAACAAAATAAACTGCCCCATATCCAACACAAAACCACAACTCGAGATAAAGCCATCTTGTGTAAATTTTAAGAGAGAGTTGCCGAATATTATATTTGTATTGAGCACATTTTCACAAAATATATGTTGGCTGATCCACTGACGAAAGGTTTAGATCCAAAAGTTTCTCAGGAGCACGTATAAGTTAGTGGGAGTTCTGTACATTGTTACCATGTGCTCATTATGAGTTATTGCTTATATTGCAGTATGTTATTAAAGAAATTTAATTGATATAACACTTGGCCACTTTATTATATGAGTGTCCCCAATTATGCTGTTACGAGGCATGGGTCTTCTTATCTTGATTGAGATTATAAGTATTTTGTTTTATTATTTTTTGGGTTTTATCTTGATTAAGATTGTAGATATTTTTGTTCTCGGTTTGTTGAGAAGGAAATGAATCAAGCTTTTGAAGGCCTGACTCACATTCTTTCTTTTCTCCTCACATTCTGTCTTTTTGGCCATCCAAGTTGTTGTGTTTTTTTTTTTTTTTTTCCTTGTACGTTAATTTATAGTTTTTGTGATATTTTTTATGTAGTGGAAAGCTTCAGGTTGGCATCTAATGGATAATATGGAGTAGAAACAAAACTGGTGTTTTAAGATAAGAACTAGCAAAGAAAAATGCCTTATGTAGCCAACACCCATACCCTTAAACCCCCCCAATATCAACAAATGAGTATCAATGCTTCTCTATAAGTTTAATCCGATATTACTAACTCAACAAGTGAAAAGAATACCACTAGGCTATCATGCCATTGGCGCCAACCTTATATAGTTTGAACAGGCTATTATAGAGTTAAGCCTAGTGTCTACCAACTAACCCATTCTGATGGATTTGGCTTAATGCATACGGTCACACTCTTGCCAGGTTGATGCCACATACCCTTCTCACCAACTGCGGCTAGATTCAGTTTCCAACCATCCAATATCACCGATATGGTGCATGCTTATCTATTACATGATACAATGATGCACGTACTGTTTCTGGTCATAATTTTTTCAATCTTTTAAATGACTCGCATAGAAAAACATTTGCACGAAGGGCATATATGCAACCCATCAGTTAACAAATTTCATCAACTCAAGTCCACAAGACTTGCCCAAACTACTTGGGATTGGCTGCATAACCTTCTTGACATTCTGCAGAGCTTTATCTACGCTTCTAAGTCATAACGCATAAATCAACATGCTTTTCTCACAGCCATGACTGCATCCTATTACCCATCCCCTTTCCATTTCATCATAACCTAACCATTCATTCCATACTTGGTCTCTCAAGATGTCAAAAAATTGTGGAAGTTTTTGCACGAAGTATAGCTAACCAAGGATCAAAATTCTAAGTATAATTAGGTCTCTAAAGAAATATGTTTCACATATTTTTGAACCCTTTCTCCCGAAGGATAAGGACTGATAGTTCTAACAAGAGGGTCAACAATTTTTTTTTTAAACATGCCTTCCTAATCAATTAATTGATCATGCGAGTTGAGCCAATCAATGCACCACCAAATAGTCTTTTGTGCTACAAAATGTCAAACTGTATGTATTGCGCCCAACCCTGACCATATGTTTCCACACCAGTAATATTCAACTGCTGCTTGTCCTAACCTCACTGCAGTACAGGTTTTCAAAATTATGCAAGGATAATTACCAGGTTAATTAATAAGCTTCAATTTCAGGATTTGAACCAATCTACCAAACTACCAAGGCTAATCCTAACAGTGCGCTCAGTTCCTTTCTCATATTTTCAATATGATATCTGACCATTCATTGGCTCAGTAAATTAATTGACCCTCTTGGTAAAGAACTGAAGGTACACTACATAAACTGATCAGAAGAAGCAAAGAAGAGTTTCAAGTTAAAACCAAAAAAAGTTATTTCCACTCTTGTCAAGCGTTTCTCCAAGAGTCAGTACACTTGTGAGATGTTAAATTACAGTCTAAAATCACTGCATTAGATTAGGTAACCATCCCCCCCCCCCCCCCCCCCCCCCCCAAAAAAAAAAAAGATGGTGTTAAATAATCTACAAAAAAGGCAGTATTTGTCATCAATGTGGTGGGAGAGCAAATAGGGGTGCACCCTAACCACTTCGGCACTTGTGGTCTGAACATAACTGAAGACCAGTTTCTTCCATCCTACACCCTTTTGAAGTTGAAAGAGTGAAATGTGTTCAAAGCTCCGTTATGGCAAGTGAAAAAGATAAAAAGCTAATAGCCACACTGAATACATGCAAACCACCTGAAGAACAGTTATAACACCCTACTTCCAATATTCTTTCTTGAACAGGGTGAACTCAATCATTCAGGAAAATAAAAAGAGTACAACTTTCTGGTAATAAGAAATCCGAATAGGGTTCAAAAATTACTTCATTCATATCCATCGGGTCATGTTGGCTACACAGAAAGTACAAGAAAGACAAAACACAAAAAGGACCAGAAGTGCAGGCTCAATTAATACATATTAAATGGCTTTGGCTACTTTATTTGTCCAAAATGCCTCTTACAACATTGTAATTTGTGTACAAAATGAATGATTTGAATCTAAAAGAAAAGAATTAGCAGGCTGGGTTTGAGAGTTCCCTCTTAATTGACTGGGAGTATGTCTGGAACTGATATGTAAGAGTTGATTCTAGAAGGTCTCGCAGGGGTGTCATTGGATTCCAACCTACACAACAGACCAGAAACAAATATTAGGAGAATGTCAGAGTTTTTCATGATAAAATTGCAGGAGTCAAATGGGGTCAATAACTACTTACCAAGCTGCCTGTTGATGATTGTCATGTCTGGGATGTGCTTATCACTGTCATCATAACCTACTCCATAGAAATCCTTTGAGCTCACATCAACAGTGGATACATTACTGACAGCATCACCAGATACCTTTGCATAAACCTTGAAAGAGAAATGGATTGCTTTGTACCAATTAAGCTGATGGAATAAAAACCCACCGAGAGCTAGTCTTCAGAAAAGAGAAAAGAGAATTGTGCAGTTTATAAACCATACCTCTATCATCATCTCAGCTAGTTGCTTCACTGTAACTTCGTTGTTGGGATTTGCCACATTGAAAATCTGCCCATTTGCATGTTCTGGGTTTTCCTGAGAAAATTTGTGGTTTGTAAAGGGCTAAGATCTTATAGTCATTCACATAGATGAATGGAACTAAGAAACATGGAAGGTTACAATCATTAGGAGAACAGCCTCAATTGCATCCTTGATATAGCAAAAGGTTCTCTGAGACTGCTCACCATCAACAAGCTTGAATGGCTCACCATGTAGGAGATTCTAAACGCAATATGAATGAGAGGAAAAATTATTACAACAAAAATGGAAGAGGCCATAAACCAATTATATTAAGGGGAATAACATACATTACTGAAGCAAGCTAGAACCCTTGGGACTCCGTCGCTTGGACCATCAACGCCAGGAATGAAGTCCATCCTTGGGCCAATCCAATTGAAGGGTCTCACAATTGTGAACTTGAGGCCATGCTCAGCACCCTCAGCTACATTGGAAATTCAGGATTAGGTTGAAGAAGTTGTAGTAAATACAAAGTGTGTAAAATCAAAGTGTAGAAAATAAAATCAAAGTGTGTAATTCTGTAAAAGTTTAATTGAGGAAATGAATGCAATTCCATCAAATAAAGCAAAAAAATAAGCCAAATCATTTTTGCTCCTATTCACTAATGACAAAGATTCAAGAGAGAAAAAGTGATATGGGGAACTGGAGCTTCAAACAAACTAACAACGCAATAAGCCATTCTTCATTATTAACTACCCTATCATAAATTAAAAGTGCAGACTTTGCACTAAACACACAATCAAGAGAGAGATACTGAAAATGGTACGCAAACAAGTAAGTGAATCACAGCAAACGTCTGGTGCTCTAAACATTTATAAAATATATATCTATCTATATATATATATATATAGTTGAAAACAACCCATGTTTGTTCATAAGATGTCCAATCACATGCTATTTGATGAAGGTTTCAACAAATCAATCAAGAATCAGTTCTTACTAACCATTTTGCCCAAACTAGCAGTTAATATTCCCGCAGCTGTTTGATTAGTGGAAGAGATCAAGAAAACACATGAGAAAACCTTCAAATTTTGGAAATTTTTAAGGAGCTGAATTCTCTAACATGTAAACAATAAAAAGAAAACAACAAAGAAACAAATAGGTACAAAAGAAATTAAACAAGTGTTCGACCAAATACCTGTCGAAGAGGATGATCCTTTGGAAGGAAGCTTCCTATCGTCTTTCCATAGACTTCACAGGTGGAGAAATGAATCAAACGTTTCTTACTCTCAGTGCAGTACTTGACCTAATCGAAGAATCAAATTCAAAAGCATAAAAAAGCATAAAATTTTAAAAATTGAAAGACCCCAGTTGAAATCCCTAATTCCGGTGTTTGGTTGCTGGGAAAACAGAGGAAAAGAGAAGAAAATAAAACTAATTGGAATCTACTTTCTCAGCTCCCAAAACAGTGGACAATCCAAGATTCAAACTTCAAATTTCTTTTGTTTTCCTAATTTTTCTCGGAAACCAAACGGATCACACAATGCAAAAAACCTACCACTGGAATCGCATCAAGAAAATTGCTATAAATTGTGTCCAAAGGCCGTGTGTTATAATCCGCTGGAGTGCAAATCGCCGCAAGATTGATCATCTACACAACCAAAAAACCCTAACCCATCATCGAAACCCCCCCCCCCCAAAAAAAGTACCGAAAACACACCATAACAACAATGTAGCCCAGAAAGGCCCCCGGGGGGGGAAGAAAAAAAAGAAGAAGCCATTTACGAGGTCGGAAGTCCTGATGAGGGTTTCGAGGCGAGAATCGTTCTTGATATTGATCTTGTGAAACTCAATTCGGCCGAACCAAGAGCACGACTTCTCCAAGAGATGACTGATCTTTTCCGAAGAGACGTCGACGATGATTGCTTTGTGCGAGGTCTCGGCGATGAGCTTCTCGCAGAGGTGGGATCCGATGAATCCCCCGCCGCCTATCAGGCAGATTGTTAGCGGCGTGATCGCTTTTCCATCCAAATTGAGCCCAGCCATTGAAGAGAGAAGGATGGAACAGAGTTGCAGAGAGAGGAGAGAGTGTGTAACGGTTTTTGTGTCTATCGCTCTATTTCCAACTACTTTTTGAAGGTAGTTAAAGAGGGGAACTGCAGGGGCATAATTTCCCGATTGGGATAATTTTGTAAATATGAACGGTAAAAGCAACTAGATGTGGCAACCGATTTTAGCTGATCATGTGATCACCTAATTTATACAGAGTATTAGGAGTATTAGTATTATACACTAGGTTTGAATCTTAAACATTAGCTGAAAGTACCTATAACCTTTTAATGCACGAGATAAAACTCTCAATACAAAATTTATTTTAATTCATGCTCACTTGATCGTCATCCTTGGTTTTTAATTTTCTTTATATATTTTTTTTCATGTTTCTAAAGTTTGAGAGTTCACCAACTATTCAATTATAAATTTATTATATTCATTTATGTTTTGGATAAAACTTTTTTTCAAAGGAGATTAATGAATTTTCTTTTGCTGATTTTTTGTTAAGATTTTTCTTTCTATTCTATTTATTTTTTATTTTTTGGAAGGGTATTGAAATCAACATTGATTATTTGAAAATAGAAATGTTCTAACTTCCCTTCTTTTTTTATTTATTTAAAATTATTATAAAGAAAATGACTAAAATTTTTCTATGAGTTAAGCGAGGGTATGTTGTAGAAATTGCATACGCAGCCCGAACCTTGCTCCATGGCTTCTTTAATCAGTAGCCTAGCTTTGTTTTTTGTTTTGCTATTTTTTTCCCTGTTATTATTTATTTCTTTATTAGGTTTTTCTCCTAATCTTGTCTTTCCAATTGTTGAAGGTTTGTTGTAGAACTATTTGATCGATAATAATTCTAATTCTACGACATATGTTGTTTCCCGGACTTTGATCATTGATGGCTATGCGTAGGAGAATTGTAAGTGCCATTGAACCAAATGAGGATCATAATTTTATATTCATGTTCATTTTCCATTTTTGTTTTCGTAAAATTGGGCTTGATGCCCTATTTTTCAGGAACCAACCAGAATTTTGATTCCCTATTTTTTAGGAACAAATTAAAATTTTGATGCTCTATTTTTATTAAAAATAATTAAGTTAATAGTTTTTATTAAAAAAAAATTATTTAGAAAGATAATGGAAGTGTTTGGTATGTTTAAGAAAGTAGAATTAGGTGAGCATACACGGAGTATTATTTAAATGTTCAAATAACATACAAGTACCAAAGGGTAATTCGGATATTTTTGAAAAAAAATTAAAAATGATGTCACGCAACTTAGATCGTGTTAGTGCCAGCTGTTAGACTAAGGGGTTGTCTCTGTAGTTTGTTTTATAAAATAAGATGCTACAGTGTAATTTTAAAAATGTAGATCCATAATTAATTATCAGATAGCAAAGAGTGCAAAGACTCCTCGAACTAAGTTATGATATATACTTATATGCATATTTCACTTGTACCAAACGAGTCTACTGAAATATCAACCATTGATACTCTTTGGATCCAATCCACATAATACAAACGGCCTAGATTTCATTGGACAGTAAGTGAAGACAATCCCTAGGGTTAGGGTTAGGGTTAGGGTTTGGGGTGTATAAGTATTGTTTCTTGACAAATCCTTGCTTCAAGAAGAGATAGTAGTAGATGACATAATGACCTAGCGCTATTTTCTTGGATGTCATAAACAAGAAAATATGAGTGTGACAAAGATGCAATTGCTCTCTAATTCCGAAGAAGAACTGGACTGCCAGGGGATTGTGGGTCAGTGGTTCTCGATCTCCACCAGTAATTCCCTCAAGGTGAAGTTCACAACAATGTACATAGTAGAATTCCGATACTGGTTGACTTCTACAAGAAGATCATCAATATACTGATCTCCCATCACCTCCTGGTTCACAAAAATTCGAGTGGTTGTTGACCGGGAGATGTTGAAGTTGCAAAAATGATTTGTATTGTGCTTGCTATCATTGGCTATTTTACTCTTATGAATTGGAAGCTCAAAATAGTTCGGCTTTTTTCTCATATCCAAGATGGTCCAATGCGGACAATAGAGTCGCTTGGCTGCATTTTTTGGTGCACACTATATTAAAGACGAAGCAAAATTAGATAGAGGAAATTATTAAAAACCCAAAAAAGGGCAAAAATACAAAGGTTCAAAACTTTATTTTCTTTTATCTTGTTGCACCTCCTAAATGCCAAAATATATATAAATATGCAAAATAAAAAAGCGAAGCAATTTTTTTTTTTTATTTTAAAAGAGGACCAAACCATTGAATAAATTTTAAAAAGGAAAGACAAAATCAAGAAGGAGCTAACCTTTTTAGTGGGAGCAAAATTCCAATGGAAGATGCTATCTTGTAGCCGCCTCTTCATGGGTTGCAAGTCTATTGTTACTGGTGTAGTCACCGCTTGTTTAATGTGTCGACATTTATTAGTTCCATCCTTGAGCATTAGGCCATTCGGTTCCCATAGAAATATATGATGTATCTTAATTAACCAAGAATTTGGGTTTCTTGGAAAAAAAATGGCAATCATAGATGTATTGTTTTTTAAAATCCCAATCAAGCGGCTGCAAAGGAGAGTGACATATCAACAAAAATCAAATATATATCAAAATCATAAAAGGCATATAATGTAATGAGAAAAGTATATAAGATGAATAATACCTTAATGAGATGGAAAAAGTAGATATGTGTAAATAGTGTTCGCAAATCTGATGAATGTATAAACTCCATCTAATGGAATATGGCATTGATAGACGTATGTTTTTTATCAGCTGAACAAAAAAGTTGTAAAATAGTGAAACATAGTATAATAAGTAAGGGCCTAGGTAAACAAAATACCTAGGCCATTGTTGAAGGAACGGTGAGTTTTTAGTAATTAGTGGAGATGGGAAGGGTGATTTTGTAATGGGGTGTCGTCGGAGAAGTGACGGATGGGTTCGAGGAAGGTTTTGAGAAGGAGAGATCTGGAGCAGCAGACGCCATTGTTGAATTTGCAGAAGGATTTACACAGAGTTGCGGCAGAGCTTTCTTCTGAACGGTAGTGTGTGGAATAGCGATAGTGGGCCGCTTTATAACTGTATAGAAGCCGTAATTACCATAATACCTAGGATATTTTTTTCCTTAGGGTTGCCTATAGGTGTACTTATATAACCTTGTCTATTTATGTATGTAGTTTTATTATCAATATTATTTGCTATGATCAGTATAAAGATTTATTTCAATTTTAATCCACATTAGTCAGAGGTGGCTCGTGCGAGGCACGTGCCCGATGTATTGGCAAAGGTATTGAATAAGCGTTTGTTTTATGGCTGGCATTTGTTTTTTTTGCTACTTGTTACGTTGCCTCTGGGTATCCTTTGTAAGGGTATTTGCCTTAAGGACAGAGACTAGTCATCTTTCATTGAAAGTTTAGAAAAATTATCACTGTGTTGAACCACCAACAAATGCAGTGGCCCAGCTCATGTATTAATAACCCATATACTAGACATAGGCTCTCTTAAAGGAGGCATGTGGGTTAGCTTTAACTGCTCCATGTGGGTTAGCTTTAGGTCATTGGGATTTTAGCAGTCAGTTATTTTTTCTCGTGTAAGTTCTAGTTCACCCTTAGCGAAGAAAGGAAAAGGAGAGAGAAAAAAAAAAGGAGATTTATATATCTTTATTTATTATTTTATATATTTTAATTGTAAAATATTATAATATAGTCCATGGTGCATGTAGTGGATGGGTTGCACACCCTTCTTGCAAATGTTTTTCTATGCGAGTCATGTAAAAGCTAGATTGAAAAAATTATGACCAAAAACAGTACGTGCATCATTGTATCATGTTATAGATAAGCATGCACCATATCGGTGATATTGGATGGTTGGAAACTGAATCTAGCCGTAGTTGGTGAGAAGGGTATGTGGCATCAATTTGGCAAGAGTGTGACCGTATGCATTAAGCCAAATCCATCAGAATGGGTTAGATGGTAGAAACTAGGCTAACTCTATAATAGCTTGTTCAAACTATATAAGGTTGGCGCCAATGGCATAATAGTCTAGTGGTATTCTTCTCACTTGTTGAGTTAGTGATCTCCAGTTAAGTTTATAGAAAGCATTGATACTCATTTACTGATATTGGGGGATTTAGGGGTATGGGTGTTGGCTACAGAGGCATTTTTCTTTGCTAGTTCTCATCTTAAAACACTAGTTTTGTTTCTACTCTGTATTATCCATTAGATGTTAACCTGAAGCTTTCCACTACATAAAAAATATCACAAAAACTATAGATTAACGTACAAGGAAAAAAAAAAACAAAAAAAAAAACAAACAAACATGGATGGCCAAAAAGACAGAATGTGAGGAGAAAAGACAGAATGTGAGGAGAAAAGAAAGAATGTGAGTCAGGCCTTCAAAAGCTTAATTCATTTCCTTCTCAAACAACCGAGAATAAAAAATATTTACAATCTTAATCAAGATAAAACCCAAAAAACAATAAAACAAAATACTTATAATCTCAATCAAAATAAGAAGACCCAAGTCTCGTAACAACATAATTGGGGACACTCATATAATAAAGTGGCCAAGTGTTTATCAATTAAATTTCTTTAATAACATATGGCAACATAAGTAATAACTCATAATGAGCACGTGGTAACAATGTACAGAACTCCCACTATATAAATAATTTTCTCATTCATTCATTTTTATTTTTTATTTTTTTTTAAAATCCCAATTGTGGGCCACACGAAAACCCCACTAAAGGTACCTTGCCAGCTGCATTTGAAAATATAATCTCTTCAAGGAACACCCACGAGATGAACAACCATGCATGGTACCATTATTAAGTGGGATTTATATGAGAGGTTTTCAATACTGTCAGGTGCAGTAGACATTTGGACTCACTTTTGTCATTTCATTCAAAACTTCTCCACCATAAAGAGAAGTTGAGAGTTCAAAACTTATCACGGGCTTTTAAAAAACCGATAGGTGTCCAATCAGCACATCACATGAAAGGCAGGATGAGGGTTTCAAGGGACATGAAGGGAAGGATGAGGGTTTCAAGGAGGGATTAAGGTTACCTCTATCTTGTAAAAAACCGCTAGGTGTCCAATTAGCGCATCACATGAAGGGCAGGATGAGGGTTTCAAGGACGGATTAAGGTTACCTTCTATATTGTCAAAAACCGGTAGGTGTCCAATCAATGCATCACATGAAGGGCAGGACGAGGGTTTTAAGGACGGATTAAGGTTACCTCTATATTGTAAAAAACCGGTACGTGTCCAATCAGCGCATCACATGTTGGGCAGGACGAGGGTTTCAAGAACGAATTAAGGTTACCTTTATATTGTAAAAAACTGGTAGGTGTCCAATCAACACATCACATGAAGGGCAGGACGAGGGTTTCAAGGCACATGAAGGGAAGGATAAGGGTTTCAAGGACGGATCACGGTTACCACTATCTTGTAAAAAACCGCTAGGTGTCCAATCAATGCATCACATGAAGGGCAGGATGAGGGTTTCAAGGACGGATTAAGGTTACCTCTATATTGTAAAAAATCGGTAGGTATCCCATCAGCGCATCACATGAAAGGCAGGACGAGGGTTTCAAGGACGGATTAAGGTTACCTCTATATTATAAAAAACTGGTAGGTATCCAATCAGCGCATCACATGAAGAGTAGGATTAGGGTTTCAAGGACGGATTAAGGTTACCTCTATATTGTAAAAGGCCGGTAGGCGTCAATCAACGCATCACATGAAGGGCAAGACAAAGGTTTCAAGGTCGGATTAAGGTTACCTCTATCTTGTAAAAAACCGGTAGGTATCTAATCAGCGCATCACATGAAGAGCAGGACGAGGGTTTCAAGGATGGATTAAGGGTACCTCTATCAAATGGCCAAAATATATATATATATATATAATTAAATCATTAATCCATCTATGATTACTAATGGAAGTCTCACTTCTTTTTTATAAAAGCAAATTAGAAAGCGGAAGATGCCACCTAGATTGTTGGTAAGCTTCATATAATTCTTCAACGTACTGCAATATCCCTTTAGCTCAACTCAACAAAATCTTAATTTATAAAACATCACCGCACTACCTAACTCAACTCGATTTAGAAAAATTTTATTTCCAACTAAATGTGTGAGGACCTGTTTTCTTAATAGGGATTATTACGGCTTAATGAACGATTAGCATAGTTAATCCCTTGATTTGTTGGATAACCTCATGTATGGGTAATCCATGTGTATGATAATGTGATATTATATGTGTTTTGATGCTTATTTTGATGAATTGAGTATCCTAAGTGAGTGTTGGGCCTTATTTGCAGTTTTGGGTTAAGCTGCTGAAATTTGGCTAAGTGTGAGAGCAAAATGAATTTTCATAAATCTTCGTTTTTAAAGATAATTTTTTGCGGTAATAGAAGTTTATAATATTATAAGACTTCTATGATTTTATGGGATTTTGTTAGCATGTTTGGATTGGATTCCTCACATGTTTGTTTTAGGAAAATCTGTCAGAGGACGGATTTTGTACTAAAACTTGGAAATGAGATTTTAATATATTAGGAATTTGATTTTTTTGATATTTTATTTGGATTCAAATGGGGGGTTATTTGTTTATTTTCATTAAATAACTTAAAGTAATCTTCTCCATTCTTTGTTCTCCTTTTTACTTAAATGTTTTTAATGAAAATAAGGCTGATGTCTGTATTGATGGAGAGTAGCCTGACTGACTGTCAATTTTTAACTGTCTGTGTGTTTCAGACGTCTGAAACACATTTTAGACGTCTGAAAGTGATATTTCAGATGTCTGAAAGTTAAATTCAGACGTCTGAAAATTCCAAAGAACGATGATTTCTGAGGTTTAGTTTTAGACGTTTGAAACTAACTTTCAGACGTCTGAAAGTTGCGATCTGTAGATTTTTAAAGGGTTAAAATGACCATTTTGCCCTCCTTCTCTATATAAACCCTTAACCCACGAATTTCTCTCTATTCTTCCAACTAAGAGAGAGAGAATGAGAGAAGGAGAGTGACAGGGAGGTCGTGGGTAGCTCGTAGGAGCATGGTAGCCCTGATCCGACACCAGCAAGCTCGGATCCATCATAGTTTGGCCCGATCTACGTGCGTGTAGGGATGGTTTGGCATTTGCATCACTCTTTTTTGAGGTAGGAGACATTTTCTCATTCTAAACCCTTGATGCATGGGGGTTTGGGTATAAATCATGTAGTTTTACATGTACTTGGCAGTTTTTGCATAAATATCATGTATGGGGGTATATTTTATGGGTTTTACTAGATTTTGGAAAACCTAGGGTTGATTTACATACCCCTTTTTGTTATATTCTTGTTATTCATGAAACTCTTATATGTTTAAGGGTTTAAATGGGTTGGTTTTAAAACCTATTGGACTATTTTTGGGTGGTAGAAATTTTGGGGGTCATTTTTCTATATATGTTTTTGAAACCATTCTTTTGAAAAATGGTTAGGGAACGATTACCATGATTTATAGAATTATTTCATATGGTTTTTAAAGCACAAACCTATTATGTACTTTTTGGAAAATTTATATATAATTTTCCATATTATATGAGAATTATGAAATTGATAAATGAATAAACAAATGGTGATAATATAGATATGGTGATGAGGGCTACTGGAGACAGGATTACTGCGGTTCTAAAGGAACGGGATGTCTTGCCGTGTCTTTCTATCCTTTAGTCCTGGGCTACATGCCCAAATAGAGGTTACTGCGGTCCCAGATAGGGATGTCTTGCCGTGTTTCCTCTTGAGGTTACTTTGTGGACCTAGATAGGGATCCATAGTGTTTCCTATTATTTTCTACGCGCGAGGGCCCCACATGACCTAGGGAAGATTTATCAGTTTGAAAGACTGAGGTTATGGATTGCCAAATATGGCGGATGATGATGATTGGCTTATAAGGCCGTTATATGATATCAGATAATGATGGATAATTCATTTATAAAATGATGACTTTGATAACAAATAACTTGAGTTATTTATTACCTCTTTCAAAAAGAAAAAAGGGGCGTTGGTATTAAATGATTTAACTTTCGCAGTTTATTTCATTTTACCTGTGTTAGTTTTATTTATTGAAAGATTATATTGCAAACTAAACTATGGTTTTTTTAAAAACCTTGGGTTATTTTGAGAAATGTTTTCCTACTGAGCGTGTAACTCATACCCCCACAAGTTTTCTTGCAGGTCATATTTTCAAAGCTAAGTTGACCTGGGGTTGGGAAGCACATCAACATGCATGCATTCATATAGAGGATCATTGTATTTTATTTTGGCTTTGAGCCTAAGCATGTATTAATTTTAATTCATGGCCTGTAATAAATAGATAAGTAGTGGAAGCAGATGTGGATGAGACCCATGTGACTACGATACAGCTTGTAGTTTTATTTATTTTTGGAATTTTGTGTGGATGATTGAAATGATTATAAATGGGTTTTCTACAGGTTTTATAACTACTCGATAACTTGGTATGTCCTATTTACAGACGGGACCATGCCGGATTTTCTAAAAATATTTTCAAAAGAATTATTTTTATTAAACATCCACCAAATTTGGCTTTAAAAGTGGTTTTCTTACTATTTAACTAACAACCCCAATTTCGGGTCATTACAAAATGGATTGGTCTTATTCATCATTTAATACTATCAAATCAAGGGTTGTATCCTCTATTAAATTTTTAATTTAGTTTTGATGACATGACAACCCCAAGTCTAAAGGCAAAAATGAAAAAATAGAAAGAGTTTTGAGTTTGATGGGGTTGACGGCCGAGTCACTTTAACAGAATCAAATCACCAAGAGGCTCGTTTGTACACTTTCGCATAAACTGTATGCGTTATGGTAATCTGCATTTCATTTATAGGGAAGCAGAGGTAACATGATAATTCAGTCCTCTAGTCCTCTTACCTTTTAAATCCAAATGACTAGCTAAATCAACCCTAACCATGCCAACATGTCAAGAGTCGCCTCTTTGAATCTGAATTGATTCATGAGCCTTACACTAAGGGCCGTTTATTTGGCTGGAATCAAAGGGAATCGAAATAAAATGGAATGAAATTTTAATAATGAATGTGCGGTCGCTCAACTTCATCATGCCTCATACAACTTTGTTGAGCGTGGTGTTGTGGTGATGACATGCACATGTAAGCTCAAATTGATCCAAAATCAACTTGCGAACCAATAATAAGAAGAACGTGCCTTGCTGTGACATGGGTTCATTAAATCCTCCATCCAAATCATTGATGTAATATTATCTTCATGAAGTAATTAATTTACATGGAACATGGGCACCTAATATTTTATAGCGCTAATTAAATACTCCGTAAAAAAAAAGTAGCCCCCTCCCCCTATATGCTCCTTTACCAAAAGAGAAATCCTCACGTGCATAATGACCAAATAAAGAAACTCTTTTTTAATATGGGAATAGCAGTTCAGCACTAATGCTTAATTGATTATCTTCCCATTTTTCCTCCTTCCTCTTATCCAAAAGAGACATTTTTGCTTGTTTTGAACCCAAAACCTACCCCACGGGACCAAAAGAAGAATGCCTTCACCATATATCCTAACTAGAAAGGTTTCCCATTTAGAATTGTTTTTAGCGACATATGTATAGACATATATGAGAAAAAGGGAAAAGAAAAGATAAAGACTCTCATTCTTTATTACAACATCGGATAAAGGAAGCTCAAAATAGTTCGGCTTTTTTCTCATATCCAAGATGGTCCAATGGTGACACTAGAGTCGCTTGGCTGCATTTTTTGGTGCACACTACATTAAAGACGAAGCAAATTACGTAGATGAAATTATTAGAAACCCAAAAAAGGGTAAAAATACAAAGGTTCAAAACTTTATGTTCTTTTATCTTGTTGCGCCTCTCAAATACCAAAATATATATAAATATGCAAAATAAAAAAGCAAAGCAAATTTTTTTTTTTTTTAAAAATTTTAAAAAGAGGACCAAACCACTGAATAAATTTTAAAAAGGAAAGACAAAATCAAGAAGGAGCTAACCTTTTTAGTGGGAGCAAAATTCCAATAGAAGATACTATCTTGTAGCCGCCTCTTCATGGGTTGCGAGTCTATTGTTACTGGTGTAGTCACTGCTTGTTTAATGTGTCGACATTTATTAGTTCCATCCTTGAGCATTAGGCCATTCGGTTCGCACAGAAATATATGACGTATCTCAATTAACCAAGAATTTGGGTTTCTTGAAAAAAAAAAATGGCAATCATAGATGTATGTTTTTTTAAAATCCCAATCAAGCGGTTGTGAAGGAGAGTGACATATCAACAAAAATCAAATATATATCAAAATCATAAAAGACATATAATGTAATGAGAAAAGTATATAAGATTGAATAATACCTTAATGAGATGGAAAAAGTAGATATGTGTAAATAGTGTTCGCAAATCTGATGAATGTATAAGCTCCATCTAATGGAAGATGGCATTGATAGACGTATGTTTTTGATCAGCTCAACAAAAAAGTTGTAAAATAGTGAAACATAGTATAATAAGTAAGGGCCTAGGTAAACAAAATACCTAGGCCATTGTTGAAGGAATGATGGGTTTTTAGTAATTAGTGGAGATGGGAAGGGGTATTTTGTAATGGGGTGTCATCGGAGAGGTGAAGGATGGGTTCAGGGAGGGTTTTCAGAAGGAGAGATTTGGAGCAGCAGACGCCATTGTTAAATTTGCAGAAGGATTTGCGCAGAGTCACAGCGAGCTTTCTTCTGGATGGGAGTGTGTGGAATAGCGATAGTGGGTCGTTTTATAGCTGTGTAGAAGCCGTAATTACCACAATACCCTAGATATTATTTTCTTTAGGGCTGCCTATAGGTGTACTTATATAACCTTGTCTATTTATGTACGTAGTTTTATTATTAATATTATTTGCTAGTGATCAGTAGAAATATTTATTTCAATTTTAATCCACACTAGTCAAAGGTGGCACGTGCGAGGCACGTGCCCAATGTATTAGCAAAGGTATTGAATAAGCATTTGTTTTATGGCTGGCATTTTTTTTTTTTTTTTTTTTGCTGCTTGTTATGCTGCCTCTGGGTATCCTTTGTAAGGGCATTTACCTTAATTTTGCTTGTTGAAATTGGCCGGCTAAGGTTCCTATTTCGTTTCTAATATTTCTTCAACGCGTTGAGCTTCCTATTTTGCTTCTAATATTTTACCATAGTTTGAATTAACTCATTTTTTAATATGCACTAACATTCATTTCGATAATTGCGTGGTGAAGCCAATTTCATCGTTGAAAAGTAGAGCAAGAAAGAAACAATAGAAAAATGAAAAAATTATAATAGGATAAAGGAGCATCACCTGAAGCCAAGCTTTGGCTACAAGTAAGCCACTCTGATCAATTTATAAGTCGCATTCTAATTTTCAACACGAAGTGTGAAAAGAGGTATATAGATACCAATAGAAAGGGAAAAAAAATAAATAACTAAAAAATTATGAAAGAGATTAAGCACAAATAGAATATGAAATGACCAAAATCCACAACCTAAAATTTTTTTGCCAAGTTAGATCGTTACATAGAGGGTCCCATTCAAAGTGTGGGTTTTGATTATTCAGCAATTAATGTAACACTCATTTAATGAGTCTTTACGTTGTGAACAAATAGCCCGAATGCATTCCATTTATGGCTTACTTACAATCCTATTTAGCATTAAAAATCTGAAAGATGTCTAAGAATTTCAATGTTTAAGATGCCATCCTTTTGATAAGAAATAAAAAGGAATATTGAAAATTCGAGTGGCTGTTGACCGGGAGATGTTGAAACTGCAAAAATGATTTGTATTGTGCTTGCTATCATTGGATTTTTTGCTCTTACGAATTGGAAGCTCGAAATAGTTCAGGCTTTTTTCACATATCCAAGATGGTCCAATGGGGACATTAAAGTCGCTTGGCTGCATTTTTAGATGCACACTACATTAAAGATGAAGCAAAATTAGATAGAGGAAATTATTAAAAACCCAAAAAAGGGTAAAAATAAAAAATGTTCAAAACTTTATTTTCTTTTATCTTGTTGCACCTCCCAAATGCCAAAATATATATAAATATGCAAAATAAAAAAGCAAAGCAATTTAAAATTTTTTTAAAAAAAATGGAGGACCAAACCATTGAATAAATTTTAAAAAGGAACGACAAAATCAAGAAGGAGCTAACCTTTTTAGTGGGAGCAAAATTCTAATGGAAGATACTATCTTGTAGCCGCCTCTTCATGGGTTGCGAGTCTATTGTTACTGGTGTAGTCACCGCTTGTTTAATATGTTTGCATTTATTAGTTCCATCATTGAGAATTAGGCCATTCAGTTCGCACAGAAATATATGATGTATCTCAATTAACCAAGAATTTGGGTTTCTTGGAAAAAAAATGGCAATCACAGATGTATGTTTTTTTAAAATCCCAATCAAGCGGCTACGAAGGAGAGTGACATATCAACAACAATCAAATATATATCAAAATCATAAAAGATGTATAATGTAATGAAAAAAGTATATAAGATGAATAATACCTTAATGAGATGGAAAAAGTAGATATGTGTAGATAGTGTTGCAAATCTGATGAATGTATAAGCTCCATCTAATGGAAGATGGCAATGATAGACGTATGTTTTTGATCAGTTGAACAAAGAAGTTGTAAAATAGTGAAACATAGTATAATGAGTAAGGGCCTAGGTAAACAAAATACACTTCTTTGAACTCACTATTTGTGTACAAATGTTGAAGAACTGATTGGATTGTTGTTTTTTTCTGCGTAGACGCTGGAACCAACGGTTCACACAGCTTTTCTATAGATATTAAGGGCATGATAGTTGATTCGGGGCATGCAACTTTTTTATAGGGCTGAAGTGCTCACAAAACCTATTAACTGGAATTGTAGAATGAAGTAAAGTAGGTAAATAGTAAATTTCTCATAATAAAATCAAGTAATATATAGTGATCTCCAAAGTAAATGCAACTCAATACCAGGTAATAAACTTAATACTGAATGGACAAATATTTGGTGTTTGGCTTTTTGGATGGCGTTTCTTGCATAAGTTCTTTATGGATTAAGCTCGCTTAATAATGCGCTAATGCGATTTAGGTGCATATGTGAATCTTGGTGCTCGCTAATTACTGTTCAGAGATAGATGAAGTTGAATTTGAACTAAGCAATAATTTGGTTTTCTGGGAAACATAACAAAGAGAGGTATATATTTTTCCAAAATCCCAGTCAAGTGGCTACAAGGAGGGGTAGGGGAGAAGAGTATAATAAGCGATGGAGGAAAACGTCTATTGAAATATGTTAAAATCAAAAACTTGTTTGATAATAGAGGAACAATACATATATTTAGCTTCAATACATGAAAAGAAACAAAAAGTTTACAACAAACGTTACAATTATAAATAATGCAATCTACAAGATACGTGGTACAAGCAACATTTTTGTAAAGAAAATTTGAGTGTGATGTAATATTATTTGATGTAGAACCTATATGGAAAAACATCTATAGGATATTAAAATGATAAGTAACATACAGTAGCAGCAAAAATATAGATGATGAATTATACTGAAAGAATATCGTTAGAAGTACTTGCGTGTAGGCACTATTCATAAATGTGATGAATGTATAAGCTCCATCAAATGAGGATGACACTGATAGATGCATGTCTTTTCCAAAACTTGAAAAACCAGGTTGACAGACATGAACACGGCTACGGTTTAAAATATTTGTTATCATTAATAAATACTTTTTGATAAAAAATAAAAATAAATTACAGTTACAATTCAAAGCAATAGAGAAACAAATGATGTTGTTTACCTATACGCATCCCACGTGATTGATTAGGGTGTGTATATGTTTTTTTTCATCTATGGTCTTCTTTTCTCCACGTTATTCCCCTATATTGTAGGATACACAGCAATCTCCTCTCTTTTAGTTGCTGTCTTGACTTACAAGATCTTGTTGACAAAATCATATGGCCCATGCATCATATGCCTCTTAACTGCTAAGCGCAAGCGAGGTAGTTTGCGCTCAACAGTATTTTAGATGGTAGCTCTACTGTAATATAACCAGTCATATGATTCTAGAGGGTAATGATGCATTTTAGGGGTTTTTGAAAAAACACAACACTGATAGATGTATATTTTCCAGAATCCCAATTAAGTGGCTGGAAAACGAATAAAACACAGATGGTCATGAGGGGAAACTTCTACTAATATGTAAAAAAAACAAGATTTTTTGGATAATAGGGAAAGAATGCATATATTTATCATCAATGCATAACAAGGAAGATAGAGTTTATAAGGAACCCTACAATTATATACAATGTGATGTAAAATACATTTAATGCAAGTTACATTTTAGCAACGAAATTGTGAGGCTAGTGTAATATTATTTGTTGTTTCAATCATATCCACAAGCATTTAAAGGACATCGAAATGATATCTAATTAACATGTAATAACAAAAAAACTATATACAAAGAATTATACCTGGAATAAAAATGTAGGAACCAAATACACGCGGATAGTAGATTCAAATTTGATGAATGTATAAGCTCCATCTAATAAAAGATGGCAATGATAGAGGTAGATTTTGCCAGAGTTTCAACATCTAGGTTGTTAAATTGCAACACCTGTAAGCTTAAGATAGTTCTTATTGTTAATAAATAAATTAATACTGGAAAATGGAAAAATCAATGTTAAAAAATCAATCCTTTATGATCCAAGATGAGTAAAATCATGTGTCAAACAACCTTAGGGCAAGCAACCAACCTTTCCATTCCAACTACAGAACGGTGACAAAAGGAAAAAAAAAAAAATTTAATTCCCTTCCAAAATTTTATGAAGGAAAAACAAATACGAAGGCTCAGGTTGTTTGGGAGCTAATTCAAATAGATCAGCTAGCTAGATCTACAGCAATAGTTGGGCCATTTTTTAAAATATGTAAAGAAAAAAAAAAGAAAAAAACTTCAAAAAAAAAAAAAAAAACTTTAAAAACAACAAGAAAGGTTAGAATACAATAGAAATGCCAAATGTTGAGATAGGCCATTAGAATCGCCGGGTGCTGAGCTAGTTGAAACCAACATAACATTATTCTGAACTCCCAAAGATCATTATAGCTAGAAGTCAACCCAGAATTGAAGGGCTAATTTTATAGTTGCAAATTCTGTTGCATTTGTACTAAAGAAATGAAGGCTGATAGTAACAACGTTCCTTACACAAGCCATCAAAATTGCCGTATTATATAAAAATCAATTCATAGCACAAATTCGTTATATAGTTGCAAATCCTGTTGCTTGAGCTGAGATAATAAACCTTTACAAAAGCATCATCCTTCAGTTAAGCCTTCGGGATTGCCATACTACATAATGAGGCATCAAGCTATCAATATTCGTCAATGCTAGAAACGGTGCCATTTTGGGTTCAATTCATATGCTACTCATGTGATTAATTATGGGGGATAGTGTTTTTGCTTTAGAAAAACAGCATTGTTTTAGGGTAAATCTGTATATGGATTGTGCAATTTATACAACGAAGTTTTTCACATCAATGAAACAGTAGTGTTTGTGCGACTTTTGCACGTAAGAAACAAGGAGAAGAATTCAAAAGTTCAAAAGCAAAATAGAAAAAAATAGAAAAAAAAAATGGCAAACAAACAGAAGCACCTTATATGCAACACAAAATCAACATAGAATAATAACCTGCATGAGAGAGTGCTCCTAACCTATAAGTGAAATGCACTTCCCCGAGCCCAGCAAGTTAAAACCTCCCTAGATATTTAAAAAAAAAAAAAAAAAAACATTTATCCGTTTGTCTTACTCCCTAGTCCGTTTCGTCTCTTTTGTTTATTGTGGTACTTCCATTCCTCTGCCTTTCAGAAGGAGTCTTAGAGTAAAAATACATTTATGAGTAAAAGATGTGTTCTTTTTTCCACTCGCTAATTTTGAACATCTTAATTCCTCTTAGAAATAAACCTATATATATAAGCCATGGGTTACAAACAAAATTAGCCTAATTAAAACGATGTCGTTCCCACATGAGATGTGTTTAAACGACGTCGTTTTGGCAGCATAGAGTGTTTGGTAGAGAAAACCAGCGCCGTTTTGTTCAAGAGGGAACTGCGTTTTACTTCACTATTTAAAATGGACGAAAGGGTGAACAATGCCGAAGAGGCATCCTACCTTTTAGAAGGAGC
Organism: Liquidambar formosana; assembly: GCA_039720395.1. NCBI lineage: Eukaryota > Viridiplantae > Streptophyta > Magnoliopsida > Saxifragales > Altingiaceae > Liquidambar > Liquidambar formosana. Next base: position 28,561,255 of record CM077827.1, on the reverse strand, counting down.
CTAAGATATATATATATATATATAAGTTTTTTTTTTTTTTCTTTTTTTGCTTTTTCACCTCAAAATCATCTGCCTAGTACATGCTCATATATCCTTTTAATAGTAAATTTTTTAGCATCTATCACTGGTAGAAGTATACTTTTTCCAACAATTGTTCAACCCACCACCCAAAAAATAGCAAGTCATGCATTAAACGAGCATCATTCATCAGTATAAATCAAAAAAAAAAATCCCAAAAAATTCATATGTTGAAAGAACGAAACCAAAAAACAGAACCACAAACATGCTATTTAAAAAAAAAAAAAAAGAACGAGCACAAAGAACTTAGCTTCTTAACGATGGAGCCTTATACAATGGTGCGATAGCAGGTGCCATCAGAGCTGTCTGGCAACCTCGTTGGTACAAAAGTGCCAAGGCCAGATACAGTCTCTAGCTAGCAGGAGTGCACACTGAATGGCGCATCACATGGCATAAGTAAGTTTTACACTCCAAACCCTCATAAATGCTCCAATCTCACTGATGCAAATAGACTTACCCCAATGAATCACATCGGCCCTATATGCATCCGAACCAATACAGCCAAAAAGCGGCCTTAGTTTGGGTTAAAAAGGCACCAAAACAGGCGCCACTTTGGCGACTCCACTAGGAACACCGAACGACGTATCACACCCAAAAAACAACTAAAACACCACCATTTAACTGATAGAGAAATACTCTCGTAAACGAATCACATGGGCCTTGTACGCCATTGATGTGTGGCATCCCTTCTTCTTCCTTTTTTTTCTTTGTTCTCTTTATTTTTATTTTTATTTTTTTGTGGGCTACGAATGAAACCACACTACAAAATCATGAGCTCCAACTAAAAACTTATGAATTAATTCCAAAAAATCCAACAAAAACCTTATTAAAATAAATTACCAAGCATAGAACTTCTAAATTAATTCCAAAAAATCAAAAATTAATTTAGATATTAAAAGTATCAATAATCAAATATTATAAATGTGCACTGGTCCAATCGACCCATTTGATTTAGCTTAGACTTGGTACACTATATTAATTAAATACTAATAAAGTTTAATTAAAGAAAATATGAAAAGTGAATAAAGTTACATATATTGCGTATGCAAATAAACTACTTCAGTAAAATTTAAAGAGGTGAATAAAGAAAAGGGCCCCCCTTCCCCCCTCCCCCCCGGTAAAAAAAAATCCCTAAAGAATGAAAGGAATGCTTTATTAATTCCAAGAAATCCTATTCATATTACGAATATTATCAATGTTTTAAAATATACTATGCTCTGCTAACCAAAACAAGTTAGATTAAATTCAAGACTGCACGAATCAGTTAGTCATTAAAATGGTTGGGAGGCATTTGTCTCTTAATTTAAAATCTATATTTTCTTTAATGTAAAATTTTAAAGTACCCCGATTATGCAGTTAATTACATAACTTCAAAATAAAATGAGCAAAATAATAACATGCATTAATCTAAATTCAAATTCACTAATCCATTATCATTCAATTCTCTTCAACGAATAATGAGGTGTTGTGCACACATGTGTATCATGTGTGCGACCACTTCTAATGCTATAAGAAAGAGATTAGGAAACCCCTCGTCTGTCACTTTTATGTCTATGCTTGAATGCAAATCCCTAATGAATCACATGGGTCACAAACAAAATCAACCCAAAACGACGCTGTTTTCACTCGAGAATGTACTTAAACGATGTTGTTTTGGCAGCCTAGAGTGTTTGGAAGAGAAATTAACCGAGAGCTGTTTTGTTCAAAAGAAAACCGCATTGTGATTTACTGTTCAAAATAAACCAAAAGGGTGAACAGTGTCGAGGACACATTCTGCCTTCTAAAAGAAGTCTTACATTAGATTATTTTATTTGCAAGGGAAAAACAAAAAAAAAATTATTAAAAAAGAAATAGGAAAACCCCATACGCAGCTGTGAACCCCGGAAATTGGGCCCACAAGGGGTTTGAAAGGAAAATGGGTATTGGTTTAAAAAGAGAAGGAGTTCGCCACCTTATTTTTTAAAGGAAACAAGGAAAACCCTAAAAACACTTTTGTTTTAAGAAAACAATTTGAATGACTCCATATTTAAAAAGGAAAGGCAAAAACAGTCTTTTGGAAACCAAAGAAATCAGGATTCGGAGGTTAAGTTATGACATGGGAAGGTTCTAGGCAAAGCCTATAGGCACCCATGTCACCCTTTCGGTCTATCAGTTTATTTGGGCTAAATTAAGATCTTTTCATACAAAAATCAATAAGTATATCATCACAAGAATTGCATGCATATCATATATTTCATTCATCCATCCATGCATACTAAGCACATAAAAATAGAAAATAAAGAAAAGAAAAGAAAGAAAGAAAGAAATCTAGGATACTTAGATCCTAGAACGGACTTGAGCCTCATGAAGAGCTCCTACGTACCATGCAACGAAATACATGGATCAAAGTCCACGTAGTTCAATTTGAATAGGGTTAAATCCTAATATAAACCTATGGTAAAAACTCTAGGTTTCCTTATCTGAAAAAGAGTTGAATAAACAAGTTTGAGTTTAAGAACACTTCCACAAGATGGAAACTTTAATAAAAACCAGAATTTTATTGGTTAAGAAAACCTTTGATTATACCATAAACTCATATTAGGAAATAACCCTAAAGAGGGAGAAGAGAAAGGATAAGGAAGAGAGGTGAATTGGGGCACCTTCACACCCACTTACCTGAGCGCAATAGCTCCAAGCATTAGCAATTTCAAACAATGGCAACCCTATTTGCCATAGGACAATTACCACACCTATTTGCACCCTTACACGTGCTCAAAAGCATGCAAACACAATGATATATAAATCTGGACAGAATAGTTCTAAGGCCTAAAATCATCCACTAAACATGCTAACAGCAAAAACAGCAAACTTTCATAAGCCTTAACACAATCCTAGAACCATATCATCCATAAAAACCCTAGAAATCAACTAACATGCATGCAAAAATATCATAATTACTCTATATGCAAAACACATACAGCAACTATGAAGAAAAACCAATAAAAAACCTAAACTAACATGCTGTATGAAACTATCCTAAAACAAAGACACTAAAAACCCTAAACTCACAAATATGCTTAAAAACATACAAAACAAACTCTAAACATGCTAAAACCAAACTAAACAGAACCTAAATCATGCATATTAACTAACTAAAGCAATAAAACATGATAAAAATCCTAACTCTAATATACAATAACACTATTCTAAAACAAGGATAACAGAAGCACAAGAATCACAACCATGCTTAAAAACACATAGGACAGCCCTAAAGCATGCTAAACTTATGATAAACAGTAAGTATTTCATGTATATTAACTAACTAGAGTGTTAATACATGATAAAAAAGCTACCTTTAACATGCAATAAGCCTATTCTATATGAAAACCCATATTCAGCATAAATAAGGAGTGAGGAATACCTTAGGAAAGCTTTCTTGCTGCTGTAGAGACTCTCTCTTCCTCTTATGGATAACTTAAACCAATGTTCTCCAAGGCTACAGCAAGAACTCCAGCTCTCCTTCAACTCTCTCTCTCTTATTCTCTCTCAAACACTTAGGTTTTAAGGCATAAAGTGGCTCCACTTGTGCTGAAGCATAGGGGTATTTATAGACTTCACTAAGGATTAACCAATGGCTGGGATTAAAACCCTAAGAATTAATCCAAGGGCTATTAGAGACCCCCTTAGGGCTTAAGTAACTCAGAAGTTACCAAAAATTAGAAGGAAACTCGTCTAAAAGAGTCCTTGTTCGTCAAAATAGGAAGAAATCCGTTTCAGCAAGGAAGCATGGAGCAAATAGGAAAGTGGTCTCGGGTGACCACTTCGGATTTTTCTCCTATTTTGCCTCCTAATTCTTCTAGAAGTGTTTCAGGGGGCAAATTAACTCCGATTTTGATGAAACAAAAGCCAAAACGACCGTGTTTCGATGAGAATACATTTTTGAACATTTTAGGGTGAAAACCACTAACCATGGGGGTAGGGTTAGGTTTGACAAAGGCAGTTAACCGCTATGCTCTACCTACGCTAAGCATAGGTATGCACATAGGATCAAACCAAATGCTTTCCATATCAAAATTAAACTTTATAAAACACTTTTTGGGGTAAAATGATGACTAATTAAAGTCAATTTGAAAAAGATTTGATTGGTAGTTGTGAGTCAATTAGAGCTAACCCAAAGAAGGGTCAATTAACCAACTTGAACTACGTCGAGCCATTTTAATCCCGAGCCATTGATTTATCAAATTGAACCTAGAAATACCTCTTATGCATCCATATGAACTCCAATTGACAATTTGGAGATCATTTCAAGGTCAAATGAAAAGTTTGGGACTTAAAAGATGATTATGCCCCTCAAGTCACAAAAGCTCTTATTATCCCTCAAGAACAACTCCGAATTGAACCAAAATTCATATCCATTATCCTTGTGACTCTAGAAACCTAATGCAAGTGACTAGACTCAAAAACAAAACAAAAACATGCATGAAATGATGAGCCCTAGTAAGGTGGTGCAAAAATAGGGTGTGACAGCAGCAAACAATTATCACACAATGATAAGCAAGTTCACAGGGTATATCAAATCTATAAAGAAAGTCAAATTCCCTAATCCCACACATTGGAAAACTTGCCGCATAATAAAAATAAAAATAAAGGAAAAAACATTTATACTTTCATCTTAGTCAACTGTTCCTTCTATCCTTTTTGTTTTTTTTTTTTATTTCCCTTCGTTCACCTTACATATGTATCCTCTGCACACAATCATCACAGAACCATGCTCCAAACCCCATTTACAATATGTAAATATCAAATAATAATAAGCTAAGCAAAACAAAAAAGGAAAAGCTATAAACTGAAAGCAGGGCATTCTGCCTTTTAAAAGGACTCTTAGATTAGATTAGATAACATATATTTTGTCTACAAAGAAAGAAAAAAAAAACAAACAAACACAACTACCCCATATGCAGTAAGCAATTATCACACAATAGCAAGCAAGTTCACAGGGTATATCAAGCCTATAAAGAAAATCAAATTCCCTAATCACATGTATAGGAAAACTCCCTGCATAATAAAAATAAAAACAAAGGAAAAAACATTTATACTTTCACCTTAGTGAACTATCCCTTCTATCCTTTTCCTTCTTTGTTACTTCCCTTCATTCACCTTTCATATGCATCTCCTGCCCACAATCATAACATAACCATCTTCCAAACCCCATTTGCAACAAGCAATTATCATGCAATAATAAGCTAAGCAAAACAAAAAGGGAAAAACTATATACTGAAAGCTCCTTCCCTTGCTCTCAAACCTAAAAATAGGACAAAAAAAGGTTTAGCTCCTAAACTGTAAGTAATCTAAAAAACTAGCTACTTTAATCCTGTCAACCAAACAACAAACCCCCCCTTCCCCCCCCCCCCCAAAAAAAAAGAGATAAAAACTTGTCTATTATTCCCTTACCTTACTATCCATCATTTTCCCTCTCTTCCTCTTTTATTCACCTGTTTTCGCAATCATCACATAACAATAACCTATGTTGCTCAAGTTTTCCTTTTTTTTTTTTTTTTTTGCGCTTCATTATACATATTTATCTTCTCTCATTTATTCATTTATTCATTTATTATTCTCTTTCTTGCTTTTTTAATTTATTAATTTATTTTTATAATAACCAAAAAAAAAAAAAGAACGGATTTTTCCCCACCCCCTTATATCAAAGTACACAAATGTAACCAAAAAAAAAAAAAAATGCAGATTTTTTCCCCCCTTACATATTATAAAAGTGCGTAAATCTAAATCAAACTTATAGGTATATTATCAAAGCACATAAATCTAAATCAAACTTACAAATATAAAAGTATATAAGTCTAAAAGAAACCTACATGTATATTATCAAAGTACATAAATCTGAATCAAGCTTACATATATTTTCTCTAAGATAAATTATTAACCATTAAACCCTAAACAGGACAAACCTCATGGCTCGAAAGCATGTAATTATCACACAATAATAAGCTAAGCAAAACAAAAAGGGAAAAGCTATAAACTGAAAGCAGGGCATTCTACCTTTTAAAAGGATTCTTAGATTAGATTAGATATATTTTGTTTGCAAGGGAAAAATAAAATAAAAATAAAAAACCAAACACAATTACCCCATATGCAGTAAGCATTTATCACACAATAACAAGCAAGTTCACATGGTATATCAAGCCTATAAAGAAAATCAAATTCCCTAATCACATGTATAGGAAAACTCCCCGCATGATAAAAATAAAAACAAAGAAAAAAACATTTATACTTTTGCCTTAGTAAACTGTTCCTTCTATCCTTTTCCTTCTTTGTTACTTCCCTTCGTTCACCTTTCATATGCATCTCCTGCCCATAATCATAACATAACCATGCTCCAAACACCATTTGCAACACGCAATTATCACACAATAATAAGTAAAGCAAAACAAAAAGGGAAAAACTATATACTGAAAGCCCCTTCCCTTTTTCTCAAACCTAAAAATAGGACAAAAAAAGGTTTAGCTCCAAAACTGTAAGTAATCTAAAAAACTAGCTGCTTTAATCTTATCAACTAAACAACAACAAACCCCCCCCCCCCCCCCCCCCCCCCCCCCCCAAAAAAAAAAAAAAAAAGATAAATTTTTTTTCTATTATTGCCTTACCTTACTATCCATCATTTTCCCTTTCTTCCTCTTTTATTCGCCTATTTTCACAATCATTACATAATAATAACCTATGTTGCTCAAGTTTTCCTCTTTTTTTTTTTTGCACTTCATTATACATATTTATCTTCTCTCATTTATTCGTTTATTATTCTCTTATTTCTTGCTTCTTTTTTTTTTTTTATAATAACCAAAAAAAAAAAGCACGGGTTTTGCCCCATCCCCTTATATAAAAGTACACAAATGTAACCAAAAAAAAAAAATGCAGATGTTTTTTTTCCGCCCTTACATATTATAAAAGTGCATAAATCTAAATCAAACTTACAGGTATATTATCAATGCACATAAATCTAAATCAAACTTACAAACATAAAAGTACATAAATCTAAAAGAAACCTACATGTATATTATCAAAGTAGATAAATCTAAATCAAACTTACATGTATTTTCTCTAGAATAAATTATTAACCATTAAACCCTAAACTGGACAAACCTCATGGCTCGAAGAAGGATTTAGAAATGCACGATTAAAGTACAAAAGCACATAAGTCTAAATCAAACTTACATGTATATTATCAAATTGCATAAATCTAAATCAAGCTTACATGTATTTTCTCTCTGATAAACTATTAACCATTAAACCCTAAACAAGACAAGCCTCATGACTCAAATAAGGATTTAAAGATGTATGATTAAGCATTAAACCCTAAACACTATATAATTGATTTAAAAATGCACAATTAAAGTATAAAAGCACATAAATCTAAATCAAACTTACATGTATATTATCAAATTGCATAAATCTAAATCAAGCTTACATGTATTTTTTCTTCGATAAACTATTAACCATTAAACCCTAAACAGGACAAGCCTCATGACTCAAATAAGGATTTAAAGATGCATGATTAAGCATTAAACCCTAAACACTATATAATCGGTCAAGACATCTAGAAGAATCATACCAAACGATAAATTGAATGAGGGGAATAAAGCCTCAAGCATTTAAAAAGTAGCATATAAATCAGTAATAAATCAGTAAACTCTAAACATATGGGGGAAAATCATACCCGATCGCCAAGCAAGAAATGTAGCTATTCCCAAACCAAGAAAAGCAAATAACCAAATACAAACCCCAAAACAAAAGCCCTAAAGAACTTATCTTCCGAACCACGAAACCTGGTACAACAATGCGACAATAATTCCCATCCCAGCCGTTCATTAATGTCACCAGTATAAACATGTCAAGACTAGATGCAATCTCCAGTTGCCAGCAGTGCATAGCAAACGATGCATTACATGGGATAGGTAAGGTTTACACTCAAAGCCTTAATGGCATATGTACAGATGAAGCCTAAAAAACAACCAAAACGCTACCGTTTAACTGATGCAAAAATACCCTATCAGACAGATCACATAGGGCTTGTACAGATACAACACAAAGTGGCGTCGTTTTACTGATCAGATAGCACTCCACTCGTTGAGTCACATTGGTTACAAACAAAATCAATCCAAAACGATGCCGTTCCCACATGAGATCTGCTTAAACGACGTTGTTTTTGTAGTATGGAGTGTTTAGAAGAGAAACCCAACGTCGTTTTGTTCAAGAGGGAACCACGTTTTGCTTCACTATTCAAAATGGACGAAATGGTGAACAGCGCCGAGGAGGCATTCTGCCTTTTAGAAGGAGTCTAAGATGTGAGCTTATTTTTAAAAAATTTTAATTGGATTTAGATAGATAAAATGTAACAAATTAACATGATGATATGGCCTATCTTTTGGATTTTGTCCTATATAATTGGAGAAAAAAATATGAAAGCTTGTAACAAGAGAAATGAGGACATTCTCATAAGTGAAGGACTATAAGATTATTACAATTTTTAAAAGTATTTGTCTTTCAAACTTTGTATAAATTTGATAGTTCTGAACATGCCATTGAGTTCTTACAAGAAAGTCGCTAAAATGTCATTCTAAACCGTAAGCACAAGGGCAGACCTACCCTATCTCTTGGAGGGCCATGGCACCCCCAATTTTTTTTAAAAAAACCTTTGCAATGTGTTCAATTTGATGAACGATATCCCGAAATTTGATGAAATGGCACTTCGAAATTTATTTCTCCTCCTACACACATACAATATACAAACATACGCCGAATATATATATGTGCTAATATATGTATGTTAGTGCGGAGGTGACGATCCCAAACAAAAAATTCTAGTTCCGCCCTTGCGTATGCATGTTGATTCAAGTTTCTTTAAGAGCTTGAATGCCATCTTTATTGGTTGAGGTGATCGTCTAATGTTATAAACAAAAATAAATAAATAAAATTTGGTAGATTTGGCCTTTATTTTCATTCTGTCTTTTATTACATCTGGTTCATCTATTATATTGTTTTATGGTATGAAATTGAGAAAAGAGTGAGGAAAAAAAAAAAGAAATAGAGAAATTGATGCAACAAAAAGTGATGGGTGGTTTAGGTTAAGGACTAAGGAGGTAGATCATTTTGAAAAATGTGTTGGGGAAATTAGTGGATTTTGTGAAATTCGACACAAAATATTTATTAAAATAAAACATGAACACAATTTACAACAACAATTAAAATCATAAATACAATGAAATTGTACATGGATAAATCTCATAATAATCATGACTTAAATTAACAAAATCAATACAAGAAATATTGAATTAAAATAAAATAAAATGAGTAAGAAGAGCTGGCCTGTGGGAAGGCACGTGAGATCATGTTGTCCTAAAAGAACTATCACCTCCCTACGTACAGGTGCTAACAGACAATAGGACCTCCAAAATACAATCCCAAAGCTAACAGCTTCTTCTATGGATACACCCATAAGAAGAGTATGGTGAACGGTGAACCCGTCCACAATCAATTGCTCATAAAGCCAATATATAAAATAACTTAAAGAATATCGTAGAGAAATATAGTAAAAAGAAATAGAGAAGATAATGTGAATCCATATCTCATCTATGTAGAGAAGCCGACTATTTATAATAGAATATGGCTGAAATTAGTTTGGACTAATAGAGGCCCAAAATAAATGTCATAATGATTCTTATTGTTAGAGATATTGGCCATTTATTAATGTGGGTCCCATGTGTAATTTGAGATGGGTCCATATTGGAATTAGTTAATCTCCATGTGGAGATTTAATTCGTATAATTAATTGGCCAAAATCATTAATGGTTGAATGAGAAATTGTTCTCTAGTCACCTTTGAATAGTTGGTTGAAGAATGGTAATAAGGCTTGTCCCACATTGAAAAACTATGAATTCCTAAGTGAATTTATATACACATACCTTGGGCTTATGGTTTGGGCCCAAAGGGCACTCAAGTTTTGTGAGGGGAGAGGACCTAGCCAATGTTGGGTTTGGACCCAAAAACACACGCTCGCGCCTGCCCGCACCAAACCAAGCCGGGTCAAGTGGGGTGGGGTGGGGTCAAGAAGACCAACCCATGTGTGTTATTTTTTAAAGAAAATTTATTTTTGCCAATTCAAATAATTACCGTTTAAGTCATGTCTGTCTGTTAACCTAAAACAGTCTGGAGAGTCACTTCTGGGTTGTTTATTTAAACTGAATTTTCATAGTCAATTAGAGTTTAATTAAGAGTTTAATTTTCACATCATTTTACCTACAAAGAGAGTAAGGACACAGTGGGTTCGCCAGACACACAGATTAGAGTGCTTCTTCTGTGTGGCAAATCATTGTATCCTGGGAGGTAGACGTCAGAGAAACTCAAAACACCAAGTGAGGGGCGAAATCTGTTTTAAGGACATAGCGTCAAACGCTAACCTTGATTAATCCGTTTTGTTTTAATCATCTTTTGTATTCTATAAGTTTGTGAATTTCTAAAATTTAATTTGTGTTATTTTTGTGTTTTTTATGCTTACTGGTTTGAGAGAATTATATAAGTAATACATTATTTTCCAATAATCTTAAGACAAATTTTTGTTTCTGTTTACATTGCAAATTCTATTAATTATAGTTTGTATATATCAGTTTATATACTGTTTTATAATTCTGTGTAATATAGAATATATTCTGTATTATAAATTATGTGTTATATTATTTTGTGTTATATATTATATTCATTCTAGGTTGCTTTTCTGTTTAACAAAATTGGCAAGTGAGGGTACCAATGTTGTGCTGCCTGCTGTGGCAGTGGCCCCTACTCCTACACATGGAAAGAAACTAGAGAAATTCAATGGTTCTGATTTTAAGAGATGGCAACAGAAAATGCTATTTTATCTTACTACATTGAATTTGGCCAAATTTCTATATGAAATTGCTCCTACTCTCAAAGTTGGTAAGACCGATAGGATTACTATCGCGGCGGTGGAGGCATAGAAACATTCTGATTTCTTGTGAATGAATTATATCCTCAATGCGTTGGACAACATATTATACAATATGTATAGTCTAACAAAGACTGCAAAGGAATTATGGGACTCCTTGGACAAAAAGTACAAAACGGAAGATGCCGGAATGAAGAAATTCGTTGTGGGCAGATTCCTAGACTGTAAAATGATAGACTCCAAGACTGTTATAAGTCAAGTGCAAGAGCTTCAATTAATTTTACATGAAATACATGCCGAAGGTATGTTGGTTAGTGAATCTTTTCAAGTGGCTGCAATTATTAAAAAATTACCATTGTTGTGGAAGGATTTTAAAAATTATTTGAAGCACAAGCATAAAGAGATGAGCCTTGATGACTTAATCGTAAGGTTAAGGATTGATGAAGATAATCGAAATTATGAAAAGAATAGCGGTAAAAATCCTATAGAGTCTAAGGCTAATATAGTGGAAGTGTAGAAAAATAACAATAAGAAGAGGAAGCACTCAAGCCAAGGATCATCCCAAAATTCCAAGGGTGGTGACTTAAAGAGGTTCAAAGGCAATTGCTATGTGTGTGACAAACCAGGACATGGTGCAAAGGATTGTCGCAAGCGAAAGAACCAAGGAACCAACAAGAAGGCTCAAGCAAATGTGATTGAAATGGACAATATTTCAGATTCGATCAATGATATACAACTTTCTGTGGTCGTTTCTGAAGTGAATTTGGTGGGCAACAATCCCAAAGAATAGTGGGTGGATACCGGTGCAACTCGCCATATTTGTTCAGACAAGAAGATGTTCTCTACTTATCAACCGGTGGATAATTAAGAACAACTTTTCATGGGCAACTCCTCAACGTCCAAAATTGAAGGACATGGAAAAGTGATCTTGAAGATGACTTCGAGGAAAGAATTAACTCTCAATGATGTACTACATGTGCTCAATATTCGCAAGAATCTTGTTTCGGGGTCATTGTTGAGTAAAAATGGTTTCAAATTAGTCTTTGTGTCAGATAAGTTTGTACTTACTAAGAGTAGGATGTATGTAGGGAAAGGGTACATGAGCAATGGGCTCTTTAAGATGAATGTAATGACTATTGTTTCTAAGATCAATAAAAACATAGATTCTTTTTATATTATTGTGTTATTTAATGTATAGCATGGTAGGCTAGTGTCACACCCCATTTTTGCCACCTTAGCTAGGGTTTGTCATTGCATGTGTCTTTTTGTTTCCTTTTTGAGTCTAGTCTTTTGCATTGAGTTTCTAGGGTCCTAAGGATGGTGTGTATGAATTTTGGTTCGATTTGGAGTTGATCTTGAGGGTTAATAAGAACTTTTGTGACTTGAGGGGCATAATCGTCTTTTTGGTCACAAACTTTCCATTTGACCTTGGAATGATCTCCAAGTTGCCAATTGGAGTTTATATGGTTGTATTTGAGGTATTTATGGGTTCAATTTGATGAATTGATGGTTCGGGATTAAAATGGCTCAATATGGCTCAGGTTGGTTAAGAGACCTACTTCGGGTTAGCCCGAATTGGTTCATGATTTTCACTCTATGACTACTCATTTGACCTTGATTGGTCTTAATTTCATCCCCAAATGTGTTTAGGGAGGTTGAATTTCGAATTGGAAAGCATTCGGTGTGACCCTATGTACATACCTAAGCTAAGCGATGGTGAGGCATAGCGGTTAACCACCTTTGTAGGACCCAACCATGCAGCCATGGCTAGGTTTTCTTGCCCTCAAGTGACTCAAATTACATTCCCCTTCGAAACACGGTCGTTTTGGCTTTCGTTTCGTCAAAATCGGAGTTGATTTGAGCCCTGAAACACATTTGGAAGCCGAAAGGGTCAAATATAGGCATAAGCTGACAGGGCCTCGGGTGACCACCTAGGCCTGGGCGGCTAGCCGCCTGGGCCCAGGCTGCTAGCCACCCAGCCCCAGGTGGTCACCCGAGCCACTTTCCTTTTTTGAGCTTTGACACGGCTCCCTTCCTATTTCCTTGGATTTGCTCGCCTCCAGCCGCCATTTAACCCTAATTTCAGCCCTATTTGACCTACTTGAGCCCCAAGGGAACCTCTAAGAGCCCTTGGATCAATCCCTAGGGTTTTAATCCCAACCATTGAGGGTTTTCCCTCAATCCCTATAAATACCCCCTTATACTTCAGCAATAGGGGGACTGAGGAGGTAATTTCTGAAGTGAGAGGCACATTAGAGGCTATGGCAGCCATCCTTAGAGTAGTTTAACCTAAACTTTGAGTGAGAGAGTGTGAGAGAAAGCTTGAAGGAGGGCTGGAGTTGGGCTTGAAGGCTTGAAGGAAGGAATTTCCAGCAGCACATAAGAGGAGGAGGACTCTCTACAGCAGCCACCATAGGTATATCCTTCCCCCTTTCTCTCTTTCATTCAAACTAAGGTTTCTTGCATAGCTTTGCATTACTTCATGTTAAAAGCTTATAGTTTTATCATGTGTTGATGCTTCTAATGCTTAGAATACATGATTAGGATATTGTTTATGGCTGGTTTTGCATGATATAATGTCATTCTATGTGGTTTTATGAGTGTTTGTGTTTTTAGGGTTTTTTAGAGTCTTTTCTAGGGTTTTACATGGAATAGTCATTATTTCATGTTCAAGTTTGTGTCTTTATCATGTCTTGTTGCTTCTATTAGTTAGTATGCATGATTAGGATAATATTCATGGGCTGTTTAGTATGCTAGGATGCTATTCCATGTGATTTACTGCATGTTTGGGACTTTAGGGTTTCCTTAGTGCTGAAATTGGTTTTCTACATGAAGTAACACTTTTGCATATTGAAGCTTGTGTTTTTATTATGTTTTGCTACTTCTATTAGTTAGTATGCATGATTAGGATAATGTTTATGGGCTGTTTAGTATGCTAGGATGCTGTTCCATGTGATTTAATGCATGTTTGCAATTCTAGGGTTTCTCTTGTGCTGAAATTAGGTTTTTACTTAGAATAGCTATATTTCATGTGCAAGCTTGTATTTTTATCATGTGTTGATGCTTCTATTGATTAATATGCATGATTAGAATGATGTCCATGATGAGTTTTGCATGATTTGGAGTTATTTTATGTGATTTTGAGCACAGTTGTGATTCTAGGGTTTCACTCATCCCTGTATTAGGAAAGTTGCATATAGCATGATAGCTTAGGGTTTTTCTTTGTGTTTTCTTCATAGTTGATATATATGTGCTGCATATTTGATAACCATGATATTTTTCTGCATTCATAGTAGTGGATTTTAGTGTTTTTTGCATGTCATTGCATGTAGGGTTGAATTAGGGTTTTAGTTAGCTTATGATTCATGTTGTTGCATGACTTGTGGTTGATTTTAAGCCTTATTTCAATTATGTCCAGATCTGTTATTTGTCCTTGATATGATATTTTGAGCATGTGTTAGCCCATGTTTGGGCATGATAATGGCTTGATTTGGAATCTAGCTTGTTTGGTGGGTATTTTTGGTATGTTTTGCATGGAAATTGCAGGTGCTTTGACAAGTACAACAGGTGCAACTACCCCACCAATGTGGGGTGGTTATTTTGGCTATTGTAAGATGAAATCTTACAAATAAGGTAATTACCCTATGCAATAGGGTGATTACTTTGACAGGTTGCTTTCGCTTAAGGTAAGTAGGGTATGAGGGTGCCCCAATTCACCTTTCTTTCCTTCCTTTAAAACTTTCCCTTTCTCCCCCCCCTAGGGTTATTTCCTAATAGGAGAACATGGCAATCCTTATAGTTTCCTTTCAATAACAAATACCTTTTGAATCAAGGTTTCCATTTCTTATCAAAATTCCATATTTTACCAAAAATCTTTTGAGAATCATTTATTTTGGAAACTTACCATGTTTTACTTGAAAGGAAACTTAGGGTTTACCATAGGCCTTGATTAGGTTATAACCCTATTCCTTTTCGAACTACGTGGACTTTGATCCATGTATTTCCATACATGGTACGTAGGCGCTCTTCGTGAGGTTCAAGTCCGCCCTAGGATACAAAGTATCCTAGGTTTTCTCCTCCCCCTCTTTCTTTTTTCTGTTTTTCTTTGATTTACTTGATCATATGGATGAATGAATAAATGATATGCATGCTGTCTTGTGATGATAATTGTTGATTTGTGTGTGATTAAGACTTTGATTTAGCCCAATTAAATTAAGAGACCGTTTAGGGCGATATGGGTGCCTATAGGCTTTGCCTAGAACCTTCCCATATCGTAACTTAGCCTCCGAATCCCCGATTTCTCTGGTTTCCAAAAGATCATTTGCCTTACCATTTTTAAACGTGGAGTCATTATTTTGTTTTCCTAATACAAAACTGTTTTTTAGGGTTTTCCTTGTTTCCTTTAAAAAATAAGGTGGCGACTCCTTTTCCTTTTTCAAACCAAACCAAATCTTTTCGCCAATCCCTCGTGGGCCCAATTTCCGGGGTTCACAGCTAGGACATATAAATTATGGTTCTTTGCGTAGATTAATGAACTTGGAATATTTGTCTAAGTTTAATATTGATCCTAATCATAAATGTGAAGTATGTGTAGAATCAAAATTAACTAGGATATCATTTCATTCTATTAAAAGAAGTACTAAACCTCTAGAATTGATTCGTACGGATCTTTGTGATTTGAAATTTGTTCAAACTAGAGGAGGCAAAAAGTATTTTATTACTTTTATTGATGATTGCACGAGATATTGTTATGTGTACTTGCTAGGGAGCAAGGATGAGGCTTTGGAAATGTTTATACATTACAAAAATGAGGTTGGGAATCAACTTAGCAACAATATTAAGATTCTAAGAAATGATAGAGGTGGTGAATATGAATCCGATCCATTTGGTGAATTTTGTTCAAACCATGGCATTAAATACCAAACCACTGCACCTTATTCACCACAACAAAACAGAATTGCCAAACGTTAAAACAAAACCTCAAAAGAAATGATGAATGCTATGTTGATAAGTTCGGGTTTACCTCAAAACTTGTGGGGGGAAGCAGTGCTTTCTGCGAATTATATACTTAATAAAATATCTTACAAAATTATAAACAAAACACCCTATGAATTATGGAAAGGTCGAGAACCTTCATATAAATTCATGAAAGTGTGGGGGTGTTTGGCCAAGGTAGCGGTTCCTATTCCTAAAAGAGTTAAGATAGGACCAAAAACAATTGATTGTGTATTTATTGGTTATGCTAATAATAGTAGTGCATATCGATTCCTTATTCATAAATTTGAAATTTCTGATATACATGTGAATACCATAGTTAAATCTAGGAATGCATCATTTTTTTGAAAATATATTTCCATGCAATCCTACACATAAGACAAGTTCTCTCAAAAGAACTTATGAGACTACGACTAGTCACGATCAAGACCAAAAGTCTATAGAAGAAGATCGTGAAGATGAGCCTGTTAGGATTATGCCCTAGAGCCAATCATAGAGATGATTGTTTAGGGATTAGGAACAATCATTTGATTTCATTTATGTATGTCACATTTATTATTGATTTAATAAAAGGGCTTATTCTATTGTGTTTATATGCATCATTTATTTTTACATAATATGTCCATGGAGTTAGAGTTGAGAATATGGAATTACAAAGAGTTGTAATTTTGAGACTATAGATATATCTCTGTACTAAACTCCTAAAGCATTCCTAGTTGAAGGTTCACTATGATGGACAGTAATGAACCATAGGACTAGCACTTGTTAGGTTGACTCTATAGGAGGATAGCTAGTCTCAAGCTATTTGTGTGGAGACACTACAACCAACAAGTGGGTGCCTATTACGAGAATAGGTACACTGAATGTGACCAAAGCTATGAGATAAACTGAATGGAGTTTTATCCTGCCTGTCAATCAGTTTCTCATTGTTATAGTGGTACAAGTAATCCTTAGACCTGAGACACCATAGTTGTCTTATGCATGTAGCTTTAGAAGTTTGATAACACTAAGTGCAAATCCTATTCAGGGGTTTGCAAAAGTGTTCATTGGCCCTATTGCTATGTGTGTGAAGGCATGTGAGTGATCAACAAGGGATCCATCACTCTCAGGAAAAGAGAGAGAATGTCTCATATAGCATTCATAATATAACTCATTAAATCCATGGCCATGGTAGGATGAATATGAAAAGAGTTTCATGAGTTCATCAATGAGTTGATATCTATGAATGAGTATAAAGTAATTGAACTAGGGACTTGACAGACTTCCATGTCCTATTAGTTCAATTGGAGACATTGTGTTGAAGGAAGGATGCAATTGTAACCTATAAACTATAACAGAAGGGTTCTTTGTAAATGACTATTCGCCTCATTAAGGACCACACCATGAGCCATATGCTAGGTGTTACTCATGGTTAGTAGAAGCCCTAATTGATATAAGTGAGTTATAATCAATTAGGGAATTGGAAGGAGTTCCAATTAGACCCTAAATGGAAAGAGTTCCATTGTGCACACCTCGTGCTATTCCTACTACTTAATGATGTGAACCCAATGGGTCACACACTGATCATGCAAGAAGGGCTTTAAAGTCTATGAGAGAAAGGGTTTTAGTGAATAAAGAATAGTTCTTTATAGGCCTATTTGTATTTGATACAAATAATAGGGGTTAATGTGCAATTAAGTGTAATTACACATAACCCTATTAGGGTTTCTTCCCCATGGCCAGCCCCCTTTAGTGGGCTGCCTATATAAGTCACACTTATGTGTGACATGGCATAATAGGCTTGCACAATAAACCCTAGCCGTCCAAAGTGTTGGAGGCTCTCTTCTCTCTCTCTCTCTTCTCCACCTCTAGCAACAACAAGGAAGAAGAAAAGAAAAGGCTTGAAGCTCTAGCTAGGTGTGGATACCGTTGGAGGCAGCACACTTGGGCTGCTCATTCACTGCTGTCCGGAGTAGAAGCTTGGAGCAAAACGGAGAAGACAAAAATCCTGTAAGTGTTCTAACCCTCTTCGTAGTTAGGGTTTGATTTTGTGTTATGCATAGTTAGATTCATGGGTTGTGGAATCGTAGGAAAAATTTTTATATTCCGCCTTTGTATTTTTCCCTCTTGTTCGATTCCCAACAGAGCCTAGACGTAGTAAAAGGGCTAGGACGTTAAAATCCTATGGCCCAGATTTTCTAAGTTATTTTTTAGAAAATGAACCCCAAACCTTCAAGGAAGCTATGTCTACTCCAGAAGCAACCCTTTGGAAAGAGGCTGTGAATAGAAAAATTGAATCCATTATGCAAAATCATACATGGGAATTGGTGGACCTTCCACCAGGGAATAAACCTCTTGGATGTAAATGGATATTCAAGAGAAAGATGAAAGCAAATGGATCAATTGATAAATATAAAGCAAGACTTGTAGCTAAAGGATTTAGAAAAAAGAGAAGGAGTAAACTATTTTGATACATATTCACCAGTTTCAAGAATAATGTCTATTAGGGTGTTATTAGCTATTACAACGGTGCATAAGCTTGAGATACATCAAATGGATGTTAAAACGGCATTCTTAAATGGTGAATTAAATGAGGAAATTTATATGGAACAACCAGAAAGGTTCATTGTTCTAGGACAAGAAAAGAAAGTTTGCAGGCTTGTTAAATCATTTTATGGTTTAAAGCAATCACCTAAGCAATGGCACGAAAAATTTGACAAAGTGATGATGTCAAATGGATTTAGAATCAATGAATATGACTAGTGTGTGTATGTCAAAGAGACTACAAATGGCTATGCCATTGTTTGTCTATACATGGATGATATGCTAATTATGGGTAGCAATAATGATATCATTAATGCTACTAAGAAGATGTTAACTAGCAAGTTCGACATAAAAGATATGGGTATTGCGGATGTCATATTAGGAATTAAGATTTCTAGAACGTTCGATGGATTAGTGTTATCTCAATCACATTATATTGAGAAAATTCTTAGGCAATTTAATCAATTTGATTGTAATCCAGCAAGAACACCTATGGACATAAATCTTCATTTAACTAAAAATAGAAGTCAAGGCATATCTCAATTAGAGTATTCTCAAATTATTGGGAGTCTAATGTACGTCATGAACTATACACGACCTGACATAGCATATACAGTTAGTAAATTGAGTAGATACATTTGTAACCCAGGACCAGACCACTGGAAGGCAATAGTTAGAGTACTCAAATATTTGAAATATATTCTAAACTATGGATTATATTACACAGGATATCCAGCTGTACTAGAAGGGTATAGTGATGCAAACTGGATATCTGATTCACAAGATTTTAAATCAACAAGTGGATATGTCTTTACACTTGGAGGTGGAGCGGTGTCTTGGAAATCTTCCAAGCAAACGTGCATCGCAAGATCCATGATGGAATCGAAATTTATAGCTGCAGATAAAGTTGGTGAAGAAGCTGAGTGGCTTCGTTATTTCCTAGAAGATATTCCAATGTGGTCAAAACCTGTGCTAGCAATTTGTATACATTGTGATAGCCAATCGGCTATTAGAAGGGCATAGAATAATATGTATAATGGCAAGTCTCGACACATTCGTCGAAGACACAATACCATTAGACAATTGCTCTCAAGTGGGGTTATATCTGTTGACTATATAAAGTCAAATGATAACAATGCGGATCCGTTAACGAAAGGTTTAACTAGAGAGCAAGTATATAGTTCATCGAGGGGAATGGGCTTAAAGCCTACTATATTTTAAAAGTTACCATAATGGCAACCCAACCTAGCTGACTGGAGATCCCAAGATCTAGGTTCAAAGGGACAACCGAATTGTGTGTGACTTAGTAGAATCACTTAGGAGATAACTCTTCTACCTATTCCTATGATGAAAAAGTGATGCCTATAGCGTGTACCAGGATAAGCTAAGCTTTCAATGATTCTTACATTTTGGAAATCCAAGTGAGGTATAGCAGGATACTCTTAATAAGAATCACCTATATGAATGTAGAAGGGGCTGCTTCTATGAGAATTACAAAGCTATATTCTCTAGAGCACTCATAGAAACCAGGAATTGTTTAGAGCCAAAATGAACACAATCATAAGAACCAAACTGTGTTCGAGAAGGAACTGTGTGAATTCTATTGTCTTGTTTTGTACAAACAGCTGAATAGTTCAAGACATCACGTTCACTAATTAGCTAGCAAATCTAATAGTCTTTCACAAGGAAAGGTTCAAAGCCACAAACCACCTATACTTTGCAGGGACTTTCCATACTTACTCCCTTTCGTGTCAGCATTTTTCATTTGCATAGATATCCAACCAATTTCCATTCATGTAGGGGATTGTTAGAAATATTGGCCATTTATTAATGTGGGTCCCATGTGTGATTTGAGATGGTTCATATTAGAATTAGTTAATCTCCATGTGGAGATTTAATTCATATAATTAATTGGCCAAAATCATTAATGGTTGAATAAGAAATTGTTCTCTAGTCACCCTTGAATAGTTGGATGAAGAATGGTAATAAGGCTTGTCCTACATTGGAAAACTATGAATTCCTAAGTGAATTTATATGCACATACCTTGGGCCTATGGTTTGGGTCCAAAGGGCACCCAAGTTTTGTGAGGGGGGATGACCTAGCCAACATTGGGTTTAGACCTAAAAACACACGCGCGCGCCCACCCGCACCAGGCCTAGTCAGGTGGGGTCAAGAAGACCGACCCATGTGTGTTATTTTTTAAACAAAATTTATTTTTGCTAATTCAAATAATTACCATTTAAGTCATGTCTGTCTGTTAACCCAGAACAGTCTAGAGAGTCACTTCTAGGTTGCTTATTTAAACTGCATTTTCAAAGTCAATTAGAGATTAATCAAGAGTTTAATTTTCGCATCATTCTAACTGCAAAGAGAGTAAGGACACAGTAGGTTCGCTAGACACACAGATTGGAGTGCTTCTTCTGTATGGCAGATCATTGTATCTTGGGAGGCAAACGTCTGAGAAACTCAAAGCACCAAGTGAGGAGCGAAATCTGTCTTAAGGATATAGCGTCAAATGCTAGCCTTGATCAATCTGTTTCTGTTTTAATCATTTTCTGTATTCTGTAAGTTTGTGAATTTCCATAATTTAATTTGTGTTATTTGTGTTTTATATGTTTGTTGTTTTGACAGAATTATATAAGTAATACATTATTTTCCAACACTTATAACAGCCCAATAAATAACATGAAATAAAAGTCTAACGGCTAGTAACAGATACTCATAAATTATAGAAATTAAGACCTAACGGTCTATAAAATAAAACTCATAAAACCAGCCCATAAAACCATGTGTGCGTCACGTAATATCTCTCATGAACTATGTCACGACACGGCCGGCCGATCTGAGTTGAAATGGGTTACGTACATACACACATATGTGTGGTCTGAAGTTTTGAAGCTTTAAAGAAAAACCATATATTTTCTAACAAAATGTTGAAGATGTTTGTATCTATGGTTCTCGACGGATGTAAAGTTGTTCCCTTATTTACATGTGTAATGATTTCAATTTCTTGCATTCATCTACTTCTTTAATTCGAGACAAAGACATATATCTATAAGGTATCATCACTAAAGACAAGTAATGGCGTAATGCGATATTTGAAAGAAAATTTAAAGCTGCTACCATGGTTTTGGGCTACAAAGGGAAAGAAAAGGTTAACAGAGAGTGCATGTTCTGTTGTATCATAATGTAGTATTTTAAATATGGGGCCAGTTTGAAAACTTTAACAATTGAAGCTTCATTCCTCCAATGTCATTTAATTTTTAAATAAAAAAATTCACCATTATTTTGAAAAAAAAAAAAAAAAAAAAGAGAGAGAAAGAAAAAACTATATTCATATCTTATTTTCACTACTAAATTAAGCAAATTTATGAAAGAAATTAACTAGCAACGGTAGCTAGTGTATATAGTTGAGGACCACAAGTTAAAAACTGAAAATCTTAAATTCAAATCTTTTAAAAGACTAAAAAAACAAAGAATAAAAAAGGATATTGAAATTAAAATTGATCAAACTCACGTTCAATTAACCTGGAGAAATGAATCAAACGTTTCTTACTCTCAGTGCAGTACTTGACCTAATCGAAGAATCAAATTCAAAAGCATAAAAAAGCACAAAATTTTAAAAATTGAAAGGCCCCAGTTAAAATCCCTAATTCCGATGTTTGGTTGCTGGGAAAACAGAGGAAAAGAGAAGAAAATAAAACTAATTGGAATCTACTTTCTCAGCTCCCAAAACAGTGGACAATCCAAGATTCAAACTTCAAATTTCTTTCATTTTCCTAAATTTTCTCGGCAACCAAACGGATCACACAATGCAAAAAACCTTCCACTGGAATCGCATCAAGAAAATTGCTGTAAATTGTGTGCTAAGGCCGCGTGTTATAATCCGCCGGAGTGCAAATCGCCGCAAGATTGATCGTCTACACAACCAAAAAACCCTAACCCATCATCGAAAAAACCCCCCAAAAGTACCGAAAACACACCATAACAACAATGTAGCCCGGAAAGGGCCCCCCCGGGGGGGGGGGAAGAAAAAAAAAAAGAAGCCATTTACGAGGTCGGAAGTCCTGATGAGGGTTTCGAGGCGAGAATCGTTCTTGATATTGATCTTGTGAAACTCAATCCGGCCGAACCAAGAGCACGACTTCTCCAAGAGATGACTGATCTTTTCCGAAGAGACGTCGACGACGATTGCTTTGTGCGAGGTCTCGGCCATGAGCTTCTCGCAGAGGTGGGATCCGATGGATCCCCCGCCGCCTATCAGGCAGATTGTTAGCGGCGTGATCGCTTTTCCGTCCAAATTGAGCCCAGCCATTGAAGAGAGAAGGATGGAACAGAGTTGCAGAGAGAGGAGAGAGAGTGTAACGGTTTTTGTGTCTTTCGCTCTATTTCCAACTACTTTTTGAAGGTAGTGTAAGGAGGGGAACTGCAGGGGATAATAAACGGATTGGGATAATTTCGTAAATATGAACGGTAAAAGCAATTAGATGTGGCAACCGCTTTTAGCTGAGCATGTGATCACCTAATTTATATGGAGTATTAATATTATATATGAGGTTTGAATCTTATACATTAGCTCAAAGTACCTTATAATCTTCTAATGCATAAGATACAATCTCCAATGCAAGGCTTATATTAGTCTGTACTCACCTGATCGTTGTCCTTGATTTTTAATTTTCTATATATTTTTTTTCATGCTTCTAAAGTTTGAGAGTTCACCAACTATTCAATTATAATTTTATTATATTCATTTATGTTTTGGATAAACTATTTTTTCAAAGGAGATTAATGAATTTTCTTTTGCTGATTTTTTGTTAGTTAAATAAGTTAATAATTTTTTTTTTTTTTTAAATTTAGAAAGAGAATGAAAGTGTTTGGTATGTTTAAGAAGTAGAATTCGGTGAGCATATAAGGAGTATTATTTAACTGTACAAATAACCTACAAGTACCAAAGGGTAATTTGGATATTTTCCAAAAAATTAAAAGTGATGTCACGCAACTTAGATTGTGTTATTGACAGCTGTTAGACTAAGGGGTTGTCTATGTAGTTTGTCATATAAAATAAGATGCTACAGTGTAATTTTAAAAAAGTCAATCCGTAATTAATTATCTATAGCAAAGGGTGCAGGGATGTCCCGAACTCAATAATGATATATACTTATATGTGTATTTCACTCGTACCAAACGAGTCTAGTGAAATATGAACCACTGATACATTTGGGATCCAACCCACATAGTACAAATGGCCTAGATTCATTGGACAGTAAGTGGAGACAACCCTTAGGATTAGGGTTTAGGGTGTATAAATATTGTTTCTCGACAAATCCTTGCTTCCAGAAGAGGTAGGAGTAGTAGATGACACAATTAACCTAGCTGCCATTCTCTTGGATGTCATAAGCAAGAAAATAAGGGTGTGACAAAGATGTAATTGCTCTCTGATCCGAAGAAGAACTGGACAGCCCAGGGGATTGTGGGTCAGTGGTTCTCGACACCCGTAATTCTCACACGCAATGAGGTATCTCTCTCCTCTCTGCAGCCGAAAAACTGGAGCAGAGCCTTGAGACTGTTTCCAACCCCACATGCATGGAGGTTCCGGATCTCTACCAGCAATTCTCGGGGACAAGAAGTTACTGTATAATCGAAGATTCTTTCTTGCTGCTAGTATTCAAAACCCTCCCGGGCAACATGGTGCGATGGAGAAAGCAGAGCAGAAGAAGATCCTTTTGCAGAATAGCAGCACCAAGCAAAAGATTGCGATCGTGGGATTTGGTCTATTTGTACAGTTTTTGGCGAAAACCCTCTTCCAAACAGGCTGCTCGGCTTCAAGATTGGCAAGCCGCTGGGTTGAATTATATGAGGCAAACTGCTACAAAGCTGTTTGACAATGTCAAAAGTTCATTCCTAAACTATTGGGAACTTTATCAGCGATTTTTTCTTGAGTTTATTGAAAGGCCTGCTGAGAATTTTGATGTCTACTATGGGCTGTTTATGTATAACAACAAGGACTTGAGTGAGCTTGAGTGGTTGCGATTTGCTTCAAATAGAGGTAGAGATCCCCTCCAGGGCAAAGTCACTCAAGTTCAGGGTCGATGGGGTTGGACGAGTTTCATTTGAGTGGCGCCTACGCATGTTTATGTTTTATTTTAGTCTTTTTCTGCTTCTATTAGGGTTTAAAATTATGTCCAATGTCAGGAATATATCTTGATCACTGCTAGGTCTTCTTAAGAAACGAAAAAACAAAAAACAAAATTCTTCAGTTTGGTTCATGGAAACATTGATTCCTTTTTTGGGTATGCATTAAAAAGTATGATTACCTTTCTTTCTTTCTTTCTTTTTCTCCTCTAACACTGCTTCCAACCTGACCAAGTAGTGAGAAGAAAATTAATAAAAAATAGCTTTCTCTCTTGTGGAGTTGTGGCTTCCACTTACTCCGCCAAACACCCACCAAAACAGTCTTTCCTAAAAAAGTAGACAGGTGAGGGGTTTTGGCTGGGGGGTTGAAGATGGAGAAGACTGGTGCGAAGGTTTGGGAGGGAGATGAAGGCGGAAGCGTCTATGTTGTAAGATGAGAAGTCGAAGTAGGGAGAGGGAGACGTGAATGATGAGGGGGTAGGCGCACGTATTCTCGGATTTGAAGCAGAACTGCAGAAGCTGTGTAAGCTATACATATGTCAACAAGAGGTTTGTTTTGGGTTCTCTGATCTTGATTATGATTAAAAAGATTCATATATATGCATATTTTATTCCAATATAATTGGTATATAAATTCCTTAGTATTAATTTCCTCTCTTTGGTTGCTAAGAAAAAGGGAGTGCAAGCTTAGGAGGAAAGAAATTCAAATTTGATGCACTACATAGGTTGATTTACTTTGGGTACTGAAGTCTAATATGTAATCAAGAGGTTTCGGTTCTCTAATCTTTCTCAAATTTGTTCGGTTGATGAGAAAATTGAGGAAAAGTTGAGCCCTCATAAAAATAAATTTATGTACTTGTTTGGTTGCACAGAGAACTGAGAGGAAGGCAAAGAAATAAAATTTGAATTATAGTTTTTCAGTGTTGCATGTTTTGGTTTTAGATAAGCCAAAAGTAAAAGTTACTTCAGGTTTTCTTATCTTGATTAAGATTGCAAATATTTTGTTATCAGTTTGTTTGGTTCCGTAGAAAAGCGAGATGGAGACGGAAATGAATTAAGGTTTTGAAGGCATGATTTTCAAGATCACATTCTTCTTCTTAATTTTCTCCTCCTCACATTCTGTCTTTTTGGCTATCCATGTTTTTTCTCCTTCTAGGTTAATTTAGAAGATGCTATATTTCAAGCATAAATTGTTGTACAAATATAATTCATTTTTGAGATTGTATATATACTGGGTTTGGGATGTTTGGTAATTACTAGATATAGCATACGTGCGTTGCACGTGAATATTTTTAAATAATATTAGTTATACAAAATAATAAATACATAAAGATTTTATATTTTTTCATAAAAGATAAAGTTTAAAAGTTGAAAGTACAACGAAAGATTAAAAACTCTTTATATATATATTCAAAAAAAAAATTTTCTTCATAAAACGGAATATTTAAAGAGTTTATATTCATATATATTATCATGCAACTTGATAGTTGCTCTAAAAAAGGAATTTGAATAAAAATCTAACTTTAATTTGTTAAGAGTTTGAATTAATATCTAACTTTCATTTGTTACCAAATGATAAGAATGTTTATTATGTGTTTCAATTAAAGGAAGGGTAGATATATATATTTTTTTTAAAAATAAGAGTATATTGGTTGTTCAAAAGTTTTTTTGAGATTCAACCTTTTATAGGCAGTATAAATTTGCAGAGCAAAACTTACCAGAGAAGGGAGAAGTCGCCGTTAACCAAAGAAGGGAGAAATCGCCGTTAATGGAAAAGGTGGAGAGAAGGTTGAAACTACTCTTGATGGAGAAAGTGAAATTTACAATCCGGCTGTTTATTTATTATATAGGAATTATAATTTCCGTTTCCTTTGAATTCCTATTTATGTTTTATATATTAAGGTATGTGTTTTAGAATATATTAAGATACGTGTTCCGGCTATTGTTTTAGAATTATAGTTTCCATATTCCTATATATTTCTATTTATTATATGGGAATTATAGTTTCCGTTTCCTTTGAATTCCTATTTGTGTTTTATATATTAAGGTATGTATTTTAGAATATATTAAGGTATATGTTTTAAAATTATAGTTTTCATATTGCTATATTTCCTATATATGCATAAGGGTGGATAGTTGTGTATTTAAAAATTAAAATAAGGGTATATTAGTCAATCAAAAGTTTTTTTTACATTCATCTTTTTACAGGTAGTATAGATGATGCGTCCTATGGTAACTAAGGATTTCTTGTAACAGGAAAGCAAAACAAGAGAAGCAGTGGGCGAATACTCCCTCCCTCTCATTTTATTATCTCCATATTATGCACAATTTCAATTTAAAATCAACCTAACGGCCAGACAGTTTCTGCATTTCACAATGATTGCAGAAACTCGAGAGCCCTTCAAATTCTTTCTTTATTAACGGAAATGATTTGCGGGTTTTGGTGGGTCCTGAATCGGAAATTTGAAAGTATATATGATCCTAGGCAATGTGTTTGCTTGCCTAGAAAGATAGCTAATTAAGAGAATGAAAGAAAGAAAAATGAAAATCCTAATATTCAAAATTTATATTTTTTAATTTCTTTTATTTTTCTCACATTTTTTCTTTCAGCAATTAGGTTCTCTCTGGGTTACTTTCTTTTAAGTTCAGCTATTGTTGATTGTTGTACAAAAAATTTAAAAATCAAGATTCAAAATAAAAAGGGGGAATTTTAGATTGATCAGGGCTACAGGAAAATAATTACAGTTGAGTGCTATTTTCTATTAACTTTCTAATCAATAACTACTAACTTAGCTAACAATGATTATTACTTGTAATTATTTTCCCATAAAAAATAAAATAAAATAAAGGGTCTCATTACAAAATATTTTTGTTTGAGCTCCATGTTTGAAAATTCTAGAATTGAGTCTAGGACATGTGACTCAATTTTGATTCCTTACCAAACTGGGGTTTTTGTATGTACGTATCTATTTATTTATTTATTTTTTGTCATAATCACTTAATATAAAAATTGAATTATCTAGGTTTTCTATATAGGATTACTTGATTGTTGGAGAGTTTTAAAATTTCCACACATTTTTGTTTTCTTTCTTTTGAATATCAACCTTTGCTGTTTTCTTTCTTTTGATTGTTAGTGGTGCATGACTTACACCCATGTGGTTTGGTTTCAAATGATTGTAGGTTCAAGGTGTGGCGTACACTTCCTACAAAACATTTTCCATTATGGTTGGCTATGTATCCACTGGGCCTTTGGTGGGGTTGGAGTGATGGGCTTGCTCTTTGGGCAGTAACTATGGCTCAAAATCGGACGTTCCCCCTCTCTAGCTGATAGAGGTTCCTTTGGTTACGTCCAAGGACAGGTTGCTATCGTCTGGTCGCCCCCTTCTACCTGTTTTGTTTATCAAAAAAGAGGTGCCCTATTTAAGTATTCTTTAATTGCTCAAAAGTCTTTTTGTTTCTTTCATGTCAAATGGACCAAAAACTAGCATGAGGGGCCATCCTCCATACTTCCCACCCCTCTATGTTTCTACTTTTGCACCTCCATGACTCCCATAGTTGGCAAACCGTAGCTGTGATCACCCAGCGAACCCCAAAAATGCCCATACAATTTGCCCATAGTTCTGTTGCTACCTTTAAGTGCAAGAAGAGGAGATAATCAACGGACTCAAGCCCTACTTGGCGTATCACAGAACAATTACATAAGGAGATGCCTATCAACTGGAGAACAATTACGTGTGGCGGTCCAAGCAAGGAAGGATACTCTAGGGGTCCAAATTTGAGCTCTTACAATTGGATCAATAATAGAAATAGTCAAACTCCGGCAGAGACCTAATTGGGCTCTTCGCCTCTTTTTACCTTGGGCTAAAGGCTAAAAGCTGATATTATACCTCGGGAACGGCTATTGCAACCCCCCATTCGTATAAGCTCACCCCCCGTCCTTTAGGTTTTTAAGGTTTTATGCAAAATATAAAAAATATTTATGAAAACCGGCCATGATGTCCACTAGAAAACATCATTTTGAACAACTTTGAAGAAGAAAGTTTTTCCAAAATCTGTCGTTTAAATATACTTTTTAACCATTTATAGCCTTTATTTCATTTTTTGCCAAAAAGTCTACCTAAACGATAAATTTTGGAAAAACTTTCTTCTGCAAAGTTGTTCAAAATGATGTTTTCTAGTGGACATCATAGCCTGGTTTTCATAAAAACTTTTTATATTTTGCATAAAACCTTAAAAACCTAAAGGATGGGGGGTGGGCTTATAGGAATGAGGGGTTGCAATAGCCATTCCCTTATACCTCATGTAAAAGAGGGCCCATTACAATCCCTCAACTTTATTTGTAAATCCACCTTTTTCATTTTTCAAGATTTTACGATAAATTTAAAAGGTTTTTATGAAAAGTGACCGCCTAGTCCACAAGAAGACATTATTTTGAATAACTTCGTAAAATAAATTTTTTTCAAAATCTATCTTTTAAGATTACTTTTTAACCATTTACAATTTATATTCATTTTTACAGAAACGATATTATAAATGGCCAAAAGTCCACTTAAATGATAGATTTTGAAAAAAAATTTCTCCTACAAAGTTATTCCAAATGATGTTTCCTAAAGAACCATGCAATTAGTTTTTATAAAAACATTTTATATTTTTCATAAAACCTTAAAAAATAAAAAGAAATAAGGTTTACAAATGAAGTTGAGGGGTTGCAATAGCCCTCCTCCATGTAAAAATAATTTTTTGGCCCAATCTGCCCTGGGCTACAACCCAGGGCACTCGCATCATAGCACCACACTGCCTCCAACCTTGAACACGCCCTTTTAACAATGCTTTATCAAACTAACAGAGCCACAGTCGCCGGCACAAGGGGGCCTGGCCCCAAGCCCCATTGCCATCGAGAACTGACTCCACTGTCTCTCTCACGTGCCGGCAAGCCTTCTCAGGCGAAACAAACTCACAACGTTTCTGAGTTTTTATTTATTTATTTTTTTTTACTTGAAACAGATTGTTGATCTTTATCCAAAACATAAAAAGCTTGGTTTTATGAAAAATCAAGTAAAGTTAATTTGACTTGAAGCTTATTTTATTTTATTTTATTTTTCCATTTTAACTAGAAAAATTAATAATAACCTAGATAACTTAACAAATCACTAGGAAATCAAAGTTAAAATGTCTAGATTATGACTTTGAGCCTTTTTCTTTCCCGATTTGAACTTGAAAAATCAACTAAAACCTAGTTAACTTGACAAAAACACTAGAACATCATAATTAAGATAATTAGATTTTGAGCTTTTTTTTGGAGGGGGGGGGGGGGGAATTTTATATTGATCGGGCTACAGGAAATTAATTACAGTAAAGTGCTAAATGCTACTCACTTTCCTAATAAATGGCTAACTAACAATGACTATTAACTGTCATTATTTTTCCATAGGTGGACCAATCCAAAATTCCCCCTTTTTTATTTTATATTAACCTCAATATCAAAATCAAATATTTTACTTGATTTTCCAAAGTAAAATTCAAATCAAGTAATAAAAATCAAGTAAATATAGTAGAAATTTGAAAAAAGTTCGAAGTAAATAAACATCACCTTAGACAAAGAAAAAAAAAGAAAAGCAGCACCAAATCCAGCCAACCGGGCTTCATCTCTCATCGCCGATCATGATCCACCATCGCTGAACTAGCTCTATTGCATCACCACTCGTCATGCATGCCAAATATAAGTCCATCGAATATCGGAAAGCATTCGATCTGTAAACTTACCTTACTTTTATAAATAAAACTATGAGTTTGGACACTTTATGGAAGACATAGCTTATAATATCTTATTAACTTGAAATTTAATAACATGATGTGCATAAGTGGAGTTTCTAACACAACGGTTGGATTGGCAAAATATTATTTTTACAAAAAGATATTGAAAAAGTAAGGTGTAAGATGCAAACAGATCCCTCCTCATTAGTTGGTCACACTTGCATTCCATGTGAGTCAACGCAAATTGTATCTTCATTATATGTAAAGGAGTAAACATTCCATATAATCACATAAAAAATACCACCCACCCATACGTGAGGTACCTCCAATGTATTGTCTTCACGCAACTTAGAACAAGACACCCTTATAAGAAAAGGACTGTATATAAAAGAAAAATGTTAGACATTTTATTGTTAATTTTTCTTTTCATATATGTAAGATAAAAATTTCAATTTCTATAGTAATCTTTAGGTTAGCCAAAATTTTTTAAAAAAAACATCATTTAAATTTTAGGTCATTATTTTTTTTTTAAATTAAAAAAAAATAAACATAAAATTTTGACTAAAAGTCCAATTTTTTTTCAGTTACTGAAAAATTAGTCCTATTTAATTTCTTTTTAAAAAATCAAATAAAAAAAATAGAAATTTTAAAAATTCGCAAAATGTTGTTTTGATAAAAGGTTTTTGGACATTCTAACTTGTATTTTTTATTTTTTTATCAAGAATTGTTGGACATTTTATATCTTTTTATGAGAATAGTATAGGGAGGATGGTCTTTATAATTTTTAATGAGGTTAATATAGGGATTCAAGATTTTGATTTTGCACTTTTTAATGGGAGTAGTATAGGGAATAAAAAGTCATTACACTTCTAGTGTAGAAAGGTAATATTGTCTTTATGTTCGTAGGGGTATGATAGGAAATCAAAAGTTTTTCTCGTGAAACCACTTTTAATAGGAAGTATAGATAAGATTTTAAGAGCATCTCTAAACATGAGGCAAACTGTGATGCAAAGCGATTTTTTGTTTCATGTGTGAAAAGTGGGTGCTCTAATTGGTGATGCATTTGGTTAGGCAAATATAACTTAAAGCAAATCTTGAGTTATATTTGCCTCAAGAAATGGCTCAAATGCAAATCTGCCACATCATCCTTTAAGAAATGGTTGGAGGTAGATGGAAAGGTGAGTGAGACAAAAAAATGGCTTAAATGCATTAGAGTAGTTACTTTTTTCATGTGATGCATTTTCATTGTAGAGATGCAAAAACATGCATATGACTCACCTAAATGTCTTATATAGTTGGAGACATAGTTATTAAACTCGGATTGCACTAGTCGATCGGTAAACCTAGTGAACCGGACCTTTGTCTGGTTTGGTTATCTAGTTGGATCGGATATGCATTTGAACTGAATAGAACTGGCTTAAACCTGTGGGTTTTTGCATGAACCGGTTCGATTACTCATGGAGTGTGAATGTAACTTTAATAAAAACCACAATGTTTTGTCAGTGTGGGGAGATGAGACATGGGTGTTAACAAACTTAAAGGACTTAGGAAGGCTCTAAACCACTAGACCACTTGTTGTGAAATAATTCGCAACATATATTATATAATGTCTAAATAAAAAATAATTGCTTTTCAAATAGTATATAATTTGTAAAAATTAAAATATAGACTTTTCACGTGGTAAAATTTGATTTTTTTTTTTTAATAATTATTCTAAATTATTATTGTTATTTAATTAAACGACCGGTCCAACCAGTAACCCTGACGGTTGAACCCGTGACTCAACTTCTAGACCGGGTCAATATCCAGTTCAGGGTTTAATAACTATTATTTGAAATGCTCTAATAGTAGTATTTGTATAGAGTCTTGGTTTCATCTATATGTGGTGATTTCTAATATCAACACCATGCATTTGTAGGTTAAACAATGCACTTATGCATGAGGGACAACTGACCAATGCATGGTGCTAATACATGTTGATTACACTATATCATTAAATATTCCTTTTATGCCCTCACACTGAGTAGCTTAAAAAACATAGAATCTATTACATGAAATGTAAAATCTTGAAGTAAAACTAGTATTTGGTTTGGCTACCCAGTTCAACTCGATTACCTTAATGTTAGAAACCCCAAAATATACGATTATAATTTATTATTATTATTTTTTATTTTTTATGACGAGAAAATTTTTTGGGCAAACCTTGAGCCTAAATAAGACATCACAATTTATATGGACTAAATCTAAGATTTATGAGAATTATGAAATCTTGTGTGGATGGAGCTAAGAATTATCATGTTAGAGACCCCAAGGTTATAATTTAATCATGCTTAAAATTTTTCAACGATCTAAAGATGCTTACTTGGCTACCTAAAGTTCTAACATCATTTATTAATTCTAAATATCACATAAGTTTAGAGTAATAGGGTTCGCAGGTTGAGTCCTGGCCAGGCAATTATCAACTCGAAGGCCATCCCACCCCAGCCCAGAACCAAACCCAATCCACCAGCGGCACTAAGGTGGGGGAGATCGATGGGACCAACTTCAGATTTGCGGGTCTAGGGTCCTTCGCCTATCTATATACTATATATATATATATATATATATATATAATGGGGGAAATCAGCCCTGGTGATGCCATGCGTCAAATTTATAAATTTTCAATTTTTTTTTTTTTCAAATCACATGCTGAACAGTAGAACACGTTGGAGAAAAAAAGGCAAATATTATATTTTAGTGTCCCCTTTTTAACCTAATACCAAAAAATGGATAATGTCTGTCAACTTGCTATAAATTAACTGTACACTTACGTCAAAATAACTATCAATTTTCTTTGTTTTTGTATTAAGTTGGGAAATATTCACTCAAAAGTAATTTCCCAAAAAATAAGTTACTTTGTGACTTTTGAGGAAATTACTTTTTTAGTGATCACTTTCCAACTTAATACCAAAGAAAGAATATTATCTGCCAACTTGCTACAAATCAACTATATATGTGATTCAAAAAGACTACTAATTTTCTTTGTTTGGTATTAAGTTGGGAAGTGATCACCAAAAGGTAATTTCTCTAGGTAATTTTGTCCAATATTATTATTATTTTGCTCATTTTTCATGCAGTATAGATAGGTTGACGCTTAATGTATACTACATATCTCTTTGTTTTCAAGTAAGAGAATTGGAAAACCTACATTGTACAATGTTCAATCCAAACTTAGTAGATTGTACCATATTTTTTTCGTTTTCTTTATGCCTATTCATCTTCTCTCCTAAAAATTAAACATATAAAACTAAAAATAGTTGTAATAAAAAAGAGAGACAAATAGAGACAATGATGATTAAAAAAGAAAATGCAACATACTGGAATACGTACTAAAATATCAAAACCATGATCATGGGATGGACTAGGCTCTAGAGAGTCTTAATCTTTTTCCACCAAATACCATAACGCGTCACTTCTTTCAATTTTTTACAAGCTTCCACCATTAAATTATTTTTTTCTAAATAATTTATCCTTTTTGGAAGTATACATAAATTTTGTGTGATATATTACGCTAACATTACACCAAATACATTTTTTCACAAGCTTCCACCATTAAAGTAATTTATTTTTGTCTATATCTTTAAAATTTAATTGACATATTATATTAACAAATGCATTTTACTATTTTAGAAAATAAATATTCTGTTAAAATTTTAATTTTCTAATAATATTATTTTTATAAATAAATCTGTGCATCACACGGGTTTTGAAGCTAATATATATATAAATCTGTGCATTGCATGGGTTTGGAAACTAGTAGTATAATAAAGTTGAATATTTTAAAATACAATAGACAAGTGTGCAAAAGCAAGGGTGTAATACTATGAAATAATCTATTAGATATTATAGATATTTTTAGGTAGTACTATTTTTGAATGCCTATCTAGATTACTCCCAATCATTAGATCAAAAACACATGTAGAGATCCTAGCCATTCTTTATACACACAAGTGCCTATAAATAAGAAAAGTCTCATTTGGTATAGGCACCAGTTTCATATCTTATAAACAACTTATTCTCTGAGTAAAATATAGAGTTCACAGTGATAATTTGAGAGAGAAAGAGAAAAAGAGGGCAAGAGATATAATTTAAAAGAACTTTAAAGATATGGAAGGAACACACCAAAGCCCAAAGCTAACCCAACTCATATTGCTCTGTATACAAATTGTCACTACTATGTAACCTTTTTTCTCTCTTACATTCCCCGTCTTTTCAATATTTCATCCTCTAAACACATAAAAAAGAGTAGAAGAAGAGGCAAGCACACCCAAGAAACAAAAGCTAACAAGCAATCTTTCACTTTAATGGGGGATAGAGTTCTATGGCGTTATCGAGTGTATTGAATTACACAGAATAAAGAGACTCATTTCCAAAAAAGAGTCTAAGATTAGTTTCATTCGTTTGTACAACAAACCCCTGTTAGGGATTCTCAAGAAAATCATAAATAAAAATTATGATAAAAAACAATAACGAAACAATGTTATCGATAGAAGCGAAGTGGTGGGTTGAGGCACATGCATCTCATTCTCTTTAAAGATGATTCGTGTCTCTACAAAAACTAGTATAAGATATAGTAGGACTGCAAGAGGAAGCTAGCTGACCAAAGCGCGAAACATTTTTCTCTGTTCAGCGTCCCATAATGTTCCCAACGTGCTATAGCCCTAGCCCTAGAACGTTTTACCCCTCTCTACGACTCTAGATGTATTTCCCTCTCTCTTAATTCAATTCTAATTGTTTCCTTGGATATTGTGTTATGATTTTCCCTTATTCTTAAATATTCAAATATTTATTTCTACAAATGATTTGTATTTATTTCTCGATTATGCATTAAATGGATCCGTATATTGGAATGTTGGTTAAGGATGGTTGTTCTGATTCTTAGAAAGAGTGCCACCATGTATACACTACAAAAAAAGATGCTATTAGCCACTAAATGTAGCCACGGATTTAAGGTGTGTGGCAAAAATTTTAAGTAAAGCCAAAAAAATATCTGTGGCTAAGCATTTCCGTGGCCATCCGTAACTACACTATTATTACCATTAAAATATTATTTTTTTAATAAAAATATCACAACAAAGTTAAGGGAGAAATACTTTTTCAATAAAAAAATTACTCCCATTTGCCTTTACCCCATTTCCCCTTTCCTCCCACGAAATGTTAGCGATCTTTTTTTTTTTTTTTTTTTGCTGCAAAAAATGTCAGTGGTCTGATCCCCTTTTGCTTTTCCCCATTTCCCCCTTTCCTCATTTGGCCTCTATTTTCTCTCATTCTCTCCCTTCTCAGACGAGCGAGATTCATAAATACAAATGAGACTCTCCATTGCTAGGGTTTCAACAAGCGCTACTACAGTTTTGTTCGGTAGAATCAACTCTAGAATGTTCCTCCATTTTCTCTCTCTCCATTGCTAGGGTTTTGACCTCCACTGCTGTGATCATGGATCAACTTGCACTACAACCGTCGATCAACTCACACTCCACCGATCTCACCTTCAGTCATCAAAATCTATGAGTGGTGTCTCTTTCTATCATACTCACCTAAATTTTTGAATGATCTGATGTTGCGGTGATGATGTTCTTCTGTTTTGCAAAATCTGTGAGGACTTTTGAAATTTTTTCCTAAATTAAGGATTATAAAGTGTTCTTCACTTCAGATTGATTTGCGGTGATGAGAAACGAATGCTTGAAATCTGGAATAAAAAATGGCCAATACTGTTGTATATGGAGTATTTAGGAAGGCAATAGAAAATGGCTCGTTTGCTTAGTTGAGTGGAGCTTTTAGCTTCTTTTATGTATGTTATTTATTTTTTGAATGTTATTTCTTTACTTTTCCTATATTTTCTCAGCAACCAAACAAAGCAGTTTTAGTGATTTTCTTATTACTCTGTTTCTGAATTAGTTATGTTGATAGCATGTCCTTGTGCCTCAAAATATATATGTTAGTGTCACATTGCTCTGATAGATGTCAAAAACTCTGTTATGCAGTGTGGGTTGAGTTTATCATATTAAAGACAGATATTTTAGTGATGGAATGTGTTATGTTTTGCAGGATTACTGCTAGTCCATCTCTTCTTTCTTTTCAGTATATTTACTAGCAAGTGCTGTTTTCCCAGCTTTTTTTACATACTGTATTAATCAATGCTTTATATTTTGTAACTCATGTTTATAGTTCAAGAAACAATTAGTTTAATGTGAGGTTTTGCTTGCAGTTTTGTTTTTTTGTATTTTTATATATTTTATAAACATAGATTAGTAGCCTGTAATTAAGCACTAATGAATAGAGAGGAACTTGGAGCTTTACCTACAATTTCTTGCTTTATTTGATTTGTGTTATTTTGAGGTTGTGTATGAAATCTACTCAAAAGGAATAATGTCTTCTAGCAGCCTCCAAATTAGTAATCAACTTTTTGTGAAAAAAAATCCCTCTACAGTTCTTTTTCCTTTTTCCTTTTTTTTTTTTCCTACCAATTGCATCAGGTGGGATTACGCTAGCTTTGTTAAGTCTTTCTGATGAGATCAACTCAGATTTGTGAAAAATACATGCAGAGCTGAATGACGTAAAAAGATTCGTGTAGCTAAACACATGTAGTTGGGATTAAGGCTTAGTTGAGTTGAGTTTCAGAGAATTTATAGAAATTACAGTGCTTGAATCTGTATTCACAGACTCAGAGCAATTGCAAGACAAGAGTATTTTGTAGAGTATAATTCCCTATCATAAGAGTCTTCATCAAGAAAAATAGTCAAGGTAAAACTATATTAAATCTCTAGACAGAATACTGAATGCTTTTAGATCCTCCATACAGCAGGCAGTAGCTGCTTTTTGAAGGAAACATTTCAACAGTGATGTTCAACTGTTAACACTTTAACTTAGAACCCTCTACCTTGTACACAGTGCTCCTTATTGCATTAGAAAAGTAGCTAGTAGTTTGTTTGGGCATAACGGTAGTGAATATATTTTATGCTCAAGTCTCCTTAAAAGACACCAATATAACAGCAAACTTCCTGTACTTTTTTACATTCAATACCACTTGGAGAAAATGAGGTGTCACAAGGGTTCCCAGGAATTGTCCCTGGTTATTGTCCTAGACATGGGATGGTGGGTTAAATTTAAACTGAATTTATTGGTGAATTCATCACTAGTTATTGTCCTCTAATTTAAACAAAATTCTATTTGTATATATAACATTGCTATGCATATTTATAACCTAGAATTCCCATTCAAGAATGATACAGTGGCACATGGTGCTACCTACCTATTTTTCAACACTTGGTTGGTGTTGGGTAAATATTTTCATGTCTTTATGATACGAGAAGTTTCCTAACAGAAGTTTGTGTATTGATATTGGTAGTTGGCACCCTGACACGTATCAATTCTTCAATTGTCCGTTTGGACAGTTTAAGAATGCGTACTGTTCAACTATTACATACTTATATATTCGATACTTTAGGAAAATTTTGGTACGTTTCCTGAATGTTCTCTGGGTATGAATTTGGTGAGGACTTAATATCATTCTCTAAATTACATACTTGGAGAATTGTAGGGAAATGCTGCTGAAATTTTTATAAAAGTTTTGAATGTATGAAATAACATAATAGTTTAATGGTATACTGTTCTTAAATGGGATAGGACCACCAACCCTTTCAAAGAAGAATGCCCATGTCATTATATACATTGGCCGAGCAAAAATACTTTATAACAAAATAACTTATATGTTGGGTTATAATTTAAATTTATTTTGTTACAGTACTAAGTTCTTTGGAAATTTTGTCATGGATAAGAGTTGGATAAATGAGGATGGATGGACTGATGCGTATCGAGATGGACTTGATAAATTCCTTAAATATGCATTTGAGAATGCATCTTCAGAAGGATTGATCTACTGCCCATGCAAGAAATGTTGCAATAGTAAGAGGCACAATCCGGAGATTGTTAGGCAATATTTAACAATCAATGGATGTGCTACGTTATATTCTCGTTGCATATGGGTTTACCATGGGGAAGTGGAATTTCTTCAGTCTCTAGATGAAAATTTAGATGAAGAAGATGAAAGATAAGATGGTGATGATATGCATCGAATGGTGCATGAGTCATTCGAGGTCCCAACCGCTGAAGGGGGGTTAGATGAGCATACCGATAAGCCAAATCCCGATGCATTGAAATTTTATAATTTCATAGAAAATGCTGGGAAAGAGTTATACCCCGGATGCAAGAAGTTCAGCAAGCTTTCATTTCTTATTCGTATATACCACATAAAATGTCTTGGTGGATTGAGCGACAAGGGGTTTACCATGTTGCTGGGGTTACTGAAGGAAGCATTCCTGGAAGGTGAAACCCTACCTAATTCATTCTATTATACTAAGAAGATAATTGGGGAACTAGGACTTAGGTATGACAAGATTAATGCTTGCCCTAACGATTGCATGTTGTATTAGAAGGAAAAGAAAGATGAGAATGCGTGCTCCGTGTGCAAGACTTCAAGGTGGAAGAACATTGAAGCTAGTGCAGACTCTATATCTACCCAGCAGAAGAAAATACCTACCAAGGTTTTGCGTCACTTCCCTTTGAAGCCAAGGCTACAAAGACTATTTATGTCTGCTAAAACTATAGGTTTGATGACATGGCACGCAGACATTCGTACTAAAGATGGGGTTTTGAGGCATTCTGTTAATTCTGAAACTTGGGCAACCTTGAACAATCGGTATCTGGATTTCGCCGCTGAGCCTCGAAATGTTAGACTTGGGTTAGCAAGCGATGGTTTCAATCCATTCAGTACAAAGACCACTACCCATAGCACGTGGCCTGTAGTTTTGATGTCGTACAATTTGCCCCCATAGTTGTGCATGAAACAACCATACTTCATAATGTCGTTGCTCATTCCTGGTCCATCGGCCCCTGGAAATAACATTTACGTGTATTTGAGACCACTGGTTGATGAGTTGAAGGATTTGTGGGTTGATGGCTTATGCATGTACGATGCAACCAAGAAACATATTTTTACTATGCGTGGAACATTACTATGGACAATTAATGACTTCCCCGCATATGCAAACCTATCAGGGTGGAACACTAAAGGATACTTTGCTTGCCCTCATTGTAATGTGAAAGTTGATAAGATGCACTTAGATCATAGTCATAAAGTTTGTTACATGGGCATTGTCAATTCTTGGAGTGGGATCACATTTTTCGTAGTCAAGAAGAAACTTTTAATGTGAAGACGGAATATAGAAGCCTACCATTGCTCTTATCTGGTTCTCAGCAATTAGATCAGATAGGTGACCTAAATGTCACATTTGGGAAAGGTGGTGACAAAGATCCGAAACAAGCTGATGGATGGAAGAAAAAGAGTATATTCTTTGAATTACCATATTGGAAGCATTTATTAATACGACACAACTTGGATGTGATGCATACCGAGAAGAACATATGTAGTAACTTGGTTCGGTATTTATTAGATATTTTTAGGCTTAAGGATGAAGGTTTAAAAGTACATGAAGACCTAGTACAGTTAGGCATAAGACCTGAGTTGCATCCTTTCGTAGGACCTAAAGGGAACATGATTTGCAATCCCGCATGTAACAATATGAGTCTACTGGAGAAAGACATTTTCTGTAGTGTGTTAAGGAATGTTAAAACACTTAATGGTTATGCGGTAAACATATCACATTGTGTGAACCTTAAGCAGTAAACATTATCTGGGTTGAAGAGCCATGACTATCACATTTTAATGCAACAATTGCTTCCATTGGCAATGTGGAATTCATTGCCAAAGAATGTTGCTGCTATATTGATAGAGTTTAGGAGTATATTTATGGATTTATGCTCAAAAGTTGGTACAGTTAATGGTTTTATGGTGCTCGAATCTCGGATTGCTCTAACCCTTTGCCATCTCGAAATGATTTTCCTACTAGCATTCTTCGATGTAATGATGTATTTGGCAATTCATTTGCCCTATGAGATGAGAATCGCCAGACCAGTACAATACCGGTGGATGTACCCAATTGAGAGGTGTGTGGATCTCTTTTCACTCTTACTTTGTAGTTACTGAGCATTTTTTTGTCATCTAATACATGTTATCATCCTTCCTAGGTATTTGTTTACATTAAAGTCATATGTTCGGAACAAAAGTCGACCAGAGGGTTCTATTGCGGAAGGCTACTTAGTGGAAGAATGTTTGACTTTTTGCATAAGGTATTTGCAAGATGTGGAGACAAAGTCGACTCGTGTCCCAAGGAATTATGAAGATAATGGTGGTGGATCTAGCGAAGGGTTGTCCATTTTCTCTAGGCCAGGTCGTATAATGGGGAAGGCAAAGATTTTGGTATTGCTTCCTCCAGATCGCCAGGCAATGCATTCATATATGATCTTTAATTGCCCTGAAGTGGCTCCATTTGTCCAGTAAGAAACTATCCTCAATGTTTACTTATGTAAGTATAAATGTTGTGTATATGCAAAATGTTCATATATATGATTTTCATATATAGACAACACTATGAACTAATTACCACTCAATATCCTCATCGCCGACAGTCGTTCATTCAACGTAAGCATAAAAAGGAATTCCCAAATTGGTTCAAAGAAAATGTAAGTACTTCTTATTTTTCTAGCATACTAAGCCCAAAAGACAAGCATTTTGAGCATAATTATGTTTATTTTGGTTAACTTACTTTTCCAATACTTTAATAGGTAGATCATTTACATGTGGAAGGTGGTGATTCTATCATAAAAGACCTTAAGTGGCTAGCTGGGGAACCCTGCCAGAATGCCAAAAAATATAAAAAGTTTATCATAAA
Organism: Liquidambar formosana; assembly: GCA_039720395.1. Taxonomy (NCBI): domain Eukaryota; kingdom Viridiplantae; phylum Streptophyta; class Magnoliopsida; order Saxifragales; family Altingiaceae; genus Liquidambar; species Liquidambar formosana. The sequence continues at coordinate 28,519,998 of CM077827.1, read as the reverse complement.
TGGGTTTAGGTTTCGCACTGCAGACATTGACGGCAAGAATAAGACTCAAAATAGTGGTGTCGTACTTACTGCCAAAACAATAAGCAATGAAGATCGCACTTACTATGGTATTCTGAATGATATCATTGAACTTGATTACTATGAGTCAAGGAAGGTCGTACTTTTCAAATGTGATTAGGTTCAAGGGGCGAATATCAAAGTAGATGATTTTAGAATCACACTTGTGAACTCTAAGCAGTTTTCATCTACTAGCGAACCTTTCATTCTTGCTTCTCAATCTCTACAAGTCTTTTATATTGAAGATCCAGAAGAACAGGATTGGAAAGTTGCTATTAAAATATTGCCTAGGGATTACTTTGACATGGTTGAAAGGGAAGGGTCTACGAATAATGGAAATACCTACGTAGAAAGTGAGACATACATTGGTCCAGAGTTGGTATTGTGAACAGTCGATGTGGAAAATTTAATTGAAGCTAGGCACAATGTTCTTGTGATTGAACTTCTTCCTGATGAACTAACAAAAGAAAACAATGGAGATGAAATAGAATTTGAAGAGGGTGAAGAAGTCGATACTTGTAATTAGTAATGCCGCATTGATGGATTGTAGTTAGTGTTTATTAATATTGTTGGATTATTTACTTCTTTTGCACTATATCCAATGGGGCAAATATCTTATCGATGTTATTTATCCTCTAATTCCTACTGTCTCCATATTAAACTTGTATCACACTACCATGTTATTGATCCTCTAATTCCTACTGTCTCTATATTAATGTTTTACATTTTCTTCTATTTAATTCCTCTAGCTTATCAACAATCAAACATGGAAATATTTGGTCTGTCATTTTCCCTTTGTTTTTAGGTTTGGGAAAATTCTACTTACTTATCAAGCTTATGATAAATGTAGCATTACATATGTACATTTAGTACGTAGCAATCAGTTGTATATAATTGGTACTAATGTGATCTAATGGAAATAATAGTTTGATCTACTGTATTATACTTGGTAGTTGTATGTACATTACCCTTCGTTCCTATTTTATTTTACTTGTCAACTCAGGAGAAAAATGTCTACAAGACCAACATATTCAGAGGAAACAGCAGCAACATATTCACAAGCTCATATGGCACAAACACATAGAGCGCATAGGCAGGAAGAAAGTACATCTGGTAAAAAGCAGAGAGGGCATAGTGTTGGCCATACCTACAGCGAAGGCAAGGTCGGGTTACTATATTAGCCAATGAGCTTGGTCAGCCTAATGAGGATGATGGGCATCTGTTGACTGATAAAGTTGGCAATATTATGTCATCTGGGAACCTATTTGTTTACATATACTTGATTGGAGAAAAGTGCACAAGAAGGATATAGATAAGGTGATGAACATGGTAGAGGTATGTTCAATTAATGCACAAACTGGATTGATTAATTTCCACTTCTATGTTGTACGGTAGATTATCTACTAATTCTTGAGTAGCAATTATTGTGTACAATAGATCAGATTGGTAAATCTTGATTAATTTATTTGATATTAATCAAAGAAATTAATTTACTAGACATGCTAGTAACTTTGATATCTATTGTAAAACAATAGATATTGTTTTGCTCATCAAATCTTGAGTTACAACATTAGTTGTTTTGTTCATTAATTACTTGATATTAGTGAGAATT